>JASDDO010000012.1:324787683-325987683 GCA_030015575.1 Agapanthus africanus | reverse complement strand
GTGGTGGTTGTTTCCGCCTTTGGGAGTGGATTTTGCTCCCGTTGGGGATGCTTTACTTATATTTATGTTGTACCCATTTTTGGGGTTAGTTTTTACAAAGGAGCTGCTGCCAAAATTTTTAAGAAACTTAATTGGACTTTAAAGAATTTGTACTCGAGATTTTCAAAAGTTTTAACAATGTTCTTATCACTTACTACTTTAATGGTTTAGATTGCTGGGTTTTTGGCTTACTTAAATTGCGTTACGCCTGTAGACATTGCGTAGTTTAAGGGCCGTCACGTGCCAATTTCGGGTCGTGACATAATGAAATAAAAGAAACCTAAAGATATTGTAGAATCTTGTTTTAAAAATTGGTAGCTCTAGTTCTTGCTTTGCATAGTGGTATTCCTTATAGAATATCCAGCACCTTATTCGATAAGGAAAGAGCCGATATCCCTTCACCGGGAGTGACCTCTTTAGCGAAACTGGCAGATGCTACAACCCACTCGGTTTTGTTTTTGATTGCATTTTTAGTTCATGCTTTGCATAGTGGTATTCCTCAATATCCAGCACCTCATTCGATGAGGAAAGAGCTGAGATCCCCTCACCGGGAGTGACCTCTTTAGCAAAACTAGTAAAAGCCTCAAAAACACTCCTTTTCTAAATCACTCGATTCTACAACGATATCAAGTTCATTACATAAAAGTTTTTCTTAAAAACCTGTCGTAGCCCTCCATCATTTTAGGAAGTAGAGTACTTAGTATTCGTGCTACGTTTGTTGACCATAGTTAAGGCGTAGTGTGTAATAACTAAGTGATGTCTTCCTACACAGCATATGATGCAATTAATTAGGACAGTCATGTGACTTTGTTGACCATAGTTAAGGGTCATGTGGGTGGGTCTAATTAATCACGAAATGACGGGTAGAACTTAACTAGTGCTTATGATTTGTTGACCATAGTTAAGGTCATAAGTCACTAGGGGTAAAATTATTATCGGGAATTTCAAGTGTTGAAATTTGCAATGAGATTGCATACCTTCTATGAGATAGTTGGATCCCGATACCCACTGCGAGTAAGAGTTACTCCTGGGAGAGTTTTGCACATTACAATTAACCATTCAAGTAGGTGTCTAGAAAGGTGTTAACGGGGTTACGCCCCGGGGAAAACGAGGTTTATTTTAATTAGGTCCGTGCGAAAGCACGGGGAACCTCCCTCAAAATACCGACACTGGCCTAGCCGAAAAATTGGCGAACTTGTAGGGTGTAATTAATCCCGGCTAGTCTTACCTTTTAGGGTTTGAAGGAAGATTTGATAAAAACAGTGGGAGCCATCCTGATTAGATAAAATAATAACCAATCTGATCTTGCAGGAGCATACACAAAGTGTTTTCTTCTCTCTCTCTCTCTCTCTCCTGGTAGCGACCGTAACATGCCTTAATCAAGATAATAATATGGATGTATTGACCGAACCTGCTTATTATACTGAGCTGGGGAACGTTGGTTCCGCTCTATCTTATAATTGTTATAAGTCCGAGCAGGAAATAGGGGAATATCCAGAATCCCACGCAACCCAAAATGAGGAATGAGCATGTTGATGCATATTCTTCGGGTGTGTTCGTTACCAAGAACTGTTTCTCAGTATCCTCTACGTCCTAGGTATGAGATACTAGATCAGGATCCCATATATATAATCTGTTACATGGGCGACAGAAAGGTAGAGAACTGGGATTGGGTGATATGTCTCTAAGTGTAGAGAATGGTGCAATTGTTGTAGCCAAGTCAGATGGCAAATATCACCTTGTATTACTAAATGGTAAATACATTGATTCCGAACAAATGTTATTACGTACCGAACCTGATATACAACATTACATCAGTTTCTTTAATTAAGTTAAAGAAGGATATAATTTTGTATTACAGGATAATGTTGTGAACATTTTCCTTAATCAAGAGTTGATTGGATCAGGTACGTTATGTAATGGCGTGTATGTTCTAAATCAAACCACGGTTCAAAGTATATAGAACACACACAAGAGGAGTAGTTCATGAATGAACGAATCCTTCTTGAGGCATTGTAGACTAGGTCATATCAATGCGACACGACTAGCTAAAGTTACATAAGGATGAATATTTGAATCCGTTCAAATTTTCATTTTATAATACTTTCCAGTCTTTTCTCAATGGTAAAATGATCAATACTTCGTTTACTGGAAATGGAGAAAGAGTTACTGAACTCTAGGGACTGATAACATGGTGATGTATACAGTCCTATGTCTACAAATGCCAGGCTTGGTTCTTCATACTTCATTATATTCACTGATCATCTCTCAAGATTCGGACATATGTTCCTGTTGAAACACAAGTCTGAAACTTTTGAGAAATTCAAGGAATATAAGCCTGAAGTTAAGAACCAGACGGGTAGAAGTATTAAGTCCTTCGATGTGATCGAGGAGGAGAAAACTTGCGCATGGAGTTCCTGGAGTTTCTAAAAGGAGAATGGGATTCTCTCTTAGCTTACTCCTTCGAATACACCACAGCACAACGGTGTGTCGGGGCGGAAGTATCGCACCCTATTAGATATGGTGCGCTCTATGATGAGTACTGCTGAGTTGCCTGTCTCCTTTTAGAGTTATGCACTTGAGAAGCTGCATACCTATTGAATGGGGTTCCCTCCAAATCTGTGCCTACCACTCCATATGAGATGTGGTATGGGAAGAGACCATGTCTTAAACAAGTTAAGATATGGGGTTGTCCGGCCTATGTTGAATGGCAGATTCCGGACAAGCTTGAGGCAAGGTCAGTTCTGTATAAGTTTGTTGGATATCCCGAACATTTGCGAGGGTATATCTTCTACCACACTGAGGAGCAAAAGGTGTTTTGTTTCTCAGCATGCCACCTTTTTAGAAAAGGAATTTCTTCTGGAAGAAATTAGTGGTCATGAGGTAGAACTGGAAGGAGTTCCAGCTGGACAAACTAACAGTTGATGATTTGGTAAAACCAAAAGATTCAATAGTCTCCAACGAACCTCAGCCTCTCCACAAATCTGGTAGGGTTCCTCATCCACCTGAGAGATACTACGGTTTCCTCGGTGACGGTGGGAGCGGGGATTGCATCATGGTAGATGATGACCCAACCAGGTTCAGGCAGGCCATCACGAGTAGGGACTCTATGAAATGGCTGGATGCTATGCAATCATAGATGGAATCCATGTACACCAACAATGTATGACTTTGAATGTTGTACCTGAAGGGGTAAAACCCATCGGGAGCAAGTGGATCTTAAGAAGATTCTTGGTGTAAATGGAAAAGTTGAAACTTTCAAAGCTAGACTTATAGTAAAAGGTTTTCGTCAATAACCAGGTGTGGATTATGATGAAACCTTTTTCTCCAATGGCTATGCTTAAGTCCATCAGGATTAAAGCACGCATCGCGGAGTTGGAACATCTGTTTTGATGTGGCAATCAAAGAGTTTTACTTCATCAAAAAGGTAGATGAACATTGTATATACAAGAAAGTTGTAGAGAGTAAGGTTGTCTTCCACGTATTGTACGTAGATGACATACTCTTGATAGGAAATGGTTTCCTATGCTACACTCGGTCAAGCTCCACTTATCACGAGGATTCTCTATGGTAGACCTGGATGATACTTAGTACATCTTATGGGTTATGATCCATAGAGATGGATCTAAGTGGATGTTGGGAGTGTCCCAAATCCAGGTACATTAACACCATACTAAAGGGGTTTAGTATGGAAGATTATAAGCGTGGTGGTTCGTCCACTTACTCAAGAATCACTCTCTCCAAAAAGATGTCTCCCGAGACTGATTTGGAGAGAGCTCATGTGCAAGGGATACCCTATACTTCGGCACTAGGCTCTATCATGTATGCAATGTTATGTACCAAACCAGATGTAGCTAACTCACTAGGTGTAGTGATCAGGAATCAATCGGATCTTGGGAGAATCACTAGAAAGCTGTGTAGGACATTCTTAAGTACTTGAGAAGCACCGAAGAAATGTTCTTGGTTTTTGGTAACGGTGAACTCCAGTGGGAGTCCTTTACCAATTCAAGCTTCCAGAGTGATAAGGTTGACTGAAAGTTAGTCACAGTCTTTGTCTTTACCCTCACCGGAGGGACGGTATGTTGGAAGTGTTCCAAGCTAGATACCGTGGCAAACTAGACGATAAAGGCTGAATACATCGCTACCAACGATGCTGCCAAAGTGCCTGTATGGACATTTATTGTTCATAAGATGAACATGGTTCCTACCATTGAGCCTCCAATAACTGTTATTGTGACAACAATGGAGTTGTGGGTTTGGCCTAGGAACGCTGGTCCCATCAGTGATCCAGACAAATTTTGAGGCAGTATCACCTGATCAGGGAGATGGTTGATCTTCAAGGGATCGAGGTAAGGAGAGTTGACGTGAAGGATAACACGGCGGATCCACTCACAAAGGCCTTTCCCTAGAGAGACTTTTATGGGGCGTCGAGTATGAAATACTATAATAAATGGCCTTAGTGCAAGTGGGAGAATGTTAGTTATATATATGTCATAGATGCCATTATTGTACATATGATGTATATTATAGTGGATGCTTGGACATATATAGGGAGGACTTTCTTGCTCGACATGATAGTATGCTATCTGGTTGCTCTTTATCTTAACATGTACACTTATTGTCTCTCTATTACATGGTTCCCCAGCCCTTGATCCGGGAAGGAATGTTGGTTGATAAAGCCCTTAGGATGAGTACTTGACTACCAGGATTATGATGCAGATCATACTAGTGGGACAAGGGTAGTCGGTAAGTACATCCTTCAAATGTTCCTAGTCGTGGGAGTATCGAGACGGGGCATCGATATTCCAGAGTAGACTAGCGTATACGCTTCTCGACCCATGTGATGGGCGATGGATGATCCCATATCCATTGGTGTTTGACATCAGAGATGGTATACATGTGCTCAGTGGAGATTGGGTACACTGGACGGACTCGCCGAGAACTCCTAGATGGTATTATATACCTCACGTCAGATTACAGTTCTCTGGTGACACTGGTACAGGTTAGTCTGTCGATCCGAGATCGCCATAGAGTCTTGTGTGATTCCCACTGTGCTTTGATTTCCACCTTACCACGTTCAAGAGATCGTGCAAAACGGTGGTTTTTTGGTACAGTCCCGAGTCACATGGAGGCAATGATCAATAGGATGGGATTTCATCTCTCCCGGTATTGGGGGTTGATGTTGCGCTATGCTCGATTGGCCATGACAGGAAATCCCTAGCCAGGATTGCTGAGATTTACTTGCAAGTGTTATCAGTAGTTTCTCGAACCGTTATGGGCCTCACATCGGCATGACTTATCAGGATATTGGGGTCTGACGTTTACCACCCCAAGGCTATGATATGCGACATATCTGACGAAGAGACCGGACTGTATGGTAGTGATACTTATTGGATTTGCAGGAATATGAGCAGGCTTGCTTGTTGATCTTCTGATTGCTCAATACCTGGGTAGCCGTTACGTCCAGCTAGTACCGCTGATGGCTTGTGGGTGACTGATATGATCATCACCTACTGCCGGCGTATTGACGAGTTTTTAGATTCCTACACAGAGGTTTCCTGGCTCAGGCGAAACGAAGTAGGATCATATATGTGAGATGTGCGAGACCGAGATAATACGTGTATGTGATACCGTATTCTATTCTCGCGATATGTGATATTAGTCGGTTATATGTGATATAGCCGGATTATTAAATCAAGTGTTGATTTAATAATTTAATGTATAATTATATATTTGATATATTAACTTACATTAACTAATATTAGCTCACTTAAGAATTCTTTTTCTCACTCGTGCATTTAGTATATATGTGATATATATTAATGTGCATTTTTTTGTATCGTGCTAGATGATACATGCTACATGGGTGTATGAGACTCACACCATGTTCATGATAATGTAAGGTTTGTTTATTTAAAATAAATCAAAAATTAGTTGGAAATTTTCTCATGGTTGAAGCTTGCGGAAGCTTGTAGAATCATTGACTTAGTCCACTAATTTTGTTTTACTTAAGATATTTATTAACCCAACCATTATGATTAGCCATGGTTTAGTCTCTACAAGGGTTACTATATGATATTAACTCACCCATGGTTGCCATTACACACTTAGTTTTTTCCATGGTTGCTTTTCTTCATCACCTTCCTCAAGCTCTCTAGCTTTTGGGAGGCGAAGAAAATGAGTGAGAAAAATATTTCTAAAGTGAGCAAAATTCCTACTTCATCAACCTATACTAGATTAGCCATTTAGTTTATATTGTTTGCTTCACAATTAGTGAAGAGGTAGCTTGAGTTAGTGTCTTCTCGACATAGATCATCTTCGGTCTCGAAGACTTTAAGCAAGCTTGTTCCTTTCATCTTATGGAGCCTTTCTAGAGTCCGGGAGTTCACTACTTGGAGCGAAGGGACTACTACATGGAGCTATTGAAGTGAAGGACCGGTCTACAATGGTTGTATTCCTTGTTCACTTGGATGTAAAGATGTTTACATACTAGTTTCGTCTAATTCTCTAGTTAAGATTCTAGGATAGGGTTCTTTAGCATGCCAATTTTTTAAAAACGGCATGGTCGATGCCTCCTAAAACCCAACGGCGGCGCTGCGGAACCCTATAAAAACCACATGTTTGCACAACTCATTAGAGCCATGGTAGGGAGGAAATTAAAGCACAGTGGGAACCACACAAGACACTATGACGATCTCGGGTCTACAGACTAACATGTACATGTGTCACCAGAGAACTGCTACCTGACGATAGGTATGATACCATCTAGGAGTTCTCGGCGAGTCCTATTCGGTGTACCCATTCTATAATGAGCACATGTGTACAATCTTTGATGTCAAACACCAATGGTTATGGGATCAACCATCGCCCTATATAGGGTCAAGAAACGTGCACACTAGTCTACTCTGGAATATCGATGCCCTGTCTCAATATTCAATCGACTAGGAACTGTTAAAGAATGTGCTTATAAACTACACAAGCCCCACTAGTATGATCTGCATCATAGTCCTGGTAGTCAAGCCAACATCCTAAGGGATTTATCAATATGTATCAATGAGATAGTAAACTAAAATAAGTGCGCATGTTAAAATAAAGCGCAACCAAATAGCATACTATCATGTCGAGCAAGAAAGTCCTCTCTTTATATGTCCAAGCATCCACTATAATATATAATAATGGCCTCTAGGGCATACATATTCCTAACAGTACTTGTGGTGATGGTGAGGATGTGAGATGAGTGTCTTTGCCTTCCTCCTTCTCTTGTGAATGTTTAATGTGTTTAAAATGAAATTGTAAGTTTAAGATTACCTATTGGTTTGGTTTGATATGGTATTTTGATTCCATGGTTACTTGGTAACCTCATCACATACCGTATTCTCTCCAAGTTTCCTTTTGGCAAGGTTAAGCTTGGAATCAACTAGTGTTAAGATTGCTAAGTGTTTAGATAGGGTATTTTGTTAACAAGTTGATTAACACCCTTCTCCATTCATATACCCTATACTATCACCACTCACTTAGCAAGGTTAATGCTAAAACACTTTGCTCTCATTGCTAATTTGTGTATTTGTTGATGATTTATGCTTGCTAACCATTTTCTTAGTTTGATACTTCATGCTTGGACATACAAACGGTAAGTGAGAACAATACTGATTCGTTTCATTTCTTGCATTGACATCGACATCTTGATGGTTTGTGCTTCACGAACGCCTTGACATTTATGCTTTACATCGGAATCAACACAAGGACGGAACAACTCATGACCAAGGGAGCGTCGAAGAATCCACCAAGATTCAACCAAGCGAACCGGAGCCACGGCCTTTCTCTTAACTTGTTCTAAAATTTCGTATTTTCTAACTTCGTGAAAATCCATTTTTAAACTCAATTCTTTCTTCTTCAACCTTTAACGACAACTCCTAATCACCAATTCCCTGTGGATCGACCCGTACTTGCCGGTTTACTACAATGCGCTATGCACTTGCGGTTTATAAATTTTAAAAACGAGACCGAGCTCGCATGCGCCGCATTTCCAAAACTTTTTCTTTCAAAACCACAAAAGCGCGCATGGGTAAAGTCCCAATAAGATTTTGGCGCCGTTGCCGAGGAAGCGGTAGTCATTAGGGGTTGTTATTTCTGGTTCAATTGTATATACAAACTAACAAACTAACTTTAACTAAAAAATTTCAAAAACAAAACAAACTTTTCTAACATTTGTTCTCTGTCTTTTTTATCTGCTGCTACTCTGAGTTTAATTATAAAATTTTGCATATAAACATGGGACACTAAAAGGACAAGAAGCAGACAGTACAAATTTGGAGCACCAACTCAAAAAATTGGCAGCCAAAATATTCATAAGAGCCGCAATTTGCGGTCCCACCAGTTCCAATTGTTCCAAATTTTTTGTGTTTGTTTCTTTGTCCTATTTGTGATCTATTTTTATACTCTAAATTTCATAATTATGTATGTACAACATATTGACCATATATATCGCTTTTTGCACTAAATATCGTATTTTCCGACATTTTCATATTTCAACGGAATTATGAGCAGCGATCGTGTGGAGTAAGGTTCACTTTCAGGAACAAAGCTATAGGGTTCCTAGGCACTCTTACAAGGGTCTATAAAGCATCAACCATGCCCGATTTAAAATTTAGACGTGCCGAACAACCCAAAGCCGGTATCTTTGCTAGATAATTAGGGTTTAACATGCAAGTAAACATCTTTACAACTAAGAGTAAGGGATTACAACCTTTGTAGTCCGCTCCTTAGCTGCATAAGCTCCGAGTAGAAGTCCCTTCGCCGCGATCCATGATCTCCCGGACTCAAGAGAGGCTCCACAACCCGAATGATCCAAGCTAGCTTGTAGTCTTCCTTTTCTCCGATGATCTACCTCGAAGTTTCTATAACTCAAGCTCTCTCTCTCTCTAATGAGGTGAACACCCTAATCTAATTAGCTAGATTAGATGAGGATGATGAAGTAGTATTTATGCTCTCTTTTATTATCAAATTCTCACACTAAATCATCACATATAGAAAACCTAGAAAGCTTTCTCAAAGCTCAAAAGAATAAGAAGAAGAAGAATATAAAATGGATAAAACCTGTTGTGATGAATAATGAAAATGTTAATATGATTACAAATGTAACCATGGTCAAGGATGACAAGGCTAACTCATGTAGAGAGTTAACTAGGGTTAAGGGTGTGGTTTGGGTAAGGTAAATATCTTACAAAATATCCATCATAATATCTTTGCAAGAAACAAAAGGAAACCTTCTAGAAGGTTCATGAAAGAACTAACCCAAATCAAACCCTAACCTTGTTTAATCTTCACTAAACATGTTGCATTAGTAATCATATCATGTTACAATATTATATATCACATATATAATATATATTTGTAACAAAAGAAAATAATACAATTAACATATATCGCATATATATCAATGTATTATCCGGTGAGAAAATGAATCAATAAAGCGAGCATATATTAGATAATGTAATGCAATATATCATATATATAATTATACATTAAATTATCGAATCAACACTTGATCCGATAATCCGGCTATATCGAATATAACCGACTAATATATCATGTACCGATTCATTGAATCAACACTCGATCCAATGATCCGGCTCATAACAAAATATCGCGAGAATATAATACGGTATCTCATATCACATTATCCTCGGTCCTACACATATCACATATGTGCTCCTACTCCGTTTTGCCTGAGTCAAGAAACCTCCGTGTAGGACTCTAAAGAATCGTCAATACGCCGGTAGCAGGTGATGATCATATCAAACACCCGCAAGCTGCAAGCGGTCAGCTAAACGTAACAGCCACCCAGGTATTGAGCGATCAGAAGATCAACAAGCAAGCCCATACATTCTCCTATGAATCCAAACAGTAACACTCACGTGCAGTCCGGTCTTTTCGTCTTATATGTTGCATATCTAGTCTAGGGGTGGTATACGTCAGACCCCAGTAACCGATAAGTCGTGTCGATGTAAGGCTCATAACGGGTCGAGAAACTACTGGTAACACTTACCAGTAAATCTCTATATCAGCCCTGGCCAGGGACTTCCAGTTATAGCCAATCGAACACAGCACAACATCAACTCCCTATACCGGGAGAGACGAATCCCCTCCTATCGCTCATTGCCTCCATGTGATTCGGGACTGTACCTAAAAGCCACGGTTTTGCACGCCCTCTTAGACGTGGTAAGGTGGAAATCAAAGCACGGTGGGAATCACACAAGACTCTATGATGATCTCGGGTCTACAGACTACCCTGTACCTGTGTCACCGGAGAACTGCCATCTAACGTGAGGTATAATACCATCTGGGAGTTCTCGGCGAGTCCGTCCAGTGTACCCAGTCTCCACTGAGCACCCGTACACCATCCTTGATGTCAAACACCGATGGATATGGGATCATCCATCGCCCATCATATGGGTAAAGATGCGTATACGCTAGTCTACTCTGGTGTATCGATGCCCTGTCTCGACACACCCTCGACTAGGAACAGTTATAGGATGTACTCATCGACTACCGTGGCCCCACTAGTATGATCTTATCATAGTCCCAGTAGTCGAGTACAGATCCTAAGGGCTTTATCAACATGTGAGAGTAAGACAATAAACTAATATAAGTCAACATGTTAAGATAAAGTGAAACCAAATAGCATACTATCATGACGAGCAAGAAAGCCATCTCTATATATATCCAAGCATCCATTATAATATACATCATATGTATAACAATGGCCTCTAGGGCATATACATAACTAACAATCTCCCACTTGCACTAAGGCCAGCTGCTGTAGTATCTCATACCTAGCATCCCGAATAATCTCTCAAACTGTATCTGGGGAATGGCCTTCGTAAGTGGATCCACAGTGTTGCCCTTCGTATTTACTCTCCTGACCTCGATCTCCCGGCGATCAACTATCTCCCTGATCAGGTGATACCGCCTCAGAATATGTCTGGACTTCTGATGGGACCTGGGTTCCTTGGCTAAAGCCACAGCTCCATTGTTATCCCAATACAAAGGTATTGGATGCTCAATTGATGGAACCACACCAAGTTCACTAATGAACTTCTTTATCCAGACAGCCTCTTTGGCAGCATCGTTGGCAGCGATGTATTCAGCCTCCATCGTCGAGTCTGCAACGGTATCCTGTTTGGAACTCTTCCAACATACCGCCCCTCCATTAAGGGTAAAGACAAATCCCAAGTGTGACATAGAGTCGTCCTTATCACTTTGGAAGCTGGAATCGGTAAAGGACTCCACCTGGAGCTCTCCGTTACCATACACCAAGAACATCTCCTTAGTCCTTCGCAAGTACTTGAGAATGTTCTTCACAGCTGTCCGGTGACTCTCTCCAGGATCTGCTTGATACCGACTCACTACACTTAGTGAGTATGCTACATCAGGTCTGGTATACAGCATCACATACATGATAGAGCCTACTGCCGAAGCATAGGGTATCCCTTGCATGCGAGCTCTCTCCAAATCAGTCTTGGGAGACATCTCTTTAGAGAGAGTGAGTCCAGAGATCGTGGGTTGGTTCCCACGCGTGGATTCTTCTATACTAAACCTCTTTAGTATAGTGTCAATGTACCTGGATTGGGACAATCCCAGTATCCGTTTAGATCTATCTCTATAGATCATAATTCCCAATATGCAGGAGGCATCACCTAGATCTTTCATTGAGAATCTTTGTGATAAGAAGAGCTTGACTGACTGCAGCATAGGAACATCATTTCCTATCAAGAGTATGTCTTCGACGTACAATACGAGGAAGACAACCTTACTCTCTACAACCTTTTTATATATACAAGGTTCATCTACGTTTTTTATGAAGTCAAACTTTTTGACTACAACATCAAAGCAGATGTTCCAACTCCGCGATGCTTGCTTTAACCCATAGATGGATTTAAGCAGTTTGCACACCTTTCCGCTGCTCCCACTATCTACGAAGCCCTCTGGCTGAGTCATGTACACGCACTCTTCTAAATCACCGTTTAGAAAGGCGGTCTTAACATCCATTTGCCAGATTTCGTAGTCATGGTATGCAGCAATGGCAAGTAAGATCCGGATGGACTTAAGCATAGCCACTGGAGAAAAGGTTTCATCATAATCCACACCTGGTCGTTGACGAAAACCCTTTGCAACAAGTCTAGCTTTGAAAGTCTCAACTTTTCCATCTACACCAATTTTCTTTTTAAAGATCCACTTGCTCCCAATGGGTTTTACCCCTTCAAGAGCATTTTCCAAAGTCCATACTTTGTTGGTGTACATGGATTCCATCTCAGATCGCATTGCATCCAGCCACTTTACAGAGTCACCACTCGTGATGGCCTGCTCGAAACTAGTCGGGTCATCATCTTCCATGATGCAATCCTCGCTCCCACCATCAATGAGAAAACCGTAGTATCTCTCAGGTGGATGAGAAACCCTACTAGATCGGAGGAGAGGCTGGGGTTCGTCGGGTACTACTGAATCCTCTGGTTCCATCAAATTTTCTGTTGTAGTTTGTTCTGCTAGAACTTCTTCCAGTTCTACCTCAGAGCCAATAATCTCTTTTGCAAGAAATTCCTTTTCTAAAAAGGTGGCGTGTTGAGCAACAAACACCCTTTGTTCCTCACTGTGGTAGAAAATATACCCTCGCGAATGCTTGGGATATCCGATAAACTTACATAAAACAGACCTTGCATCGAGTTTGTCCAGTTTTTGTCTTTTGACATAGGCCGGGCAACCCCATATCTTAACAAAATTAAGATATGGTCTCTTCCCTTACCATATCTCATATGTGGTGGTAGGCACAGATTTGGTAGGAACTTTATTCAGTATGTATTCCGCCGTCTCAAGCGCATACCCCCAGAAGGAAATAGGCAACTCAGCATTGCTCATCATAGAGCGCACCATATCTAATAGGGTGCGATTCCTCCGCTCTGATACACCGTTGTGCTGTGGTGTATAAGGAGGAGTAAGCTGAGAGAGAATCTCATTCTCTTTTAGATAATCTAGGAACCCATTGCTCAAGTATTCTCCTCCTCGATCAGATCGAAGAATCTTAATACTTTTGCCTGTTTGGTTCTCTACTTCGTGCTTATATTCTCTGAATTTCTCAAAAGCTTCAGACTTGTGTTTCATCAGGAACACATATCCGAATCTTGAGAGATCGTCAGTGAATGTAATAAAGTAAGAAGAATCGTTCCTGGCATGCGTAGACATGGGACCGCATACATCACTATGTACCAGCCCTAAGAGTTCAGTAACTCTTTCTCCGTGTCCACTAAACGGAGTTTTGGTCATTTTACCTTTGAGACATGAATGGCAAGTATCATAAGATGATAATTCGAACGGATTCAAATATCCATCCTTATGTAACTTAGCTAGCCGTGTCGCATTGATATGACCAAGTCTACAATGCCACAAGAAGGATTCGTTCATTTCTGAACTCTTCCTCTTGTGTGTGTTTTGTATATTAAAGACTGTATTTTGATTGAGAATGAATATGCCATTATGTAACGAGCCTGATGCAATCAACTTTTGATCTAGGAAGATGTTCATAACATTATCCTGTACTACAAAATTATATCCTTCTTTACTTAATAAAGAAACTGATATAATGTTGCACATCATGTTCGGTATATAATAACACTCATTCAGAATCAATGTATTACTACTTGGTTATACAAGGTGATATTCGCCAACTGCTTAGGCTGCAATACTTGCACCATTCCCTACTTGAACGGAATGATCATATTTTCCCAGTTCTCTACCTTTCCGTAGCCCATGTAACAATTTACATATATGGGATCCTGATCCGGTATCTAATAGCCAGGACGTAGGGTGAACTGAGAAACAGTTCTCAATAACTAACACACCCGAAGAAGATGCATCAGCATGCTAATTCTTCGTTTGGGCGGCGTGAGAATCCAGATTTTCTCCTGTTTCCTATTCAGTCTTATAACTCTTATAAGAAAGAACGGGACCAACGATCCCCTGCTCAGTATAATAAGCAGGTTCAGTCAATACATCCATATTATTATCTTGATTAAGGCCTGACAGGGTCGCTACCTGGAGAGAGAGAAGAAAACACTTTAGCGTATTATCTTGTAAGATTAGATTGGTTATTATCTTATCTAATCAGGATGTCTCCCACTGTTTTTATCAAATCTTCCTTCAAACCCTAAAAGTTAAGATTAGCCGGGATTAATTACACCCTACAATTTCGTCAATCTTTCAGCCAGATCAGTGTCGGTACTTGAGGGAGGTTCCCCGTGCTTTCGTACGGACCTAATTAAAATAAACCTCGTTTTCCCAAAGGCATAACCCCGCTAACACCTTTCTAGACACCTACTTGATCGGCTAATTGTCCTGTGTAAAACTCTCCCAGGAGTAACTCTTACTCACAGTGGGTATCGGGATCCAACTATCTCATAGAAGGTATGCAATCTCATTGCAAATTTCAGTACTTGAGATTCCCAATAATATTTTGCCCCAAGCATTCCATGACCTTGACAGAGGTCAACAAATCATAGGGTGCTAGTCAAGTTCAACCCGTCATTTCTTGATTAAATCAGACCCACCCGCACGACCCTTGACGGAGGTCAACAAGGCCGTACAACTACCCTAATCCAATCTGCATCACATGCATAAACAGATAAATACTAGTTAGCTACCGCACACTACGCCTTGACGGAGGTCAACAAACGTAGTACGAATACTAAGTAGGATTCATCTGAAATGACGGAGGGCTACGACAGGTTTTTCTGAAAACCTATTGCGTAATGAACTTGATATCGTTGTAGAAACAAATGGTTTTTTTTTTGAAAAAGGAGTGTTATTGAGGCTTTTCTAGTTTCGCTAAAGAGGTCACTCCCGGTGAAGGGATCTCGGCTCTTTCCCCATCGAATAAGGTGTAGGGTATATCATATATACCACTGTGCAAAGCAAGAACTATATAAGCTGTCAAAAACTAAACCGCGAGTTTGTAGCATCTGCCAGTTTTGCTAAAGAGGTCACTCCCGGTGAAAGGATCTCGGCTCTTTCCTCATCGAATAAGGTGCAGGGTATATCATATATACCGCTATGCAAAGCAAAACTGTACCCTTTTTATAAAGTTTTGATTCTACAACATCTTTTAGGTTTCTTTTCGTTTTATTAATCTCATTAATATATCCCATCAGCTTATGCTTCCTAAGCATCACAGTAGAAACGAAAGCAGTAATATTTATATATCAGCATATATATATAGTATAAGCATTCGTCTCAAGCAGTAATATGATCTCATCACAGAACATTGCAGCAGAAGAACATATATGAAATATTGGATATACTAGGATGTCCGTGTTTTAATACGAGCCTGTATAAAACACGGATTCCACGGTCACGATGAATAGCCAAACCCACATCCCTAGACCCCTACGAGAGCGGCAAGCAACACTGCCAATTCTAGGGTTAGGAGACCCGGTCTCGACTCCTCGAGATGGCCTCCCACTGGACCCTGGAACCCGGTTACTTGTGCTCCCCTCCTTGGGTCTACCTAATGCGGAAAAGTAAATAATATACACTGGTGACACGACCTCATCTCGGAAGTGCCCCAATAAAAGAATATTACATACAAATGAATTTTACATGAATGAAAATAAAAACCATCATCTCACATAAAAAAAACCCGGCTATTCAGAACACGACGATCCAATATAACATATCACAGCAACACATAATATCTCATATCATCAACGTAAGTAAGTATGCATACACTGATCGTCGTTGATGTATTGCAACGAAAACCGGCAATACAACTACATACTACACTTACGGTCACAGAAAAGAAAGTGTAAAACTACAACATTTGGAATCCACAATCACTTTAGACATCGTAAATCCGAAATATCACATACTTCGCATTTCATGCCTAACTTTATGAATTCCACATATTGTATCACATTCCAGATAAATAGACAATATTAAACTTTCCGATCGAATAATCAAATACCCAAGATTTCCTAAATAGCTCAACACTTGAATGGAGTTCAAAAAGTCCCAGAATATGTCACAGTACCAATGGTCCAGCCGTAGAAGGGTCAAGCCAACGCCTCACATGTAGCACGCCATACTGCCCCAAACCCTAAGGTTTAGAGGCAGTTCAGACGGTCACATAATCGAGTTAAGATTTGTGTTCTTCTAGAGGGTCCACCGCGTTGCTTGCAAGTTTTTCCGAAAGATTTAAACTCAAGAAAAATTCAGCACTTGAAAGTTTTTCGTGTCGGGAAAAAGTGAGTTAATGATATCCGTTCGAACATTTTAATACTTTCTAAATTATCCGGAAAACAAAACGAAATTAAACTTTCCGATCGAATCAACGAGTACCAAAAGATCCCCAGAAAACTCAACACTTCATATTAAAAATACCCAGAAATATGCAGGAACAGCTACGGATATTACTGTACCAACACGTGTCCCCAATTCTCTCTTTTGGCCGCGGAACCGCCGCGGCAAGCATGTTCTTGCCGCGGTTCCGCGGCTCTTTGAGAGCCTTGGGGGCTCGTGTTTTAGGGTTATCCTTAGAATTCTCTGCTGATTTTTTTAAGTATTTTTAATGCTGAAAAATCACATTTTTACAAAATTTCCAGAGAGGGGGTCATGTTCGATGTTTCGGGGTTCGATCGGAGTTTTAATTTCGTATACACGTTGCCTAATACTCTAGCTACGGTCTGATACCACTATAGGGTTCCTAGGCACTCTTACAAGGGTCTATAAGGCATCAACCATGCCCTATTTAAAATTTAGACGTGCCGAACAACCCAAAGCCGGGATCTTTGCTAGATAATTAGGGTTTAACATGCAAGTAAACATCTTTACAACTAAGAGTGAGGGATTACAACCTTTGTAGTCCGCTCCTTCGCTTCATAAGCTCCGAGTAAAAGTCCATTCGTCGCGATCCATGATCTCCCGGACTCAAGAGAGGCTCCACAACCCAATTGATCCATGCTAGCTTGTACTCTTCCTTTTCTCCGATGATCTACCTCGAAGTTTTTATAACTCAAGCTCTCTCTCTCTCTCTAATGAGGTGAACACCCTAATCTAATTGGCTAGATTAGATGAGGATGATAAAGTAGTATTTATGCTCTCTTTTATTATCAAATTCTCACACTAAATCATCACATATAGAAAACCTAGAAAGCTTTCTTAAAGCTCAAAAGAATAAGAAGAAGAAGAATATAAAATGGATAAAACCTTTTGTGATGAATAATGAAAATGTTAATATGATTACAAATGTAACCATGGTCAAGGATGACAAGGCTAACTCATGTAGAGAGTTAACTAGGGTTAAGGGTGTGGTTTGGGTAAGGAAAATATCTTACAAAATATCCATCATAATATCTTTGCAAGAAACAAAAGGAAACCTTCTAGAAGGTTCATGAAAGAACTAACCCAAATCAAACCCTAACCTTGTTTAATCTCCACTAAACATGTTGCATTAGTAATCATATCATGTTACAATATTATATATCACATATATAATATATATTTGTAACAAAAGAAAATAATACAATTAACATATATCACATATATATATATATCAATGTATTATCCGGTGAGAAAATGAATCAATAAAGCGAGCATATATTAGATAATGTAATGCAATATATCATATATATAATTATACAATAAATTATCGAATCAACACTTGATCCGAAAATCCGGCTATATCGAATATAACCGACTAATATATCATGTACCGATTCATCGAATCAACACTTGATCCGATGATCCGGCTCATAACAAAATATTGCGAGAATATAATGCGGTATCTCATATCGCATTATCCTCGGTCCTGCACATATCACATATGTGCTCCTACTCCATTTTGCCTGAGTCAAGAAACCTCTCTGTAGGACTCTAAAGAATCGTCAATACGCCGGTAGCAGGTGATGATCATATCAAACACCCACAAACTGCAAGCGGTCAGCTAAACGTGACAGCCACCCAGGTATTGAGCGATCAAAAGATCAACAAGCAAGCCTGTACATTCTCCTATGAATCCAAACAGTAACACACCCGTAGAGTCCGGTCTCTTCGTCTGATATGTTGCATATCTAGTCTAGGGGTGGTATACGTCAGGCCCCAGTAACCGATAAGTCGTGTCGATGTGAGGCTCATAACGGGTCGAGAAACTACTGGTAACACTTACCAGTAAATCTCTATATCAGCCCTGGCCAGGGACTTCCAGTTATAGCCAATCGAACACAGCACAACATCAACTCCCTATACCGGGAGAGACGAATCCCCTCCTATCGCTCATTGCCTACATGTGATTCGGGACTGTACCCAAAAGCCACCGTTTTGCACGCACTCTTAGACATGGTAAGGTGGAAATCAAAGCACAGTAGGAATCACACAAGACTCTATGAAGATCTCGGGTCTACAGACTACCCTGTACCTGTGTCACCGGAGAACTGCCATCTAACGTGAGGTATAATACCATCTGGGAGTTCTCGGCGAGTTCGTCCAGTGTACCCAGTCTCCACTGAGCACCCGTACACTATCCTTGATGTCAAACACCGATGGATATGGGATCATCCATCGCCCATCATATGGGTCAAGATGCGTATACGCTAGTCTACTCTGGTGTATCGATGCCCTGTCTTGACACACCCTCGACTAGGAACAGTTATAGGATGTACTCATCGACTACCGTGGCCCCACTAGTATGATCTCATCATAGTCCCAGTAGTCGAGTACAGATCCTAAGGGCTTTATCAAAATGTGAGAGTAAGACAATAAACTAATATAAGTCAACATGTTAAGATAAAGTGAAACCAAATAGCATACTATCATGATGAGCAAGAAAGTCATCTCTATATATATCCAGGCATCCATTATAATATACATCATATGTACAACAATGGCCTCTAGGGCATATACATAACTTGTTAGTGTATATGCCCTAGAGGCCATTACTGTATCATACTAGTTTGTATATTACTTAATGGAAGCTTGGGATATTCACCTTGTATAGACAATCTTGCTCAAAATAGTAGTATGCTACTTGGTTTGTTTCTACTTTAATGTGTACATGTGTTTATTTTTGTATATCACATATACACATTAGTGGAGCCCTTAGGATCTTTGCTTGATTACCAGCGTTGTGATGGCAGTCACACCCGTGGGGGCTAGGTAATCCACATGCACATCCTTATGCAGGTCTCTAGTCGTAGGACTATCGAGACAGGGCATCGATACTCCAGAGTAGACTAGCGTATGCGCTTCTCATCCCAGTGTGGGAGACGTTCTGTCCCACAGCCGTCAGTACGTCGTACTTGAGATAGTATGCGGGTGCTCGTTAGGTTACGAGTACACTGGACAGGACTCGTCGGGAACTGTTGGTTGGTACTATACCTATCGTCAGTTATCAGTTCCCAGGTGACATGAGTACAGCTTAGTCCGCTGACTTGACACTGTCACTTCGCCTCGAGTGTGTTCCCACTGTACTTAGATAACTACCTTACCACAGCTCAAAGGAGTCGTGCAAACAGGTAGTAGTTGGGTGCAGTCCCGAAGCACTTGGAGGCAGTGACGGTTAGACAGGATTCGTCTCTCCCGGTATTGGGGGTTGATATCGCGTTGTGTCTAGAAGAGCCATTACACAAAGTCCCTGGCCAGGGCAAGCGAGATATACTGGTCGGTTTCCAGCGTTATCTCAGGGTGTTCTGGGCTACACTCCGACACGACTTGTACCGCTATTAGGGAACTGACGTTTACCGCCCCCCTAGGCCCGCCATGCGATATTCTCAGACGAACAGACCGGACTGTACGCAGATTGTCACATTCAGGCTCAGTAGGAGTTCAGATGGGTTTCACCTCGTCCGTCTTCTTATCGGCATCTACCTGGGGGCCGTTACGCACAGATAGTGCCTCTTGCGGTCTGTGGTTAAACCCACTGCTAGCGTAGTGTCGAGTCTTTAGAGTCCCATACAGAGAGTTATTCGCCTTTAGGCAAAAGAGTAGAGGTCGCATGGTTTTGCGACAGGGTTCGGTCACATCCGTGCACTTGTGCACGTTTAGTGTCCGGGCAGTTAACACTAGCGGGCTTTGGTTTAACCCAAATCCTAGTGTACGTTTTGGGATTGGTTTTATCTCGTTTGTGTTCGTGTTCCTCGGAACGCAGATGCGGGTGTGTATGCACAGTTGACAGAGAGACAGAGGCAGAGGATTCTCATTAGGGTTGTTGACTGTTGACTTTTGCTAAACCCTAATGAGAATAAGAAATATGATTAACAATAATATTAATTAAGTATTATTATGACATGGTTGTTGATTGTTGACTTTGTTGACTTGTTGACTTAGTTGACCGGTTGAATAGGTTGGACTTGTTGACCATCATCATGACAATGGCTATCATTTCTTGGCATTGACCTTGGCTTGCTTATTTGTTCACACATTGCATTTAATGCAAGAAATGATATGGCCACTTGATATGATAACAACCATCACATAATACTCAATTATTATTATGTGTTATGATGATTTTGGATTATGAGAGCAAGGGTGACAAAAGTCTTGCTCATTCTTTCATTTGCTTTCTCTCTCTTGAAAGCTCTCTCATCCTCAAGCTCTCCCTCTTCCTCTTGCTCTCTCTCTCTAGTCCATGGTTCTACTTGTCTCATGTGTTGAGAAGCAAGAACCATAGAGATAAAACCCAACACACTCCTCTACCCATCCTAGTACACAAGGTTTAGCAAACCAAGTGTTCTAGTTTCCTCAAGATTGAGGTTGAAGCCAAAGGTAGAAGCTTTCAGGTGGATCCATCTTCGGCACAAAGAGACGACGAGGAGAGAACCATCCGACCACCACAAGGAGACCAAGAGAAGGAGTTCAAGTTAAGGTATAACCCCTAACCGAGTAGGTAAAACTCTTGTTAGGATTGTTAGATAGTTGTTTAACAAAGATCCGCATTTTGAGTCCATGTTACCACCAAAAGAAAAATCGTTTTTCATCATTTCCGTAAGCCCGTAAGTACCGGGAGAGGTAACGTGGACTTACAGTGGTATCAGAGCCTAGTTAAACACTGTCTAACATGTTAGCAAAGTAACTAGAAGTTCAATCGGAGAAAAAGTCGCGAAACATGCCCGTATTTTCAAGTTTCTGCCGATTCTGTTTTCTGTTCAAAAAATAATTAATCTGACACTAAAAATTGGCTCAGGCTTTTTAAAACCCACACAAGAAAATTGGTCCACCGACTCGGTCAAAGCGTCGCGGAAACGCGGCGGGAGCATCCTCCCGCCGCGGATCCGCGGCCGAGTTGACTCGGTCGTGGCATAATTTTCCTGAAGTGTTTTTCTAGGGCTGTTTTGGGATTTTTGGAATATTTTTTTCTGCCCAGATTTTACAGAAAGCAAAATTTGTTTATGGTGTTTGAAAATCCGTATTTTGATCGAACTTCTAAAGACTTAAGTTAACGGGTTATATCTATGATGTGATATATGTATTGAACGTCTGCTAATCGCTATACGTCGATTAGTGGGGGTTATACATATCTGTGATCTGTAATGTTGATGGTATGTGTATATGAATTCATTGGATTGTCGCGGATGAATATCCGGGGAGTTGTGAGATTAGAGTTTTCTTTTTCTTTCAAATCATGTAATTTGTAATTGATGTAATATTATTTATATGGCCGCACAACCGGGATGGGGTTGTAGCCGTCATTGTATAATTTCTTTTACTGTTTTTGCTCCTAGGATAGACCCAAGGTGGGGTGCACAAACTACCGGGTATCTCGAAGTGCCGAGTGGCCTACTCACGGTGTTGAGGGAGGTTGCTTCGCTTCGGGTACTTGGCGGGTAGTTTGCCGCACCCGTAGGGGTCTAGGGTGGGGTCTTGGCTATTCATCGCGACCGTGTAATCCGCTCTTCATTACAGGCTCGTACGGATTGCGGATTCCTAGTATATCCAATGTGTTCATCTGTGATCTGGAATGGCTATCATTGCATGTGACGAATGTGTATATCTATATATGATATCTATTTAGGCGTTGCTTATGTTTTGCATCCGCGCTAGTCCAGCCCCCGCTCTGTCGTTAGTTAAGTAACCTAACGGGTAATGACGGGGCCCCATGGCAAATGCGGATGGCATAAGCGTACGTCATATTTTCGTTATTTTCTGCAATGGTAGGATTAAATGACGGGACGCATTAAATTAATGCAAGAAAATAAACCAAAGTTGAGTCGTTGGAACACTTTCAAAACCACTCGGTTTCTTTTCAAAAACAACTTTTAAATGCGGAGCTTAAGCCACTCCTTTTAAAAGCTATCTCGTTCCATCGATTATATCAAGTTCACTACGTTCACGGTTTCGCCAAAACCATTCGTAGCCCTCTGTCGTTTCACATGGATAGTCAATAGTATTCAAGCTATGTTTGTTGGCCAAAGTCAAGGCATAGTGATTGGTAGCTATTGGGTATTCATGTGCAGCATAGATAGATGTGTTGGTTTGGGACAGTCGTACTGCCTTGTTGGCCAAAGTCAAGGGTAGGTACGGGTGGGTTCAAATTAACCTGGAGAATGACGGGTAGAACTTGACATGTGACTTATGATTTGTTGGCCAAAGTCAAGGTCATAAGAGCATGGGGCAAAAATCCACATCGGGAGTTTCAAAAGAACTGAAACTTGCTAGCGCTGCATACCATTTGGAGTGTGATAATTCTGGTAGGATTCCTTCAGTTTTGTCACGCAATGATATTTGGATCCCGATCCTACTATGAGTATATGCTACTCCTCGGGAAATTTCTCACTTAACGATCAATGCTATAAACCAAGTAGGTGTCTAGAAAGGTGTTAGCGGGGCTACGCCCACAGGGAAAAGAGGTTATTTAATTAAGGAACTTCGCGAAAGCGTTGGAAAACCTCCCTCGAAGTACCGACACTAGCCTGGATGAACGGTTAAGCAAGTATTGTACGGTGAGATTGATCCTGACTAATTCTTCCTTTTTGGTTTGAGGAGGGATTCGAGAGACAGTGGGAGCAATCCTGTTTAGACAAATTAAAAACCACTCTAAACTTGCAAGAGCATCATGCTAAAGTGTTTCTTCTCTCTCTCCTAATTGCAGCGACCAAAGATCATGATTGGACTTAGGTTACTACTAGATAAAAACATACTGACAGGGCCAGACTACAAAGATTGGCTCATGAATGTCAAAATGGCAATCACTTATGACAAGTTGGGGTATCTCCTTACCACCAAAGCGCCCCCTGTCCCAGGTCCCAAAACCAGCATCGCGGATAGGGAAATCCGTAAGACCTGGGAAATCGATTGCGCGAAGGCCAAGTGCCTCGTGCTTGCCTCTATGGACAATGAACATCAGAGGAGGCACGAGAATATGGACCTTGAATCCATATTTCTCCATACAAAAGAACTGTATGGAGAGCAATCCTGTATCGCCAGATACGAAGCTCGAAAAAGCTGTTTTCGGCGAGATTGGCCGTCGGATCATCGGTAGCGGAACACGTGCTTAAGATGATTGGCTTCATTGAGGAGCTCGCGGACCTTGAGACCACGTTAGAGAATGAGCTCTACACGGACTTGATTCTCCAGTCCCTTCCTTCCACTTACGCCCAGTTTATCCTGAACTTCAACTTACAAGAAAAAGAAGTTGAACTTTTAGAACTCCTCAACATGCTAAGGAGTGCAGAGGGCACCCTACAGAAAGGTAGGGAAATATCCGCTTTGTTTGTAGAAGGATCTTCCTCTTCTAGGTCTAAGGCGAAAGCCAAGGGAAAGAAGAAGAAAGCCCCCGCCAAACCAAGGGGCGGTGTTAGTAAAGTGGATACGAAGGGAAAGACAAAGGCAACAAAGGTAGCGGGAAAGCTTGTGGGAAAGGAAGAATGCTTTTACTGTCACAAGAGTGGACACTGGAAAAAGGATTGCAGGGCTTGGAAGGCCAGAACCCAGGATCTGAAGCAAGTTGCGGCTTCAGCTTTAGGTGTGTATGTTATTGAAAACTGTCTATCAATAAACTCTACATCCTGGGTATTGGATACCGGATCAGGATCTCATATCTGTAATTCTTTACAGGCACTGAGAAGGCGTAGGGTTTTGAAGGCAGGTGATATGACCCTAAGAGTTGCAAACGGAGCTGGCATGGATGTTGAGTCCGTGGGGGACTATCACCTGGGGTTGTCAGATGAACACGTTTTGGTTTTGCGTGATTGTTATTTTGTACCCAATGCAACCTGTAATATCATATCTGTATCTTTATTATCTAAAGAAGGTTATGAATTTGCATTTGTAAGTAATGTTGTGAACATTCACCTTAATCAAGTTTTGATTGGGTCAGGTACATTAAGCAATGGTATATACGTATTAAACCAACCACAAATTTTCAATGTCCAGAATACACACAAAAGAAAGTCTCCGGAAACAAATCAGGCTTTCTTGTGGCATTGTAGACTGGGTTACATCAATGAGAGAAGGTTGACGAAGTTACATACAGAAGGATATTTGGATCCGTCCGAATATCAATCATATGCAACTTGTCAATCCTGTCTCAAAGGAAAGATGACAAAGACTCCGTTCACTAGACACGGAGTAAGAGCGAGCGAGCTCTTGGGACTCGTACACAGCGACGTGTGCAGTCCAATGTCTACACATGCGCGAAGCGGTTATTCTTACTTCATTACTTTTACGGATGACTTTTCAAGGTACGGATATGTCTTCTTAATGAAACATAAATCCGAAGGCTTTGGAAAATTCCAGGAATATAAGAATGAAGTAGAAAAACAAACAGGCAAAAGTATCAAGACACTGAGATCTGATCGGGGTGGTGAATACTTAAGTGCCGAGTTCCTGGATTACCTAAAAGAGAATGGAATTCTCTCTCAGCTTACTCCTCCATACACTCCGCAACATAACGGTGTATCGGAGAGACGGAACCGGACCCTATTGGATATGGTACGTTCCATGATGAGTAACGCTGAGTTACCACGATCATTCTAGTGATATGCATTAGAATCAGCTGCATACCTTTTGAACCGATTTCCAACTAAGACTGTGCCTACCACACCATATCAGATGTGGTGTGGGAAGAAACCCTATCTTAAGCACATTAAGACATGGGGATGTCCAGCTTTTGTCAAAAAGCAGCATGCGGACAAACTCGAGGCACGCTCAGTACAGTGCAAGTTTGTGGGATATCCAAAGAACTCCAAGGGATATTTCTTCTATTGCGAAGAGGAACAAAAGGTTTTTGTTTCTCGTCATGCCCACTTCTTGGACACTGAGTTTTTGGAAAATCAGATAAGTGGGAGCGCAATAGAACTGGAAGAAATTCCAGAACCACGAGCCATTACTGAAAGCTTAGTAGAACCATAGGGTTCGAAAGATCAGGACATTCCTGCGCCGCTCCGGAGGAGTAGTAGGCAGTCTCATCCGCCCGAGAGATACTACGGTTTTCTCATAGACGGGGATAGAAAGGATTGCATCATTGATAGTGATGAACCGACTAGCTTCCAGCAGGCCATTCAGAGCGTTGACTCGGTAAAATGGTTGGATGCAATGCGGACCGAAATGGAGTCCATGTACACCAACAAAGTATGGACGTTGGACGTTGCTCCAGATGGGGTAAAACCCGTAGGATGCAAGTGGATCTTCAAAAGGAAAATTGGTGTAGATGGACAGGTTGAGACCTATAAAGCTAGACTTGTTGCAAAGGGTTTTCATCAAAGACCTGGTTTGGACTATGACGAAACCTTTTCTCCAGTGGCTATGCTGAAATTCATTCGGATCCTTCTTGCCATTGCTGCCTTCCACGATTATGAGATTTGGCAGATGGACGTAAAGACCGCTTTTCTGAATGGAAATTTAGAGGAGTGTGTCTATATGGACCAGCCAGAGGGTTTCATTCAGAGTGGGAGCAGCGGAAAGGTGTGCAAGTTGCTTAAGTCCATCTATGGACTAAAGCAGGCATCGCGGAGTTGGAACATCTGTTTTGATGAGACGGTCAAAGAATTTGGCTTTATCAAAAATCCAAATGAGCCATGCATCTATAGTAGATTTGTAGCAAGAACTGTCGTATTCCTCGTATTGTACGTGGATGACATTCTTTTGATAGGAAATGACATTCCTATGCTACAATCTGTCAAGGGATTCTTATCACACAGGTTATCCATGAAAGACCTGGGTGATGCCTCTTACATTCTGGGGATCCGGATCTATCGTGACAGATCCAAGAGGATATTGGGACTTTCACAGTCCAGGTACATCGACACCATACTGAGAAGATTCAGTATGGAAGATTCCAAGCGCGGTAATCTACCGGCTTGTCACGGTATCGCCCTCTCCAAGGAGATGTCTCCCAAGACTGATTTGGAAAGGGATCGCATGTCTATTATACCCTACGCTTCTGCGGTAGGCTCTATAATGTATGCGATGTTGTGTACCAGACCAGATGTAGCTTATGCACTGAGTGTGGTAAGCCGGTATCAGTCAAACCCTGGAGAGAAACACTAGATAGCGGTAAAGAACATTCTCAAGTACCTGAGAAGGACTAAGGAGATGTTCTTGGTGTATGGCGGAAAAGACCTCCAGATCGAGGCCTTTGCTGACTCCAGCTTCCAGAGTGACAAGGATGATTCTAAGTCCATGTTGGATTATGTCTTTACCCTCAATGGAGGGGCGGTGTGTTGGAAGAGTTCCAAACAGGAAACCGTTGCTGACTCGACGATGGAAGCGGAATATATCACTGCTGCAGATGCCGCAAAAGAAGCCGTCTGGATAAGGAAGTTCTTAACAGAACTTCAGGTGGTTCCGTCCATTGTTGATCCAATACCTCTGTATTACGACAACAACGGGGCTATAGCTTTAGTGAAGGAACCCAGGTCCCATCAGAAGTCCAGACACATCTTGAGGCGGTATCACCTGATCAGGGAGATCGTGGGTCGCCAGGAGATCGAGGTTCGGAGAGTTGCTATGGAAGATAACACTGCTGATCCATTCACGAAGGCCTTACCCCAGACTCAGTTTGAGCAGCTGATCGAGATGATAGGTCTTCGATACGCCAGTACATGGCCTTAGTGCAAGTGGGAGATTGTTAGTGTATATGCCCTAGAGGCCATTACTGTATCATACTAGTTTGTATATTACTTAATGGAAGCTTGGGATATTCACCTTGTATAGACAATCTTGCTCAAAATAGTAGTATGCTAGTTGGTTTGTTTCTCCTTTAATGTGTACATGTGTTTATTTTAGTATATCACCTATACACATTAGTGGAGCCCTTAGGATCTTTGCTTGA
The DNA here is from genome assembly GCA_030015575.1 of Agapanthus africanus. Classification (NCBI taxonomy): domain Eukaryota; kingdom Viridiplantae; phylum Streptophyta; class Magnoliopsida; order Asparagales; family Amaryllidaceae; genus Agapanthus; species Agapanthus africanus. Next base: position 325,960,334 of record JASDDO010000012.1, on the reverse strand, counting down.
TTACCAGCGTTGTGATGGTAGTCACACCCGTGGGGGCTGGGTAATCCACAAGCACATCCTTATGCAGGTCCCTAGTCGTAGGACTATCGAGACAGGGCATCGATACTACGGAGTAGACTAGCGTATGCGCTTCTCATCCCAGTGTGGGAGACGGTCTGTCCCACAGCCGTCAGTACGTTGTACTTGAGATAGTATGCGGGTGCTCGTTAGGTTACGAGTACACTGGACAGGACTTGTCGGGGACTGTTGGTTGGTACTATACCTATCGTCAGTTATCAGTTCCCAGGTGACATGAGTACAGCTTAGTCCGCTGACTTGACACTGTCACTTCACCTCGAGTGTGCTCCCACTGTACTTAGATTACTACCCTACCATGGCTCAAAGGAGTCGTGCAAACAGGTAATAGTTGGGTGCAGTCCCGAAGCACTTGGAGGCAGTGACGGTTAGACAGGATTCGTCTCTCCCGGTATTGGGGGTTGATATCGCGCTGTGTCTAGGAGAGCCATTACACAAAGTCTCTGGCCAGGGCAAGCGAGATATACTGGTAGGTTTCCAGCGTTATCTCAGGGTGTTCTGGGCTACACTCCGACACGACTTGTACCGCTATTAGGGGACTGACGTTTACCGCCCCCTAGGCCCGCCATGCGATATTCTCAGACGAACAGACCGGAATGTACGCAGATTGTCACATTCAGGCTCAGTAGGAGTTCAGATGGGTTTCACCTCGCCCGTCTTCTTATCGGCATCTACCTGGGGGCCGTTACGCACAGCTAGTGCCGCTTGCGGTCTGTGGTTAAACCCACTGACTGCGTAGTGTCGAGTCTTTAGAGTCCTACACAGAGAGCTATTCGCCTTTAGGCAAAAGAGTAGAGGTCGCATGGTTTTGCGACAGGGTTCGTTCACATCCGTGCACTTGTGCATGTTTAGTGTCCGGGCAGTTAACACTAGCGGGCTTTGGTTTAACCCAGATCCTAGTGTACGTTTTGGGATTGCTTTTATCTCATTTGTGTTCGTGTTCCTCGGAACGCGGATGCGGGTGTGTATGCACAGTTGACAGAGAGACAGAGGCAGAGGATTCTCATTAGGGTTGTTGACTGTTGACTTTTGCTAAACCCTAATGAGAATAAGAAATATGATTAACAATAATATTAATTAAGTATTATTGTGACATGGTTGTTGATGGTTGACTTTGTTGACTTGTTGACTTAGTTGACCGGTTGAATAGGTTGGACTTGTTGACCATCATCATGACAATGGCTATCATTTCTTGGCATTGACCTTGGCTTGCTTATTTGTTCACACATTGCATTTAATGCAAGAAATGATATGGCCACTTGATATGATAACAACCATCACATAATACTCAATTATTATTATGTGTTATGATGATTTTGGATTATGAGAGCAAGGGTGACAAAAGTCTTGCTCATTCTTTCATTTGCTTTCTCTCTCTTGAAAGCTCTCTCATCCTCAAGCTCTCCCTCTTCCTTTTGCTCTCTCTCTCTAGTCCATGGTTCTACTTGTCTCATGTGTTGAGAAGCAAGAACCATAGAGATAAAACCCAACACACTCCTCTACTCATCCTAGTACACAAGGTTTAGCAAACCAGGTGTTTTAGTTTCCTCAAGATTGAGGTTGAAGCCAAAGGTAGAAGCTTTCAGGTGGATCCATCTTCGGCACAAAGAGACGACGAGGAGAGAACCATCCGACCACCACAAGGAGACCAAGAGAAGGAGTTCAAATTAATGTATAACCCCTAACCGAGTAGGTAAAACTCTTGTTAGGATTGTTAGATAGTTGTTTAACAAAGATCCGTATTTTGAGTCCATGTTACCACCAAAAGAAAAATCGTTTTTCATCATTTCCGTAAGCCCGTAAGTACCGGGAGAGGTAACGTGGACTTACATAACTAACAAAAGCTTTAGTGAAGTATAGTATCAAAGATCCGGGTAGTTTGACCCGTGCAAGCGAACATTCGAATACTCGTGGATAATTTCAACGGGGGTTTCTTAAACCCAAAATCATACCGGTACGTATTTTTCTAACACCTTCTCTCAATCTGATGCATTCCACTATTATATCTTCTGCAGGATTCTTCGCAAAATTTGCTACTAATAGAACAGAGAACTAACTCGTATTTGCTTGAGCGCTTAAGCCTAAAACGAAAAAAAGAAAATGTGATTAATTATGTGATAGATTAAAAATTCTTTTAGTGATTTGCGTATTTGCATCTTAATACGGACTTAAGGGCACGAAAACCAAACAAGATACGGTAAAGGATTTCATCACCATTTTCCGTGACCCACAGATCACAAAACTGCATTCTTGCATACCCACAGTAATTTTTAAATCAATTAGAACTCTGACTTTAAGGATTCGCGCTCAATAGGGCAAGTTAATTGTGTTTAGAACATCGCTTAATGTTATATTGTTCACGAGATGTCTAGGCAAGTGTTCACGGCACAACAGCAAAAAGATAAAGGGTTATTCTAATTATGGAATTTTGCGAAAGCGTTGGACAACCTCCCCTTATCTTTGCACTTACCTGGTTTCAGGATCCATATATCTTGAGCCCGTTTCTCGACACAGTTTTACTTCGACAATCATATTCTTGAGCAGGTTTAATTGACTTAGCATAATATAGACTGCTAGGGGTATGATATTCTTTGTTTTTATGATTTTGTGAGTACTTATTGATATGGGTGATACACAGTTCGATTCGATTCTTCACGATCCATATTCTTTTGTTTATACTCATACCCAATTCTTTTGTTCAAATTGCCAAGATTCTTCCCACATTCTTGAAAACTGTCCTTTCTTAGCGGGGGACCAACCGTACCAGAATTTTAAAAATTTTCCACCCCCTGACACTCTTGAACCCAATCCCACTTCAAATATCGATCAACTGATTAAAAATCTAGAGAAAGAAGTCAACAAGATGAATGCTTTAGCATCACTACCATCACAACCCTCTCTTACTGAAACAATTAACACATTAATAGGGTATGTTAGTGAGATGGATGCTAGGTTGACCGCTTTAGAGAAGGGTTTAGAAGTGATGATTGCAGTAGAGAATCAAATAGTTTCGATGCTAGCCATGTTCATACAACAATCTGATCAATTGTTTCACGCTCAATCTCAATCATTGGCTAGAATCAACGAACAAGTGAAATATTTAGCTATGCAGATTCTAGGGAGTGAATACAGTCAATTTGAACCCAATAATCCCAATATCTGTCATCTAGGAAGTCAGCTGAGTGAGATAAATGATCAAACAAATTTTGATGATTTCTTAAATAATGATGAGATATTAGATTTGACTGAGTGTTATAAGGACTAGCAAGAAAATCCTCAGAGTCAGTCTATACCGACTTATTACAGCGAGAAATTTTTTTGAGTAGACTTGTGAATTTGACGGGTATGTTTGGGATATATTGTTAGATGAAATCAAGGATATGGAGTCCACGGCCATAGTTTTACCAATTAAAGAAGTGTTTGACGAAACTTTAGAGTGTGAACCTACATTTTTAGATGATATGGACCTACCCATATATGAATGTGATGAGGGAGAACTTGTATTGGGAGATATGAGCTGCATTGATGAGAATAGGATTGTGGAGAAGTATAGGGAGGAAGATAACCTTGAGAAACATTCTTTCATGCCGAGTTTTGAGGAGATATTTGCAGATGAACTTGATATGCTTTGTGAGTTTGAGTCACGATCACTTTGGGAACATCCTACGGACCTTTCTTTTGCTAAACTTTTTGAGGATGAACTCCAGTTTTTAAACAAGCCTGACCTCAAAACTCAACACATGCTTCTTGAACATACAATTCATTCAAGCAACAATTCTTTGACTTCTTCAAAACTTCGACTTCGTCTTCAGCGTTTTCTAATCCGTACTTTCACGCACCCATGCCCATTACTAACATTTGACCAAACCACTAACATGTACATTGTTAGGAATATATATGCCCTAAAGGCCATTATTGTATGATATAGTGGATGCTTGGACATATATATAAAGGACTTTCTTGCTCGACATGATAGTATGCTATCTGATTGCTCTTTAGCTTAATATGTACACTTGTATTATTATACTGTCTCTCTGTTACATGTTGATAAAGCCCTTAGGATGTAGGCTTGACTACCAGGACTGTGATGCAGATCATACTAGCGGGGCTTGTGTAGTCCATAAACACATCCTTTAACAGTTCCTAGTCGAGGGAGTATCGAGACAGGGCATCGATATTCCAGAGTATACTAGTGTGTACGTTTCTTGACCCAGTATGGGGCGATGGTTAATCCCACAATCATTGGTGTTTGACATCAAAGATTGTGAAGGGTCTCGGCAGCACCCCGGCCATCGAAACGCGGCCAAAATGCGGAACAAAAATTTTCTAAACCGGCGCAACCGTTACCCGATTTCCGGATCGACCTTAAACCCTAAACTAGCAAACTAAGAAGAGGTTAGAATCATTATACCGAGTTAATCCGTGTCCTTCGGTCTTCATTCCAAGCTCCTAGTGATCGTTTGATGATGTTTGGTTGCTGGTCTTCCTCATCTCCGATGATCCACCCGAGGGAAACGGCGCAAGCTCCAACCTCGTCGAACGAGGCAACCGATGCTCTAAAGTCGCTAGCGATGGAGAGTGGAGGTGTATGAAAGTGTCACTATAATTTTTCTCTCATCCATATGCTCCATGGAGCAACTCAAGAAGAAGAATGGAGGTGAGAAAGCTTTTGGCATGAAGAACAAAGAATTGGCTAAGTGTGCTTGGATGAATGAGAGAGTGGGAGTATGACCACCATCAAATGAAAATCAATCCACCCAAAAATGTGGCCGGCCCCCTCTTTCATTCCCTCCAAAAAAAAAGTCTAACCAATTAATGAAAAAACAAATCCAACCATACTTTGACCCATGCCACTCCATGCCTCATGCCACCTCACACCCTCCACCTCATTATGAAACAAAATGATTTTTCTAAAAAGGAAAATCAATAATGAGGTGGCAAATCTTCTAGAAGCCATTCCGTATAAAATACGGAATAATTCCCGGTACATATATCGAAATACATATACGCGTATTCGTACAAAAATACGAATAGCCAAGAGAGAAAATGAATAGTGAACAATAATACTAGAATATGTATATACAAATACATATATAAATTATTAAATCAAAACCCGATTTAATAATCCGGCTTAATCCTAAGCCGCTAGTATTATCAACCGTCCGATTAAAGTCTGCGCAGCATGTGCACATATTTAATTGGACACCTGGTACACCATATCTCCTGAACCGTGAAAACCCTCTGTGTGAGACTCTAAAGACTCGTCAATACGCTGGCAGTGGGTTTAACCACAAGCACGTCAGCGGCACTAGCTGTACGTAACGGCTACCCAGGTATTGAGCGAAAGGGAGGCCGACGAGCAAACTCATCCTGAACCCCTACTGAGCCTGACAGTGACAATATCCGTACAGTCCGGTCTGTTCATCTAAGAGTATCGCATATCGAGTCTAGAGGGTGGATAAAGTCAGACCCCCAACAACGCGATATTTAGTGTCGGGATGAAAACCCATCACCACCTGAGAAACTATCGATCCTGGATCGGTAGTTCTCGTCCACCGTGGCCACGGATTTATGGTGATGGCCATCCGTACACAACGCGACATCAACCCCCAATACCGGGAGAGACGAATCCCCGACGATCCGATCACTGCCTCTATATGGCTCGGGACTGTACCCAACTAAAACCTGTTTGCACGACTCCTTTGAGCCGTGGTAGGGTAGTAATCAAAGCACAGTAGGAACTCACACGAGACAAATGACGATCTTAGGTCGTCAGACTAACCTGTACACATGTCACCTGGGAACTGCTATCTGACAATAGGTATAATACCAACTAGCAGGTTCCCGGCAAGTCCGTCCAGTGTACTCATAACCCAATGAGCACATGTATACTATCTTAGGTGAACAAACTAACACCAATGGCTTGTGAGACCTGGGCACCGCCCCTCGTCGGGGTCTCGATCAGTATACACTATTCTACACTGGAGTATCGATGCCCGGTCTCGATACTCCTACGACTAGGGACATTTAAGGATGTGCTTATAGACCCCAGCTCCTACATATATGATCGCCATCATAATGCTGGAAGTCAAGCAAGAATCATATGGGCTCTATCAACATGATGATAAAGACAAACCAGATGGCATACTATCATCTTGAGTAAGACTGTTTTATCCGTATAGGTCCTCACTCAATCATCATAATCAAAAGTCCGCGACTATGATAATTGCCTTGAGGGCACTATAGCCAACAATCTCCCACTTGCACTTAAGGCCAATTATTGCGATGTCGCATACTCACAGCCCGTGTAATACCGAACACCCAACTTCTCTACTAATCAATTTCGCAAAGCCCGTTTGCGAAAATGATTGCATTCGAGAAATAGCCTCAGTGAGTGGATCCGCTCCAATGTTTCTTTCTGTATCTCTCTGTATCTCAACTTCGCAGAGAAAACTATCTCCCGAAATGAGCAATACATGTCTTAGAATTTTTCTGGATATCTGATGGGACCCAGTTCACAAACGAACTCCAAATCCAGCAAAACTCCTAGACTGTATCATCCACTGAATTTAATCAGTAACATGTGCCATGCCTTCCTCAGTATCCGCTTGGACTACCTGTCCAACATACCGTCCCTCAGAAGAGGGAAAAACTATAATTCTGACAGTCACTCTGTCATCCAGGTCACCTTGGAAGCCTGAAATGATAACCGTCTCCTGAAGGAGGCTGTCGTTACCATATCCCAAGAACATTCACTTATATTCACAAACTGCTTCCCAATGTTTCTCCAAGATTGGATTAATATATCTGCATATTACATCTAGTGCAAAAGCAATATCTGGTGTGGTACTTGACATTTCATGATTAACTAAATTGCCTAAGCAAGTGATATGCTAATCATGCAGATCCCTCTCCCCTTTAGTCTGTAAGACACCTTTAGAGAGGGTGACTCCATCACCTGCAGGTATACCACCATGCCAGGAGTCGTCCATTCTAAAATTCCTTTAGAATAATGTCAAAGTACCCAGATTGGGATACTTCCCAAATCTAGATCTAAAACCATTGATCTAGTATCCAGAAAACCTGATATTATATCCATATCCTATGTGGAGAAACAACTATGTGACAACCACAGTATAACTGATCGTAGCATAGGAATATTTCTTCCTATCAAGTGCGTGTCCTCCCAATACCTGGACATCACTCTCTACTATCTTCTTAGCAGATCCATCTCCTATTCTGATAAAGTCAAAGCTTATGACTGTCACATCAAAAATAGATGATCTATTTCCGCTATACCTGCTTTAGTCTATAAATAGACATAAGCGACTTGCTCACTATGCTTCCGCTGCTCCCACTGACTACAACAACCCTTTGGCAGAGTCATATACACGTGCACTTCTAAAGCTAGTTTAGAACGACGCTATACTCATCCTCCTGCCAGGTCTCAGAGTCTAGAACAACAGCAATGGCAAGTCTGGGTAAACAAGAACCTCCCTGTCACCATTACTGAGAAGACCGAAGTACCTCTTGGGTGCCTGAGGTTACCAACCAAATCTGCGGAGTGGCTAATGGAACGTCAAAACCAATTGAATCCTCAGGTTCTATTAAATCTTCAGTAATCGTTTGTGGTTCTGGAATCATTCCAGTTCTACCATACTCCCACTTCTGTTTTCTGAAAAGATCCATTTTACTAAAACTGTGGCGAGTCAAGAACAATATAAATATTGATCTTCCTGATGGTAGAAAGTTAACCCTCATCAAAGCCCGGGATAACCCACAAACAGCCATTACTGAAACGTGCCTTGAGTTTATCCGGATTCTGATTTTAAGCATCAGCCGGACAACTCCCTATACCTTAACATTGTCAAGATATAAATTGATTCTATATATATCTGATATAGAAACAAAAGCACTAATTTAATTGGAACCAGATTCAAAACATGCAGCTGTCTCCAGTGCATATCATCCTAATGGAAGGAGGCCAATCAGCATTACACATCTAGGAGTGCATTCATATATGAGTAACCCGAAAGAGAAACAAGTTCTCAAAACCATTACTATTAACTGAATACCAAACACAAGTATCTACATCTTCGACTTCCTCGAAGAATCCTGATACATACAACAAATGGTTCTCTACTTTATTCTTATACCTATAACTTTTGAATATCTGGACCTTGTATTTCAACGAAATACATGTCCAGAACTGGAGAAGTCATAAGTAAACAGAACATAGTACGAGTACCAATCCCTTTGTCCTAATGGACACTGGACAACATACAATACTTTGTATAAGTCCCCTGAGTTGAAAAACTCAAACCCTGTGTGTCGTAGGTCAAAAACTGTACTACGGTTATGAAGACTTACACCGCTGTTGAATGCTCCTTACCTAACCATCAACTGATATAGGTAAATATCATGGATATAATTTCAAAAAGTTATATCCCACTTTATAAAAATAAACGTATGGATATATCAGTTTGAAATTGGTGCATAACAACGGATATTCAAAACCAAATACTTGTCGTCCGGCAAACAACCCAGGCGATTTCCTCAAATATCACCAATTACAACGAATTCCGATATAAAGAGGATCTAATCACCCAATTCCCAATATCTTACTCCCACTCACCATCTACAATATCATACAGATGTGAGAAACTGATCTGGTAAATACATACCCTGGAGTTAGATTCCAATTGGGAAAACAGATTTCAATTAACATTACACAGTGAAACTGAAACATGAAAATGTTTCAAAAAGGGGTTAACTGGTATTCCTAGTAACGCCTCTTCCAATATCCTGATTCACGACAGTAACCATATACTTACCTGCCCTCACTGCAATCCCTTTATTATGTTTTTACTTATTAACTTCTGTACATCTCCTTTACGCTAATTGGTTTTCTTCATTCCCTACCTTTCGGCACCAGCCTAAGGTTTGGAAGAAGACTATCCAATAAGCGTAATAGGTGTACTCTCCTAATCTTAGGAGCCCTCGCAACCTGAGAGAAGGTAAAGAGAAAAGACATCTGAATAATCCTATTCTATTTCTCCTGAACCAGAATCCATCCTCTAAAAAGTTCCTTCGAGTTCGTATGTAACTATACGATGGATTTATCCAATGGAAGTGGATATCCGTAGTGATACGGAGTGTTCTAGAGAAATGCAAAGTGAATGTAGGAGTGGCAGGGGTATCCCCGGTCTTTGTCGTGAATGATGGTGATCGCAATTTTCTTTGCCATTATTCTAATCCCTTTATATGTCTTTACTTATTACCTTCTGTACACCACAGTTAAGCTTGTTGGTTTTCTTCCTTCCCTACCGTTAGGCACCTGCCTATGGTTTGGAGGAAGACTATCCAATAAGCTCAATAGGTGTACCCTCTCCTAATCCTAGGAGCCCTCACAATCTGAGAGAAGGTAAAGAGAAAAGACAACTGAATAATCCTATTCAATCTCTCCAGAACCAGAATCCATCCTCGAAAAAGTTCCTTTGAGTTCGTATGTAACTATACGATGGATTTATCCAATGGAAGTGGATGTTCGTAGTGATACGCGGTGTTCTGGAGAAATGCAAAGGTGATATAGAAGTGACAATGATGTATGCGACACCGTGACATTCCAAAAGCCAAAGTGTTTTAAAAAGGATCGGTCAACTTGGTTTCATGAGTTTTAGTCAAAGGTCGGGTCATAGTCGCAGCCAGAGAGAGAGAAAAGAAACACTCAGCGTGCACTCTAACCTAAATCAGAATGGTCAATCACTTTATCTAATCAGGATGGCTCCCACTGTTTTCTCGAATTCTCCTCCAAACCTAAAAGGAGAATTAGTCAGAATCACCCGAGGAGTAATCCTACTTATTAGTGGGAATCGAGATCCAACTATCATCGCATGATGACTTGATGGAAGCCACTCAAGTCACCACACTCCAGAAGGTATGCGCAAGCCTGGCAAGTTTCCTATATGTTTGAAACTCCCGATGTGATTTTTACCCCTAACGACTTCATGGCCTTGATAGAGTCCAACGTGCCATAAGTCGCTAGTCAAGTTCAACCCGTCATTATCCAAGATTGATCTAAACCCACCCGCATAAGCCCTTGATAGAGACCAACGTGACTATGCGGCTGTCCTAGATAATCGCATATCCATGCTACAGACACGTATCACGCAGCTACCGTACACTATGCCTTGATAGAGACCAACGTACATAGCACGAATACTACGAGATACCTATCTGAAATGACGGAGGGCTACGGCTGGTTTTTGGCGAAAAACCTTTAACGTAATGAACTTGATATCGTTGAAGGAATCCAAGTGGTTTTATAAATATATAGTGGCGAAAACTTTTGCTAAAGAGGTCACTCCCGGTGAAGGGATCTCGGCTCTTTCCCCGTCGAATGGGGTGCAGGATATCCCAAACTGAATACCACGATACAAAGAAAAAGTAATCGACTATAGTGAAGTTATTACGTTGACGCAAACTTTTACTCAAGGGATCACTTCCGATGAAGGGATCTCGGCCCTTGCCTCGTCGAATGAGATGCAGGATATTCCAAACTGAATACCACTGTGCAAAGCAAAAGAGAACGTCTGTAATGTCAGTTTTTAAAAAAACTTGGTTCCAACAACATCATATATATAGGTTTGTTTTATCCTTGCATTGATAAGAATCAATGCAGTCCCATCAATTAATCACACCAGAAAAGAACGAAAATAAAATGTACGTATATGCCATCCGCATTCGCCACTGGGTCACGTCATCACCCATTAGGTTACATAACTAACGACAGAGCGGGGACTGGGCTAGCGCGGGTGCAAAACATATACAACATGTACTAATATATATATATATATAAATATATAACAATCGTCCCAGGCATGATATAAAGCAACATCACAGAAACATCACAGAAGCAACACGGAATGGTGGATAATCTGGAGCCCCGGGTTTCACTTGAGCCGCAAGTGAGACCCGACGTTCCCTGTCGTGTGGATAGCCTGTGTAATGAAACCTAGACCCCTACGAGCGCGGCAAGCTACCCGCCAAAACCATAAGCGAGGCAGCCTCCTTCAACAACGTGAATGGACCACCCAGCACTTCACGGAATCCGGTAACTTGAGCACCCCTCCTGGGTTATTCTATACCCCCTACGAGTGCGGCGAATAACCCGCCAATTCTAGAGTAAGGTCCCCTCCGTCCTAACGCTATGAGATGCGGACCAGTTGCCCTCTAGAACCCGGCTATTCGTGCACTCCACCGCGGGGTAATCCTGTAGGGTTGCTAGGCACGCACATAAGGGTCTACGAGGCATCAACCATGCCCGATTAAAATTTTAGCCGTGCCGAACAACCCGAAGCCGGATCTTTAAACTAGGGTTTAGGCGAAAACATGCATGTTAAACTCTTTAACACTAAGTGAGAGGGATTACAACCTTTGTAGGTCCGGTCTTTCACTTCTTAAGCTCCGTGTTGAGGTCCCTTCGCTGCGATCATCGTGTTCCGGACTCTCGAGAGGGTTCACGAAGAGAATGATGCAACCTTTGCTTCCGATCTTCGATACAAAGATGATCTACCTTGAAGTTTCGTTAACACAAGCTAACACTCATAATATGAAGTGAACACCCTCATCTAAATGGCAAGGATAGATGAGGATGATGAAGTAGGATTTTTGCTCTCATTTATAATCTTTTTCTCACTCATTTTCATCACAAAAGAAAGCTTTTTCATGAAGGAACTCAAGGAAGAAGAAGATGAATGAAGATAATCACTTAATCCTTTTGTGATGAACAATGAATTATTGTAGTGGTTACAAATCTAACAAGGGGTTAAGCGTGATAGAGTTAACCCTTGTAGACAGTTAACTAGGGTTAATGGTTTGGATTGGGTTAACATAATATCTCACAAAAATATCAAGCAACCACAAAGTCAAAGCTTCATGAAGCTTCATGGAAGCTTCATGCAAAAGCTAACCCTAATCCAAACCCTAACCAAGTTTAAACCATAATCCATTGTTAAATTTGTAACCCTAACATGTTACAATATTATATATCACATATACAATATATTTTGTAACAATAGAAAATAATACAATTAACATATATCGCATATATATCAATGTATTATCCCGTGAGAAAATGAATCTTTTAGTGAGCTAATATTAGTTAATGTAATTTAATATATCATATATATTATTATACATTAAATTATCGAATCAACTCTTGATCCGACAATCCGGCTATATCGCATATAACCGACTAATATAATGACCCGGCTATATCACATATACCCGGCCGATATCTCATATCGCGAGAATCCAATACGGTATCACATACCGCATTATCCTCGGTCCCGCACATATCACATATGTGCTCCTACTCCATTTTGCCTGAGCCAAGAAACCTCTATGTAAGACTCTAAAGAATCGTCAATACGCCGGCAGTAGGTGATGATCATATCAAACACCCACAAGCTGCAAGCGGTCAGCTAAACGTAACAGCCACCCAGGTATTGAGCGCTCAGAAGATCAACAAGCAAGCCTGTACATTCTCCTGTGAATCCAAACAGTAACACTCCCATACAGTCCGGTCTCGTCGTCTGATATGTCACATATCTCGCCTAAGGGTGGTAAACGTCAGACCCCAGTAGCTTGATAAGTCGTGTCGATATGAGGTCTATAACAGTTCAAGAAACTACTGATAACACTTACCAGTAAATCTCAGCAACCCTGGCCAGGGATTTCCGGTTATAGCCAATCGAACACAGCACAACATCAACTCCCTATATCGGGAGAGACGAATCCCCTCCTATCGCTCATTGCCTCCATGTGATTCGGGACTGTATCCAAAAGCCACCTTTTTGCACGCCCTCTTGGACGTGGTATGATGGAAATCAAAGCACGGTGGGAATCACACAAGACTCTATGACGATCTCGGGTCAACAGACTACTCTGTACCAGTGTCACCGGAGAACTGCCATCTGACGTAAGGTATAATACCATCTGGGAGTTCTCGGCGAGTCCATCCAGTGTACCCAGTCTTCACTGAGCACCCGTACACCATCCTTGATTTCAAACACCGATGGATATGGGATCATCCATCGCCCATCATATGGGTCAAGATGCGTATACGCTAGTCTACACCGGTATATCGATGCCCCGTCTCGATACACCCACGACTAAGGACCTTGAAGGATGTACTTATGGACTACCATGTCCCCACTAGTATGATCCGCATCATAGTCCAGGTAGTCAAGTACACATCCTAAGGGCTTTACCAACATGTAACAGAGAGACAATCAGTATACACGTTAAGGTAAAGAGTAACCAGATAGCATACTATCATGTCGAGCATGAAAGTCCTCCCTATACATGTCCCAGCATCCACTACAATGTACATCGTATGTACAGTAATAGCCTCTAGGACATATATATAACTAACAATCCTAGTACAGAAAAGAAAAATAATATACAAGGGTGACATCGACCTCATCTCGGTCGTGCCCCAAAAGAATAATATACAAACGGGCAGTGACGGCAGTCCACATGTCGGACGCTCACCCCGCAATATCAAATGTACAAATGAAATAAAATTGTACTAACATTGCACCATTGCTATCCACCACGACGATCCAACCAACATCACAGCACAGCACAGAACATCAACGTGAATGTCACGTTCGCAAACTCATCTAAAAGAACATATAGTAGTTAGACGGGTTTACCGATCGAGTGACATTCACGGTCACAGATAGTAATGTAAGTACTGTCAAACGCACACTTAAAATATCGATCGACAAAATTTCCAAATTGGCCCCAATAGCAATAACAGCACTGCACAGAAAACTGGGCCAAAACAGAATATCACAAAAATCACAATTCCAAGTCAGTGGGCTACAGAAAAAATTTTGAAGCCCGTCGCCAATAAATGGCCGCGGAACCGCCGCCAATAGGTGGTTAGTGCGGCGGTTCTGCGGCGACTTGGTGGCTTCAGGAGTCCAAATTTTTTCTGTACCCTTAAAATCGCCTGCACAGATTTTTAAGATGCATGAAATAATTTTTTGACCACTTTTAAAAATCGACAGCAAACAGAAAATGAAATCATGATTTTAGCAATTTCCGTCGATCGATCTTTTAAGCACGTTTAAACAAGCTAGTAAAGGGTTTAAAGGGTGGCTCTGATACCATGAAGGGTCCCGGCAGCGCCCCGGCCATCGAAACGCGGCCAAAATGCAGAACAAAATTTTTCTAAACCGGCGCTACCGTTACCCGATTTCCGGATCGACCTTAAACCCTAAACTAGAAAACTTCGAAGAGGTTAGAATCATTATACCGAGTTGATCCGTGTCCTTTGGTCTTCATTCCAAGCTCCTAGTGATCTTTTAATGATATTTGGTTGTCGGTCTTCCTCATCTCCGATGATCCACCCGAGGGAAACGGCGCAAGCTCCAACCTCGTTGAACGAGGCAACCGACGCTCCAAAGTCGCTAGCGATAGAGAGTGGGAGTGTATAAAAGTGTCACTATAATTTTTCTCTCATCCATATGCTCCATGGAGCAACTCAAGAAGAAGAATGGAGGTGAGAAAGCTTTTGGCATGAAGAACAAAGAATTGGCTAAGTGTGCTTGGATGAATGAGAGAATGGGAGTATCACCACCATCAAATGAAAATCAATCCACCCAAAAATGTGGTCGGCCCCCCTCTTTCATTCCCTCCAAAAAAAAAGTCTAACCAATTAATGAAAAAACAAATCCAACCATACTTTGACCCATGCCACTCCATGCCTCATGCCACCTCACACCCTCCACCTCATTATGAAACAAAATGATTTTTCTAAAAAGGAAAATCAATAATGAGGTGGAAAATCTTCTAGAAGCCATTCCGTATAAAATACGGAATACTTCCTGGTGCATGTATCGAAATACATATACGCGTATTCGTACAAAAATACGAATAGCCAAGAGAGAAAATGAATAGTGAACAATAATACTAGAATACGTATATACAAATACATATATAAATTATTAAATCAAAATCCGATTTAATAATCCGGCTTAATCCTAAGCTGCTAGTATTATCAACCGTCCGATTAAAGTATGCACAGCATGTGCACATATTTAATTGGACACCTGTATGTATCAACATACCTCATGTACACCATATCGTCTGAACCGTGAAAACCCTCTGTGTGGGACTCTAAAGACTCGTCAATACGCTGGCAGTGGGTTTAACCACAAGCACGTTAGCGGCACTAGCTGTACGTAACGGCTACCCAGGTATTGAGCGAAATGGAGGCCGACGAGCAAACTCATCCTGAACCCCTACTGAGCCTGACAGTGACAATATCCGTACAGTACTGTCTGTTCGTCTAAGAGTATCGCATATTGAGTCTAGAGGGTGGATAAAGTCAGACCCCCAACAACGCGATATTTAGTGTCGGGATGAAAACCCATCACCACCTGAGAAACTATCGATCCTGGATCGGTAGTTCTCGTCCAGTGTGGCTACGGATTTATGGTGATGGCCATCCGTACACAACGCGACATCAACCCCCAATACCGGGAGAGACGAATCCCCGACGATCCGATCACTGCCTCTATGTGGCTCGGGACTGTACCTAACTAAAACCTGTTTGCACGACTCATTTGAGCCGTGGTAGGGTAGTAATCAAAGCACAGTGGGAACTCACACAAGACAAATGACGATCTCAGGTCGACAGACTAACTTGTACACATGTCACCTGGGAACTGCTATCTGACAATAGGTATAATACCAACTAGCAGGTTCCCGGCGAGTCCGTCCAGTATACTCATAACCCAATGAGCACCTGTATACTATCTTAGGTGAACAAACTAACACCAATGGCTTGTGAGACCTTGCCACCGCCCCTCGTCGGGGTCTCGATCAGTATACACTAGTCTACACTGGAGTATCGATGCCCGGTCTCGATACTCCTACGACTATGGACATTTAAGGATGTGCTTATAGACCCCAGCTCCCACATATATGATCGACATCATAATGCTGGAAGTCAAGAAAGAATCCTATAGGCTCTATCAACAAGATGATAAAGACAAACCAGATAGCATACTATCATCTTGAGTAAGATTGTTTTATCCGTATAGGTCCTCACTCAATCATCATAATCACAAGTCCGCGACTATGATAATTGCCTTCAGGGCACTATAGCCAACAGATTGTACACAGGTGCTCGTTAGAGAATGGATACACCAAACATGACTCGCCGAGAACTCCTAAATGGTACCATACCTATCGTCAGATAACAGTTCTCTGGTGACACCTGTACATGTTAGTCTGTAGACCCGAGATCGTCATAGTGTCTTATGTGGTTCCCACAGTGCTTTGATTTCCTCCCTACCACATCTTAAAGGAGTCGTGCAAACAGGTGGATTTTGGGTACAGTCCCGAGTCACATGGAGGCAATGAGCGATAGGACGGGTTTCGTCTCTCCCGGTATTGGGAGTTGATGTTGCGCTATGTTCGATTATCTATAACCGCATGTCCCTGGCCAGGGCTAATTGTAACATTTCAAAATAATAAAATACCATTTTTGGGAAATTTTATAATTTAATATTACTTTATTGAATATTTTAATAATTCGGTATAATTAAATACAAATAAATGGAGAAAAATTTGGAAAAATTATGGAAAATTCTAAAATAGGGTAATTTAGAGAATTATGCCATTTTTTAAGTTGTTATGATTAGTTATATGCTAATTTAGTATTAATCGCGATCAAAAATCGCTAATCGGGTTTTCGGGCAATTTTGTGCAAAACTTGCACATACCATTTCCTACACTTGTGTTGCATTTTTCTTGCCATGGTTGTTCTTTTTGGGGTTCACTATTTGAGTGAGAAGGAATTTGAGGGAAAAGAAAAGAAGGGAAAAAGGAAAAGGATTATAATATGGTGGTAGGTGGATGAGAGAGAGAAAAGAGAGGGGGTAGCTTTGACTTAGCCATTTCCCTTCACTTCCTAAACTCACTTTCTCTCTCCCTCTTCCCCTTCAGCTGCTGCTGCTGCCCCTCATCTCCCTCCCCTCTTCAAGCCTTAAAACATCTCACAAACAACACCAAAACCCTACCCCCATTTCATTAAATGTGTGCACAAGCTCAAGAGCTATAGGATGGACCAAGAAAGCTTTCATTTTGGAGCTGTTGAGGATTCTTGGGGGTCTTATGAGGTAATTCCTTCACAATTAGAGTGGTATTTCTTGTGCTTAAGCTTCGATTCAAGTTTCATATCGATATTTTTTGATTTTGTGGACCTGAGGAAAACCTAGTTAAGGTTTGAGGGAAATTGTGTAATAATGTGAAATTGAGCTCGGTAGAGGTTAGATAAACACCCTAGTGCGTGAATTGAGACCCCAACCTGAGAGTTGAAACCCGAAATACGGATTTAGAAATCGATATCGGAAAAGTTATGAAACCTGGGAAGCTTTTATGAGATCTGCTATCACCCGAGACATCCTAAAATAAAATTGAGTGGACAGTGATATGTGCAGGCACCCAGGAAGCTACCACCAAGACCCTAGCCCCTAACTCCATGACCCGGCCGCCAATTAATTCCCTCTGGCCGCAAATTGCGGCCAGACCTGCACCAAATTGGGTCGTTTTGGTTCTGCTGCTCCTACATTTGTAGTTTAGGCTCCTGGCATATATAGATTTGTCTAATTTGACCTAGGGTGAAATCTGGAGCCTATTTCCTTAGTTGCTGTTTTGGATTCGTGTTTCCGTATTCCGTATTTTTAATTCTGAATTTGTGTATTGTGTTTTACCTCGACTATTTGGCGTTTATACGACGATATCGAGGGTTGTTGATTGTTTTGGAAGGCGTTGTCCATAGGTTCTAACCTATAGATCTTAGCGTATCGTTTTGAGATTCATATGCCGTTTTAGTTCGGAATTGGTTTTAATACGCATTTGCGATATGTTAATGTGTAGGTACCCCCATGCAGCCTTCGGGACGACAAGCAAACGCGTGGTGACGTCGATAATGAAGACGCAAGGTGAGTAGATTATATCTACAGGGGGAAGTCGGGTGGATGGCGTATAGCACCCCGCAGTCCATAGTTGATATACTATATTGTATGATAGTTATAGTGTGTCATGGATATTGTGTTAGGTATATTATGGATAGTTTAGGGTTAGAAGTAAACTGGTGTAGTTCATAGTCGCGAACCCTAGAATAGATTTACACCCACACGCACACCCTTGCATATTCTTGATACCTACACGGTGTGATGGTGATATTGGATGACATTGGAGATGAGTAGATGATTTTGGACATTGTGCCGCGAGATCGGTGATTTGATATGATTCGTATTTGGGATACGACATGTGATCTTTAGCGGGCCTTTGGACGTGTGCTTGCACACGCAGTATATAGATGGTATCAGTTGTACTAGACTTAGATCAGTACCCCAGATTATGTGATATGATGATAATGATACCTGATATTTGATGAGAGGAATGTGATATTTACCCGTACCCAGCTATTAGGATGTCGTACGACGATTTACCGTACGAGCTTTATATTGAAGATAGATCCGCACTCATGACTTGAGGATACCATATGATATACTGTATCGTACGCAATACTATTGAAGCGGGATCACCGACTATATATATATACCGACTCAGATTTAGGTGGATTCCATACCCCTCCCGGTTGACCTGATACTTAGATCTATAGTTTGCATAGTAGATGTTAGACTAGACCCGAGTCATACTTATTTCAAATGGCAAGCTGCATTACTATTCATTTACTATTCACTCTACGGCTCGCATTGCATTGCATGCTTATATGTTATTGATTCATATTCCTTTGTGCATATGTCTTTACAAAGTTCCATGCACATATTAGTGTTTCATGTTGCATGTATTATAATTCATGGATTTCGCACTATGATATGGTTGCATATGATGATTCTGGATTGTTTTACTCCTGCGTATATAAATCAGTGGTATGGGACGCTGAAATATATATGTATAACCCATAGTATATATATATTAGTGGTATGGGACGCCGATATATATATACACCTACTTAATATACCATCATGATGATCTATGTAAAGTTATATATGCATGGCCGATATATGAGAGTGAGGGCTGACCCGGACTGACGGATGCCCGATATATGAGAGTGAGGGCTGACCCGGACTGACGGATGCCCGATATATGAGAGTGAGGGCTGACCCGGACTGACGGATGCCCGATATATGAGAGTGGGGGCTGACCCGGACTGACGGATGCCCGATATATGAGAGTGGGGGCTGACCCGGACTGACGGATGCCCGATATATGATAGTGGGGGCTAACCCGGACTGACGGATGCCCGTTATATGGAAAGGAGCCTATGTGCTCGATATGAGAGGAACCTTTATGGTCGATGGCATGTTATATCTCCCCTACCCCACATTTATTTTATATGCGTTGCATCATATATTAGTAGTATCTGATAGAGCACCTTCATGAATGCTGCATACATATCGGATACATGATATATTGGTTTCACTTGATATTGAGATATATAGTTTGTGTCGATGCTCGACATTGATTGTCTGATGATTTCATTCTTGATATCTGCTGTTTTCATTTTACCGCATACATACATCATATTTATGATATGTTATTACGTGAGGCACTGGCACGAGTACTTGGCACTACACTTATGTCCAGATGTTACATTGCCACTTTTCCATGCTTCAGACTTATTCATTTGAGGTTTATATTTTATCTGATCGTTTTGACTTAGGATTATGTCATGCTTTCAATTTCTGCTTGTAGATATTTTCTATTCACGAGTTGGCAACTCACCCCCGTTGTGCTACAGTTCTTGCAGGTTTGCCGTACAGGTTCCATAGCGGCATTTCTGGCACACTGCATTCCTTTGCGGGTGCTTTGCTTGGTAGGTGAGTTCTTTGTATCAAACCGCCGTTGTACATGTATTATTCATTGTATCTAGAAATTCCATCAACTAAAACTTGTATTTTGTTTCTTTACTCTTAAAAAGGGTTTTAGATTTCAGGGCTTTTGGCTTACTTGGATCAGATGGAGTCCTATAGACTTCATATGGTAGGGCCAGTCACGTGCTCTTTCGGGTCGTGACACTAATGAGATTTACTGGTAAGTGTTATCAGTAGTTTCTTGAAAAGTTATAGGCCACACATCGGCATAACTTATCAAGTTGCTGGGGCCTGACGATTCCACCCCAGACTCGATATGTGATATATCAGACGAAGAGACCGGACTGTACGGTAAGTGTTTCTTATAGACTTTATGGGAGTTTGGACAAGCTTTCTTGTTGATCTTCTATTCGCTCAATACCTGGGTAGCCGTTACTTCCAGCTAGTACCGCTGACGGCTTGTAGGTATCTGATGTCATCATTACATACTGCTGGCGTATTGACGAGTCTTTAGAGTCCCACACAGAGGTTTCCTAACTCAAGCAAAACGGAGTAGGGCACATATGGTGATATGTGTGGGAGCTTGATTAAATACGAGTATGTTATACCATATTCTAATCTGGCGATATTTTATATCGGTTAGGTTATATGTGATATAACCGAATTATTGAATCAAGTGTTGATTTGATAATTTGATATACATATATATATGATATTAGTCGGTTATATATGATATAACCAGATTATTGAATCAAGTGTTGATTTAATAATTTGATATATATTTATATATTTGATATATACATATATACTAACTAGTATAATTGCTCACTAATGATTTTTCTTCTCTTGATATAAAATTGTGTGTGTGTGTGTGTGTGTGTGTGTGTGTGGTGTGTGTGTGTGTATAAATTAGAATTGTATCATGGTTGATGATACATAGAATATGGGTGTATGAGGCTTACAATAGAGCTAAAGATAATTGGGATGATTTAATTTAAAAGGAAAATAAAAAGGCTAGAAATAAGTCACGGCTTTGGATACTTGGAGAAGCATTAAGAATCCATGACTCATCTCTTGATTTTTGTTTTACTCTTAGATATTTATTCACCCCAACCTTATCTCTAGCTCATGGTTCATTCTCTAATTCAAAAACACTCACACACCCAAGTTCATCTTCTTCCTCAAGAGCTCTCTAGAGCTTTTCTTGATTTGGAAAAAGAAAGAGAAAAAGATATCTTCAAGTGGAGCTAAAAAGAGTTCTAGCGACTACTACTTGGAGCTTTAGAAGTAAAGGACTTGGTCTACAAAGGTTGTAACTCTCTTCACTTAGTTTAGAAATTGTTTTCTTGTTACTAAACCCTAATTCATTAGTTCGATTCTAGAATAGTATAGCTTAGCACTCTAGATTTTTTAAAATTACATACTTGATGCTTGTATAAACCTAGTGGAGGTGCTAAGACATACTTTCATGGTATCAGAGCCAAGTTAGAGACTTAGGCGAAGTCTAAACGACGTTAAAGTGTTCGATCGAAGTTTCAAGACCGGATTTTACTAGTTTCTGTCCATTTTTCCAAACGTTGGATTTTTCATAATTAAAAATTCTCAGAAAATCAATCAGGTAAAATTATGAAGGCTCAAGAAATACGAGAACATAACTCCATAACTTGGCGGCGGAACTGCCGCAAATACCATGTATTTGCGGCGCTTTCGCCGCGCAATAATGGAGTTATGGTCTCGATTTTCTTGTGCTGCTTCATTATCATGTTTTGGACTTTCTGGGTATTTTTGATGAGGCTCAAGTTGTTGAGGTCTCTGTGAATTGTTATTGCTTAAAACATCGATCGAAATGTGTAACATCGTCTAGATTAATATGGTTATGTGATACAATTTTTTGAATCCACATTGATTAGTTTTGCGAAAACTAGTTAGCATTTTGCAAATCTAGCATTTTAGTCTCATTTAATAGATTTCCACAGAGTTTCGATTCGGATCAAAACTCCGTCGCAATCTCGTATCATACGTGAATACTCGCCGGTAAACACTACTAGATAGCCATGCCCCATATCCCCGACCAAGTGACTATAGGAGAACCCCATGGCCAAAAGCATCCACTCAGGTGCTTGCGACCGCGGTGTTCCTGTAGGGTTACTAGGCACACTCAAGAGGTTCCACAAGGCATCTACCATGTCAAATTCAAATTTTTATGTGCCGAGAAACCCTAATGAAGATCGTTAACTAGAGATTAGGCGAAACAAAATGCAAGCAAACAACTTTGCTACTAAGTGAATGGAAATACAACCTTTGTAGATCCGGTCCTCCACTTCAAAAGCTCCGTGTTGACGTCCCTCCGCTGCGATCATCGGATCCCGGACTCTAGCGATGGTTTCGTCGGAGAAATGATCGGGCTAGGTCGTTGACTTCGAGGCCGAAGATGATCTACGTCGGGGAGACTCAAACTCAAGTTATTCCTTCACTTGGTCAAAAACTTTATGAAGAGAACACCCTATACTACATGGCAAGTAGTAGAGGATGAAGAAATAGGAAGTGGGTTCACTTTAGAATTGGATTTCTCACTCTTTTCTCATGGCACCATTGGAGCTAGCAAGCTTTTGTGGAGCTTGATGAAGAAGAAGAAGAAGCAAAAAGAATCAAAGAATAATATGAAACTTATCCTTTTAATCATGGCACCGTGGTTGAGTTAAGCCCTCATGCTTAACTCATGTAGAGAATTAACCAAAGCATTAGGTTAAGGGTTGGGTTAACTAATATCTTATACAAATGACAAAAGAGTTGACTTTGTCAATGTTTATCAAGCTTCATGAAGCTTGATAACTTTGACCAAAGTCTCACTTTTTTGTTATTTGCTAGGAAAATAGTAAATCCTATTTTAATCTTGATTTGGTTCAAGTCTCATACACACAACTTGTTTGTATCATCAAGCATGATACAAACTTGTACACTTGCATATATCACATATAAACAATGTGCACATTCAAGTGAGAAAATCAATCTTAAGTGAACCAATACTAGTTAATGTAAAGTAATATATCAAATATATAATTATACATTAAATCATTAAATCAACACTTGATTTAACGATCCGGTCATATTGCATATAACCGACTAGTATCAATAGTAACAACTTATCGAATCAACACTTGATCCGATAACCCGGCTATATCGCATACAACCGATTAATGTCACAAATCGCGAGAATAGAATACAGTATCACATACTAGTATTATTCTCGGTCCTGCACATATCTCATATGCGCTCCTATTTCGTTTCGCTTGAGCCAGGAAACCCCTGTGTAGGACTCTAAAGACTCGTCAATACGCCGGCAGTAGGTGATGATCATATCAAACACCCACAAGCCGCAAGCGGTCTGCTAAACGTAACGGCCACCCGGGTATTGAGCGATCAGAAGATCAACGAGCAAGCCCGCTCACATTCCTGTGAATCCAACCAGTAACACTACCGTACAGTCCTGTCTCTTCGTCTGATATGTCGCATATCTCGCCTAGGGGTGGTCAACGTCAGACCCCAATAACTCGATAAGTCGTGTCGATATGAGGCTCATAAAGGGTCGAGAAACTACTGGTAACACTTACCAGTAAATCCCTAAAGCAGCCTTGGCCAAGGACTTCGTGTTATAGCCAATCGAGCACAGCGCAACATCAACTCCCTATACCGGGAGAGACGAAACCCCTACTATCGCTCATTGCCTCCATGTGATTCGTGACTGTACCCAAAAATCACCATTTTGCACGCCCTCTTGGACGTGGTAAGGTGGAAATCAAAGCACAGTGGGAATCACACAAGACTCTATGACGATCTCGGGTATACAGATTAACCTGTACCAGTGTCACCAGAGAACTGCCATCTGACGTAAGGTATAATACCATCTGGGAGTTCTCGGCGAGTCCGTCCAGTGTACCCAGTCTCCACTGAGCATCCGTATATCATCTCTGATGTCAAACACCAATGGATATGGGATCATCCATCGCCCATCTATATGGGTCGAGAAGCTACACGCTAGTCTACTCTAGTATATCGATGCCCCGTCTCGATACACCCACGACTAGGGACTTTGAAGGATGTACTTATGGACTACCACGTCCCCACTAGTATGATCCGCATCATAGTCCAGGTAGTCAAGTACACATCCTAAGGGCTTTACCAACATGTAACAGAGAGACAATCAGTGTACACGTTAAGGTAAAGAGTAACCAGATAGCATACTATCATATCGAGCAAGAAAGCCATCCCTATATATGTCCAAGCATCCACTACAATATACATCCTATGTATAGTAATGGCCTCTAGGGCATACATATAACTAACAATCTCCCACTTGCACTAGGGCCATCTGATAGCAGTGGTTGTAGTATCTCATACTCAACCATCCCATAAAAGTGTCTCTCTGGGAAAAGGCCTTTGTGAGTGGATCCGCCGTGTTATCCTCTGAGTCTACTCTCCTAACCTCGATCCCCTGGAGATCAGCCATCTCCATGATCAGGTGACACTGCCTTAGAATATGTCTGGATCACTGATAGGACGGGCGTTCCTTGGCATAAGCCACAACTCCATTGTCACACAATGGGAGGAACGAAATTCATCTCATGAACTAATATACACCCAGACTGCCTCTTTGGTAGCATCTTTGGTAGCGATGTATCCAGCCTTTATCGTCTAGTATGCCACGGTATCTAGCTTGGAACTCTTCCAACATACCGTCCCTTTACTGAGGGTAAAGACAATGCCTGCGACTGACATTCAGTCGTCCTCATCATCCTGGAACCTTTCCAGTGATTCTCCCCAGGATCAATTGATACCTTCTTACTACAGCTAGTGAGGATCCTAAGGTCCACTTAGATCTATCTCATAGATCCAAACTAAGGATTTAGGAGGTATCACTTTGATCCTATATGGAGAATCCTTGTGATAAGCGGAGTTGACCGAGCGTAGCATAGGAAACTCCTTCCCTATCAAGAGTATGTCATCCACGTACTCTACGAGGATCACCACCATACTCCTTACTACCTTTTTGTATATACAAGGTTCATCTACCATTTTGATGATGTCAAACTCTTTGACTAACTCATCAAAACAGATGTTCCAACTCCGCGATGCCTACTTTATCACATAAAACATCTTACACACGTTTCCGCTGCTCCCACTGTCTACGAAGCCCTCTGACTGTGTACTTATAGACGCTTTCTTCCAAATCATCATTTAGAAAAGCAGTCAAGACACCCAACCGCCAGATATCGTAGTCATGGTATGTAGCAGTAGCAAGTAGGATCTGGATGGACTTAAGCATAGCTACTGAGAAAAGGTTTTATCATAATCCATACTTGGTCAATGATGCAAACTTTTAACAAGTCTAGCTTTGAAAGTCTCAACTTTTCCATGTACACCAAGTAATCTTCTCAAGATATACTTGCTCCTGATGGGGATTTAACCCTTCAGATAAAGCAACCAAAGTCCATACTTTGTTGGTGTATAAGGATTCCATCTCAGATCGATAAGCATCCAGCCATTCTTACAGAGTCCCACTCCTGATGGTCAGCTCGAAACTAGTGAGATAGCCTGTGCAATGAAACCTAGACCCCTACGAGCGCGGCAAGCTACCCGCCAAAACCATAAGCGAGGCAGCCTCCTTCAACAACGTGAATGGACCACCCAGCACTTCACGGAATCCGGTAACTTGATGATGCAATCCTCGCTCCCACTGTCATAGAGAAACCGAAGTATCTCTCAGGTGGGTGAGGAACCCTACTAGATCGGCGGAAAGGCTGAGGTTCGTTGGTTACTATTGAATCCTTTGGTTCTACCAAATCATCAGCTGCAGTTTGTATAGCTGGAACTCTTTCCAGTTCTACCTCATGACCACAAATTTCTTCACAAGAAATTCCCTTTCATAAAGGTGGCATGCTGAGAAACAAAACATTTTTGTTCCTCGGTTAGGTAGAAGATATTCCCTTGCGAATGCTTGGGATATCCAACAAACTTCCACAGAACTGACTTTGCCTCGAGCTTGTCCGGATTATGCTTTTTGACATAGGCTGGACAACCCCAAATCTTAACAAACTTCAGATATGGGCTCTTCTCTTTCCATATCACATATGAAGTGGTAGGCAACTGATTTGATCGGAACCCTATTCAATAGGTATGCATCTTCATAAATGCATAACTCCCTAAAAGGAAATAGGAAACTCAGTAGTACTCATCATAGAGCGCACCATATCATATATGGTGTGATTGCTCCGTCCCGATACACCGACGTGATGTGGTGTATATGGAGGAGTAATTCTGAGAGAGAATCTCATTCTTAGAATAGTCCAGAAATTCCGTGCTCAAGTATTCTCCTCCTTGATCACATCAAAGGACATAATACTTATACCCGTTTTTGGTTCTCTACTTCTAAATTATATTCTGTGAATATCTCAAAATCTTCAGACTTATGTTTCAACAGGAACATATGACTGAATCTTGAGAGATCATCAGAGAATGTAATGAAGTACAAAGAACCGGTCTTGGCATATGTAGACAGGGGACCTTACATACATCATCATGTATCAGTCCCAAGAGTTTACTAACTCTTTCTTTGTTTCCATCAAACAGAGCTGTGGTCATCGTATCTTTGTGACATGACTGGCAAGTTTCACAAGATGTAAATTCAAACTAATTTAAATATACATCTAAATGTAACTTCTGCCAGTCGGGTCGCATTGATATGACCTAGTCTACAATGCCTCAAGAAGGATTCATTCATTTCTGAACTCTTCCTCTTGTGTGTGTTCCGTATACTAAGAAGTGTAGTTTGATTTAGAACATCAATACTTTTAGATAACGTGCCTGAACCGATCAACTCTTGATATAGGAAATGTACAAAACATTATCCAACAATACAAAATTATATCCTTTCTTTACTAATAAAGAGACTGATATGATTTTGTATATCAGGTTCGGTATCTAATAACATTTGTTCAGAATCAATGTATTCTTGTAATACAGGGTGACAGTGACCAACAGACTTGGCTGCAACACTTGTACCGTTTTCTGCCTCATGAAACTTATCACCCGTTCTCAGTTCTCTACCTTTCTGTACCCCATGTAATATTTTACATATGTGGGATCCTGATCCGGTATCATATACCCAGGACGTAAAGGACATTAAGAAACAGTTCTCTGTAATGAACACACCCGAAGACGATGCATCAGTATGCACTTTCTTCGTTTGGGCGGCACGGGAATTCTGGTAATCCCCAATTTCCTGCTCTGTCTTATAACAATTATAAGTTGGAGCGGGACCAACGTTCCCCAGCTCGATATAACAAGCGGGTTCGGTCAATATAACCGTTTTATTATCTTGATTAAGGCGTGACATGGTCGCTACCTGGAGAGAGAGAGAAGAAAACACTCTGCGTGCGCTCTTGCAAGATCAGATTGGTTATTATTTTATCTAATCAGGATGGCTCCCACTATTTTTATCAAATCTTCCTTCAAACCCTAAAAGGAAAGACTAGCCAGGATTAATTACACGCTACAAGTTCGCCAATCTTTCAGCCAGGCCAGTATCGGTACTTTGAGGGAGGTTCCCCGTGCTTTCGCACGGACCTAATTAAAGTATATCTCGTTTTCCCAGAGGCGTAACCCCGTTGACACCTTTCTAGACACCTACTTGATCGGCTAATTGTAATGTGTAAAACTCTCCCAGGAGTAACAATTACTCGCAGTGGGTATCGGGATCCAACTATCTTATAGAAGGTATGCAATCTCATTGCAAATTTCAACACTTGAAATTCCCGATAATTTTGCCCCTAGCGTCCCATGACCTTGACGCAGGCCAACAAACCATAGTGCTTTCGCACGGACCTAATTAAAGTATATCTCGTTTTCCCAGAGGCGTAACCCCGTTGACACCTTTCTAGACACCTACTTGATCGGCTAATTGTAATGTGTAAAACTCTCCCAGGAGTAACAATTACTCGCAGTGGGTATCGGGATCCAACTATCTTATAGAAGGTATGCAATCTCATTGCAAATTTCAACACTTGAAATTCCCGATAATTTTGCCCCTAGCGTCCCATGACCTTGACGCAGGCTAACAAACCATAATGCGCTAGTCAAGTTCAACCCGTCATTTCCTGATTGAATTAAACCCACCCGCACGACCCTTGACGCAGGCCAACAAAGTCGCACGACTACCCTAATCCAATCTGCATCATATGCATAAGCAGATAAATACTAGTTAGCTACCGCACACTACGCCTTGACGCAGGCCAACAAACGTAGCACGAATACTAAGTAGGACTTATCTGAAATGACGGAGGGCTACGACAGGTTTTTCTGAAAACCTATTGCGTAATGAACTTGATATCGTTGTAGAATCAAATGATTTTAAAATGGAGTGTTTTTTAGGCTTTTCTAGTTTTGCTAAAGGGGTCACTCCCAGTGAAGGGATCGTCGGCCCTTTCCTCATCGAATAAGGTGCAGGATATATCATATATACCGCTGTGCAAAGCAAGAACTATAAGAGCAATCAAAAGACAAACCGAGGGTTGTAGCATCTGCCAGTTATTGCTAAAGGGGTCACTCCCGGTGAAGGGATCTCGGCCCTTTCCTTATCGAATAAGGTGCAAGATGTTCTACAAGGAACACCGCGATGCAAAGCAAGAACTGTAGCTACCTGTTTTTGAAAATTCGATTCCACAACATCTTTTAGGTTTCTTTTATTTCATTAATCATATTAATGAGGTCCCATCATTTAAATCACCTAAACATCACAGATAAATACGACGTACACTTATGCCATCCGCATTCGCCTCGATGTCCCCTCATGCACCGTTAGGTTAGGTAACTAACGGCAGAGCGGGGCAGGGCTAGCGCGGGTGTAAAACATAAGTAACGTCTATATAATATATCATATATATCATATACAGTATCTATCACAAGATATCAAATGATCACATCACAGATATCGCAGCAGAAGAAACATATGAAACATTGGATATACTAGGAGGTCCGTGTTTTCAATATGAGCCTGTATAAAACACGGATTCGACGGTCGCGATGAATAGCCAAACCCACACCCCTAGACCCCTACGAGAGCGGCAAGCAACCCTACCAATTCTAGAGTTAGGAGACCCGGACTCGACTCCTCGAGTTGGTCTCCCGCTGGACTCTAGAACCCGGTTACTTGTGCTCTCCTCCTTGGGTCTATCCTAGTGCGGAAAAGTAAATAATATACAAATGGTGACAGCAACCTCAACCCGGAAGTGCACCAATTAAAGAATATTACATACAATAAATTTTACATGGATGAAAAAAAAACTCTCATCTCACATAAAAAAAACCCGGCTATTCATAACGCGACGATCCAATATAACATATCCAGCAACACATAACATCACATGTCATCAACGTAAGTAAATGTGCGCATCCCAATTGTCGTTGACATATAGCAACGAAACCGGCGATATCACATATTACACTTACGGTCACAGAAAAGAAAGTGTAAAACTACAATAGTTGGAATCCGCAACATCCTTAGACATCGCATGCCTAACAGTTATAAACCCCGCATTTTAGTCTCTATATCGAAAACTCTTTTCAATAACAAGTCGGGAAATTCAACAAGATTCCCGATAAATGATCGAATGCTCGTCGCAAACTTCAGTAGACGGCCGCACCCCCAGATGCCGTCGACGAAGTGCACTAAGGCGGAACACCGTGTAGGGTTGCTAGGCACACGTACAAGGGTCTACGAGGCATCAACCATGCCCGATTAAAAATTTAGCCGTGCCGAACAACCCGAATACGGAACTTTAAACTAGAGATTGGGCGAAAACAAGCATGCTAAACACTTTAACACTAAGTGAGAGGGATTACAACCTTTGTAGATCCGGTCCTTCACTTCATATGCTCCGTGTTGTGGTCCCTTCGCTGCGATCATCGGGATCCGGACTCTCGAGAGGTTCCACGAAGAGAAAGACGCAACCTTTGCTTCCGATCTTCGATACTAAGATGATCTACCTTGAAGTTTCTTTAACACAAGCTAACACTCATGAAATGATGTGAACACCCTCATCTAAATGGCAAGGGAAGATGAGGATGATGAAGTAGGATTTTTTCTCTCTTTATTTATCTTTTTCTCATAATTATTCATCACTTGGAAAAATCAAGAAAGCTTTTTTCCATGAAAAGAATGAAGGAAGAAGATGATGAATAATGTTAATCCTTTTGTGATGAATAGGAAATGAAATGATATGATAGAATTATGCAACCATGGTTCACTTAACCATTGTAGAGAATAGACTAGGGTTAGGGTTTGGGTTGGGTTAAAGCATGAGTCACTTACAAATATCTTTCACAAAACAAAACAAAACCTTCTAGAAACATCTAGAAAGTTTAACCCTAATCCAAACCCTAATCATGTTTAAACTCCACTAAATAAGTTGCATTATTTACCATATCATGTTACAATATTATATATCACATATATAATATTTATCGTAACAAAATAAAATAATACAATTAACATATATCGCATATATATCAATGTATACCCGAGTGAGAAAAAGAATCTTTTAGTGAGCAAATATTAGTTAATGTAATTTAATATATCAAATATATTATTATACATTAAATTATCGAATCAACACTTGATCCGACAATCCGGCTATATCGCATATAACCGACTAATATTTATCCGTACCGATTCATCGAATCAACACTTGATCCGATGACCCGGCTGATATCAAATATCGCGAGAATAGAATACGGTATCTCATATCGTATTATCCTCGGTCCCGCACATATCACATATGTGCTCCTACTTTGTTTTGCCTGAGTCAAGAAACCTCTGTGTAGGACTCTAAAGAATCGTCAATACGCCGGCAGTAGGTGATGATCATATCAAACACCCACAAGCTGCAAGCGGTCAGCTAAACATAACAGCTACCCAGGTATTGAGCGCTCAGAAGATCAACAAGCAAGCCTGTAACTTCTCCTGTGAATCCAAACAGTAACACTCCCGTACATTCCGGTCTCGTCGTCTGATATGTCGCATATCTCGCCTAGGGGTGGTAAACGTCAGACCCCAGTAGCTCGATAAGTCGTGTCGATATGAGGTCTATAACAGTTCGAGAAACTACTGATAACACTTACCAGTAAATCTCAGCAACCCTGGCCAGGAATTTCCGGTTATAGCCAATCGAACACAGCACAACATCAACTCCCTATACCGGGAGAGACGAATCCCCTCCTATCGCTCATTGCCTCCATGTGATTCGGGACTGTACCCAAAAGCCACCTTTTTGCACACCCTCTTGGACGTGGTATGATGGAAATCAAAGCACAGTGGGAATCACATAAGACTCTATGACGATCTCGGGTCAACAAACTACTCTGTACCAGTGTCACCGGAGAACTGCCATCTGACGTGAGGTATAATACCATCTGGGAGTTCTCGGCGAGTCCGTCCAGTGTACCCAGTCTCTACTGAGCACCCGTACACCATCCTTGATGTCAAACACCGATGGATATGGGATCATCCATCGCCCATCATATGGGTCAAGATGTGTATACGCTAGTCTACTCTGGTGCATCGATGCCCTGTCTCGATACACCCTCGACTAGGAACAGTTATAGGATGTACTCGTCGACTACCGTGGCCCCACTAGTATGATCTCATCATAGTCCCAGTAGTCGAGTACATATCCTAAGGGCTTTATCAACATGTAATATAGAGACAATCAGAGTACATGTTAAGATAAAGTACAACCAGATAGCATACTATCATGTCGAGCAAGAAAGTCCTCCCTATATATGTCCTAGCATCCACTACAATATACATCGTATGTACAGTAATGGCCTCTAGGGCATACATATAACTAACACACCGTTGCCGCGAGCACCCGAACGGATGCTTTCGACGACGGGGTTCTCCTACAGTCACTTGGTCGGGGCTATGGGGCGTGGCTGTCTATTAAGTTTACCGGCGAGTATCCGCGTACGCTACGTGATTGCGACGGACTTTCGATCACATCAAAATTCCGTGGCAACCAATCAATTGAGATAAAGTGCTACGTTTATAACATTCATACAGTTATCTCATAACTTCTTGTGGATTCCAAATATTGTATCACATTCCAGATAAATAGAAAATGTTAAACTTTCCGATCGAACATTCAAACACCCAAGTTTTCCCGAAATGGCTCAACTCTTGAAATAAGTTCAAAAACATCCATTTCATGCCACAGTACCAACGGTCCAGCCGTAGAAGGGTCAAGCCAACGCCTCACATGTGGCACGCCGTACTGCCCTAAACCCTAAGGTTCAAAGAGCAGTTCAAGACGGTCACATAATCGAGTTAAGGTTTGTTGTCTTCTAGAGGGTCCATCGCGTTACTTGCACTACTTAGACGTTCTGAAATTATGGAAAAATCCAGTATTTGGAAATTTCCCGGCAGGGGAAAAATTGGGTATTTATATCCGGTCGAACTTTTTAACATATTCTAAATTATCCGGAAAAACACATAGACAAAGTTAAACAATCCGATCGAATCATCGAGTCCCCAAAACAACCCAGAAAAACTCAACTGTTGAGTATCAATTAAAAATTCCCATAAAATACAGCATGTATGTTGAAAGCACGTGGCAGAATTCGCCACTATGGCGGCGGAACCGCCGCCCAAGCCAGGGTGGGGCCGCGGTTCTGCGGCGCAATAGTCGATTTGGGATCACGTGCTTCACAGTAACTCTTACAAATCCCTGCTGAATTTTTGACAATTTTTAATTAGGAAAAATCCACTGTTTCAGAAAATGTATAGAGAGGGTTAAAATTTAGGGTTTCGGGGTTCGATCGGATTTCTAACATCGTCTACACTTCACCTAAACCTCTAGCTAGGCTCTGATACCACTGTAGGGTTACTAGGCACACTCAAAAGGTTCCACAAGGCATCTACCATGCCAAATTCAAATTTTTATATGCCGAGAAACCCTAATGAAGATCGTTAACTACAGATTAGGCGAAACAAAATGCAAGCAAACAACTTTGCTACTAAGTGAATGGAAATACAACCTTTGTAGATCCGGTCCTCCACTTCAAAAGCTCCGTGTTGACGTCCCTCCGCTGCGATCATCGGATCCCGGACTCTAGCGATGGTTTCGTCGGAGAAATGATCGGGCTAGGTCGTTGACTTCGAAGCCGAAGATGATCTACGTCGGGGAGACTCAAACTCAAGCTATTCCTTCACTTGGTCAAAAACTTTATGAAGAGAACACCCTATACTACATGGCAAGTAGTAGAGGATGAAGAAATAGGAAGTGGGTTCACTTTAGAATTGGATTTCTCACTCTTTTTCTCATGGCACCATTGGAGCTAGCAAGCTTTTGTGGAGCTTGATGAAGAAGAAGAAGAAGCAAAAAGAATCAAAGAATAATATGAAACTTATCCTTTTATTCATGGCACCATGGTTGAGTTAAGCCCTCATGCTTAACTCATGTAGAGAATTAACCAAAGCATTAGGTTAAGGGTTGGGTTAACTAATATCTTATACAAATGACAAAAGAGTTGACTTTGTCAATATTTATCAAGCTTCATGAAGCTTGATAACTTTGACCAAAATCTCACTCTTTTGTTATTTGCTAGGAAAATAGTAAACCCTAATTTAACCTTGATTTGGTTCAAGTGTCATACACACAACTTGTTTGTATCATCAAGCATGATACAAACTTGTACACTTGCATATATCACATATAAACAATGTGCACATTCAAGTGAGAAAATCAATCTTAAGTGAACCAATACTAGTTAATGTAAAGTAATATATCAAATATATAATTATACATTAAATCATTAAATCAACGCTTGATTTAACGATCCGGTCATATTGCATATAACCGACTAGTATCAATAGTAACAACTTATCGAATCAACACTTGATCCGATAACCCGGCTATATCGCATACAACCGATTAATGTCACAAATCGCGAGAATAGAATACAGTATCACATACTAGTATTATTCTCGGTCCTGCACATATCTCATATGCGCTCCTATTTCGTTTCGCTTGAGCCAGGAAACCCCTGTGTAGGACTCTAAAGACTCGTCAATACGCCGGCAGTAGGTGATGATCATATCAAACACCCACAAGCCGCAAGCGGTCTGCTAAACGTAACGGCCACCCGGGTATTGAGCGATCAGAATATCAACGAGCAAGCCCGCTCACACTCCTGTGAATCCAACCAGTAACACTACCGTACAGTCCGGTCTCTTCGTCTGATATGTCGTATATCTCGCCTAGGGGTGGTCAACGTCAGACCCCAATAACTCGATAAGTCGTGTCGATATGAGGCTCATAACGGGTCGAGAAACTACTGGTAACACTTACCAGTAAATCCCTAAAGCAGCCTTGGCCAAGGACTTCCTGTTATAGCCAATCGAGCACAGCGCAACATCAACTCCCTATACCGGGAGAGACGAAACCCCTCCTATCGCTCATTGCCTCCATGTGATTCGGGACTGTACCCAAAAACCACCGTTTTGCACGCCCTCTTGGACGTGGTAAGGTGGAAATCAAAGCACAGTGGGAATCACACAAGACTCTATGACGATCTCGGGTATACAGACTAACCTATACCAGTGTCACCAGAGAACTGCCATCTGACGTAAGGTATAATACCATCTGGGAGTTCTCGGCGAGTCCGTCCAGTGTACCCAGTCTCTACTGAGCACCCGTATATCATCTCTGATGTCAAACACCAATGGATATGGGATCATCCATCGCCCATCTATATGGGTCGAGAAGCTACACGCTAGTCTACTCTGGTATATCGATGCCCCGTCTCGATACACCCACGACTAGGGACTTTGAAGGATGTACTTATGGACTACCATATCCCCACTAGTATGATCCGCATCATAGTCCAGGTAGTCAAGTACACATCCTAAGGGCTCTACCAACATGTAACAGAGAGATAATCAGTGTACACGTTAAGGTAAAGAGTAACCAGATAGCATACTATCATATCGAGCAAGAAAGTCATCCCTATATATGTCCAAGCATCCACTACAATATACATCCTATGTATAGTAATGGCCTCTAGGGCATACATATAACTAACACTGACTGATACCTGCTTACCACGCTCATTGCGTAAGCTACATCTGGTCTGGTGCACAACATCGCATACATTATAGAGCCTACCGCAGAAGCGTAGGGTATAACTGACATGCGATCCCTTTCCAAATCAGTCTTGGGAGACATCTCTTTGGATAGGGTGATTCCGTGACAAGCCGGTAGATTACCGCGCTTAGAATCTTCCATACTGAATCTTTTCAGTATAGTGTTGATATACCTGGACTGCGAAAGTCCCAACATCCTCTTGGATCTATCACGATAGATCCGGATCCCCAGAATGTAAGAGGCATCACCCAGGTCTTTCATGGAGAACCTGTGTGACAAGAATCCTTTGACAGATTATAGCATAGGAATGTCATTTCCTATCAATAGAATGTAATCCACGTACAAGACGAGGAATACGACAGTTTGTGCTACAATTTTACTATATATACATGGTTCATCTGGATTTTTGATAAAGTCATATTCTTTGACCGTTTCATCAAAACAGATGTTCCAACTCCGCGATGCCTGCTTTAGTCCATAAATGGACTTAAGCAACTTGCACACTTTCCCGCTGCTCCCACTCTGATTGAAGCCTTCTGGCTGATCCATATAGACGCACTCTTCCAAATTACCATTTAGAAAAGCCGTCTTTACGTCCATCTGCCAGATCTCATAATCATGGAAGGTGGCGATAGCAAGAGGACCCGAATGGATTTGAGCATAGCCACTGGAGAAAAAGTTTCGTCATGGTCCAAACCAGGTCTTTGACGAAAACCCTTTGCAACAAGTCTAGCCTTATAGGTTTCCACCTGTCCATCTACACCAATCTTTTTCTTGAAGATCCATTTGCATCCTATGGGTTTTACCCCATCTGGAGCAAAGTCCAAAGTCCATACTTTGTTGGTGTACATGGACTCCATCTCGGTCCGCATTGCATCTAGCCATCGTACCGAGTCGCCGCTCTGGATGGCCTGCTGGAAGCTAGTAGGTTCATCATCATCAATGATGCAATCCTCTCTATCCTCATCTATGAGAAAACCGTAGTATCTCTCAGGCGGATGAGACGGCCTACTACTCCTGCGGAGAGGTGCGGGAATATCCTGTTCTTCTTGAACTACTGGTTCTACCAAACTTTCAGTAGTAGTTTGTGGTTCTGGAATTTCTTCCAGTTCTATTTCGCTCCCACTTGTTTCCTTTTCTATAAACCGCTGTTCTAGAAAATGGGCATTGCGAGAAACAAAAACCTTTTGTTCCTCTACGTAATAGAAGTAATACCCCTTGGAGTTCTTTGGATATCCCACAAACTTACACTGCACTGATCGTGCATCGAGTTTGTCCGCATACGCTTTTTAACAAAAGCTGAACATCCCCATATCTTCATATGCTGAAGATGGGGTTTCTTCCCACTCCACATCTGATATGGAGTGGTAGGCATAGTCTTGGTAGGAGTCCTGATCAAAAGATATGCCGTTGATTCTAGCGCATAACCCCAGAAAGATCGCGGTAACTCAGCATTACTCATCATGGAACGTACCATATCCAATAGGGTTCGATTCCGTCTCTCCGATACACCGTTATGCTGTGGAGTGTATGGAGGAGTAAGCTGAGAGAGAATTCCTTTCTCTTATAGGTAACCTAGGAACTCGGCACTTAAGTATTCACCACCTCAATCAGATTTTAGTGTCTTGATACTTTTGCCGGTTTGGTTTTCTACTTCATTCTTATACTCTAAGAATTTCTCAAAACCCTCGGATTTATGTTTCATCAAGAAAATGAATCCGTACCTAGAGTAATCATCCGTAAAAGTAATGAAATATGAAAAACCACATCTTGCATGTGTAGACATTGGACCACATAAATCGCTGTGTATGAGTCCTAAGAGCGAGCTCGCTCGCTCTTACTCCATGTCCAGTGAATGGAGTCTTTGTCATCTTTCCTTTGAGACATGATTGACAAGTGGCATAAGATTGATATTCGAACGAATCCAAATATCCTTCTCTATGTAACTTAGTTAACCTTGTCTCATTGATGTGACCCAGTTTACAATGCCATAAGAAAGCCTTATTTATATCTGGAGACTTTCTTTTTAGTGTGTTCTGGACATTGAAAATCTGTAATTGGTTTAAGACATATATACCATTATCTAGTGTACCGGACCCAATCAAACCATGATTAAGGTGGATGTTAACAATATCGCTTACAAACGTGAAATCATAACCTTCTTTTGATAACAACGAAACCGATATGATATTACACGTTAAACTGGGTACACAAAAACAGTTATGGAAAACCAAAATATGTCCACTCGTCAATCCAAGATGATAATCCCCTACGGGCACAGCACCCACGCTAGCTCCGTTAGCAACCTGGAGGGTCATATCACCAACCTTCAGCTCTCTACGGTCTCTCAGTGCCTGCAACGAATTGCATATATGAGATCCTGATCCGGTATCCAATACCCAGGAAGTAGAGTTGATTGACAGACATTTTTCAATTACAAACACACCTAAAGTCGAAGCCACAGCTTGCTTCGGTTCCTGGTTCTTGGCATTCCAAGCTTTGCAATCTTTCTTTCAATGGTCTTTTCTACGACAGTGGAAGCACTCGTCCTTTGCCACTACTGGCACCGTAATCTTTGTCTTTCCCTTAGCTCCCACCTTACTAACACCACCTCTTGGTTTGGTAGCGGCCTTCATCTTCCTTCCTTTGGCCCTAGCCTTGGACCTGGAAGAAGAAGCACCGCGAACAAACATAGCGAGTGTTTCCCTTGCCTTCTGCAAGGCGCCCTCTGCACTCCTCAACATGTTAAGGAGTTCTGGAAGTTCAACTTCTTTTCTTTGAATGTTGAAATTCAGAATAAACTGGGCGTAGGTGGAAGGAAGGGACTGGAGAATCAAGTCTGTATAGAGCTCGTTCTCCAAAGTCGTCCTGATGTCTGTGAGCTCTTCTATATAGCCAATCATCTTTAGGACATGTTCTCCTACAGATGATCCGACAGCCAGCCTCGACTGAAACAAGTTCTTCGAGGTCTCGTATCTTGCTATATGAGATTGCTCTCCATACAGATCTTTTGTATGGAGAAATATGGATTCAAGATCCATATCCTCGTGCCTCCTCTGATGTTCATTATTCATAGAGGCAAGCACGATGCATTTGGCCTTCGCGCAATCTAATTCCTAAGTTTTGTCGATTTCCTTATCCGCAAGACTGGATTTTGGACCAGGGACAGCAGGTGCCTTAGCAGTAAGGACATATCCCAATTTGTCATAAGTCAAAGCCATCTTGACATTCCGCAGCCAATCTTTATAGTTTGGCCATGTCAATATATTTTTTCTAATAGTAACTTAAGGCCTGTCATGTTTTGGGTCGCTGCAATGAGAGAGAGAGGGAACACTTTACCATGATGCTCTTGCAAGTTTAGAGTGGTTTTTTGTTTATCTAAACTGGATGGCTCCCACTGTTGCTCGAATCCCTCCTCAAACCAAAAAGGAAGAACTAGCCAGGACTATTCTCACCGTACAATACTTGCTTAACCGTTCAGCCAGGCCGGTGTCGGTACTTCGAGGGAGGTTTTCCAACGCTTTTGCGAAGTTCCTTAATTAAATAACCTCTTTTCTCTGTGGGCGTAGCCCCGCTGACACCTTTCTCGGCACCTACTTGGTTTATAGCATTGATCGTTAAGTGACGAATCTCCTGATGAGTAGCGGATACTCACAGTAGGATCGGGATCCAAATATCATCGTGTGATAATGCTGAAGGAATCCTACCAACATTCATCAAACTCCAAATGGTATGCATCTCTTTGCAAATTTTAGTTTCTTTAGAAATTCCCGATATAAATTTTTGCACTATGCTCTTATGACCTTGGCAAATGTCATAAGTCACATGTCAAGTTCTACCCATCATTATCTTGTTAATTTGAACCCATCCGTACATACCCCTAACTTTTGTCAAATGATAATACGACTGCCCCAAACTAACTCATCTATCTATGCAACAAATGAATACCCAGCAGCTACCAAACACTATGCCTTGGCTTTGGTCAAAATGCATAGCTTGAATACTACTGAATACCCAAATGAAATAATGGAGGGCTACATGTCCATCCGTGTAGCTCGGCACACCAGAAAGAGGTTACGAATGGTTTTGGCGAAACCGTGAATGTAGTGAACTTGATATGATCGAAGGAACCTGATAGCTTTTAAAAGGAGTGGTTAAAGCTCCGCAATTTAAAAAATATCCTCTGTTTTAAAATAACCGAGTGGTTTCTTTTAAACTGTTCCAACGATTCAACTTTGGTTTATTTTCTTTGCATTAATATAATGCGTCCCATCAATTAACCTATCATTACAGAAAACAACGAAAATACAACGTCATCTTATGCCATCCGCATTCGCCACTGGGTCCCGTCATCACCCGTTAGGTTACTTAACTAATGACAGAGTGGGGGCTGGGCTAGCGCGGGTGTAAAACATAAGTGACGTCTAAATTGTTGGAGATAGTGCCCTCATAGTCAATTATTGGATCACAGGTACGTGATTGCAATGATTGCGGAGAACCTATACCGGTAGGACAGTCTTACTCGAGATGATAGTATGCTATCTGGTTTGCCTTTATCAGTCGTGTACATGATCAGGTGACTGATTACATGTTACACTTTGATAGAGCCCTTAGGATCTTGCTTTACTACTAACAGTATGATGGCGATCATATACGTGAGAGTTGGGTAGTTTATATGCATATCCTTAATTGTGGTCCCTAGTCGTGGGAGTTTCGAGACAGGGCATCGATACTCCGGAGTAGACTAGTGTGTACAGTCGAGACCCTGACGAGGGGCGGTGGCCGGTCTCACAAGCCACTGGTGTCAGTTGGATCACCTAAGATGTATACAGGTGCTCATTGGGTTATGAGTACACCGGACAGGACTCGCCGGGAACCTGCTAGTTGGTATTATACATATCGTCAGATAGCAGTTCCCTGGTGACATGTGTACAGGTTAGTTCATCGACCTGAGGTCATCATTTGTCTCGTGTGAGTTCCCACTGTGCTTTGATTTCTACCCTACCACGGCTCAAAGGAGTCGTGCAAACAGGTAGCTTTTGGGTACAGTCCCGAGCCATATGGAGGCACGTGAGCGGATCGGCAGGGGATTCGTCTCTCCCGGTATTGGGGGCGAGGTCGTGCTGTGTCTAGGAGAGCCATTACACAAAGTCCATGGCCATGGCAGGAGATTTACTGGTAGGTACTCCAGTAGTATCTCAGGGTGTTATTGGGCTTCACTCCGACACGACTTATACTGCTATTGGGGGTCTGACGTTACTAGCCCCCTAGGCAGATATGCGATACTCATATACGAACGGACCGGACTGTATATACATTGTCACTGTTAGGCTCAGTAGGGTTTTCCGGATGAGTTCGCTCATCGGCATCCCTTGAGGTCAGTCCATGGGCAGCCGTTACGTATTGCTAGTGCCGCTGACGGTTTGTGGTTAAACCCACTGCCAGGGTACTGACGAGTCATTAGAGTCCCCCACAGACAGTTTCCCAAGTTCGGGCGAAACGTTGTAGAGGCCGTATGGTTTTATGGCAGGGTTTGGAAAATGCACGTGCGTTTACGCACGTGTTATTTTTCGGGCAGATGATACTGGTCGGCTTTGGTTTAAGCCGGATCCGAGTATTATATTGAGTAGGTATAATATCTTTGTCTCGGTTGCATTTGTATTCGGTCGTAATACAAATGCGGGTATATTTATACAGTTTCGGGGTTATCCTGAAAGTCGTTTCAGGATCACTTTTGGAAGTTGCCAGTTTCCAGTTTTCTATCAGCCGTCTTTTAACATTCGGTTAAAGACGGATTTATCTTTTCTTGGATGAGGGTGTGTCATGCTTCTAGAAGGTTCTAGAAGGTGATGACTAGGTTAAGTGGTGTTATGTTTTGATTGGTGCATTAAAGGCTTGATGATGTGTATTTGTGACTCATGCTTTGATTTCAACCATTCTTGTTTTCCTTAAGATATTCTTATGTGTTCACATATGATATTTTGTTCTTAAGGTCACTCTCTCCCTCCTCCTACACTCACCCCCCCATCTATATATGGTCGGCCCCCTCTCCCACTCTCTCACTTGATGGTTTTCATTTGGAAAAAAGATATGATAGATTTTGGGGTGTATGGAATTTCACAGCTCATTTCATTCCATCACCCGATTCCCTCGGCAACTTCATTTACCGATCGTCCACGGACTTGGACGAAGTGAGACAAAGTCATCTACTCATTCTCTACATCATTCTTGGTCGTCTCTTTTAGCAAACTTAACGATCGAGTTGCCTCAAGTCAGAGGCGGGAGCCCGTTTAAAGAATCGTCGACGTGGTGCCACCTCGACGAGAAGATCAGAGATCGATGAGATCGGAGCAGCCGCAACGGAGCGTGGGATGATGGTTAAAGAACGAAGGACTCGGATCGTTCGGTATAACCTTTCTACACTCTTTACAGTTTGTTAGTTTAGCAATAATGGAAGATCCGGGTTAAAGTATACGATAGCGCCAGTTAAAAAGTTTTTGTTCCGCATTTGGCGTCTGTAGACTGTCGAGGCGCTAGCGTAGACTTACAGTGGTATCAGAGCCTCACCATTTTGCTATACTAACTTGTGCTAACGCGTTTAAAACATCGATCGAACCGGAAATCAAAAATTGCATTTTTCCAACTTGACAGTTTCTGTTGATTTTAAATGGCCTCCTAAAATTTTTCAACATGTCTCAGAAAACTGTGCAGGATTTTCTAAGAACCACGACAAAATTTGGGGACATGACTCCACCAAATAGCCGCGGAAACGCGGCCAAACCCATGGTTTGGCCGCGCATCCGCGGCCACTTGGTGAGCTCATGCTCCTAAATTTGTACAGTGAGTTCTCTGTTGGATTTTGTGGTTTTTGGTAAATATCGTTTTAGCCCAGATTTTGTTACTGTTCACCAGTAAGTCGTGGGGCCCACTTTGTGATATTTGGTCGATCGAAATTTAAACACGTTAGTTTACAGTGCTTACATTATATCTCCGACCGGGAATGTCATTTGATCGGTAAACCGCGTCTGATTGCTATAGTTCTTTTAGACGGGTTTGCGAACGTGACATTCGCGTTGATGTTCTGTGTTGTGCTGTGATGTTGCGGATTTGTCGTGGTGGATAGCAGTGTGCAATGGTAGTACAGTTTGAGTTTATTTGTACATTTGATATTGCGGGGCGAGCGTCCAACTTGTGGACTGCCGTCACTGCCTGTTGTATAATATTCTTTTGGGGCACGAACAGGTTGCGGTCGATGTACCTGTTGTACTATTTTTCATTACTGTACTAGGTTTTTCCCCGCGACGGAGTGCACGGATAACCGGGTTCTGAGGGGCAACGGGTCCGCATCTCATGGCTTTGAGAGGCAGAGGGGCCCCACTCTAGAATTGGCAGACTATTCGCCGCACTCGTAGGGGGTACAGGTTGACCCAAGGAGGGGTGCTCAAGATTACCGGATTCCGTGAAGTGCTGGGTAGTCCATTCACTATGCTGTAGGGGGCTGCCTCGCTTCAGGTTTTGGCGGGTAACTTGCCGCACCCGTAGGGGTCTAGGTTTCATTGCACAGGCTATCCACACGACAGGGGAACGTCGGGTTTCAGCAGCGGCTCTGTGAAACCCGGGGATCCCAGATTATCTGTATTGTTCTGTGATGCTTATTACTTTTCTGTAATGTTGCATACTATCACGCCTGGAGCGATTATTGTATATTGGTTTATATACTATTAGATGTTGTATATGTTTTACACCCGCGCTAGTCCAGTCCCCGCTCTGTCGTTAATTAAGTAACCTAACGGGTGATGACGGGACCCAGTGACGAATGCGGATGACATATACGTACATTTTATTTTCGTTCTTTTCTGGTGTGATTAATGATGGGACTGCGTTGATTCTGATCAACGCAAAGTAAAACAAACCTGTCTACAGTTGTTGGAACAATTTAAAAAGTGTTATTGCAAAGACGTTTCCTTTTGTTATGCATAGCGGTATTCAGTGGAATATCCAGCACCTCATTCGACGGGGCAAGGGCCGATATCCCTTCACCGGGACCGACCCCTTGGGCAAAAGTTTGCGTCAGGGTAATAACTTTACTATAGTCGATTACAAGTTGCTTTGCATAGTGGTATTCAGTGGAATATCCTGCACCTCATTCCACGAGGAAAGAGCCGAGATCCCTTTACCGGGAGTGACCTCTTTAGCAAAAGGTTTTCGCTACTATATTTTCAAAAGCTATCAGGTTCCTTCAGCGATATCAAGTTCACTACGTTAAAGGTTTTTCGCCAAAAACCAGCCGTAGCCCTCCGTCACTTCTTTTGGGTATTCAGTAGTATTCAAGCTATGTATTTTGACCTAACGCCAAGGCATAGTGTTTGGTAGCTGCTGGGTATTCAATTGTTGCATAGATAGATGAGTTGGTTTGGGACAGCCGTTCTGCCATTTTGACCTAACGCCAAGGGCATGTGCGGGTGGGTTCAAATTAACAAGATAGTGATGGGTAGAACTTGGCATGTGACTTATGACATTTTGACCTAACGCCAAGGTTATAAGAGCATGGGGCAAAAACTATATCGGGAGTTTCTAAAGAAACTGAAACTTGCCAAGTATGCGCATACCTTCTGGAGTATGAGTAACGTGGATGCATTCCATCACGTTATCATGCGATGAGAGTTGGATCCCGATTCC
Source organism: Agapanthus africanus (assembly GCA_030015575.1). NCBI lineage: Eukaryota > Viridiplantae > Streptophyta > Magnoliopsida > Asparagales > Amaryllidaceae > Agapanthus > Agapanthus africanus. The sequence goes on along the minus strand of JASDDO010000012.1, from coordinate 325,916,455 downwards.
CACTGATGAGTTGGTTTACTCTTCGGGTGATCCCGATTGATTCTTCTTTAGGTTTGGAGGAGAATTTGACAGGACAGTGGGAGGTTTCCGGATTAGATAAAGTGATAACCATTCTGATCAAGGTTAGAGTGCACGCAGAGTGTTTCTTTTCTCTCTCTCTTTGGCAGCGACCTTTGACCGACCCTAGACTATGACTCAGTGACCAGGTTGACCGAACCTTCTTAAAATACTGGCTTTTGGATTGTCTGAGTTGCATAAGTCATTGCCACTCCTTCTTTTACCCTTTGAATTTCTCAGAACACCCGTATTACTATGGATATCCACTTCCATTGGATAGATCCATCGTATGGTTATATACGAACTCGAAGGGACTTCTTCGAGGATGGATCCAGGTTCAGGAGAAATAGAATTGGTTTATTCAGTTGTCTTTTATTATTACCTTCTCTCAGGTTGCGAGAGCTCCTTGGTTTAGGAGAGTACACCTATTACGCTTATTGGATAGTCTTATTCCAAACCATAGGCTGGTGCCGAAAGGTAGGGAATGAAGAAAACCAATTAGCCTAAGTAGGGTGTGCAGAAGGTAATATGTAAAGACAAAATAAAGGGATTAGAAAGAGGGCAAAGTAAATTGCGACTGATATCATTCATGACCAAACCGCGTACTTCATCGCCACTCCTAATTCACCTTTAAAAGAATAAGGTATTATTCAGTTGTCTTTTATCATCACCTTCTCTCAGTTGCGAGTACTCCTTGGTTTAGGAGGGTACACCTATTATGCTTACTGGATAGTCTTCTTCCAAACCATAGGCTGGTGCCGAACGGTAGGGAAGGAAGAAAACCATTTAGCCTAACGATGGTGTACAGAAGGTAACGACTAAAGACAAATAAAGGGATTTGGAGAGATGGCAGTAAAATATACGGTTGAAGTCATGAATTGGATTATGGAAGAGGCATTGCTATGAATACCAGGATACCCCTACGAAACATTTTCATGTTTCAGTGCATTGTTAAAGGAAAAACTGTTTTCCCGATTAGACACTTACTCCAAGGGTATGTATCTACCAGGTTTCATTCTCATATCTGTATGGTTTTACAGATGATGAGTGGGAGTAAGATATTGGGAATTAGGTGATCATCCTCATTATATCGGAATTCGTTGTAATTGGTGATATTTGAGGAAATCGCCAGGGTACAGTTTTCCACCTACGACGCACAGGTTTTGAGTTGTTTAACTCAGCGGACTTATACAGAGTATTGTATGTTGTCCAAGTGTCCTTCAGGACAAAGGGGTAGGTCCTCGTACTATGTTCTGTTTACTTATAACTTCTCTAATATTTAGACAAGTGTTTCGTAGAAATACAAGGTCTAAGTTTTGAGAAGTTGTGGGTATAAGAATAAAGTAGAGAACCAGGTATCACAAGTATCGGGATTCTTCAAAGAGATCGAAGATGTAGATTCTTGTGATTGGTATTCAGATGATAGTGATGGTTTTGAGAAACGAGTTTTCTCTTTCAGGTTACTCATAATTGGATGGATTCCTAAGTTGAGTAATGCTGATTAGCCTTTTTCCATTAAGTTGATATGCACTGGAGACAGCTGCATGATTTGAATCTGGTTCCAATTAAATAAGTGCCAAAGTTTTTATATTGGATATAGAATAGTTCATACCTTAAAAGATATTAAGGTACGGGGAGTTGTCCAGCTTATGCTTAAAACCAGACTCTGGATAACTCAGGGCACGTTTCTGTAATGGTTGTTTGTGGGTTGACCCTGGCTATGACGAGGGTTGATATTCTACCATTTGGAAGATCAATAGTGATATTGTTCTTGACTCGCCACAGTTTTAGTAAAATGGACTTTTTCAGAAAACAGTAGTGGGAGTATGGTAGAACTGGAAGTGATTCCAGAACCGCGAACGATTACGGAAAATTTAATAGGACCTATATATTCAATCAGGTTTGACATTCCAATAGCCACTCCGCAAATATGGTTGGTAACCTCAGACACCCGAGAGGTACTTCGGTAGGCTCAAGGACGGTGACAGGGAGGTTCTTATCTACCCAGACTTGACACTACTGTTGTTCCAGGATATGAGACCCGGTAGGAGGGTTGTCGTAGTCAGTGGGAGCAGCGGAAGCATAGTGGGCAAGATGCTTATATCTATTTATAGACTTGAGCAGTTATAGCGGAGATAGATCATCTAATTTTGATATGACAGCCATGGGTTTGACTTCAATCAGAATAGGGGATGGATCTGTTAAGAAGGTAGTAGGGTGTGATGTCATGGTATCTTGATGACATACACAGAGTAGGAAGTAAAATTCCTATACTACGATCAGTTGTACTGTGGTCGTCACACAGTTGTTTCTCCAGACAGGATATGGATATAATATTTGACATTCTGGTTTCTAGATCTATGGTTTTAGATCTGGATTTGGGTAGTTTCCCAATGTAGGTACTTTGACAGTATTCTAATGGTTTTTAGAATAGATGACTCCTAGCATGGTGGTGTACCTGCAGGTGATGGAGTCACCCTCTCTAAAGGTGTCTTACAGACTAAAGGGGAGAGGGATGTGCATGATTGGCAGATCACTTGCTTAGGCAATTGAGTCAATCATGAGATGTCAAGTACCACACCAAATGTTGGTTTTGCACTAGATGCAATAAGTTTGTATTAATCCAATCCTGGAGAAACATAAGGAAGCAGTTTTAGAACATAAGTACATGTTCTACGGATTTGATTACGGCAGCCTCCTTCGGGAGACGGTTATCATTCCAAGCTTCAAAGGTGACATGGATGACAGAGTGATTGTCAGAGTTATAGTTTTTCCCTCTGAAGAAGAGGAACAGTATTATGGACAGGTGGTCCAAGAGGATACTGTGGGTGGCATGGTGCCGGATACTGATTAGGTTCAGTGATCGATACAGTCTAAGAAGTTTGGATTTGGAGTTCATTTATGGACTAGGTCCCATCAGATATCCAGACATATTCTAAGACAGGTATTACTCGATTCGGGAGATGGCTTTCTCCGCGAACTTGAGATTTAGAGAGATATAGAAAGAAACTTCTAGACGGATCCACTCACTAAGGCTATTTCTCGAACACAATAGTTTTACAAACGGGCTTTGTGAAACTGATTAGTAGAGGAGTTGGATGTTCGGTTTCACACAGGCTGTGAGTAGTCGACATCGCAATAATTAGCCTTGAGTGCAAGTGGGAGATTGTTGGAGATAGTGCCCTCATAGTCAATTATTGGATCACAGGTACGTGATTGCAATGATTGCGGAGAACCTATACCGGTAGGACAGTCTTACTCGAGATGATAGTATGCTATCTGGTTTACCTTTATCAGTCGTGTACATGATCAGGTGACTGATTACATGTTACACTTTGATAGAGCCCTTAGGATCTTGCTTTACTACCAACAGTATGATGGCGATCATATACGTGAGAGTTGGGTAGTTTATATGCATATCCTTAATTGTGGTCCCTAGTCGTGGGAGTTTCGAGACAGGGCATCGATACTCCGGAGTAGACTAGTGTGTACAGTCGAGACCCCGACGAGGGGCGGTGGCCGGTCTCACAAGCCACTGGTGTCAGTTGGATCACCTAAGATGTATGCAGGTGCTCATTGGGTTATGAGTACACCGGACAGGACTCGCCGGGAATCTGCTAGTTAGTATTATATCTACCGTCAGATAGCAGTTCCCTGGTGACATGTGTACAGGTTAGTTCATCGACCTGAGGTTGTCATTTGTCTCGTGTGAGTTCCCACTGTGCTTTGATTTCTACCCTACCACGGCTCAAAGGAGTCGTGCAAACAGGTAGCTTTTGGGTACAGTCCCGAGCCATATGGAGGCACGTGAGCGGATCGGCAGGGGATTCGTCTCTCCCGGTATTGGGGGCGAGGCCGTGCTGTGTCTAGGAGAGCCATTACACAAAGTCCATGGCCATGGCAGGAGATTTACTGGTAGGTACTCCAGTAGTATCTCAGGGTGTTATTGGGCTTCACTCCGACACGACTTATACTGCTATTGGGGGTCTGACGTTACTAGCCCCCTAGGCAGATATGTGATACTCATAGACGAACGGACCGGACTGTATATACATTGTCACTGTTAGGCTCAGTAGGGTTTTCCGGATGAGTTCGCTCATCGGCATCCCTTGAGGTCAGTCCATGGGCAGCCGTTACGCATTGCTAGTGCCGCTGACGGTTTGTGGTTAAACCCACTGCCAGGGTACTGACGAGTCATTAGAGTCCCCCACAGACAGTTTCCCAAGTTCGGACGAAACGTTGTAGAGGCCGTATGGTTTTATGGCAGGGTTCGGAAAATGCACGTGCGTTTACGTACGTGTTATTTTTCGGGCAGATGATACTGGTCGGCTTTGGTTTAAGCCGGATCCGAGTATTATATTGAGTAGGTATAATATCTTTGTCTCGGTTGCATTTGTATTCGGTCGTAATATAAATGCGGGTATATTTATACAGTTTCGGGGTTATCCTGAAAGTCGTTTCAGGATCACTTTTGGAAGTTGCCAGTTTCCAGTTTTCTATCAGCCGTCTTTTAACATTCGGTTAAAGACGGATTTATCTTTTCTTGGATGAGGGTGTGTCATGTTTCTAGAAGGTTCTAGAAGGTGATGACTAGGTTAAGTGGTGTTATGTTTTGATTGGTGCATTAAAGGCTTGATGATGTGTATTAGTGACTCATGCTTTGATTTCAACCATTCTTGTTTTCCTTAAGATATTTTTATGTGTTCACATATGATATTTTGTTCTTAAGGTCACTCTCTCCCTCCTCCTACACTCACCCCCCCATCTATATATGGCCGGCCCCCTCTCCCACTCTCTCACTTGATGGTTTTCATTTGGAAAAAAGATATGATAGATTTTGGGGTGTATGGAATTTCACAGCTCATTTCATTCCATCACCCGATTCCCTCGGCAACTTCATTTACCGATCGTCCACGGACTTGGACGAAGTGAGACAAAGTCATCTACTCATTCTCTACATCATTCTTGGTCGTCTCTTTTAGCAAACTTGACGATCGAGTTGCCTCAAGTCAGAGGCGGGAGCCCGTTTAAAGAATCGTCGACGTGGTGCCACCTCGACGAGAAGATCGGAGATCGATGAGATCGGAGCAGCCGCAACGGAGCGTGGGATGATGGTTAAAGAACGAAGGACTCGGATCGTTCGGTATAACCTTTCTACACTCTTTACAGTTTGTTAGTTTAGCAATAATGGAAGATCCGAGTTAAAGTATACGATAGCGCCAGTTAAAAAGTTTTTGTTCCGCATTTGGCGTCTGTAGACTGCCGGGGCGCTAGCGTAGACTTACATAAATAGCTATCATATATAGATATTGTACATTCGTCAGACGCAATAATAGGCATTCCAGATCACAGATGAACATATTGGATTTTCTACGAATCCGCATTCCTTTTGAGCCTGCAAAGAAAGACGGATTACACAGTCGTGATGAATAGCCAAAACCCCACCCTAGACCCCTACGGGTACGGCAAACTACCCGCCAAGTACCCGAAGTGAAGCGGTCTCCCTCAACAACGTGAGTAGGCCACTAAACACTTCAAAGTACCTGGTAGTTTGTGCACCCCACCTTGGGTCTATCCTAGGAGCAAAAATCAGTAAATGAAATAATACAACGGTGGCTACAACCGCAACCTGGATGTGTCCCGCAAAAGAATATTACAACAATTTACAAATTACATGTGAATGAAAGAAACGATCGTCTCACATCCCCGGCTATCCATTCACGACAATCCAACAAGTCCACAAACACAAATAGTAAAAACATTACAGAAATGTGCAACCCCCCGCCAACCGACATACTAGCAGTTAGGGGAGGCTTATGAACACATTATACAAATCACAGATATAATCTAATTATCCAAATATCGTAGAATTCGATCAAGCAAACACAATTGATTCTACTCCAAAAACTTCTCTGTGCACCTGAGACTTGAGCAGAAAAAAAAATATCCCAGAAAAACCCAAATTAACACAGAAGAGTTACTGGGGAATTTTGGGGTGACTCGGCTTCAACTCGGCCGCGGATCCACGGCGGATCGCATGGATCGGCCGCGGTTCCGCGGTTGTTTGGCCGAGTCAGGAACCCAAATTTTTCCAGTATTCTTATATTTTCCTGCTTGTAATTTTAAGGGTCCCTGAAAAATTTTTAGACCCCGTTTTAAAAACGATAGAAACTTGGTGAAAAAGTCGTGTTTTCGGGATTTTTTCACGATCGAATTTCTAACGACTTTGCTAATAAATTAGTTGTGGTTTAGCGAGGCTCTGATACCACTGTAAGTCGACGTTAGACACCCCACGAGTTGCGGGGAGACGGAATAGGTAAAACAATCATTTTGTTTAAAACAAACATCGACAACTTACGGATCTTTGCCAAACCTTAACTAACAACATCATAGAAGGGATTAGCTACTATGAAAGAAGATTATACCTAATGAACACGGTCCTTCTTGTTCTCGATATCCACCTCCTCGTCGGCCTCCTCTTTATGATAGAAGATCCACCCAAGAGTTACTTTTCCAAGCTTGACCTCTAACTTGAGGTAACTTGGTTACTCAAAGTGCTAATCAAAGCAACCTAGGGAATATAGAGTGGGATTAGGGATCAAATAGTCTTACTAACCCTTGATCTCAACACATGAGAGGTTAGGGTTTGAAGAGAGAGAGCTTGAGGAGAAAGAAGGTGAGAATGATAATTCTTTTGGAATAATGAAATCATTGTGAATATATATGAAGCATTAGATATTTATTAAATGAATAACAAATAAAAAATATTTTCATGCTTCATTAACTCGCCTTGTGATTCATCTTATGAGTCATTTAAACAATAAATGCATCATTAACTCCATGGATGAATCACACCATGACTCATTAATCCAATAAATGCAAATGCCACCTTAGCCTCCAAGTCATCATCCTTCTAGAAGATTCTCGACAATTTACGAGAACGCCCCTCCTATCCGTGAAAACACGGAAATACTTTAGACTGTATAAATCCAATAATCCGATACTAGAATCTGACTTAAACCAAAGCCCGCTAGTAAAAACTGTCCGAACATTGTACGTGCATAAATGCACGTGCGTGTCCGAACCCTGTCGTAAAACCATACGACCTCTATAACGTTTCGCCCGAAGCAGGGAAACTCTCTGTGTGGGACTCTAAAGACTCGACTACTACGCTGGCAGTGGGTTTAACCACAGACCGCAAGCGGCACTAGCTGTACGTAACGGTCCCCAGGTAGATGTCGATAAGAAGGCCGATGAGGAAACCCATCCGAACTCCTGCAGAGCCTGATGTGACAATCTCCGTACAGTCCAGTCTGTTCGTCTAGGACTATCGCATATCGGGCCTAGGGGGCGGCAAGCGTCAGTCCCCTAAAAGCGGATAAGTCGTGTCGGAGTGAAGCCCATTACACCTTGAGAAACTACTGGAAAACCTACCAGTAAATCTCGCTTGCCCTGGCCAGGGACTTTGCATAATGGCTCTCTAGACACAGCGCGATATCAACTCCCAATACCGGGAGAGACGAATCCTGTCTAACCGCCACTGCCTCCAAGTGCTTCGGGACTGCACCCAACTGCTACCTGTTTGCACGACTCCTTTGAGCCGTGGTAGAGTAGCAATCTAAGAACAGTGGGAACACACTCGAGGCGAAGCAGCAGTGTCAAGTCTGCGGACTATGCTGTACTCATGTCACCTAGGAACTGTTAACTGACGACGGGTATAATACCAACCAACAGTTCCCTGCGAGTCCTGTCCGGTGTACCCGTAACCCAACGAGCACCTGTATACTATCTCCAGTACGACGTACTGATGGCTGTGGGACATACCATCTCCCCAACTGGGATGAGAAGCGTACACACTAGTCTACTCCGGAGTATTGATGCCCTATCTCGATAATCCTATGACTAGGGACCTGAAAAAGGATGTGCTTGTAGACTACCCGCCCCCACTAGTGTGACTGCTATTACAACGCTGGTAGTCAAGCAAGATCCTAAGGGCTCTATCAATACGTACACACATATTAAGATAGATATAAACTAAGTAGATACTACCATGTTTAGCAAGACTGTTAATATAACTGTGAATATCCCAAGCTTCCATTAAGTAATATACAAGCTAGTATGATACAATAATGGCCCCTAGGGCATATACACTAACAGGGGCGGTAAACGTCAGTCCCCTAATAGCGGTACAAGTCGTGTCGGAGTGTAGCCCGGAACACCCTTAGAAACTACTGGAAACACTACCAGTAATTCTCGCTTTCCCTGGCCAGGGATGGCTATATGTAATGGCTCTCCTAGACACAGCGCGATATCAACTCCCAATACCGGGAGAGACGAATCATTTCTAACCGTCACTGCCTCCAAGTGCTTAGGGACTGCACCCAACTACTACCTGTTTGCACGACTCAATAGAGCCGTGGTAGGGTAGTAATCTAAGAATAGTGGGAACACACTCGAGGCGAAGTGACAGTATCAAGTCAGCGGACTAAGCTGTACTCATGTCACCTGGGAACTGTTAACTGACGATAGGTATAATACCAACCAACAGTTCCTGACGAGTCCTGTCCAGTGTACTCGTAACCTAACGAGCACCTGCATACTATCTCCAGTACGACGTACTGATGGCTGTGGGACAGACCATCTCCCCTGCTGGGACGAGAAGCGTATGCACCAGTCTACTCTGGATTATCGATGCCCTGTCTCGATAATCCTACGACTAGGGACCAAAATAAGGATGTGCTTATAGACTACCCAGCCCCCATTAGTGTGATCGCCATCACAACGCCGGTAGTCAAGCAAAGATCCTATGGGCTCCATCAATATGTTTTTAGCGATATGTTAAAAGAAACATATACACATATTAAGATAGAAACAAACCAAGTAGCATACTACTATATCGAGCAAGACTTTCGTAAACCCATATATATATCCCAAGCCTCCAAAATATATTATACAAATTAGTACTATACAATAATGGCCTCTAGGGCATACATATCCAACAATCTCCCACTTGCACTAAAGACCGGTAATTGGTGTACCGCATACCCAATGTCTGCAGTAAGGCCGGTTGCTGGCGTACCGCATACCCAATAGCTCAAAAAGTCGCTCGAACTGTGTTTGAGGGAGGGCCTTTGTGAATGGATCCGCCGTGTTGTCTTTTGTGTCCACTCTCCGTACCTCGATCTCCTGGCGATCAATGATCTCCCTGATCAGGTGATACCGCCTTAAGATGTGTCTGGATTTCTGATGGGACCTTGGTTCCTTGGCTAAACCTATAGCCCCATTGTTATCGCAATACAAAGGTATTGAGTCAACAATGGACAGAACCACCTGAAGTTCACTAATGAACTTCTTCATCCAGACCGCCTCTTTTGCGGCATCGCTTGCAGCAATGTATTCAGCCTCCATCGTCGAGTCTGCGACGGTATCCTATTTGGAACTCCTCCAACACACCGCCCCTCCGTTGAGGGTAAACACAAAACCCGAGACAGACTTGTTGTCATCCTTGTCACTCTGGAAGCTTGAATCGGTAAAGGACTCGACCCTGAGGTCTCCATTACCGTAAACTAGGAACATCTCCTTAGTCCTTCTCAGGTACTTGAGAATGTTCTTCACTGCCGTCCAGTGGTCCTCATCTGGGTCTGACTGATACCGGCTCACCACGCTCAGCGCGTAAGCTACATCTGGTCTTGTACATAGCATCGCATACATTATAGATCCTACCGCCGAAGCGTAGGGTATAGTGCTCATGCGAACCCTCTCCTCATCAGTCTCAGGAGACATCTTCTTGGAGAGGGTGATTCCTTTGAGACAAGACTGACAAGTTTCATAAAAAGAAAACTCGAATGTATTCAAGAGTCCATCTTTATGCAACTTACTTAGTCTTTTCTCTCTGATATGACCAAGTCTACAATGCCACAAGTAGGATTCATTCGAATCTGAATTCTTCCTCTTGCGTGTGTTTTGTACATTGAGAACTGTATTCTGATTTAGAACATAGATACCATTACACAGTGTGCCTTCTGCAACTAGTACCTTATCAAGGTAAATGTTCATGATATTTCTATCAAGAACAAAGTTATATCCATCTTTATCGAGTAAAGAAACAGATATGGTGTTGCAAACCGTGGAAGGTACATAGTAGCAATCGTTCAAAATCATAGTTTTGCCATTTGGCAACACTAGGTGATATTCACCGACGGCTGCAGCATTAACTTGTGCTCCGTTCGCTACCCTGAGCGACATATCACCAGGTGCAACTTTCCTACTTTTTCTCAGTCCCTGCAATTGTAGGGTTCCTAGGCACACTATAGAGGTCTCACAAGGCATCAACCATGCCAATTTCAAAGCTTATGAGTGCCGAGAAACCCTAATACGGATCGTCGACTAGAATTTTAGGCGAAACATTAAACTAGTTAACAACTTAACTAAAGATAAGAAGCTACAACCTTTGTAGATCCGGTTATCCTCTTGCTTAGCTCCACGTAGTCGTCCTCTCGCTGTCCAAGTCGGATCTCAGACCCTAGCATCGGCTTCATCGGAGAAATGAGCGGAATAGTCGTCGGCCACGTTGCCGAAGATGATCTACGTCGAGGCTTCACAAGATCAAGCTCCGACTTCACCAAGTTGTGAAACTTGTGAAGAAAACACCCTATACTACTTGGCAAGAGGTAGGGGGTGAAGAAATAGGAGGTGGGTTCACTTTAGAATTGGATTTCTTACTTGTTTACTCAAGATGCCATTAATGGTGGCAAGCTTTTTCTTGAACTCAAGAAGAAGAAGAAGATGAAGATGATTATGATAAGTTATTAAAATGAAAAAGAAAATGAATACTTATCATAATGTAGACCATGGTTAGGTGTAGAGAATTGACTAAGGTTAGATGAATGGTTAGGGTTAAGCATGAAGACAAAATGATCACTTTGGTCAAAGCTTCATGAAGCTTCAACAAGCTTCAAGAATGAAAGCAACCATTTTGTTTTCTTTTGCCATTTCTTTTTTAATCCAAATTAAAAAGATAAATGAATGAATAAAGAAAAACCCTAACCATTTACTTAACCAAGGTTTAATTCTTTACACTTAACCAAATGAGCATGTATCATCAAACATGATACAAACATGTGCACAAAAGTATATCACATATACAACTTGCACATCAAGTGAGAAAATCCATTTAAAGTGAACCAATACTAGTTAATGCAAGGTAATATATCAAATATATAATTATACATTAAATCATTAAATCAATACTTGATTCAATGATCCGGTCATATCGCATATAACCGACTAGTATCCTATGTATCGGCTTATCGAATCAATCCTTGATTCGATATCTAGGTTATATCGCATATAACCAATCGATACATTCATCACGAGAATGGAATACGGTATCACATACACACATTATTCTCGGTCCTGCACATATCTTATATGCACTCCTATTTCGTTTCACTTGAGCCAGGAAACCTCTGTGTAGGACTCTAAAGACTCATCAATACGCCGGTAGCAGATGATGATCATATCAAGCACCCACAAGCCGCAAGCGGTCTGCTAAACGTAACGGCCATCCGGGTATTGAGCGATCAGAAGATCGACGAGCTAGCCCGCTCACACTCCTGTGAATCCAACCAGTAACACTTACCGTACAGTCCGGTCTGTTCGTCTGATATGTCGCATATCAAGTCTAGGGGTGGTAAACGTCAGACCCCAATAACCGATAAGTCGTGCTGATGTGAGGCTCATAACGGGTCGAGAAACTACTGGTAACACTTACCAGCAAATCTCTGATCAGCCCTGGCTAGGGACTTCCCTGTTATGGCCAATCGAGCACAGCGCAACATCAACCCCCAATACCGGGAGAAACGAAACCCCTCCTATCGCTCATTGCCTCCATATGACTCGGGACTGTACCTAAAGACCACCGTTTTGCACGCCCTCATGGACGTGGTAAGGTGGAGATCAAAGCACAGTGGGAATCACACAAGACTCTATGACGATCTCGGGTCTACAGACTAACCTGTACAAGTGCCACCTGAGAACTACCATCTGACGTGAGGTATAATACCATCTGGGAGTTCTTGGCGAGTCCGTCCAGTGTACCCAGTCTCCACTGAGCACCCGTACACCATCTCTGATGTCAAACACCAATGGATATGGGATCATCCATCGCCCATCTCATGGGTCGAGAAGCGTATACGCTAGTCTACACTGGTATATCGATGCCCCGTCTCGATACACCCACGACTAGGGACCTTGAAGGATGTACCTATGGACTACCATGTCCCCACTAGTATGATCTGCATCATAGTCCAGGTAGTCAAGTACACATCCTAAGTGCTTTACCAACATGTAACTATAAGACAGTTTAAAGAGACTAGTGTACATGTTAAGATAAAGAGTAACCAGATAGCATACTATCATATCGAGCAAGAAAGTCATCTCTATATATGTCCAAGCATCCAATATAATATACATCATCTGTACAATACTGGCCTCTAGGGCATACATACAACTAACAATCTCCCACTTGCACTAGGGCCAGCTGCTGTAGTATCGCATACCGAGCATCCCGAAGAGTCTCTCAAACTGTATCTGGGGAATGGCCTTCGTGAGTGGATCCGCCGTGTTGTTCTTCGTGTCAACCCTCCTGACCTCGATCTCCCGGCGATCAACTATCTCCCGGATCAGGTGATACCGCCTCAGAATATGCCTGGATCGCTGATGGGACCTGGGTTCCTTGGCCAAAGCCACCGCTCTATTGTTATCGCAATACAAAGGTATTGGATGCTCAATGGATGGAACCACACCAAGTTCAGTAATGAACTTCTTGATCCAGACAGCCTCTTTAGCAGCATCGTTGGCAGCGATGTATTCAGCCTCCATCGTCGAGTCTGCCACGGTTTCCTGCTTGGAACTCTTCCAGCTAACCGCCCCTCCGTAAAGGGTAAAGACAAATCCCGACTGCGACTTAGAGTCGTCCTTATCACTCTGGAAGCTCGAATCGGTAAAGGACTCCACTTGGAGTTCTCCGTTACCATACACCAAGAGCATCTCTTTAGTCCTTCGTAAGTACTTGAGAATGCTCTTCATAGCTGTCCAGTGACTCTCTCCAGGATCAGCTTGATACCTGCTCACTACACTTAGTGAGTATGCTACATCGGGTCTGGTACATAGCATCGCATACATGATAGAGCCTACAGCCGAAGCATAGGGTATCCCTTGCATGCGAGCTCTCTCCAAATCAGTCTTGGGAGACATCTCTTTGGAGAGAGTGACTCCAGAGATCGTGGGCAAGTTCCCACGCTTGGATTCTTCCATACTAAACCTTTTTAGTATGGTGTCAATGTACCTGGATTGGGACAATCCCAATATCCGTTTGGATCTATCTCTATAGATCCTAATTCCCAATATGCAGGAGGCATCACCAAGATCCTTCATTGAGAATCTTTGTGATAAGAAGAGCTTGACCGATTGCAGCATAGGAATATCATTTCCTATCAAGAGTATGTCGTCCACGTACAATACGAGGAAGACAACCTTACTCTCTGCCACCTTCTTGTAGATACAAGGTTCATCTGGGTTTTTGACGAAATCAAACTCTTTGATAACTACGTCAAAGCAGATGTTCCAACTCCGCGATGCTTGCTTTAATCCATAAATGGATTTAAGCAGCTTGCACACCTTCCCGCTGCTCCTACTGTCTACGAAGCCCTCTGGCTGAGTCATGTACACGCACTCTTCTAAATCACCATTTAGAAAGACGGTCTTAACATCCATTTGCCAGATTTCGTAATCATGATATGCAGCGATGGCAAGTATGATCCGGATGGATTTAAGCATAGCCACTGGAGAAAAGGTTTCGTCATAGTCCACACCTGGTCTTTGACGAAAACCCTTTGCAACAAGTCTAGCTTTGAAAGTCTCCACTTTCCCATCTACACCAAGTTTCTTCTTGAAGATCCACTTGCTCCCAATGGGTTTTACCCCTTCAGGAGCAACTTCCAAAGTCCATACTTTGTTGGTGTACATGGATTCCATCTCGGACCGCATTGCATCCAGCCATTTCACCGAGTCCCTACTCGTGATGGCCTGCTCGAAGCTAGTAGGGTCATCATCCTCCATGATGCAATCCTCGCTCCCACCATCCATGAGAAAACCGTAGTATCTCTCAGGTTGGCGAGGAACCCTACTAGATCGGCGGAGAGGCTGAGGTTCGTCGGGTATTACTGAATCCTCTGGTTCTACCAAGTCTTCTGTTATAGTTTGTGTGGCTGGAACCTCTTCCAGTTCTACCTCAATGCCACTTATCTGTTTCATAAGAAAACTTTTTTCTAAGAAAGTGGCATGTCGAGAAACAAACACCTTTTGTTCCTCGGGATGGTAGAAGATATACCCCTGTGAATTTTTGGGATATCCTATAAACTTATATAAGACTGATCTTGCCTCGAGTTTGTCCGGATTTTGTCTTTTGACATAGGCTGGACAACCCCATATCATAATATAATTAAGATGTGGTCTCTTCCCTTTTCATATCTCATATGGAGTGGTAGGCACTGATTTGGTAGAAACTCTATTCAATAGGTCCATGGCTGTCTCAAGCGCATATCCCCAGAAGGAAATAGGTAACTCAGCTGTGCTCATCATAGAGCGCACCATATCTAATAGGGTGCGGTTCCTCCGTTCTGATACACCGTTGTGCTGTGGTGTATATGGAGGAGTCAGCTGAGAGAGAATCCCATTCTCTTTTAGGAAGTCCAGGAATTCATTGCTCAAGTATTCACCTCCTCGATCAGATCGAAGGATTTTAATACTTTTTCCGGTTTGGTTCTCGACTTCCTGTTTATATTCTCTAAATTTCTCAAAAGCTTCTGATTTGTGTTTCATCAGGAACACATATCCGAATCTAGAGAGATCGTCAGTGAATGTAATGAAGTACGAAGAACCATCCCTGGCATGTGTAGACATGGGACCGCATACATCACTATGTATAAGTCCCAAGAGTTCGGTAACTCTTTCTCCGTGTCCCGTAAACGGAGTTTTGGTGATCTTTCCTTTGAGACATGACTGGCAAGTGTCATAAGATGAAAATTCAAACGGATTTAAATATCCATCCTTATGCAACTTAGCTAGTCGTGTCGCATTGATGTGACCCAGTCTACAATGCCATAAGAAGGATTCGTTCAGTTCTGAACTCTTCCTCTTGTGTGTGTTTGTTATGCTCAGAACTGTTGATTGATTTAGAACATAAACGCCATTGCATAACGTGCCTGATCCAACCAACTTTTGGTTACGGAAAATGTTCATAACATTGTCCTGTAATACAAAATTATATCCCTCTTTACTCAGCAAAGAAACCGATATAATGTTGCATATCAGGTTCGGCATGTAATAGCATTCGTTCAGAACCAATGTATTACCGGTTGGCAATGCAAGGTGATATTCCCCGACAGTCTTAGCTGCAACTATTGCACCATTTCCAACTTTAATGTCTTTATCACCTTCTCCAAGTTCTCTACCTTTCCTAAGCCCATGTAACTGATTACATATATGGGATCCTGACCCGGTATCTAATACCCAGGACGTAGGGCAAATGGAGAAACAGTTCTTTGTAACGAATACACCCGAAGAAAATGCATCAACATGTACTTTCTTCAATCGGGTGGCATGGGAATCCTGGTATTCCCCTATATCCTGTTCATTCCTATAACTCTTATAAGAAAGAACGGAACCAACGTTCCCCAGCACAGTATAACATGCGGGTTCGGTCAATACATCCATATTATTATCTTTATTAGGGCATGACATGGTCGCTACCTGGAGAGAGAGAGAAGAAAACACTTTAGCGTATGCTCGTGCAAGATCAGATTGGTTATTATCTTATCTAATCAGGATGGCTCCCACTGTTTTTATCAAATCTTCCTTCAAACCCTAAAAGGAAAGACTAGCCGGGATTAATTACACACTACAAGTTCGCCAATCTTTCAGCCAGGCCAGTGTCGGTACTTTGAGGGAGGTCCCCCATGCTTTCGCACGAACCTAATTAATGTAAACCTCGTTTTCCCAGAGGCGTAACCCCGTTGACACCTTTCTAGACACCTACTTGATCGGCTAATTGTAATGTGTAAAACTCTCCCAGGAGTAACTCTTACTCGCAGTGGGTATCGGGATCCAACTATCTCATAGAAGGTATGCAATCTCATTGCAAATTTCAACACTTGAAATTCCCGATAATATTTTGCCCCTAGCGTGCTATAACCTTGACGCATACCAAACAACCCATAATCCGCTAGTCAAGTTCAACCCGTACAATTCATGATTGAATTAAACCCACCCGTACGACCCTTGACGCATGCCAAACAACGCCGTACGAATACCTTAATCCAATCGCATCTCATGCTACAGACAAGTAATAATCAGCTACCGTACACTGCGCCTTGACGCATGCCAAACAACCGCAGCATGAATACTGAATATTACATATCTGAATTGACGGAGGGCTACGCAGGTTTTTCTGAAAACTATGAGCGTAATGAACTTGATATCATTGTAGAATTAAATGAAGTTTTGAAATGGAGTGATTTTGAGGCTTTTCTAGTTTTGCTAAAGGGGTCACTCCCGGTGAAGGGATCGTCGGCCCTTTCCTCGTCGAATGAGGTGCGGGATATATCATATATATCACTGTGCAAAGCAAAAACTATAGAAGCAATCAAAAGACAAACCGAGTGTGTAGCATCTGCCAGTTATTGCTAAAGGAGTCACTCCCGGTGAAGGGATCTCGGTCCTTTCCTCGTCGAATGAGGTGCAGGATATATCACATATACCTCAATGCAAAGCAAGAACTGTAGCTACATGTTTTATTTGAAATTTGATTCTACAACATCTTAGGTTTCTTTTCATTCATTAATCACATTAATGAAGTCCCATCATTTAAATCACCTAAACATCACAGATAAATACGACGTACACTTATGCCATCCGCATTCGCCTCGATGTCCCCTCGTGCACCGTTAGGTTAGGTAACTAACGACAGAGCAGGGCAGGGCTAGTGCGGGTGCAAAACATAAGTAACATCTATATAATATATCATATATACTATATAAAGTATCCATCAAAGAACATCACATGATCACATCACAGATATCGCAGCAGAAGAAACATATGAAATATTGGATATACTAGGACGTCCGTGTTTTCAATACGAGCCAGTATAAAACACGGATTCCACGGTCGTGATGAATAG
The DNA here is from genome assembly GCA_030015575.1 of Agapanthus africanus. NCBI lineage: Eukaryota > Viridiplantae > Streptophyta > Magnoliopsida > Asparagales > Amaryllidaceae > Agapanthus > Agapanthus africanus. Next base: position 325,899,159 of record JASDDO010000012.1, on the reverse strand, counting down.
CCAATCCCACACCCCTAGACCCCTACGAGAGCGGCAAGCAACCCTGCCAATTCTAGGGTTAGGAGACCCGGACTCGACTCCTCGAGATGGTCTCCCATTGGACCCTAGAACCCGGTTACTTGTGCTCCCCTCCTTGGGTCTATCCTAATGCGGAAAAGTAAATAATATACAAAAGGTGACTACTTCCGCAACCTGGAAGTGCCCCAATTAAAAGAATATTACATACAAGTTTTTACAAGAATGAAAAAGAAAAACACTCATCTCACATAAAAAAAACCCCGGCTATTCGAACACGACGATCCAATATAACATATCCAGCAACACATAACATCACATGTCATCAACGTAAGTAAGTATGCATACCCCAATTGTCGTTGACGTATAGCAACGAAACCGGCGATATCAACATACTACACTTACGGTCACAGAAAAGAAAGTGTAAAACTACAACAGTTGGAATTCGCAACCTCTTTAGACATCGCATGCCTAATCAAATGAAATACTTAGACATCACATGCCTAACAGTTATAAACCCCGCATTTTAGTCTCATTATCGAAAACTCTTTTCAATATCAAGTGAAACTAAAGCGCTAGATTTATAACATTCATTCAGTTATCTCATAACTGTTTGTGAATTCCAATTATTGTATCCCATTCCGGATAAATAGAATATATTAAACTTTCCGATCGAACATTCGAACACCCAAGTTTTCCCGAAACCGTTCAACACATGAAATAGGTTCAAAGACATTCACTTCATGCCTCAGTACCAACGGTCCAGCCGTAGAAGAGTCAAGCCAACGCCTCACATGTGGCACGCCGTACTGCCCCAAACCCGAAGGTTCAAAGGGCAGTTCAAGACGGTCACATAATCGAGTTAAGGTTTGTTGTCTTCTAGAGGGACCATCGCGTTACTTGCACTACTCAGAACGTCCTTAAACTACAGAAAAATCCAACACTTGGATATTTTCCGGCAGGGGAAAGATTGGGTATTTACATCCGGTCGAACTTTTTAAGATATTCTAAAATTTATCCGGAAAAACACATAGACGAAGTTTAATAATCCGATCGAATCTATCCCAATGCAAACCCAGAACACTCAACTCTTGAGTCAAATTAAAAATTCCCAGAAAACTCAGCACTGTGAAAGAGGAATTACTGTGCAAATGTGGAGGGCTGAAGTCACCAGATAGGCGCGGAACCGCCGCAGAAGCTAGGCTTCTGCCGCGGTTCAGCCGCAATTTTGAGGTATCATTGGTCAAATTTTGCACCGTAATTCTTATAATTCCCTGCTGGATTTTTTAAGCATTTTTAATCTGGAAAAAAACCAATTTTTGGAAAAAGTCCAGAGAGCGTGGAAAAAATAGGGTTTCGGGTTCGATCGGGTTTCAAACGTCGTCTAGACTTCGCCTTAGGCTCTAGCTAGACTCTGATTCCACTGTAGGGTTCCTAGGCACACTATAGAGGTCTCACAAGGCATCAACCATGCCAATTTCAAAGCTTATGAGTGCCGAGAAACCCTAATACGGATCGTCGACTAGAATTTTAGGCGAAACATTAAACTAGTTAACAACTTAACTAAAGATAAGAAGCTACAACCTTTGTAGATCCAGTTATCCTCTTGCTTAGCTCCACGTAGTCGTCCTCTCGCTGTCCAAGTCGGATCTTGGACCCTAGCATCGGCTTCATCGGAGAAATGAGCGGAATAGTCGTCGGCCACGTTGCCGAAGATGATCTACGTCGAGGCTTCACAAGATCAAGCTCCGACTTCACCAAGTTGTGAAACTTGTGAAGAAAACACCCAATACTACTTGGCAAGAGGTAGAGGGTGAAGAAATAGGAGGTGGGTTCACTTTAGAATTGGATTTCTCACTTGTTTACTCAAGATGCCATTAATGGTGGCAAGCTTTTTCTTGAACTCAAGAAGAAGAAGAAAATGAAGATGATTATGATAAGTTATTAAAATGAAAAAGAAAATGAATACTTATCATAATGTAGACCATGGTTAGGTGTAGAGAATTGACTAAGGTTAGATGAATGGTTAGGGTTAAGCATGAAGACAAAATGGTCACTTTGGTCAAAGCTTCATGAAGCTTCAACAAGCTTCAAGAATGAAAGCAACCATTTTGTTTTCTTTTGACATTTCTTTTTTAATCCAAATTAAAAAGATAAATGAATGAATAAAGAAAAACCCTAACCATTTACTTAACCAAGGTTTAATTCTTTACACTTAACCAAATGAGCATGTATCATCAAACATGATACAAACATGTGCACAAAAGTATATCACATATACAACTTGCACATCAAGTGAGAAAATCCATTTAAAGTGAACCAATACTAGTTAATGCAAAGTAATATATCAAATATATAATTATACATTAAATCATTAAATCAATACTTGATTCAATGATCCGGTCATATCGCATATAACCGACTAGTATCCTATGTATCGGCTTATCGAATCAATCCTTGATTCGATATCTAGGTTATATCGCATATAACCAATCGATACATTCATCGCGAGAATGGAATACGGTATCACATACACGCATTATTCTCGGTCCTGCACATATCTTATATGCGCTCCTATTTCGTTTCGCTTGAGCCAGGAAACCTCTGTGTAGGACTCTAAAGACTCGTCAATACGCCGGTAGCAGATGATGATCATATCAAGCACCCACAAGCCGCAAGCGGTCTGCTAAACGTAACGGCCATCTGGGTATTGAGCGATCAGAAGATCGACGAGCTAGCCCGCTCACACTCCTGTGAATCCAACCAGTAACACTTACCGTACAGTCCGGTCTGTTCGTCTGATATGTCGCATATCAAGTCTAGGGGTGGTAAACGTCAGACCCCAATAACCGATAAGTCGTGCCGATGTGAGGCTCATAACGGGTCGAGAAACTACTGGTAACACTTACCAGCAAATCTCTGATCAGCCCTGGCCAGGGACTTCCCTGTTACGGCCAATCGAGCACAGCGCAACATCAACCCCCAATACCGGGAGAGACGAAACCCCTCCTATCGCTCATTGCCTCCATGTGACTCGGGACTGTACCCAAAGACCACCGTTTTGCACGCCCTCATGGACGTGGTAAGGTGGAGATCAAAGCACAGTGGGAATCACACAAGACTCTATGACGATCTCGGGTCTACAGACTAACTTGTACAAGTGTCACCTGAGAACTGCCATCTGACGATAATACCATCTGGGAGTTCTCGGCGAGTCCGTCCAGTATACCCAGTCTCCACTGAGCACCCGTACACCATCTCTGATGTCAAACACCAATGGATATGGGATCATCCATCGCCCATCTCATGGGTCGAGAAGCGTATACGCTAGTCTACACTGGTATATCGATGCCCCGTCTCGATACACCCACGACTAGGGACCTTGAAGGATATACCTATGGACTACCATGTCCCCACTAGTATGATCTGCATCATAGTCCAGGTAGTCAAGTACACATCCTAAGGGCTTTACCAACATGTAACTATAAGACAGTTTAAAGAGACTAGTGTACATGTCAAGATAAAGAGTAACCAGATAGCATACTATCATATCGAGCAAGAAAGTCATCTTTATATATGTCCAAGCATCCAATATAATATACATCATCTGTACAATACTGGCCTCTAGGGCATACATACAACTAACAGCAATAAATTACAGATATGAGATCCTGATTCGGTATCAAGTACCCAGGAGGTAGGGCTGACCCTAAAGCAGTTCTTAATTACAAGAACACCTGAAGTAGATGCAAAACTATGCTTCTTCTTCAACTGGGTCTCCTTGGAATCCATACAATCATCTTTCCCTTGCTCATACTTGTGACTATTGTCATAAGTTAGAGCCAAACCGATGTTCCCCAGCACCGAATAAGAATTCGGATCGGTCAAGCGATACATTTTATTATCTTGATTAGGGCGTGAAATGGTTGCTGCCTGGAGAGAGAGAAAAGAAACACCCAGCGTGCGCTCTTGCAAAATTAGATTGGTTTATTAATTTATCTAACCAGGATGGCTCCCACTGTTTCCTCAAATTCTTCTTCAAACCTTTTAAAAGAAGAACTAGTCAGGATTAATCGCATGTCACAATACTTACTTAACCTTTCAGCCAGGCTAGTGTTGATACTTCGAGGGAGGTTTTCCAACGCATTCGCGAAGTTCCTTAATTATATAACATCTTTTCCCTGGAGGCGTAGCCCCGCTAACACCGTTCTAGACACCTACTTGGTTTATAGCATTGATTGTTAAGTGAAATAATCTCCCGAGAGTAATCCAACTCATCAGTGGGATCGGGATCCAACTATCATTGTGTGATGACCTAGATGGAATCCACTCTAGTCACCACACTCCAGAAGGTATGCTGAATCTGCAAGTTTCCTGTATATTTGAAACTCCCGATGTGGTTTTTGCCCCTAACGGTTTATGACCTTGATTAGGTCAACAAACCATAAACCGCTAGTCAAGTTCTACCCGTCATTATCTTAATTGCATTAAACCCACCCGTACGTGCCCTTGACTAGGTCAACAAGGCCGCACGACTGTCCTAACCAATCACATTTGCAATGCACAGAAAAATATCACTTAGCTACCGTTCACTACGCCTTGACTAGGTCAACAAGCGCAACACGAATACTAAATAATACAAATCCGAAATGACGGAGGGCTACGGCTGGGTTTTTGGCGAAAAACCCGTTAACGTAATGAACTTGATATCGTTGAAGGAACATGATTGCCCTTTTTAAAAATATAGTGGCGAAAACTTTTGCTAAAGAGGTCACTACATGTGAAGGGATCTCGGCTCTTTCCTCGTCGAATGAGGTGCAGGATATTCCAAACTGAATACCTCGATGCAAAGCAAGAATAATCGACTATAGTGAAGTTATTACCCTGACGCAAACTTCTGTCCAAGGGGTCACTCCCGATGAAAGGATCTCGGCCCTTGCCTCATCGAATGAGGTGCTGGGTATTCATAACCGAATATCTCTGTGCAAAACAAAAGAGAACATCCTTGCAATAACAGCTTTTTGAAAATTGTTCCAACAACGTCTTTTAGGTTTGTTTTTCTTTGCATTAATATAATATGTCCCATCAGTTAATCCTACCATTGCAGAAAACAACGAAAATATAACGTACGCTTATGCCATCCGCATTCGCCACGGGGCCCCGTCATCACCCGTTAGGTTACTTAACTAACGACAGAGCGGGGGCTGGACTAGCGCGGATGCAAAACATAAGCAACGCCTACTAGATATCATATATAGATATATACATTCATCAGATGCAATGATAGCCATTCCAGATCACAGATGAACACATTGGATATGCTAGGAATCCGCGTTTCGTTCGAGCCTGCAACGAAAGACGGATTACACGGTCGCGATGAATAACCAAACCCCACCCTAGACCCCTACGGGTGCGGCAAACTACCCGCCAAATACCCGAAGTGAAGCAGCCTCCCTCAACAACGTGAGTAGGCCACTCAGCACTTCAACGTACCCGGTAGTTTGTGCACCCCACCTTGGGTCTATCCTAGGAGCAAAAACAGTAAAAGAAATAATATACAATGGTGGCAACAACCTCATCCCGGATGTGCGGCCATAAAAATAATATTACATCAAATTACAATTTACATCAAATGAAAGATAAATAAACTCTCATCTCACAAACCCCGGCTATTCATCCGCGACAATCCAACAAGTTCATATACACAATCCAACATCACAGATCACAGATATGCACAACCCCCACTAATCGACGTATAGCGATTAGTCGACGTTCAGTACATATATTACATTACAGATATAACCAATTAGCCAAAGTTTGTAGAACTCCGATCAAAATACCAATTTGTAACTACCCCAAACACAACATTGTTCTCTGGATAATCTGGGCAGAAACAAAATATCTAAAAAATCACAAAACCAAAACAGAGAACCCCAGAAGAAATTTGGTGCGCTGCCGAGTCGACTCGGCCGCGGAACCGCGGCGGATCGCTTGGATCGGCCGCAGATCCGCGGTCTTCTGAGGCACTCAGGCGCCCAAATTTCTGCAGTTTTCTCAAAAAAGCCTGCTTGTATTTTTCATGTCACTTAAAATATTTTTAGGCCTATTTTTAAAAACGACAGAAAACACAAGATTTTAGATGGATTTTGCGATTTTTTCCGGATCGAAGTTCTAAACACTTTTTGCTAACATGTTAGTTGATGTTTAGATACCACTGTTAGGTCCGCGTTACCCACCCCGGTTCTTTCGGGGGGCGGAATAGGTAAAAATCAAATTTTTCTCACAAGGTGACATGGACCAACCATGAAGGATCTTTGCTAAACAAAACTAACATACTAACAACAAGTTCTAGCTACTATGTTGAGTGGTTATACCTCACGAACCAAGTCCTTCGGGTCTTCTCTCCGCTTTCTTCCTCGTCCACGCAAGCTCCAAGGATCGATCCGGATCTTGGTCACCTCCGCGGCCTCCTTGAGTCGAAGACGATCCACTCGAGAGTTTGTAATCCGAGATCCACCTCAAGCCGAGGTAACTAGGGCAACAAATATGCTACTTTTGGTGTCCTAGGTGATGTAGAATATGATGGTGGATTTATTTGTCTATTTTGTTTCTATTTTTCTCAACACATGAGAGCTATAGAAAAATCAAGAGAGGAAGAAGAAGGAGGAACCATGGGAGCTCATACTTGAAGAAAGAGAATGAGCAAGAAATAATGATCCATAAAACCAAATAATTACTAATCTCTTATCATGATAAAGTTGATGGCTACATTGATTTAACCATTATCATCTCAAATCAAATCCAAAGCAAAAGGCAAAAGAAGAATCTAGTGCTCTCATGAAAGATCCAAGTCAACAATGGTCAAAATGTTAACATGGTCAAGCATGGTCAAAAGGTCAAAGCAATTAGCCATAACATAATTACCATTAAAAAGATTAGTAAATATTTTCCTCACCTCATAATGGTTTTGACCGAACCAACGGTCAAAACCCTAATCCTACCTCCTCATTCTTCGCTCCTCACAACCGTGCATACACACCCGCATCCGCATTCCGTAGAAAGCAAATGCACAGAAGACAAAACTAATCCATCCATACAATACTAGGATCCGGCTTAAACCAAAGCCCACTAGTATTGTCTGCCCGAACAGCATACGCGCACAAGTGCACGTAAGTGATCGTAGCCCTGCCATAAAACCATACGGCCTCTACACCTTTCGCCCAGTGAAAGGAAACTCTCTGTGTGGGACTCTAAAGACTCGACACTACGCTGGCAGTGGGTTTAACCACAGACCGCAAGCGGCACTAGCTGTACGTAACGGTCCCCAGGTAGATGTCGATAAGAAGGCCGATGAGGTAAACCCATCCGAACTCCTACTGTGCCTGAATGTGACAACCTCCGTACAGTCCGGTCTGTTCGTCTGAGAGTATCGCATGGCGGGCCTAGGGGCGGTAAACGTCAGTCCCCTAATATCGGTACAAGTCGTGTCGGAGTGTAGCCCAGAACACCCTGAGAAACTACTGGAAACACTACCAGTAATTCTCGCTTGCCCTAGCCAGGGATGGCTATGTGTAATGGCTCTCCTAGACACGGTGCGATATCAACTCCCAATACCGGGAGAGACGAATCATGTCTAACCGTCACTGCCTCCAAGTGCTTCGGGACTGCACCCAACTACTACCTGTTTGCACGACTCAATAGAGCCATGGTAGGGTAGTAATCTAAGAACAGTGGGAACCCACTCGAGGCGAAGTGACAGTGTCAGGTCAGCGGACTAAGCTGTACTCATGTCATCTGGGAACTGTTAACTGACGATAGGTATAATATCAACCAACAGTTCCCGACGAGTCTGTCCAGTGTACTCGTAACCTAACGAGCACCTGCATACTATCTCCAGTACGATGTACTGATGGCTGTGGGACAGACCATCTCCCCTGCTGGGACGAAAAGCGTATGCACCAGTCTACTCTGGAGTATCGATGCCCTGTCTCGATAATCCTACGACTAGGGACCAAAATAAGGATATGCTTATAGACTACCCAGCCCCCACTAGTGTGATCGCCATCACAACGCCGGTAGTCAAGCAAAGATCCTATGGGCTCCATCAATATGTTTTTAGCGATATGTTAAAAGAAACATATACACATATTAAGATAGAAACAAACCAAGTAGCATACTACTATATCGAGCAAGACTGTCATAAACCCGTATATATATCCCAAGCCTCCAAAATGTATTATACAAACTAGTACTATACAATAATGGCCTCTAGGGCATACATATCCAACAAAATCTGAGTTAACTGTAGTATACTTTTTAGACCTTGATCACACCACCAGAGAACGAGACCCCCTACCCACCTTATGGCCGCCGATTTATTCATTCTGGCCGCAATTTGCGGCCAGATGAGAGAGTTTTTGTGTTGGGTTTGCGTAGGTAGGAGTCTGCTGTATATTTAAGGTCTGTGGTATGTGCAACTTTCTAAGTTTTCACCTGAGTAAAAATGTGGAGCGTTTTATCGTTTTTCCAATACGTTTAGTTTGCGCGACACGAGTGATACGTGAGTGGGTTCTGTGTTCCAGCGTGTCGCGACGTATCGGGGTAGTTTTAGACGCGTATACACACGTTTTAACATATCGGACACACGCGCGTTTAGTTCGCGACGCGAGTTTCTCGTTTGATTTCGATATCGCGTTTTTGTAGGATTTTGCTTATATGAATTCTTTGTGTAAATTCTAGGTTCGCAGGAGGGGACGTCGGACGCCGCAAAGAAGGGGAAGCAGGTGGTTGGCTACGCTTAGCACGAGACCAGGTGAGTAGATTTAACATCTACGGGGAAATCGCACGTATGGCGTTAAGCGTCAGGGCGTGATAGGATATTTTAGTCGTAGGTATTTATATGTACTATTGTAGAATACCTTCTTCTGTTGCATATAGAAATGGTAGCATATAACACTGCACTGTCACTAACGGTTCAAGCTGCACGAGCACTACTTGTATGTTACACTCACACCGTTAGTGATTGCCATGACACTCACACTATAGGATTGCTACGAATCATACATTGATAATTAGACATGACTTTGTCGCGTATTGGCACATATTTACATTGATATATTCATATTGGTGCACGCATACCCAGATACACCAATACTTGCGCACATGCACCCTGTATATTCATAGCAGTGCACACATTATTTGATATATCCCTACTGTGCACATATACATTGCTACACTCATATTCGCGTGTACATCCATTTTCACATCCATACCTATATACATACACATGTTGCATACATGGATGATATTGACATGATTTAAAAAACTAAGAGACCGCATGAGATATTTTCAAAACTGGATCTTTTTAAAAAGAGAGGTTTTCCCTTTTTACTATTAGTGTAATACGACACATTGCATGGATTTACGCATTGAGTTTGGATTTATGTGATTTCTGGATTTGAGAACCGTGGTATTATTTAAGAAAATACGCACTGTTTTAAAAACCCGGTTTCTCTTGATATGATATTTCAGTGCGTCCACCATGCGCTTTCTCGGTTCTGAGACGTGTTGTTGGAGATAGTGCCCTCAAAGTCAATTATTAGATCGCAGGTATGTGATTGCAATGATTGAGGCAGGACCTATACCGATATGACAGTCTTGGTCGAGATGATAGTTTGCTATCTGGTTTGTCTTTATCATCGTATACATGCTTTAGTTCACTATTGCATGATGATAGAGCCCATAGGATTCTTGCTTGACTACCAGCAGCATGATGGCGATCATATACGTGGGAGCTGGGGTCTGTAAGCACATCATTAAAGTGTCCCTAGTCGTGGGAGTTTCGAGACAGGGCATCGATACTCCAGAGTAGACTAGTGTATACAGTCGAGACCCCGACGAGGGGCGATGGCCGCTCTCACAAGCCATTGGTGTCAGTAGGATCACCTAAGATGTATACAGGTGCTCATTAGGTTATGAGTACACCGGACAGGACTCGCCGGGAACATGCTAGTTGGTATTATACATATCGACAGATAGCAGTTCCCTGGTGACATGTGTACAGGTTAGTTCATCGACATGAGGTCGTCATTTGTCTCGTGTGAGTTCCCACAGTGCTTTGATTTCTACCCTACCACGGCTCAAAGGAGTCGTGCAAACAGGTCTTTTTTGGGTACAGTCCCGAGCCACATGGAGGCAAGTGAGCGGATCGGCAGGGGATTCGTCTCTCCCGGTATTGGGGGTGAGATCGCGATGTGTCTAGGAGAGCCATTACACAAAGCCCTCGGCCGAGGCAGGAGATTTACTGGTAGGTACTCCAGTAGTATCTCAGGGTGTTCTGGGCCACTCTCTGACACGACTTATACTGCTATTGGGGGTCTGATGTTACCAGCCCCTAGGCCGATATGCGATACTCATAGACGAACGGACCGGACTGTATGTATATTGTCACTGTTAGGCTCAGTAGGGTTTATGGATGAGTTCGCTCGTCAGCTTCCCTTCCAATCAATACATAGGCAACCGTTACGTACAGCCAGTACCTCTGACGTGCTAGTGGTTATACCCAGTGCCAGTGTGTTGATGAGTCATCAGAGTCCCCCACAGACACTTTCCCAAGTTCGGGCGAAACGTTGTAGAGGTCGTATGGTTTTATGGCAAGGTTCGGAAAATGCACGTGCATTTTCGCACGTGTCATTTTTCGGGCAGATAATACTGGTCGGCTTTGGTTTAAGCCAGATCCGAGTATTATGCTGTGTAGATATAATATCTTTGTCTCAGTTGCATTTGTATTCGGTCGTAATACAAATGCGGGTATTTTTATACTGATACGGGATTATCCTGAAATTCGTTTCAGGATCGCTTTTGGAAGTTGCCAGTTTCCAGTTTTCTATCAGCCGTATTTAACATTCGGTTAAATACGGATTTATCTTTTCTTCTTAAGGGTGAGTCATGAGGTGAGTCGTGTTTCTAGAAGGTTCTAGAATGGTGACTAGGATGGTGAGGTGGATTAGTGCATTAATGGTCATTTAATGTTTTAGATGACAAGGTTAGTGATTCATCACTTCCATTAATTGTGTTCATACTATGTGTTAAGATGACTCATTCTCTTCATGATTGATCTATTTCTTGTGGTCACCTTCCCCTCTCTCCTACACTCACCTCCCCCCTCTTATATATATGGCCGGCCCCTCCCCACCTCTTCACTGACTGACTTGGGAAAAGATTATGATAGATTTGTGTATGGAAATTTCATATAGCTCAAATTCTTATTACCCGATTCAAAAGGCAACTTCATTAATCGTTCGTCCATAGCTTTGGACGTAACGAGACAAAGTGTTCTACTCATTCTCTACATCAATCTTGGTCATCTCTTTTAGCAAACTTGATGATCGAGTTGCCTCGGTTCAGAGGCGGGAGCCCGTTTAAAGATCCGTCGACGTGGTGCCACCTGGACGAGAAGACTGGAGATTCAGGAGATCGGAGCAGCCGCAACAAGCGTGGGATGATGGTTGAAGACCGAAGGACTCGGATCGTTCGGTATAACTCTTCTACCCACTTTGTAGTTTATTAGTTTAGCTTTAATGGAAGATCCGGGTTATAGTACGCGATAGCGTCAGTTGTAAAAAGTTTTTGTTCCGCATTTGGCGTCTGTTAGACGGCCGGGGCGCTACCGTGGACTTACAGTGGTATCAGAGCCTAACCATTAAGCTATACTAATTTGTGCTAACGCGTTTAAAAGATCGATCGAACGGAATTTCCGAAATCACAATTTTCAGCACACAAGTTTCTGTCGATTTTTTAAAGGGCCTAAAAATAATTTTGCATATCACAGAAAAGCGTGCAGGGTTTTCTGAGCATACTGGAAAAATTTGGGCACGTGATCCCACAAGAGCACCGCGGAACCGCGGCGCTTTAGTAGGAACAGTGCACCAACTTTTTCCAGAGAGCTTCATTTTGGAAATTATGGTTTTTGGTATAGTTCTTTTGGGCCCAGATTTTATAACTGTACAGCAGATGTACGTGGGGCCCACTTCGGGAAATTTTGTCGATCGAAATTTTAAATTTGTTAGTATCCAGTACTTACTTTATAACTCCGACCGGGAATGTCATTTGATCGGTAAACCGCGTCTAATTGCTATAGTTCTTTTAGACGGATTTGCGAACGTGACATTCGCGTTGATGTTCTGTGTTGTGCTGTGATGTTGCGGATTTGTCGTGGTGGATAGCAGGGTGCAATGATAGTGCAGTTTGGATTTATTTATACATTTGATATTGCGGGGCGAGCATCCAACATGTGGACTGCCGTCACTGCCTGTTGTATAATATTCTTTTGGGGCACGACCGGGTTGAGGTCGATGTACTCTTTGTACATATTTTTATTTCTGTACTAGGTTTATCCCGCGAAGGAGTGCACGGATAGCCGGGTTCTGGAGGGCAGCGGGTTCGTATCTCATGGCTTTGAGAGGCAAAGGGACCCCACTCTAGAATTGGCAGACTATTCGCCGCACTCGTAGAGGGTACAGGTTGACCCAAGGAGGGGTGCTCAATTTACCGGATTCCGTGAAGTGCCGGGTGTTCCATTCACTATGTTGTGGGGGACTACCTCGCTTCAGGTTTTGGCGGGTAACTTGCCGCACCCGTAGGGGTCTAGGTTTCATTGCACAGGCTATCCACACGACCAGGGGAATGTCAGGTTTCAAAAGCGGCTCTGTGAAACCCGGGGATCCCAGATTATCTGTATTGTTATGTGATGTTTATTACTTTTCTGTAATGTTGCATATTATCACGCCTGGAGCAATTATTGTATATTGGTATATATACTATTAGATGTTGTATATGTTTTACACCCGCGCTAGTCCAACCCCCGCTCTGTCGTTAGTTAAATAACCTAACGGGTGATGACGGGACCCAGTGACGAATGCGAATGGCATATACGTACATTTTATTTTCGTTCTTTTCTGGTGTGATTGATTGATGGGAATGCATTGATTCTTATCAATGCAAGGATAAAACAAACCTATATTTGATGTTGTTGGAACAAATTTTAAAAAGGTGTTATTACAAAGATGTTTTCTTTTGTTTTGCAAAGCGGTATTCAGTTAGAATATCTTGCACCTCATTCCACGAGGCAAGGGCCGAGATCCCTTCACCGGGAGTGACCCCTTGGGCAGAAGTTTACATCAGGGTAGTAACTTTAATATAGTAGATTACAAGTTGCTTTGCAAAGCGGTATTTAGTTAGAATATCCTGCACCTCATTCCACGAGGAAAGAGCCGAGATCCCTTCACTGGGAGTGACCTCTTTAGCAAAGGTTTTTCGTCACTATATTTTTATAAAAAGCTATCAGGTTCCTTCAACGAGATCAAGTTCATTACGTTAAAGGTTTTTCGCCAAAAACCAGCCGTAGCCCTCCGTCATTTCTTATGGATGGTCAGTAATATTCAAGCTATGTTTGTTGACCTTCGTCAAGGCAAAGTGCTTGGTAGCTGCTGGGTATTCATTTGTTGCATAGATAGATGTGTTGGTTTGGGACAGTCGTATAGCCTTGTTGACCTTCGCCAAGGGCTTGTACGGGTGGGTTCAAATTAACCTGGACAATGACGGGTAGAACTTGACATGTGACTTATGATTTGTTGACCTTCGTCAAGGTCATAAGAGCATGAGGCAAAAATCACATCGGGAGTTTCAAACATAAAGCAAACTTGCCAGGCATGCGCATACCTTCTGGAGTGTGATAACTTGAGTGGCTTCCATCAAGTTATCATGCGATGATAGTTGGATCCCGATTCTCACTGATGAGTTGGTTTACTCTTCGGGTGATCCCGACTAATTCTTCTTTAAGGTTTGGAGGAGAATTTGAGATTACAATGGGAGGTTTCCTGATTAGATAAAATGATAACCATTCTGATCTAGGTTAGAGTGCACGCAGAGTGTTTCTTTTCTCTCTCTCTCTTTGGCAACGACCTTTGACCGACCCTAGACTATGACTCAGTGACCAAGTTGACCGAACCTTCTTAATATATCGGCCTTTGGATTGTCTTAGTTGCATAAGTCATTACCGCTCCTTCTTTTACCCTTTGTATTTCTCAGAACACCCCGTATTACTACGGACATCCACTTCCATTGGATAGATCCATCGTATGGTTATATACGAACTCGAAGGGACTTCTTCGAGGATGGATCCAGGTTCAGAAGAAATAGAATTGGTTTATTCAGTTGTCTTTTGTTATCGCCTTCTCTCAGGTTGCGAGGGCTCCTTAGTTTAGAAGAGTACACCTATTACGCTTATTGGATAGTCTTATTCCAAACCATAGGCTGGTGTCGAAAGGTAGGAAATGAAGAAAACCAATTAGCCTAAGTAGGGTGTACAGAAGATAATATGTAAAGACAAAAATAAAGGGATTAGAAAGAGGGCAAAGTAAATTGCGACTGTTATCATTCACGACCAAACCGCGTACTTCATCGCCACTCCTATTTTCACCTTTGTTTTTTCCCAGTTCGGGAGAAATAGAATAAGGTATTATTCAGTTGTTTTTTATCATCATCTTCTCTCAAGTTACGAGTACTCCTTGGTTTAGGAGGGTACACCTATTATGCTTACTGGATAGTCTTCTTCCAAACCATAGGCTGGTGCCGAACGGTAGGGAAGGAAGAAAACCATTTAGCCTAAACGAAGGTGTACAGAAGGTAACGACTAAAGACAAATAAAAGGATTTGGAGAGATGGCAATGAAATATACGGTTAAAGTCATGAATTGGATTATGGAAGAGGCATTACTAGGAAAACCAGGATACCCCTACGAAACATTTTCATGTTTCAGTGCATTGTTAAAGGAAAACTGATTTCCCGATTAGATACTTACTCCAGGGTATGTATTTACCAGGTATGATTCTCACATCTGTATGGTTTTATAGATGATGAGTGGGAGTAAGTTATTGGGAATTAGGAGATCATTCTCATTATATCGGAATTCGTTGTAATTGGTGATATTTGAGGAAATCGCCTGGGTACAGTTTTCAACCTACGATGCACAGGTTTTGAGTTATTCAACTCAGCGGACTTATACAGAGTATTGTATGTTGTCCAGTGTTCGTCAGGACAAAGGGGTAGGTCCTCGTACTATGTTCTGTTTACTTGTGACTTCTCTAGTTTTTAGACAAGTGTTTCGTAGAAATACAATGTCTTAAGTTTTGTGAAGTTGTGGGTATAAGAATAAAGTAGAGAACCAGGTATCGCAAGTATCGGGATTCTTCAAAGAGATCGAAGATGTAGATTCTTGTGATTGGTATTCAGATAATAGTAATGGTTTTGAGAAAGTTGTTTCTCTTTCAAGTTACTCATAATTGGATGTATTCCTAAGTTGAGAATTGCTGATTAGCCTCTCTCCATTAACTTGATATGCACTGGAGATAGCTGTATGTTTTTGAATCTGGTTCCAATTAAATTAGTGCCTTTGTTTCTATATTGTATATAGAATGGTTCATATCTTAACGTTGTTAAGATACGGGGAGTTGTCCAGCTTATGCTTAAAACCAGACACTGGATAACTCAAGCCACGTTTCTGTAATAGCTGTTTGTGGGTTGACCCGGGCTATGTCGAGAGTTGACATTTCTACCATCTGGAAGATCAATAGTGATACTGTTCTTGACTCGCCACAGTTTTAGTAAAATGGATTTTTCCAGAAAACAGTAGTGGGAGTATGGTAGAACTGGAAGTGATTCCAGAACCGCAAACGATTACGGAAAATTTAATAGGACCTATATATTCAATCAGGTTTAACATTCCAATAGCCACTCCGCAGATATGGTGGGTAACCTCAGACACCAGAGAGGTACTCCGGTACCCTCAAGGACGGTGACAGGGAGGTTCTTGTTTACCCAGACTTGACACTACTGTTGTTCCATACTATGGGACCCGACAGGAGGATAAGTATAGCATCGTTCTAAACTAGATTTAGAAGTGCACGTGTATATTATTCTGCCAGAGGGTTGCCATAGTCAGTGGGAGCAGCGGAAGCACAGTGGACAAGTAGCTTATGTCTATTTATAGGCTTGAGCAGATATAGCGGAGATAAGATCATCTATTTTTGATGTGAAAGTCATGGGTTTGACTTCATCAGAATAGGAGATGAATCTGTTAAGAAGGTAGTAGGGTGTAATGTCCTGGTATTTGGATGACATACACAGAGTAGGAAGTAAAATTCCTATACTACGATCGGTTGTACTGTGGTTGTCGCACAGTTGTTTCTTCACAAAGGACATGGATATAATATCAGACATTCTGGTTACTAGATCTATGGTATTAGATCTAGATTTGGGTAGTTTCCCAATGTGGGTACTTGAACAGTATTCTAATAGTATTTTAGAATAGATGACTCCTGGCATGGTGGTGTACCTGCAGGTGACGGAGTCACCCTCTCTAAAGGTGTCTCATAGACTAAAGGGGAGAGGGATGTGCATGATTGGCAGATCACTTGCTTAGACAATTGAGTCGATCATGAGATGTCAAGTACCACACCAGTTGTTTTTGCACTTGATGCGATAAGTTTATATTAATCCAATCCTGAAGAAACATAAGGAAGCAGTTTTAGAACATAAGTGCTTGTTCTACGGATTTGATGACGGCAGCCTCCTTCGGAAGACGGTTATCATTCCAGGCTTCCAAGGTGACATGGATGACAGAGTGATTGTAAGAGTTATAGTTTTTCCTAGTCGAGGGACAGTATTTTGGACAGGTGGTCCAAGAGGATACTGTGGGAGGCATGGTGCTGGATACTGATTAGGTTCAGTTATCGATACAGTCTAAGAAGTTTGGATTTGGAGTTCATTTATGAACTAGGTCCCATCAGATATCTAGACATATTCTAAGACAGGTATTACTCGATTCGGGAGATGGCTTTCTCCGCGAATTTGAGATTTAGAGAGATATAGAAAGAAACATCAGGGCGGATCCACTCACTGAGGCTATTTCTCGAACACAAGAGTTTTACAAACTAGCTTTGTGAAACTGATTAGTAGAGGAGTTGGATGTTCGGTATCACACGGGCTGTGAGCATGTGACATCGCAACAATTAGCCTTAAGTGCAAGTGGGAGATTGTTGGAGATAGTGCCATCAAAGTCAATTATTGGATCGCAGGTACGTGATTGCAATGATTGAGGCAGGACCTATACCGATATGACAGTCTTGCTTGAGATGATAGTTTGATATCTGGTTTGTCTTTATCATCGTATACATGCTTTAGTTCACTATTGCATGATGATAGAGCCCATAGGATTCTTGCTTGACTACCAGCAGTATGATGGCGATCATATACGTGGGAGCTGGGGTCTGTAAGCACATCCTTAAAGTGTCCCTAGTCGTGGGAGTTTCGAGACAGGGCATCGATACTCCAGAGTAGACTAGTGTATACAGTCGAGACCCCGACGAGGGGCGATGGCCGGTCTCACAAGCCATTGGTGTCAGTAGGATCACCTAAGATATATACAGGTGCTTATTAGGTTATGAGTACACCGGACAGGACTCGCCGGGAACATGCTAGTTGGTATTATACATATCGACAGATAGCAGTTCCCTGGTGACATGTGTACAGGTTAGTTTATCGACCTGAGGTCGTCATTTGTCTCGTGTGAGTTCCCACTGTGCTTTGATTTCTACCCTACCACGGCTCAAAGGAGTCGTGCAAACAGGTCTTTTTTTGGGTACAGTCCCGAGCCACATGGAGGCAAGTGAGCGGATCGGCAGGGGATTCGTCTCTCCCGGTATTGGGGGTGAGATCGCGCTGTGTCTAGGAGAGCCATTACACAAAGCCCTCGGCCGAGGCAGGAGATTTACTGGTAGGTACTCCAGTAGTATCTCAGGGTGTCTGGGCCACTCTCTGACACGACTTATACTGCTATTGGGGGTCTGACGTTACCAGCCCCTAGGCCGATATGCGATACTCATAGACGAACGGACCGGACTGTATGTATATTGTCACTGTTAGGCTCAGTAGGGTTTATGGATGAGTTTGCTCGTCGGCTTCCCTTCCAATCAATACATAGGCAACCGTTACGTACAGCCAGTACCTCTGACGTGCTAGTGGTTATACCCAGTGCCAGTGTGTGGATGAGTCATTAGAGTCCCCCACAGACACTTTCCCTAGTTCGGGCGAAACGTTGTAGAGCCTGTATGGTTTTATGGCAAGGTTCGGAAAATGCACGTGCATTTTCGCACGTATCATTTTTCGGGCAGATAATACTGGTCGGCTTTGGTTTAAGCCGGATCCAAGTATTATACTGTGTAGATATAATATCTTTGTCTCAGTTGCATTTGTATTCGGTCGTAATACAAATGCGGGTATGTTTATACTGATACGGGGTTATCTTGAAATTCGTTTCAGGATCGCTTTTGGAAGTTGCCAGTTTTCAGTTTTCTATCAGCCGTATTTAACATTCGGTTAAATGCAGATTTATCTTTTCTTCTTGAGAGTGAGTCATGAGGTGAGTCGTGTTTCTAGAAGGTTCTAGAATGGTGACTAGGATGGTGAGGTGGATTAGTGCATTAATGGTCATTTAATGTTTTAGATGACAAGGTTAGTGATTCATCACTTGCATTAATTGTGTTCATACTATGTGTTAAAGTGACTCATTCTCTTCATGATTGATCTATTTCTTATGGTCACCTTCCCCTCTCCTACACTCACCTCCCCCATCTTCTATATATGGCCGGCCCCTCCCCACCTCCTCACTGACTGACTTGGGAAAAGATTATGATAGATTTGTGTATGGAAATTTCATATAGCTCAAATTCTTATCACCCGATTCAAAAGGCAACTTCATTAACCGTTCGTCCATAGCTTTGGTTGTAACGAGACAAAGTGTTCTACTAATTCTCTACATCAATCTTGGTCATCTCTTTTAGCAAACTTGATGATCGAGTTGCCTCGGTTCAGAGGCGGGAGCCCGTTTAAAGATCCGTCGACGTGGTGCCACCTGGACGAGAAGACTGGAGATTCGGGAGATCGGAGCAGCCGCAACAAGCGTAGGATGATGGTTGAAGACCGAAGGACTCGGATCGTTCGGTATAACTCTTCTACCCACTTTGTAGTTTGTTAGTTTAGCTTTAATGGCAGATCCGGGTTATAGTACGCGATAGCGCCAGTTGTAAAAAGTTTTTGTTCCGCATTTGGCGCCTGTTAGACGGCCGGGGCGCTACCGTGGACTTACACGTGTGACATGTGAACCCGAATCGAGGAGCTGGACGAGGCCGATTGCGGGTACATGGTGGACCCGGTATGGTACCCCGGGGCAAGAAAGGGATGCTGTGTATACAGACGGTGGGTCTGGCAGAGGGACTACTACCTACCGGTGATTGGTTGGACCTGGCGGTTATCCGGAGGATACTGACCAGAGTCGATAGATGGATACGGGACGACCCGTACTGCCGGGGCCGAGTGCCGATTCCGCAGACGGAGCCCGTGAGCCGATCCGGACCGACGGAGCCCGATACTTGAGGATTTGCGTGTCGATGCTGGACACGATTATTTTATGATATTTCGAATGCCAATGTTGAGCACTCACGATTCTATGAGATTTACAGGATTCGAGGGCCGATGAGGGTGACGGCGCCTGAGTTTTACTGGGATTTGGGTGCATGGACACCGGTTATTTTCCACGTTGACATTCCGTGTAGATGTTATTTATCCCATGCTCAGCATTTAGTATTTTGCATCTCATCCTGTAGTTGTAGTACCTGATAGAGTACTCTGCATGATTATTGCATACCCTGCTCATCATATATTGATGTTGTTAAATTGCACTTGTTAGGTATGATTATTGCGTATCCAGTTCATCATATAGATATTATCTGCTGGCATATGTTAGAGTATCGCAGTATATGCATACTCGCGATTACCTTTATATGTTATCTACTATTCACGAGTTGTCAACTCACCTCTATTGTGCCACAGTGTTTGCAGGTTGCCCCTCAGAGTAGTTGTGGCAGGCTGCTTCCTTGCATCTTTTGATACGGATACCATTGCAGTTCGCGCGAGAGCCCTTTTGCTGATAGGTGGGTTTTTGCGGTATCCGTTTATTTTCCAGTTGTATATACTGTTGTATCTAGTACTCTCCATCTACTATTCATGTATTGACTTAGAGACCAGTGTGAGGGCGATGTATATTATTTTGTATTCTGGTGTCGAGCTCGTTGTGAGCCGACTTTATTTATGCAGTTTTATATTTCATGTTGTCTGCACTTATTTTTGCTCACTTCTTCGTTACGGCGTCGTATATTATTATTGTGGTGATTGTTTCCGCCGTTGGGCGTGATTGCTCCCGTTTGGGATACTTTATTCTTATTATATATCATTTTACTCATATTTTGTCTTGTACCCGATTTCGGAGCTAGTTTTTACAAAGGGAATGCTGCCAAAATTTTTAAGATAATAATTTGAACTTTAAAGAATTTTACTAAACTACTTAAGATTTTCTAAATGTTTTAAACTAATGTTTCCTTTCACTCACTTTTTCAATTGTTTTGATTTTTGAGTTCGGCTTACTTAGTCGCGTTATGCCTGTAGACGTTACGTGGTTAAGTGCTGGTCACGGGCCAAACTTTGGATCGTGACAATTACAGATATGAGATCCTGATCCGGTATCTAGTACCCAGGAGGTAGAACTAACCGAAAAACAGTTTTCAGTAACAAACACCTGAAGAAGATGCATTAGAATGCTTCTCCTTCATCAGGGTCAAATGGAAGTCCTTGCATTCCTCTTTCCCTTGCCCATACTCATGACAGTTGTCACAAGTTAGAGCCGAACCGACGTTTCCCAGCCCAGTATAATAAGCTGGTTCGGTTAAGTCATATATTTTATTATCTTGATTAATGCGTGACATGGTTGTTACCCGGTGAGAGAGAAAAGAAACACTTAGTGTATGCTCTTGTAAGATTAGATTGGTTTTTAATTTATCTAATCAGGATGGTTTTCACTGTTTTCTCGAATTCTCCTTCAAACCCTAAAAGGATAACCAGTTGAGATCATTTGCACCTTATAAGTTCGCTAACCGTTCAGCCCTCTAGGACTATTTTTGTATCGGCTTCCTAGGCGTTTTCACGCTCGTCACCGGATGTGGTGGTTTGTCACTCACAACGGATGCCTCTGTGCTCTTACATCCGTCCATCACCTGCCGCGAAACACTGCTTTGTTGTCATTTATTGGACGTCATATGTCTCCCATTGTCGCTCGTCGGTGGTTATCGCCGCTCGCTGCACAACTATTGCCGGATCGAATGTTTGTCGTTCCCACCCTCCTATCACCACCTCTATTTATAGCCGTTGCTGGCCGCCATTGCCAACCTGTCAACGTCATCCTAAATGCCACACCCACTATTGACGTCGTCAACCGCCATCGCTGTCCATAGCACCATCACGGCCGCCGCCTCCTGTCTCTAACTACAACCTAAATTGTTCACCGCAGTTGCACATATATTTAACCAGATCCAATTATACCAAGCATAATAGTGTACATTCCTTGACACATGCCTCAAAATCACATTCCTGCTTACTTCTTACCTTGCTTGTACCAGGTGGGGCTGCATATACACTTTCAAAAGAAATATTTTCATTGCAACCGATATGGAAGCCTACTGAATAAATAAAACCACTTTACGTCACTTCGGTAATAACTAGGGTAAATAAGTCAGTGCCACATTACAGTAAAATGGCAATAACCTATCATACTCCTAATATCGTTATCATACAACCAACGTAGCCTTGTGGCCTTTGCCGTCATCACGGTTGTGGGGTATATATACTTCTTACATAAATTTAAAAACGCAACACTTCTGAGAATTATATTGCCGGATATGTTAGAATTCCCATTTATACCTTAATATCTAATAATATCCTCGCTCCTATTTTTATCAGTCGCACTCTCAGGAGACAGGCGTAGCAATTAAACTTTTTTTCTTTTTTTCTTTTGCTGTTTTTGCAATATGAAATTCTCTCTATTTAATCTCACCTGCGGTGACCTTAACTTCTTCCTTTTGCCCCCTGCTTTTTCGACCGCGTCCTCATTTCCCCCTTTCTCTCTCTATATCGATTGATTTTGACGACGTCAGTTCTAATTTTCTCTTTTGCTCTAATCTGAGCAAAATTTATGCCCATTTTGAAATTTTAGGGTATTTGTTGACGTAAATTTTGCTGCTATTTTAGATTTGGGGCTTCAAAAGTTATGAAATTTGTCTGAGTTTTCCCTTGATTTAGGCCTTGCAATGTAATTTAGAGTCAACCCTTTGTAAATTCTGCTTACATTTTGTTCAATTTTTGCCAGTTATTTTTTATCTTGTTAACAAGGGTCTGTATGTGTTTGGGTTCCGCAGTAGAAAGAAATGGATGGAGCAAACAGAGGAGGAGGAGGTGGTAATGAAGTGATCTTGCCTAACTACAAGCTAGGGAAGACACTAGGGATTGGGTCCTTTGGTAAGGTGAAGATTGCGGAGCATGTCTTGACTGGGCACAAGGTTGCCATTAAGATCCTCAATCGTCGCAAGATAAAGAACATGGAAATGGAGGAGAAAGGTATCTCGATAGGATGGTTGACATGCATTTTTATGTTTCTCTTATTAAATTCTGAATTTTGACTTGCGCACGAGCTGTACTCGGCCGTTTAAGCTGTTCTTTGCATTTGCTTAATGATGCAGCTTCATATTGTTTTGCAATGCAAATCATATATGATCATGTTTCAAAGAGCGACCGCCTAGTTGCCTAGGCGGCCGTTTAAGTTGTTCGGAGCGGCTTAGGGCTCCGCTTTTTGGCAATTAAGCGGTTTGAATATTTTTCACTCCAATGTCGTCTAAATATTCTTGCGTTGTAACTTAAATGGGTGTACTTAGATGTATATGAGTATTATAATAGTAAATTCATTGGTGTATCTTCCTTATAGAGTATATACTTCTTGTAAAGTCTTGTTAAATGTTTATTTAGATTATTCTTGTTCTGAGAATAACAGTTAAGCTACATCCCAATCATTGTCGATTGGCATTTTTAGCTGTTTACATTCTTGAAAATGCTCATCTAGTCATTTGCAAGTAAAAAATAAAGCAAAAAAAAAAAGTTTAAAAAATCATTGGAGTTAACGATTACAAACATTTCACAAGTAGTACAGCTGAATAAAGAAGCAAGGTTCATAATTTCTGAGCGACTAAGCGGCATCTAACTGGCCAGGAACCTCGGCTACTTGGTTTTTTATGCCCGTCTTTAAAACATTATTTGTAACATGCTTGCTACATATGTCTCCTTAAAGATGCACTTGCCGACTACGCCATGTGTAATTATGTCTACTATAAATTTCCTTAGAGCTTAGGTATATTTGTGAAGATGAAAGTGTATCTGACAACAGATGAGAGTATGAAGCTTTTGGGTGAGTTTGGTAGGAGATAGCATATCGACTTGTCTGTAGTGCACAAGTAGGCTGAGCAATTAAGAAGCAAGCAATTTGAGATGCACAAAGGGCTCCACCTAAGTTCTGTTAAATACTCTACTTGGTGTTTTGGGAGTTCTACCGAAAATTCATGCTATTAGATTATAATGGTAAGGCATTTCCTTGAATAAGATGCCTATTGTATGATGTTGCCGCATATAATTTAGTTCCCTGGTGAGGGGACTGTGTGGATAATGGCTATTTCAGTATAATACAGGCATCAAAGGCACAAAAAAATACTGTGCTAATTCTACCAACCTTGTTTTTGGCATAAATTGTATTAACAATGCCCCAATTAAGAAAACCAGTTGGTTAACACCTAGGCAGCCACTTAGGCTCTACACCAAAGGTAGAGAAGGATATAATGAGGTTTTACACGTCACACGTCCATAAAATTTATTCATATACTTTTCATACTTACCCAAGCTTCTAGCTGCCATATAGCATCTACTGTATGAGATAAGACGAAAATGTGTTAAAAATATCTTAGCTTTATTAATTAAGAAATCACAGGAGGAGATTCATATTGGGGTTTTAATGCTGTTTAGTGTTAAATATACATCCTTATTTGGATTGCATTAAGAAATGTCTATGATCAAAGAATTAAAGGGTGGTGAAACCCACTAAATCAATTAAGGGAAGATGCTCAGGACAATTAAGCTCCTAAAAAAAATGAGGTTCAACAAGTAGATTAGAATTTCATGCCTCGTAGCTTATTAGCTGGCTAACGACCGTATAACGTTTTGCAACCTGCCTTCCTGAGTTAGGTGTGACATGATATAGTTAATTCTGAATAGGCGGTAGGATTTTATTGATTGAATGAATGAATGCATACCTTATCAAAAGTTGCCAAGTCAACCCTCATATTATGTACCCAGCTCGGAGAAAGTCCTTATCGGTTATGTTGAATTTTTATAAAATTTTGAAGGCGACACAATCTCTATTGGCAAAATGATCATGTGTATGGTATGATCTTTCTGGATCTCTGATATTAATTTACTTGTATTGCAGTAAGACGTGAGATCAAAATATTGAGATTATTCATGCATCCTCACATTATACGGCTGTATGAAGTCATAGAGACGCAAACCGACATCTATGTCGTAATGGAGTATGTGAAATCAGGTGAGCTATTTGACTACATTGTGGAGAAGGGGAGATTACATGAGGATGAAGCTCGTCGCTTCTTTCAGCAGGCAAGTACCAATTCCTAATATTATTCCTGGAGACTTCCCTCTTGTAGTCTGGATCCATTTTTAAATATCATAGTAGCTTCAATTTTCTACTTGAGTTAGAGGCTTCCATGGATTCTGTAGCACTTCTAGTTTGTTTAACTTTTATTAATTCTGCACAGTTCTTTATCTCTCCTCTTCGTTAAAGAAATTTTTCTCTTAAGCAACAGTTTCTTGCAAAAATGATACCGAAGAAATTTTTTAGTGCTGAAGTTTCGGTTTTTGTCTAAAAAAAGGAAACTGAAGGTAAAACGTAATAAATGTCTTCTGTGAAAAAGGGCCGTTGCTATTTGGCTCATCATTGCTAAGACATTTGGTGACTTGAAATAAGAATATAATATGTTTCCACACTTTTTAGTAATTTATAATTATTTTTGGTTGTTTAGTGGGTGGAACAGGAACCCCCTTGGAATCTAGTTGCATATGTTTTTTTTCCTGTGAACCAGATCGCCTTGAACTCTAGGGTTTCTTGGCTAAAACTATTCTCCCTTTTGTTTTCAATTAAAAGAAATGATAATCTACCTCTCAAATTATGTTTTCTCCCTTTAAATACATTTGCTCTGATATCGAATTTAAAAATGCAACTCAATATTGTGTTAGTAATTGTGGAAACTCTTTGATTTGTTTCTTCATAGTTTCTGCTAAATTTTGAATTGCTTTTATATACTATGCTTGAAACAGATCATATCCGGTGTTGAATACTGTCATAGAAACATGGTAGTTCATCGGGATCTGAAGCCAGAGAATCTGCTGTTGGATTCAAAGTGCAATGTTAAAATTGCAGATTTTGGCTTGAGTAACATAATGCGGGATGGCCATTTTCTTAAAACTAGCTGTGGAAGCCCCAACTATGCTGCACCTGAGGTAGAATCTGAACCCCATCCGGGACAAAAGAAAGTTTGCTATTTGTTTTTGTTACGTCTTACGTGTGTCTTAGATGCTTAATAAAGCCTGTATAGTGTAGGTTATCTCAGGCAAACTGTATGCTGGGCCTGAGGTTGATGTATGGAGTTGCGGTGTTATCCTTTACGCTCTTCTTTGTGGCACTCTTCCATTTGATGATGAGAACATCCCCAATCTGTTTAAGAAAATAAAGGCAAGAAGACCAAGCAATCCTTTCATTTTAAGGTTTAATTAACTTTCTATCTGTTAGATGAAAACATGCCTTGAATTTTGTCTTTTTGGCTTTCAGAGTGGGATATATACTCTTCCAAGCCATTTATCTGCTCAAGCAAGGGATTTAATACCTAGGATGCTTGTTGTTGACCCTATGAAACGAATGGCTATCCGTGAGATCCGTGAGCATCAATGGTTTCAAGTTCGTCTTCCTCGCTATCTTGCTGTCCCTCCACCTGATACAATGCAGCAAGCTAAGAAGGTAATATTGCTCTTAAGCTTCTATTTTTGTTATGTATATCGTTGATACAAAAATTTGTTCATTATCTATCCTACATTTAATATAATGGCATCCATTTCTAAACGTGAGAGCTTAGTATGAAGTATTATTGATTTGTTTTTTTTAAGTTTATGATCAAGGTTCGAGGTTTCGTCCGAAATCACCGATACGTGATTGTTTCGTATAGGTTTCCGTTGAGACTGATATGAAACCAACCATACAATATCATTTTGGCCGAAACATGAAATAACCATCTTCTTTTGCCGTTTTTGCCATCATCGTGATCACCATAGGCCTTCATCGTTAAATCTGAGGTGTTTTCGTGGCGAGTAGTCGCTACTTGCCCGCCAAAGACGATTGATCTTGACTATTGAGAAAGTTTCAAGAAAAAAGAAAACTCATCGAGTTGATAGAGATAGAGGGTGTGTGAGACAGAGGGGATTAAAAACAATTGGTGAGGCCTATTTTTAAGCTTTAATGACTGCCAAATTATTTTTTGTGGATCAAGTGTAGAACCAATTGAGACCATAGTTTTCATTTGTGGTACAGCTGGTCAGATTATTTTCATCCTAAGAAGGCCGCAAAAGTCGACCCAAACCTTATATTAATATTTATCTAAGTACACTTTTCAATATATTTTGAATTAGGTCGTCTTGGGTGATTATTTAACACTAAAATCTTTATCTTGTGATATAATTACAACCATAAATTTAATATATCTACATATATGTATGTATGTATTATTGTCAAAACCGAAACCTGAACCGAGATGAGCGAAACTAACTGGAACCCACTGAAACTAATAAAATTTTACGAGACCGAATCCAAAACTGAGTTCTCAAACCTTGTTTATGATAGTATGTTAGGAGATTATATCTATTTAACATAAAGAATTCGTAATGGTATCTAGGGCAGAGAACATTTGTGTATATTATTATGTATGAATGGCTTCTTGCTTTATGGTTATACTGTCATAGTGTTATCTGTTACTGCCTTTCTTTTGTATTTATGTTTTTATGTAACGGGCTGCTTGCATTCAGTAGGAGACTTCATATTATTTTTTCCATGGTCCATACACGAGTTATTTTACTTGCTACTGCTTTTGATGTTTTCACTTCATGAACTCATAGTTTTTATTTTACTTGGTTTTAATTTCTCACTTATGTTAACCTATGCTTTAGTTTGAACTTTGCAAGTGTTGTATTTTTTGCATGACATGTTCTGTCGGAGAAAAGAAGAAATCACCTCTTTCATTGCCAAGTAATTCCTTGGTAGCAATCTCATTATTGCACCTACAGGAATATTGACTACACATTCTGAGCATCATAATGGTTTTAGTTGTAGTTTTTAAAATGACGATACAGTTAGAATGCATCTACTTTTCCACAATAGTGCCATTTTGCGATTCTATCCAGGATCATTTTCTACCTTTCTTGTATATTTGCTATGACTGTTCACATAGATTTGGAATCATGATGTTAATGTCTTGTATGCTTTTCAACTGTTTAAAATGATGGGTCTCATCCATGAATTAAGGTTTTGGCAAACACTGTTTTCGGTTGGTTTTGAAGGGGAGTGATCCGAAACTTTCTTTTTTTGGGTAGTTTGTGCAAAATCTTACTTGTTTCTGGAAGTTACAACTTAAACTTCCAAAATAGCCAAGTTTAGCCGGCATTTCAACATTTCGTTTGTAAGAAACCCATATGGAATCTAGCTGGGTTCGGGCCTTTTTTAATAAGAAACTTTATATATATATATCAAGGTAGCTTTCAATTTTCTAGCAAAATTTTGTCTTCTTGCAGAAAATTTCAATAAAGCCCCTCATTTTCCCTATAATTATATATCTATATATATCTATACATATCATTATATATATAAATTATACAAAGCCAACTTGCAATTTTCAAGCCCCTATTTTTGTCATTTAGCTGAAAAATGTACGTAAGCCTCTCGGTTTCAAAATTTTGTCATGGTTGAAAATTTTTGCAAATAAACTCCAGGAATACACTTTGCCAAAAATTCAGTTAAAATTCCGTCAAGATATTAGATCATTTGGAAAGTCATGATTATTTTGATGTTCATGAAAATTTTTAAATTTGCGATTTAATGCGGCTATATTTGGAAATCATTGCTTAATGCATTGGTCATATTGCTTTCAAATGCAATTTTCAAGATCCTTTTTTTCGTCTTGCGGAAAATTCTAGGTACGTCCCTTGGCTTCAAAATTGTCATAGTTGCAAAATTTTACAAATAAACTCGGGTAATACACTTTGAAAAAAAAATCCCTTAAAACTCCATCGAGATATTAGATCATTTGGACATACTATGATTATTTTGGTGTTCGTGGAAATTTTTTATATTGCGACTTACTGCGGTTATGTTGGGAAATCCTTGATTAATGCATAGTTCATTTTCCTTTCAAATGCAATTTTCAATCTACTTTTTGTCATGTAGTGGAAAATCATAGGTAAGCCCCTCAGTTTCAAAATTTTGTCATGGTTGCAAAATTTTACAAATAAACTCCAGTAGTTCACTTCGGAAAAAAATCCATTAAAATTCCGTCGAGATATTAGACCATTTGGATGTATTTTGATTATTTTGGTGTTTATGGAAAAATTTTAATTTGCGACTTACTGCGGTTATATTGGGAAATTGTTGCTTAATGCATTGTTCGTTTTCCTTTCAAATGCAATTTTCAATCTTTTTTTCATCTAGCGGAAAATTGTAAGCAAGTCACTCAGTTTCAAAGTTGTCATTGTTTCAAAATTTTGCAAATAAACTCCAGTAGTACACTTTGAAAAAATATCCGTCAAAATTCCATGGAGATATTAGACCATTTTGATGTATTCCGAATATTTTGGTGTTTATGGAAAATTTTGAATTGCGACTATATTGGGAAAACGTTGCTATAATTGATCGTTCATTTGCTTTCAAATATACAAATGAGAACATGAGTGTTCCTGCGCTTGCACAGGGATCCTGCCAGTATATCTAATAAAATACTTTTGAAGTAAATGGGCATCAAGCGCTATAAGAGGATATTTGTTTCCAATGGCAGTCAATTGTCAACTCTCCAAGTATTCTTTGGATGAGTAGTGTCGTTCATCTTGATCTTTATGGCCCTAAATATAGAGACTTTGATACTCTCTTTTTTCTTCCATCTAATGGTTGCAATCTTGACGTTCATCAGCAATAGGATGTTTTCCATTTATAGGTTAAGAAAAAATGTATGGATGTTATCAAGAAAATTAGTATGGACGGTGCCGATCATCGTCAAAAAAGAAAAAAAAGTAAAGGGAAGACTTTGACTTACAGGAGGGGTATTTTATTTCATGCGGCACATGATAATTACTTTCCTCTATTCTCTATTCTACACGCGTGCAAGTGCACAACATATGGTCACTGTCTCACTGATTTACCTTTATATATTGTAAGATATACGCATACGCTCTACATACAAATTATCTTATATATCTTACTATAGGAACGTTTATGGGAAAATTTATTTAAGGTCACACCCTCTCCTCGACAAAGAGTGAGTTGATCCTATGAGGTCAGGCCTCATTTTTTTAATATTTGAGACTAGCTTATCAAACACGAACCGTCATGCTTTTCATAGATCTGCACCTTCTTTGTGATCTAAAATGTATTAGAAACCTTATGCATGACAAATCATGAGATTTGGAAACCTTAACACAACTATCAATTGATCGCAATTTTCATGTACACAAAAGCTGTTAATTATTAGCCCACTTGATGGATGTGATAGAGGTATGCACTTCTCTTGAATTTGATATATAACATATATAAGACATGTACACTATGATGACCACAATAGATTGGTGAAAAACATGATGGGTTGTTTGTTAGTAGGTTGGCCTTATTAAATAAAATGAGACCTAACCTCAATGGATTGGCTTCCTAGAAGTACACACACATACCAATACGTACCAACATCGTGATCTACATGTCTTAGATAAGGTATTTATCAAAATTCACGACATTTGGAAACTTCTAACATCCATCAAGTGGACTAAAAAATGAGTGTTTTTTTGGTACATAAAAATACGATCACTTGATGGATGTGTCACAGGTTTCTAAATCTCGTGAATTTTAATACATACCCTATCTAAGCCATGTAGATTACGATGCTCAGTACAAATCGATAAAAATACACGACGGCTTAGGTGTTTGAGGATTTGGTCTCAATGGATCAACTTCCTCCTCTCGCAAGAGGGGAGAGAGAGAGAGATCCTACCTATTTTTTGCCATTACATTAACATCGAGACGTGTAAACAATTATGTCAATGTTGGAATTAATGAAAACTTTTCTTCATAATTGTTAGCACGCATCTCAACACGGATCTAATGGCTAAAAAATAGGTAGGATTTACTTCTAAATCCTACCAATAGGCCCGTTGACCTGAGTGTGTATCCGCGCGCGAGCGTGTGTATTGAGTTGGAATCCTCTACGCCCGGGCTTTCCTAAATCAATTCACACACTGGTTTATAACTGAAGATGTTATGCATTGCTGAAACCGTTTGATCATATGTTTGAGGACACAAAATGTTCTACTTTAAAGTGATAATTTTGCAATCGTAAGATCTATTAATAGGCAATTTTGAAATCATGAAATCTGCACATCAATGTTTTTAAACATGTAGATTAAGATGAATGGTTAGAAAAGCCTAGGACTAGAGGATCCCATCCCTCTCTCTACACACACTCTCTCTCTCTCACACACACAAAAGGAGATGGGGTCTGCAGGGACCCTGCAGATTGCAGCCTGCGTTGTCGCCGACGTGGTCGCTTCTGATTGTCCAGAGAGAGTCACCTTCTTTACTTGGTAAGTTTTGACCTTTTCTTTACAATAGACACCTATGTGCTTGTGAAATATTCCTTCCTTTCATTATTTCTCCTCCATGTACAAAGTCTTTGTAAGCACAAACCCGATATCATGCTTCTCCTTATATATAACAGATCAAATAATTGTGAACTGAAGACAACGGACATTATCTACATGGGGTGAATTGAATGCCAAATGAATACTATCACAGTTTGTCAAAAAACTTATCTTACTGAATGGTTGTTGAAACATTTATCCATTTGGATATTTTTAATCCTTCTCTTACTCCCATTTTAATTCTTCCAATCGAGAAATGTTTTCAATCATATTTTGCGTTTGAGGCAGTTATGGTGTCTGTTCACCTTCGTGGACAATACATGTATAACATATGACCACTTAGTTAAGCACCTATGTTTTTTGTTGATATGCCTCAGCGAAACATCACAAGTATAAAGGAAATTGCTATTTTGATATGACATGGCTGATGCTAATAGTTTGTATCAGAATATCCTTTTCGTTGGTGTTTTAATCAGAGAGAAAAGAGAGATTAGGGGAGAGAGTGTGTGTTTTAGGGGAATGTAATGGATGAATTGGGATTAGCCCAATTCTTCTTTTTATATAGGCATAGCCATTTATTAATTACATCCCTACTTAGTTGCCTAATTACATAAAGACGGATTTCTAGAATAAGCTAGAAACCCGTTTACAAACACATTACAAATTCGTGTTTTCTAACACTCCCCCTCAAGCTGGATCATACATATCATACACGCCCAGCTTGTTACATATAAAATGCACTTTATTCCTTTTCAAGACTTCGTGAACAAATATGTTAACTGATGAGCCGATTGAAAATAAAAGGTGTCAATGGTCTCATCATTAACCTTCGGCCGCACAAAATGGTATCAACCTCGATGTGTTTCGTACGTTTGTGGAACACAGGATTCGAGGCTATATAAATTGTGGCCTTATTATCACAGTATAGTCGCATAGAAGAAGTGGGACCAAAGCCAAGCTCTCTAAGCAAGAAGATGATCTATACAAGCTCACATGTAGTGTTCGCCATGACTCGATATTCTAACTCAGCACTGGAATCAGACACTACACTCTACACTCCGCTTCTTAGTATTCCAGGAGACCAAGTTACCTTCTACAAATACGCAGTATCCTGTAGTGGATCTGCGATCAGATAGGGGACCCAAGCCAATATGCATTCGTGAACGCTGCTACCCGAGAATGTCCATGGTCTTAATACAGTAGACCTTTCCCTAGAGCATTGTTCAAGTATCGAAGTATTCGAATCAATGCATCCCAATGAGCAACTCGAGAATTAGTCATGAACTGGCTCACGACGAGTAATAGTGAGGTAGTTAAGCTTACCGACCAATCATCGTTATCTTTCAGGATCCTTGAACATATCATCTTGTCCTAGAACCAACTTAGTATTGGGATCTTTTGGAGCCTCTATAAGTTTGCACTTTAACATCCCGGCTTCAGTTAGCATGTCTTGCACATAGTTTCGCCGTGAGATTTAGATTCCATCCTTCGATCGAGCAACCTTAATACCCAAAAAATACTTAAGGCTTTCAGGGTCTTTAGTCTAAAACTTTGCTCGTAGGTGGTGCTTTAGCTGTGCAATACCGGCCACACTATCGCCCGTAATCATTATGTCATTGACATATACTACCAATAGAATGCGAAGCCCACCAGTAGAATACGAAGCCCATTAATGTTGTTTCGGTAGAACACTGAATGGTCATGAGCACACCGTCTAAGGCCGAACGAAATAACCACCTTAGTAATTTTTTCAAACCATTCTCGTGGAGATTGTTTTAAGCCATACAATGACATTCAATCGACAAACCAAGCCAAACCCCCAGAGCAACAAACCAGGAGGTTGCTCCATATAGACCTCTTCGGCCAACGAACCATGAAGAAATGCATTCTTCACATCAAGTTGACATAAAGGCCAATGGTGTGCAGCCGCGATAGACATAAGAAGACGAACATGAGTCATTTTGGCCACAGGAGAAAGTGTATCCTCATAAACAATGCCATAAGCATGCAAGTACCCTTTAGCAACCAAACACGCCTTCAAGCGAGAAAGAGTCTCATCAGGATTAGCTTCACAGTATAAATCCAGCGATACCCCACCGCCTTCTTTCCAATCGGAAGAGGCACTAAATCCCAAGTCTGATTCTGTTCGAGAGCCAGCATCTCATCAATCATAGCATCCTCCACCCTTTATGAGATGAATTATTGGAGAGTGACTTGGGTAAAACAATAGAATCAAGGGAGGAGAGGAGCGTCCGGTATGCAGGAGAAATGGAATCTCGCTACATGACCATAGGATGAGAAATGCAGCTGTGAGTGCCTATCCGTAAGGTAATCAGAAGATCAATTCAGCCTCCGGCGGAGCTTGAGACTCTGGGAGATTAGCAATAGGAGGCTGAGGTTCAGGAGCCGTACGGCCCCGACAAGCATATACCCTTGTAATTGATAGTGGGGGCCTAACAGCGGAGAATCGGGGTGGGAGGTGGTTCATCGGAAATAATACGGATAACCTCTAACACAGTGGATAGAGAATCAACAATCGGAAGGGATGCTCTCTCGTGACAAGAGATACGAAATATCCAAGAGAAAGTCAACTGTCCATGTCTACAGTGGTGTGAGAAGTCGTAAATTATGGGGTGGATTCATGAAAGGTCATTTCAGCCGATATAAATCGATGTCGTAATTATAACATTGATATCCCTTTTGAGTTCGAGGGCATCTAAGAAATACACTTAATAGCCTTAGGGTCTAATTTATATCCTCAGGTTGTAGATAGATCATGGACAAAACAAACACACCTAAAATCCTTTGGAGGAACATGGTATTTGACAACGGAAGGGACATAGAATGGGGAATCGCCCCATCTAGAATAGAGGAAGGCTTACGATTCATCAAGTAATTGGCAGTAAAAACATCCCCAAAAAGTTTTAGGCACTCGCATGTAAAGCAAACAGGTACGAGAGACCATTAAAGGATGCCTATTCTTTCTTTCGGCCACTCCATTTTGCTGGGATATAAAGACAAGAGGATTCATGAATAATGTCAAGTTTTGCTATATACTCCCTAAAAGGTGTAGTACACCTTAGTATTATCACTCCTCAAGGTATCAACATTAACGCCAAATTGAGTCTGAATTTCGGAACACAAAATTTGGAAACGAGAATACACTTTGTTTCTAGATTTCATCAAATACAACCATGAGACTCGAGAAAAATTATCAATAAAAGTCGCAAAGTAGCAAAAACCTCCTTAGGCAACAAGGCATGGCACCCAAACATCAGAATGCACTAAAATAAAAGGTTTTTCAGCTCTCTTATTGATACGAGATGAGTAGGTAGAGCTGTAGAGTGTTTTTCGTCACCCTATTGAGATAGAAATGTGCTTGCTTGTCAGGTGCTATACAGATTCCCCTGCCTCGGG
Source organism: Agapanthus africanus (assembly GCA_030015575.1). Lineage (NCBI taxonomy): Eukaryota > Viridiplantae > Streptophyta > Magnoliopsida > Asparagales > Amaryllidaceae > Agapanthus > Agapanthus africanus. The sequence goes on along the minus strand of JASDDO010000012.1, from coordinate 325,864,734 downwards.
TAGGCGGGGGTTTATTGATTGTTAGATCCTAATCTCTGGTAGCTGCGAACTAAACTGCCGTTAATTACCTCCCGCTTTGAATCGAGAGAACCTCCGATTAACATGCCATACCAAGGTTCGAGGTTTCATCCGAAACCACCGATACGTGATCATTTCGTATAGGTTTTGGTGGAGACCGATACAAAACCATATGCAATCAGGTTTCGGCCGAAACCTGAAATAACTATTTTTTGCCGTTTTTGTTATCGTCGTGATCACTATGGACCTTCATCGTTAGATTTGAGGTGTTTTCATGGTGAGTGGTCGCTACTTACTCGTCAAATACGGTTGATCTTGACTATTGAGAAAGCTATCAGAAAAAAGAAAACGCATCTAGCTGAGGGGAAGATGGAAAAGAGGGGATTGAAAACACTGGTTAGACCTATTTTTTTTAGCTTTCAAGGCTGCCTAATTAGTTTTTGTGAATCAAGTGCAGAACCAAGATTAAGACCATAGCTTTCATTTGTGGTACAACCGGTTAGATTATTTTCATCGTAAGAGGACCACAAAAGTTAACCCAAACTATATATTAATACTTATCAAAGTACAATTTTTAATGTATTTTGCATTAGGTTTTATCTTGGCTGGATGTTTTAACACTAAGATCATTGTCTTGTGATATATAACCATAAATTTAATATATCTAAGTATATCTATGTGTGTATTACGGTCAAAACCGAAACCGAAACTTGAACCGAGATAAGCAAAATTAACCGAAATCCACCGAAACTAATAAAATTTTGAGACACCGAAGCCGAACCCGAAATCGAGTTCTCGAACCTTGGGTCATACGATTCACGCGAACTCAATACGAAACATTTGTGTTTGGAAAATAAATGCAAAACGGGTTCCTCTCGTTTTATTTTTAGTTTTATGTACTGTTTCCTTTCTATTTTCAATTTTTTTTTAAAAAACACTCTTTTTTTACATAGGGCCTAAGGGGAAGCTCCAAGAAAACGGGGTCCGCCTTCACGTGGGGGAGGTTCTCGCAAGTGGGGACTTTTCCTCACGTGGGAGAGCTGCGGAAACCGTTCGAAGTGCCTGGGCCCCTTCTTTAAGGGGGGGGGCAAAACACATTTTATTATTATTTTTTATTTTTATTTTTTTCGGAATCTCTCCGCTTGTGGGGGTTCCCGACGGTTGGATATTCCCTCTTAGGTAACCGAGACGACGGTGGATTTATTCGTTATTTATTGATTTCTTTCGTTTTATTCATATCTTGCTTAATTTTGTCAACGGAATTAAACGTATGGATTTTAACGGAATTTTGGCGGCATGACCACTAAATTCGACGATTTATCATACGAAACGGTGAAATACGGAAAACTCCGCACCTACGAAAAAGAAAATATGGACCGAAGTCCGCATTCCCGAGTCGCTGAGAGATACTGATCGAAGTCTGCATTCCCGAGGGTTTCCCGAAGGGAAAAGCCCGAAGGCTTTCCCTGGGTCACCCTCAATCGTATCCGATCGGGTCTTAAAAGAGAACAAATTTTTCGTGATTCGTCGATTCTTTGTATTTGGATATGAAAATAAAAAAAAACTTTTTATTTTGATCTTAGGATCTTGAAGGAGACATAAAAAGATAAAAACAAAATTTCACCTTTTTCTTTTTTAGGCGTGGATTTTCATAAACAGGGAGAAAGAAACAGAGGGATCTTTTAATGTTTATTTAATAAAAAGAATGGACCAATCACCAGATCCTCAATAAAAAAATTTAAATAAAAGGAAGACTTTGATGAGAAGGCCAATGATCTTTTTCTGCTTTGAAGAAGTAATTTTTCTTCGAAAAGAAAAGAAAACCTATGTTAGACGAGGAAAAAAGAGAGGAAAAAGACTGCTTAAAACCCCAAAAAAATTAGTAGAGAATGAATTCTTGTTGATTTCTCTTGGTAGCCTTATATAAGCTCTACATTTTTCATTTAGGCCCTTGGGCTTTATAATATTGGCTTTTTCCCTATTTCTTTACATTTATTCATAAAAAAATACATTAAATTTATTTATTACATAATCTTTTCTTCTCTTCGTAGATGGTCGGCCGGGTTCGCTTGGGCTTGTGGAGTTTTGGGCGTTGGCCCAGTTGCTTAGAGTCGGACCCGGGTTAGTCAGACCCGAGTCCATTTGGACTTTGACTTTTAATTTTGGCAATTGGGTGTAATTTTTGATCCCAACAAAGTGCCCCCATCAATAAATGCACACCATATGAATGGGTCGTGTGCATGAAATTGATGGATCTTGCTTGGTGAAGAGGTTGATGTGCTTCATTTTTGCGACGTGGAGGCCGTTGACGTGTCACCGACACAGAGCGTCTCTGTTGGCGTGTTATCGAGACGGAGAGTCGTTGACGTATCACTGAGACGGAGAGTCATTGTCTGGCGTATCACCATCACGGAGGTCGTTGCTGTGGCTTGGTTAATTTGATTTGATTTGGGAGTGGTTCAATATTTCTACCACTGGAATCGGGCTCCGGAGGTAACTCGTTCAATACCCAATTTAATTTGACTTGATGTGATTTGGGGGGTCCTAATCTGTCCGGCGGGACCTTTGAGCTTGGAAGCACTGCTGGGGGGACTTTAATTTGATTTGTTCGATCCCTGCCTTGTTCGGCAGGACCTTCTGGGCTTGAAAGCATTCTTTTAGTAGGACTTGGATCCTTTTTTCCAGTAAAGTCGGATTTGAGTTGGAATTCTGGATTTCAGATTGGCATCAGCGTTGCTAACACTGAAGTATTGGTGCCAGGAGCAATTCATCATTTGCCTTGAGAGCACTTGGAAGTTTGGTTTTGGTTCAGTATCATCACGCTAACAGTGAAGCATAGTGCCAGGAGAGACCCATCATTTGCCGTTGGAGGATTTAGATTTCGGTTGGCGTCTGCATGCTACACTGGAATAATGCCAGGAGCGACTTATCATTCGTCTTTAGAGTATTTTATTTGTTCCTAGTTTAACGATATAGGGGTCATATGTTCTTAGTTTAATGACATAGGGGTCTTTTTTTTTACAAGTTTGCGCCCTTGCGGGTTTTCACAAACTCGTGGGTAGTTTCGCTGTTTTTACTCATGAAGCCTTTTCAAGTTTTCATTCTAGCCCTTATCGCTTGTGGACTAACCTTTTTTTATCTCCCAGTATAACGTCTTAAGGGTTGGAGTTGTGCGCTTATTCTTTGTTTGGCCTTACTGGCACTTCGTTGCAAAATTATTTGAGGTTCTTAGAGTTTGAATCTAATGGAGCTGGATCGATGGACGAGGCAGGAGGCCTTATTTGATCCTCTTATTTAATTCTGGGGCTTTCTTGAAAAGCCTCAGAATGTTCTTCGTCTTTTGGACATTTCTATGACCTACAAAGACTGTGGCATACGCAAGTCATTTCTTGGGGCGGGCAATCGAGTTTGCTCCTGGAGGATTTCGGCTTTTTGCTCGTATGTCATTGGTCGTTGCGGTTTGTTTATTCATCGTTGCGGTTTGTTTATTCATCAATACACTTGAGGACAACGAGATATTCCCCATCTTGTATTGCTCTTTGGCCTAATCCTTTAAAACATAACAATATTCAATGGTATGGCTCGGTATTCTGTAGTATGGGCAATGCTTAGGGTTGTCGGTCATACTCGCCTCATGCGGTTTTTTAAACTTTGGCAGCTGCAGACCGTTGTTCAGGGCGTCCTTAAATATCTTGCGGACTTTGTCCCTTCTGAAAGAGTAGATTTTTTCTTTTTTTCTTTCTAGAGCCGATTCTTTTCCCAGTACTGACTTTCGAGGCCGATCGGTTTTTGATCCGCTTGATTCTTACTTATGTCTATCGGCAAACATGTTGAAAGAGTAGCTGTTGTCGGCATTTCCGCTTTGTCGGTTGTCCTCCGGACAATTGAACTTGTTATATTGGAAGTCCCAAAGAGATTCGGGACCCATATGTTCCAATATTTGGACTCTTTAATTAGGTCCTGAAGCGTTTTGGGATCCGCCGATGACTTGCCTTTGATTTTGTCTCGTGTCAACTTACCGCAGTCATGCGTCAGGACTTCCCTGGAGGCTGTCCACGACCGACCTTCATGAAAATGCTTCGCTCTTGGACTGGAGGGAATAGCTATTGGTTGCTTTTGGGTGTCGATCCCTTGTTCATGGACCAAACTTTGATTTTGTTGTGATTGCATTCAAACGACTTGGATCGTGGGATTTGCCACGACATTCACCGGTTCGTCGATTTTGGAACAAATCTTGGCTAACTCCATATCTATGTCCTGAAGTTGCTTTTGAAGCCATTGGAACAATGTTCGTTCTGTAGTTTTAGGGATGATGACTGGGCTATCTTCACCGCCTGAGCTTGATTATTCAAGGACCATGGGCTCTTTTTGCTGTATGGCCTGAGTAGGGTCCTTATCATCTAAACCGAGCCGGGATTGAATAGCCACGATTATGTCATTATCATGTGAACCGTAGGAGGGATTGTTCTCTCAAAGTTTGACCATGTAGACCGTATGGATTGTGTATCCGTCCATTGTCAACGCTATTTGCTGGGCTTTTGAATTGTTGCTTTGTTTCGCTCCTTTCACGGAAGGACAAACAACTGAGAACAATAGATTCTCGAAACACTTAGTCTCCGTTTGTATAAAATTGGCGTTCGCGGATTGATCGTTTGCCAACACGCCAGGGAATAATGAGATTTCTCCAGCCTTGTATTGGTCCTCAACCCAGCCCTTGAAAATATGGCAACCTTCGATAGTATGCTTTAACACTCGGTGGTATGGACAGTAATTGAGGTTATCAGACATATTCACTTCATTTGGCTCTTTGGTTTCAGTAGTTGTAGACCATCCTTTAGAGTATCCATGAATATCTTATGTATCTTGCCCTTTCTGAAAGAGTAAATCCTATTCCTCCTTTCCTCCAAAGTTGGTTCTCCCAATGCTGGTTTTCGAGGTTTGTTGGTCTTCGACCCGCCTGCTCTTTTGCTTGTTGGAAGAATCGGTACCGTTGGAATTTTCACTTTTGTGGTCGAGTCCCTTCGATACTTCGGCTTGTTAGTAAATTGGAGATCCTGAGCGGACTCGAGTTTTGAGCCTTCCAACATCTGAACCTTCTTTTTCAGCCTCTGAAACGTTTTGAGACCCGCGGTGCTTAGGAACGGAGTCATCCATTTGCCAAGATTCCTAAAGAGGAGGCTGACGGATTGCTTCTGATTTAACGGCGGTTTACACTTGATGGTGAGATTGCGCCATCGGGCTATAAATTCCGTGTTATTTTCGTTGCGTTCTGGCTTGATTCTCACAAGGTCAGCAATAGTGATTTTATCACTGATTCTCATGAATTTTTGCCTTAACAGATATTCCATTTGGGCAAAGGTAGTAACGGAGCCGTCCAGTATGCTTGTGTACCGGTCGAAGGCAACGTCGGTCATGCTATTAACGAACTGGTGGAGGAGGAGAGCATCATTGCCCCTAATATTCCCGCACGATGATTTAAAGTGGGCGATGTGCTGGCTTGCATTTCCTGTGCCATCGAACCTTCCGAATTTGGGGATGATGTAGCTGCTGGGAAACTCCACGAGATCATATCGTGCATGGTACGGTCTCCCACTACTGCCAGTGTCTTTCTGTATTTCGGTTTCAGCCAACAATATTGACTTTGTTGGTGACCAAGTCCATGATTTTAACTTGAGTTAGCGCGTTATTGTCGTCGAGAGTCAAGACATTTCCTGAAGCTAAATATGGCCGACTTTCATGTAGCTAGCCAATCTTCGGACTTAAAGGGGACGAGCGTCGGCTGCTTCGGGTCGTCACCCGGCTCATGAGGAGCCTTGTGCTTGATTGGGCTGCAGCTAAGCAACTTGGGCCATGAGCTGCATTATGACATTCGTCAACTCATCAATTTTTGAGTAGAGCTTGGTTATCTTCTTGTCTTTACTTCTAAGTTGTTTCCAGAGTTCTTGAAGCAGCTCCTGTTCTGTGGTCCTGGGCTGAAAGTCAGTTTCTCTTCGCTGTCCGAGCTCGACTTCTCATGGATTGAGGGACCTTTATGCTTATCAGCCTTACCGAAAGGATTTTCATCGTCTTCCGGAGGAGGCTGGGTTTGGAAAGTGGCGGCCATATTCAACCCAGATTGGGTTTGGGAAGTAGCAGCCCTATCTTTACTTTTGCTGCAAGGTTTATCACCAGGACGCATGCACGTCATATAGACCGTGTGGACCACGCATCTAGCCATCCATTTATTGTTGGTGGCTGGTCTTTCGGACTGTCGTCGTGGCCCTTCCTCATCAGGAAAGGACAAACGACTGAAGACAGTCAGCATGGCTGGGTTCTTGGGTGACACTGGTGCCCATTTCTGGATTTTCCCTGTTGCTTTCGCACGTCAAGCTATGCTTGGTAGACTCTTCAGGAGATGGTGTCATACTTTCTGTGTTGAGGCTTTAGACACATCTTTTCGCAGCACTGTTCGAATCGCCCGCTTTTTAATTTTAGCTGTTATAACGTTCTTCTGAACCAATTTTAATGGATCAAAAGAGTTGGCGATTTTCACGGCCAGTGCAGCTTGCGTTGTGGGCTATCTTTTTGAAACCTCATGAATTTCAAATAAACATGAGCCCTTGTCCTTTTATTGGCTTCGTATCTGAGCCGTTTCTGTCTTAGCTTCTCAGTTTTGAGGGACTGACGGGCATATACTTTCTTGGTAGCTGCCATAGGCCGATTGACAGAGAGTCTGGGTTAGACATTTGAGTGTGCGGTCGTCAGGAGCATCGCTTGAGCTTGCCCGAGACGCCTTGCCGTCTCTTTTGAGTTGAGGGTCCTGTCCTCAGTTAGGGCGACGGAGAGCCGTTCGAAAACAGACTTGCGTTTGGGCTCGGGTGCTCTCTCGATCACGACATTCGGTCTCTTCCCCTTTGAGGCTGGTTTGGCCACTCTGCTTGCTGGAGCCTCTACGGTAGGAGCGCTGAAAGCCGACGAAAATAGAATGAAACCGAATTGAAGCGGTTGTTTCTTCCACTGCTGCATGAGATTTGCCGGGAGTATTACTCGAGCATTCTTCTTCGTGTTTGAGACTGAGGTTGCATCGAGAGCTGAGTTCGTCTTTGGAGACATTGTTATTATGTTTGAAGCAGTTGAAATTTGCTAACCTGCATAAAGAAGTATGATTTCAGTACAAACAACAATATATATGTTGAATGAGTTCTCATGATCGTTTGACCTGAGATATAGAAGAAGAGAGATCCCACCGGACATGCCAGAATCTGCAGAGTGTTTTTCGCTACCCTATTGAGGTAGGAATGCGCTTGCTTGTCATGCGCTATACAGATTTCCCGTCTCGGGTAGGCGGGCGTTTATTGACCGTGAGATCTTAATCTTCGGCAGCCGTGGACTAAACTGCAGTTAATTACCCATCATTCCGAAACAAAAAAACCTCCGATTAACGGGTCATACGAATCACGCGAACTCAATACGGAACATTTGTGTTTGGAAAATAAATGCAAAACGGGTTCATCTCGTTTTAGTTTTAGTTTTATGCACTTTTTTCCTTCTATTTTTAATTTTTAGAAAAACTCTTTCATTTTTTATATCTGTAGGGTTACTAGGCATACTAACAAGGCTCTACAAGGCATCGACCATGCCAAAATTAAATTTTTATGTGCCGAATAACACTAAGCAAGATCGTTAACTAGAGTTTAGGCGAATCATTTAGCAAGTAAACAACTTTACTCTAAAGGGAATACGAAATACAACCTTTGTAGATCGGTCCTTCACTTCTAAAGCTTCTTGATGAAGTCCCTTCGCTGCGATCAAGCTTCTCCCGGACTCTTGCATGGCTTCACGACGCGAAGGATGCGACCTTGCTTGAAATCTCCGAGGCCGAAGATGATCTACGTCGAGAGAATTCCGACTCAAGCTCCTACTTCACTAACTAGAGAAATAGTGAAGTAAACACCCTAAACTAAAGTGCTAGTCTAGCAGAGGATGGAGAAATAGGAAGTGGGTTCTCTTTAGAATTTTGTTTCTCACTCTCTTTCTCACTTTGGATCAAACCCTAGTTTTTTTTCTCCTTTTCACAAATGAAGAAGATGTACAAAAGAAAGAGGAAAGGATAATGATCAAGTGAGTTTGCTAACCATGGTGAGAGAGTATCATATACTAACCCTTGTAGAGACTTTACCATAGCTAAGTGTAAATGGTTAGGTTAAACAAAGATCTAAGGTAAAACAAAACAAGTGGACTTTTTCAAAGCAACCACAAGCTTCTACAAGCTTCATGCTTATGAAAGAAATTCCACTAATTTGTAATTACCTTAAATAAATGTAAACCACCATTTAAAAATAGAATGGTGTGAGTCTTGTACACCCATGTTTAGTGTATCATCAACCATGATACAAAACAAAACACTTTTAATATATATATCATATATATATATTCAAGTGTGCAAGTGTGAGAAAAACCCTAAAGTGAATAAGTGTTAGCAAATGTAAATTAGTATATCTAATATACAATTATACATTTAATTATTAAATCAACACTTGACTTAATAATCCGGTCATATCTCATATAACCGGCTAACATCTATTGTATCGACTTATCGAATCAACACTTGATTCGATAACCCGGTCATATCATATATGACCGACCGATACATAAAGTCGCGAGAATAGAATACGGTATCACATACACGCATTTATTCTCGGTCTCGCACATATCACATATGCGCTCCTATTTCGTTTCGCCTGAGCCAGTAAAAACCTCTGTGTAGGACTCTAAAGACTCGTCAATACGCCGGCAGTAGGTGATGATCACATCACGCACCCACAAGCCGTCAGCGGTACTAGCTGGACGTAACGGCTACCCGGGTATTGAGCGATCAGAAGATCAGCAAGCAAGCCTGCTCCAACTCCTGTGAAAGCCTGCCGGCAACACTTCCTGTACAGTCCGGTCTCCTCGTCTGATATGTCGCATATCAAGTCTAGGGTGGTAAACGTCAGACCCCAATAACCGATAAGTCGTGCCGATGTGAGGCTCATAACGGGTCGAGAAACTACTGGTAACACTTACCAGTAAATCTCTGAACAGCCATGGCCAGGGACTTCCCTGTTACGGCCAATCGAGCACAGCGCAACATCAACCCCCAATACCGGGAGAGACGAAACCCCTCCTATCGCTCATTGCCTCCATGTGACTCGGGACTGTACCCAAAAACCACCGTTTTGCACGCCCTCATGGACGTGGTAAGGTGGAAATCAAAGCACAGTGGGAATCACACGAGACTCTATGACGATCTCGGGTCTACAGACTAACCTGCACAACTGTCACCAGAGAACTGCCATCTGACGTGAGGTATAATACCATCTGGGAGTTCTCGGCTAGTCCGTCTAGTGTACCCAGTCTCCACTGAGCACCCGTATACCATCTCTGATGTCAAACACCAATGGATATGGGATCATCCATCGCCCATCTCATGGGTCGAGAAGCGTATACGCTAGTCTACTCTGGTATATCGATGCCCCGTCTCGATACACCCACGACTAGGGACCTTGAAGGATGTACTTATGGACTACCATGTCCCCACTAGTATGATCCGCATCATAGTCCAGGTAGTCAAGTACACATCCTAAGGGCTTTACCAACACGTAACTATAAGACAGTATAAAGAGACAAGTATACATGTTAAAGTAAAGAGCAACCAGATAGCATACTATCATGTCGAGCAAGAAAGTCCTCTCTATATATGTCCAAGCATCCAATATAATATACATCATCTGTACAATACTGGCCTCTAGGGCATACATACAACTAACAATATGGGGAGCTTCCTCACAGGGTAAGCTCCCGAGAAACGGGAGCCTCCTTCACGTGGTGGAGGCCCCCGCAAGTGGGGACTTCCCCTATGTGGGGGAAGGCTGCGGCCGCTAAGGAGGGTTTCTGAAGTGCCGGGGCTACCTTTTCGGGGGCTAAACAAATTTTATTATTATTATTTTTATTTTCTGAAATCTTTTCTTTTGAAAGCGGAAACCTCTCCGCTTGTGGGGGTCCCCGACAGTTGGGTATTCCATCTTGGGTATCCGAGATGGCGGTGGATTTGTTCGTTATTTATTGTTTTCTTTCTTTTTATTCATATCTTGTTTAATTTTGTAAATGGAATTAAACGTATGGATTTCGACGGAATTTCGCCGGCATGACCGCTAAAATCTGTCGATTTATCGTTCGAAACGGTGAAGCACGGAAAACCCCGCACCCACGAAAAAGGATATACGGATCGAAATCCGCATTCCAAAGGGAAATACAGACCAAAGTCCGCATTCCAGAGTTGCTGAGAGGGAAATACGGATCAAAGTTCGCATTCCCGAGTGTTTCCCCAAGGGAAAAACCTGAAGGCTTTCCTTTGATGGGGTCATCCTCAATTGTATCCGATCGGGTCCTAAAAGAGAAGAATTTTTTCGCGAATCGTCAATTCTTTCGATTTTGATATGAAAATAAAAAACCTTTTTTATATTGATCTTAGGATCTTAAAGGAGACGGAAGAAAAAAAACAAAATTTCTCTTTCTCCTTTTTCTTTTTTAGGCGTGGATTTTCATGAACAGGGAGAAAGAAATAGAGAGATCTTTTGGTGTTTTTTTATAAAAAAGAATGTACCGATTGCTAGAGCCTCAAACATTTTAAATAAAAGAAGGAAGACTTTGATGAGAAGGCCAATGATCTTCTCTGCTTTAAAGAAGTAATTTTTCTTTGAAAAGAAAAGGAAATCTGTGTCGAAGGAGGCAAAAAGAGGGAACATATGGCTCAAAATCCCCAAAAAATTAATAGAGAATGAATTGTTGATTTCTCATCATGGTAGCCTTATGTAGGTTCTATATTTTTCATTTGGGTTCTTGGGCTTTAGAATATTGGCTTTTTGCCTATTCCTTTACAATTATTCTTAAAAAAATGCATTAAATTTATTTATTGCATAATCTTCTCTTCGTCGATGGCCGTCCGGCTTCGCTTGGGTTTGGGCGTGGGCCCAGTTTTTTGGGGTCGGACCCGGGTCCACTTGGATGCTGATTTTGATTTTGACTGACTTAATTTTGGCATTGTGGTGTAATTTTTGATCTCAACAAGGGCGATAATGCTTACCCAACTCACAAGATTCATACTCTAAACTAGACAAAGTACCAAGAAAGGGAACTATCATTTTCAAAGTCTGCAAAGAAGGGTGATCAAACTGACAATGGGTATCAAAAGAAGCATGTTATAGGGCATGAATGCTCATCGAGGTAGTACAACCCATCAACCACAGTCCTTGTGCAAATCATCTATCTCGTCCTATGTTCCTGAAAAACACAACCACCAGAGAAGAAGACGGCGTTACAGTTCAAATCTCGGGTCAGCTGACTGATAAAAAGCAAATTGAAAGGAAAGCCAGGCAAGTATAAGACATTAGAGAGGCAACTGTGATATGATAAGAACAGACCCTACCCTTTTTTATAGTAGAGACGGTGTCGTTCGCTAAGGTTACCAAGGTACACCTAGGCTTTAGCCTGTATGAAGACAATAGACCTCTCTCTCATATTATATGATCCGTCACTCCTGTACATATCACCTAGGAACGGTATACATAGGCCGAAGTAATAAAAGCTGTATGGTTATCGTTCGAAAGGCCTAAGGTAGTCACAACTGAGGCCAGCGGTGTAGCCAAACCGACCTGGCTACTAGAAGTAGACGAGATCACAAGAGGTCTTAATCGAGCAATCTCCTCCAAAGACTTGACGGAGCCCTCGGATAATGTTGAGTTCATCGAAGTGGTGGAAGATGCGGGAGAGAAGGAAGACGATGTCCCAATATGTGCACGAGCAAGATGAGGTCTTATGTTCAACTTCCAGCGGGTACTGCGAATATGGTCCTCTTGATGGCAGTAATCACAAAAACGAGACTCTCCACGACCTCTACCTCCGGCTCTATCTCTACGTCCAGCGAATCCCCCTCATGGAGAGTAATAGGTAGGAGAACTCTTCGGCCCGGTAAGGGCACTTTGCTCATCGGATGCAGGCTGCCCATCGGTAATCTCCGATCGAAATATCTGGTTGAGCGTGTGGTAAGTGGCCGAAATGGTAATGTCTGTCTTCCTGAGTAAGGTCGTACATGCAGACTGATATTCGACCCGTAGCTCACCAAGGACGATCACTAGGTGGGCCTTATGTTGCTTCCCATCTTCGCAACATCGCTAGTGATCAGGAGCAACTCCGAGACAGCCGGGTAAGCCTCCGAAACTCCGAGTAGTATTGATGTAGTGAGCGAGCCCTTTGCTGAATCTTGTATAATGACTACCAAATCGAAGGCCCTAGAAAGGTTCTCCTGCGAAGAATAAAGTTCTTGGAGCAGATCCCAAATTTCCTTCAAGGATCCCAATCGGACGAGCCCATCCATGATCCGTCGCTCCATCGAGCTAAGCATGAGATGACTTGAGGTGACTTAAGTTGTGTATCGTCCGTCTCCTAATCAGAAGTAATCAGAACAGGGGGAGGCTTCGTCAAGTGGTCACTCTTTCGGCTCCCCTTACATATTGCTCAACTGAGCTTTCAGCTGTGAAAATTCTGATCGTCAAGCTTGAAACCCACCATTTTGGTGGCCAAGACATCGGTAGAAGAGAACTGCTTGCCCTTGGACTTGCTCTCCATCTCCATGAATCCAAGAATCACTTCTTAAACAAGAACAAGCGAAGAGCAACTCTTCCATTCAAATAAAGAAAGGAATCTACAAAGATTCCACCCAAAAAAACTATTATCTTCCAAGATCCGATCCACAACCAACAACCAAACACCAATCAAGCAAACCACCAACTCAATCGGATCCGATCACGGCCTCCGAGAGTGAAAACTCCTCAACAACACAATCAATACACACAAACATCGCGAAAATTGACATAAGAAACATCCATAATCCCAAGAAACCCACAATTTACTGTAGCAATATCAAAAATCAGCAGCCCAACCTTTCTTTTGGCCAAATCGAACCCCAAAACAGCCCTGGAATCCCAAGCCGAGCCTTCTTCTTCACTTGCTCAGCCAAATCAAGCTTCCAAACTCCTCAAGAACTCCAAATCGAGCTTCAGGGAGCCAAATCGAGTTCAAGAATCTCAAGTCGAGCTCGAGGAAAGGATCGAACAGCCAAGTCGAAGTCAAAAGGGGGTCGATTGAAGTAAGAAAGGGAAAATCCGTCCAAGATTCAAGATCGAGGTAAGTATTCGAGGTCAATGGGGAGTCCAATGCTCAGATCGATGGCTGCCATTGCGAGATCAAGCATCTTCAAGCCTGGATCGAGTTGACAGCAGCCATCGAGTGAGAAAACTTCTTCGAATGAGGTCTTCTTGCCTCAAGGAAAGAAGGCAAGGCTGCTGCGAGACTCTGGTGATGGTCGGCGAGCTCTGTGAGCTGGTAGTGGTGGTGGGGTGCTGACGATGAGAGACAGCGGCAGTTTGAGTTTGGGTTAGGGTTTTGGGTGTTGGTGTGATGGGTGGTTAGGATTAGACTAGATTGAATAAATGGTTGAGATCTTACTTTGATACCATGTTTTAATTAGAGAGAAGAGAGATTAGGAGAGAGAGAGTGTTTAAAGGGAATGTAATGGATGAATTGGGATTAGCTCAATCCTATATAGGCATAACCATTTATCAATTGCACCCCTACTTAGTTGCCTAATTACATAAAGACATGTTCCTAGGATAAGCTAGAAACCCGTTCACAAACACATTACAAATACATATATTCTTACAGTTAAGACAATTAAGAAGCAATAAGATTGCAATCTAGACATTTGTGCCAACTTTTATTTTATGTTCTTGTTTGGTGATTGCAATATTTTAGGGCTCATATATGAAAATGATTATAATTATTCTAATTCTTTTCATGGGTTCTAATTCTTGTTAATAACCGCAACCTTCAGCCTACTCTACAAAAACCCACAGCCACATAACCAAACACAAGAAGATAATAGCACCAAAGTGCACACTTACAGAGGGAGGGAGGGCTCATTTATTATACGTATGTATGTATTAGCAATCATAATTTTTGATTGTCGCCACAGTCCATCTTGATCTTCATAACCTAAAACGTATAGGTACACTAATTTTCATGTGATTCGGATTCTTTTCTTCCCTTGGATTCGGTAGAACATTTTACAAACCTAGATTGATGGACAGTTGAACAGAAAGTACAATATCATTTGAAATTTGGTATAGCCATGGTTTTATGGATGGTATTGAAAATGTAAAAATTTGGGAATAGATAAATTTTTAAGGCGACGGTAGCTAGCTAAAGTCGAGCTTAGATCCGCTATTCCCTGAACGCATGTGTGTAAATTAAAATAATAACCTAGACCGAAATGCGGATGTAACCAATGAATCTAATCAAACCTGAAACCAACTCCTTGAATCTGGTATCATCTAATCAGACATGCTCAGCTCTATAATTATGATGCATGTGTCTTTTTTTCAATTGCTCAAATTTTGTGATTATTTTAATCCCTTTCAATTCGATTCACTCTTGTTTCCATTTTGTTGGACTACTAAATTTTACTGTATGCCATTGTTTCCTCACATTATGATTCTTCTTCTATTCTGCCTATATCATTGTAGGTTGATGAGGATATTCTTCAGGAAGTAGTTAAAATGGGTTTTGACAGGATCCAGTTGGTTGAATCTCTTCACAATAGAAATCAAAATGAGGTATTCCTCTTGAACTTAAACTTACTACAACCACATGCTGGAATTCTCAATAAGAGTAGTTCTAATTAGGGCTCTCTCTGTGTATTTTTTATCTTCTCGGCTTCGCTTTACACAGAAAGGAGAAAAAGGTTACATGGCTTGAGTTCTATCTTATTTCATACTGATATATGTAGGGCACTGTTGCATATTATTTGCTTTTGGACAATCGTTTTCGTGCGACTACTGGTTATCTTGGGGCAGAGTTTCAGGAAACCATGGTACATTCTTAAATCGTTCAGCTTGCACAGTACAATAAAATATTTCCTGTTTCTGCCAAACTACTTCGAAATATCTATTGTAAACGTTATTTGCCTTTAAAGAGGCATGTTATTAGATTTGTATTTTTTTAGGAATCTGGTGTCTCTCGAATAAGTCCAGGAGATACTCCAGCATCAACAATTGCACATCGCTTGCCCGGATATATGGACCATCAGGTAATGGGCATGAGACCAAATTTCCCTGTCGAAAGAAAATGGGCTCTTGGACTTCAGGTATATGTCTAGCTTTGTTATGTATATTGATTTATATTCTGTTTCTCTTGTATCCTTCATTTTTGTGGATTTGGCAGTCTCGGGCTCATCCTCGTGAAATTATGACGGAGGTCCTTAAAGCTCTTCAAGAGTTGAATGTCTCTTGGAAAAAGATTGGGCACTATAACATGAAATGTAGGTGGTTGCAAGGGTATAACACCGGAAATTCTGTGGATATGCTCAATAATCATAGCTTTGAAGATGAACCAGCCATTGTGAAAACTGACGATGCAAACGCCACATCGGCTAATGTGGTTAAGTTTGAAGTGCAGGTATGTTTTTGTCTTCTCCATCTCTATGTGGTTATCATCAGGGAATGCCCATTTATAGTACATGTATATTTCCTTGAACACCTATCATGAATAAGCCTGTTCTTTTTACTGTTATCCTTGCGTTTAATGCATTTATGTATGCTTGCTACCGCAGCCTAGCCTGTCCAACTTCTTGGTGCTGTTGCCCGCCATAGTGTACTAGCCTTTTGGCATGTGCTGTTCACAGGCGTAAAATAAGGCATTATGACATGAAGTAGGACGGGTGATGCAGGACCATATCTTTTAATTAGATTTAGGGATGTTTTAAAGATTTCAGTGAAATATTCTAGAGATTTTAATGATATATAATCTAAATATCCCCAAATCAACTGACAACCAAAATGTCTTACTACAATCTCTTATACATCTCTAAATCTTATCAACTGATTTGGCCCACATCAAATGTTATGTACATTTCAAATTTATATGAACTTATATTAAAAAAATAATTCATATGTATTGATTTTTGCTGCATCCTGTCTCTTTTAGCTTCCTAAGGGTGCCATATTCCTTGGATATTTCAATAGCAATCTTCCTTACAAGGATTTTGCATTTTAATAGTAGAAAGCTAGAACCAACAATCATGGTTGTCATTGCTCTCTGTTAGGTCCTCAGCAATCAACAAAAGAACAACAACAAGATTTTATCTCGAGTTCTTGGAGTTACATGAATCCTTTTTTCCCCCACCAAGTTTTGTTGAGAACATCTCCTTGATCCAATTAATAACTAACATATCTTTGTAACTCCCTCCATCCATTTTCATTTATGCCTTTACTCCTAAATTTTCCATTGACTACAATTTTGCTCCTCTCATAACTGTCCCACTTCTCAACATCCTAACCAACTGAGCATCCATTCAGTGCAGCAGTATAACTTTCCTCTCCTCTCCAAAGTGAGGTTGCATGTTTGAATCCCGAAGGGCTCTCATCCAAATGTGTGCACGCACTCGCTTGTGTTTGTGTGTGTATGCTAGCTTTCACTTTCTGGGATGCACTCATGCACCGATTTCTTATTAGTGTTGTCACCTAATGCCAATTCCAGGCTCTCTGTGATGATTATTATGATAAACACATGCACATATTTGGCTAATGCTAATGCTGTAACTTCTAGATTTAATTAAGGCAGTGTTTGTATTGTCAAGTATGCGGGCTAGCTGTAACTTCTTGGGATGCACAAATTTCTTATTATAGTGCTGTCACCTATTGGCAATGCCAGGCTCTATGTGATAAATATTATGATAAAACATGTACATACTTGGCTAACCCTAACATTGTAACTCTAAACCCTATATTTAATTAAGGCAGTGCTGGAAAGGCGAAGCGTCTTAGGCACCAGATGAGGCGATCTAAGCGGTCGTCGCCTTAGACTTGTGCAAGAGTGATAGCTTCAATCAGGCCAGTGCCTTGCTCGCCTCAAGTGCCTAGGCGCTCCACCCTAGGCACCTAAGTTGAGGTGCTGAGGACTGTTTGAATTTTTTTAAAGACAAATTTGATGCGTAGGCATTTAATCAAACACCCAGGGGCAACAATGCTTATGAAGATGAAGAACCAATGGTTGGAATTTCAAATATTAGAAAGTTGTCCTACACAGAGACTGGGCCTGAAATATCTGGCATGATGAGTGGTAATAATTCTCTTGGTCCAAAATATGAGGATTATTCTCCGCATCATCCTTAACCAAAGTATCACCGTTCGCCATTAGAGCTGTACCGAGGGCAGAATCGTAAAATTTGACAATTTTCTTCATCTTTGAGATGGAGGCATGAGTTATAGATTCCTTATCTGAAAAACACTCTTGAGCATTTGTTTTTCTTCTTTCTCAAGTTTTGCAAGGGGTTATGGAAATCCCTCAAAATCCTTCTGGTTTTAATTTCAATAGGTTTGCTCTTAAAACACTAAACTAAGGTTAAACTAAGTAAAATACCATGACCTTTGAGCATATGTAAAGATAAATACCATATGCTTTGTACATTACATATAGACACCACAACTTTACATGTTGGTTGCACATAAATCCATCTTCATTTTCCTTCAACTTCTTACATTGGACTTGTTCACCTGGCCAATTTATTTTTATATTATGCTTATGCTTAGAGACGCCACTTATTTATTTTCATCATGATACTTTTTCGGCACGTCGCTCACAAAGTGACAATTAGGTGGGTATATCTTCCTCTTCTTTTCACCCTAATTTAGTACAATAGCTGGCTAGCTGCAAGGAGAAAGAACCATCAAGAATGGAGATGAACCAAAAGAGGGAGTATTTAACGAGTTAAAATAAAAATATGAAACTATATTAGGGATTAAATGATGAAATAATCAAAACTAAGGTTGCATCTGTCTGTCATGATACAACTTCGCAGTTTGTCTTTTTGGGGGCCATGGCCATTTGGTGGTATTTATATGTAATAAATAAAGCCAAAAAACACTGAAAGCATGGCATTTTAGTATGAGAAAAATGGGGCTGTGAACGCGCTCACAGTCCCAAGAGGTGGGTCCCGCCACAACTTGGCACACACATTCCCCTTGTTTTAACCCTTTATTCACACCTAACGGGCTTGTGAACGTTCATAGCCCCATTACGCTCTTTTTAGTATAATGTGCCGCCTCAGAAAGAGCAAGGACCTCTCCCTTGGCTCGCTAGTGTGCATCCCCTTATCAAATCGACTGATGAATTCTTAAGCACTGGAAATGTACAAATTATCCGAAATGCTCGCCTGGAAATATCCAGCGAATCCTTGTAAGATGTAATACTCCTTATGACCACTATTTGGGAGAGGGACTTCCAGTACATAATGCTACCTTTCAGTGACATCACTTATGCCTGAGAGTCTTTTGGAATGTCGTTATTATGTGACATGTTTCTAATTAATATACCATCTCAACTTTGCCAGAGATTTTTTCTGGTGGATCCTCATTTTATTTATCTATTTAATTCTATTTTTGCTTGTTTTTTAGCTTTACAAGACTCGAGAGGACAAGTATTTGCTGGATCTGCAGAGGGTGAATGGACCGCAGCTCCTCTTTCTTGACCTCTGTGCCGCGTTCCTTGCTCAGCTTAGGGTGCTATGAATATTCATCTGCATCCTTAATGTAAATACATAAAAAGAAAAAAGGAAAGGAAAATAAGGCGTTGGCGCTGTTTTATTTGCCATTATCTCTTCCTTCTCGAAAATTTTAGAGATCAGTTGCTTATCTGAAGAACGTGCTCTGGGCAATGTACCATCTCTGTTAACGATGGTTGGTTCATCGCAACTTGTTTTGATGGTTTCTTGAAATCTCCCGAGTTTTGATGGTGTATATTATTATTGTACACCGACCAATTTGGTTATGTTTGATAACCTGCTGAGCTTTGTTTCTGAATCTGACCAGGGTAGTCCATTGTCGGTATTGTTTTGATCACTATTTCTGAACATCCCCCCAAGCTTTGGTTTGAAGTTGATGGTACCATAGTGTGTCAGTTTTGTTGAATTCAAACTCTTTTTGATAGCAAGGATGAGTCTGAAAAATTTTAAAAAATCGAGTTATATAAAGGCCTGGTAAAATTAATCACCCCCAATATCTATCTTGAAAAAATGGAGCAGCTCGGATTATATGCATTTCAATATCTGGATCAAGGAAATTGAAGAAATTAATCGATTGTACCAGTATCAACGAGATCCAACTGGTCGGCTGGCTGACTCCAATTGACAAAGATTCATCAGACTTGAGGCTCGATTACATGATATTCATAGAGACAAGGAAAAATATCTATTTTGCTCAAACACGTCATCGATGGCAAAGAGAATAGGCGTACATCTATTTCGGGGATGGAGGAGGCTCAGCACGCTTTCTTTTCGGAGATTAGTGATGGAAAGTCAAGACAGGCAACTTATATCTAAATACACAAAAAGTTGAAAACGAGTAATTCAACCTACAATCATAATTGATGTAGCATGTGAAGTGCATGGTCTTTCAACTATCAAAGAATAACAGCTGACGGCTGGGGAACATCAAAATTGACAGCAACTTGGCGACAGATTCAAAAGGAAATTGAGAGGTTACAACCAAAAATTTGATGGAGCATAGGCTTTGGGTAAAAGGATGAGGATCTCGAAGGATCTTTGGTTTGAAGATATTTATATTTATCCGAGTTCTCAATATCGGTTTGCTTAGACATATATATCGAGTTGAATTCGAGAGATTGAAATCCTGGCCAAGAAGAAGTGACGACTACCAAAATATAAGATTAGTTTGATTCATGTTTTATAAGCTAACTCGATATGTTTTTATTGAGTAATTCTACGTGCTTCCACATTTGGTCTAGTAAAACACGCAAACAGCTAAAAATTTGTTGATTCCAGTTAGACTAATTAGATCGTGATATGTGTCGGTTCTTTAATCTAAATTTCACTTTCTCTCTCTCATTTTGACTTATAATTTATAATTTACAGGTACTTATTATTATTATGTTTTTTAAAACCACCCCTGATTTCCTCCTCATTCTTTTTCTTCTTCTTCACAAGCCCATTGTCATGTCCCGCTTCCCAAAATATGGAATACGAGGGGTTGATAAGGCCAGCCATGCTCCTACGGTCAAGAAAATATCCTGCCGTAGTCACACTTCGGCTTCTAGCATTACGTGGTAATCAATAATCAATACACATGTAATAAGAAATGCAGTCACTAATTCTATCAGAACAGATAAAAGATATACCGGATAGAGATCAAGGGAAAGATAGCGCTGGCGTGGTTGATCTAGATATCCGCAATATTCTCGAGGTACGACAGATCCTGATCCGAGCCAAGTCCACTTCTCACTCTGAGCATGCATACTCAGGTCGTCAGAGCGACATAATAGCAAAATATATAAATACATATGTAAACACGCGCAATAATGATGAATATGAAACAGTAAGCATGGAGTGATGACATGAGCATGAAGTAACCGGTACATGTAAACAATAAAGCTGGTATATCGAATCAGTAATCAATGCAATGTCCATATTACTAAACCTACCAGTCTCTAAGTCTCACTGTCCATGTCGCTAAACCTATCGTCAGTCCAAGTGTGAGCGTCAACCACCGCAGGAGTATCCCCAACCCAAGGGTAGGCCCCAGGGGCAAGGGAACACGGGCTCGAAACACGCTCGCTAATAATCAGTAATATCACCCATATGACTCCCAGAATCGCTGTATATGCCGGCAGTGGGACTCTCGAGATTACGTTGATTGAACTCACACTCAAACTACCCCACACCCCGTGATCTACATTAAACACCGACCATAAACCCAAATACTAGTTGGTCCATGACAAGTCTATACGAGAACTGGAGACAGGGTCTCCATCAAGCATGTCTCGACTGGTATCCAAGACAAACGGACAATACTCGATGTCTTACCTATGACACTAATATGAGTGCTTCCATAACCGTCCCATTCCAGTTATAGTTACACTTATATATGTCCTATAGGCGTCGACGATACAATAACTATTTGGTTCCGCTGATTGTGTACAAGTACGCTTCACTTCACTTGTTCATTCACGCTTTTACACTAACGTACTTGCCACAATCCAATCACTAACATTTATCACTGGGTAATGTAACACGGTCACTAGGTTATTGATGCAAAATGAACACTATCTACAGAGGTATGACAATCACGCACATGATAGAGATATAGTAAATGTGCTACCGAATACAAATGAGCAACTGGTGTCGATTGGACTAGAAAAATTATATAAAATCACACATGCAGATCTAAGAAAAACAATATAAAAGGGGTAAGCAATATGTTTAATTATCTATCCATAAAAATTAGTTTCGCGTCAATCGGGTTTCAGGTTCGCTAGTTATGGTCATTTCCTTTTAAGTGTTCACTGCTGGAAATCCAGTTTTTGAACCGGAGGTCCATTTCATAACACGTTTTACTACCAGTTGGGGGCATAATTAGGCAACACTGCAGTTGGATAATATTTAGGTTTAACAATTATGTTTCCAATGCATCATATGGATCAATAGTATCCGCTGTGTGCTGGGAGTTATGCAATATTTAATATCGGGATATGCGTTTTGTCCCTGCTTGGGACTGCAACACGTACTGATGATTTAAAATATAATTAAAATAGTAAACGATGGTAAAAATGAATGAAACCACTTCCAATAGTTATCTAACATATTTATCTTCGCTACGGTATAGGGTTCCACATAATATCATTTTCATACAGAGCTATAACAACATTTTAATTCAGGTGTCAACAAATAGCACTGCTTTGGACTGCAATCCAGAGTCAAATCTTGCTTCAGTTTGCATTATCGTAACAAAACAATATTCAGTAACCATCTATAGAGGGTTAGGGTC
Source organism: Agapanthus africanus (assembly GCA_030015575.1). Taxonomy (NCBI): domain Eukaryota; kingdom Viridiplantae; phylum Streptophyta; class Magnoliopsida; order Asparagales; family Amaryllidaceae; genus Agapanthus; species Agapanthus africanus. The sequence continues at coordinate 325,842,805 of JASDDO010000012.1, read as the reverse complement.
ATTTAGTTTGCTTCGATTTAAGCTCGGGAATGTTTCATTATGAGTTATATTCAATTACTTATGAATTTTACAATGCAAGGTATATTGCAGTTTTCAGATTTTACGACGTATCTTGGGCGTCCCTTTATGTATGAAACATCAATAATATCCATTCAAATTTCTACGCGACATTTATTAACAGCAAGGAATGTATTGATTATAAATTCCAGCATTTTCAATTGGGTTTTAATTATGATAATCACGGCTATCTTCTAGAACACAAACTTATTTAAATCAAGATTTGTAAGTGTATATGCCCTAGGGGCCATTATTGTATCATACTAGTTTGTATATTACTTAATGGAAGCTTGGGATATTCACAGTTATATAACAGTCTTGCTAAACATGGTAGTATGCTACTTGGTTTTATCTATCTTAATATGTGAGTATACGTATTGATAGAGCCCATAGGATCTTGCTTGACTACCAGCGTTGTGATGGCAGTCACACTAGTGGAGGCTGGATAGTCTACAAGCACATCCTTTCCAGGTCCCTAGTCGTAGGATTATCGAGACAGGGCATCGATACTCCGGAGTAGACTAGTGTGTACGCTTCTCATCCTAGTTGGGGAGATGGTCTGTCCCACAGCCGTCAGTACGTCGTACTGGAGATAGTATACAGGTGCTCGTTGGGTTACGGGTACACCGGACATGACTCGCGGGGAACTGTTGGTTGGTATCATACCCGTCGTCAGTTAACAGTTCCCAGGTGACATGAGTACAGCATAGTCCGCAGACTTGACACTGCTACTTCGCCTCGAGTGTGTCCCACTGTTCTTAGATTGCTACCCTACCACGGCTCAAAGGAGTCGTGCAAACAGGTAGTAGTTGGATGCAGTCCCGAGCACTTGGAGGCAGTGGCGGTTAGACATGATTCGTCTCTCCCAGTATTGGGAGTTGATATCGCGCCGTGTCAGAGAGCCATTATGCAAAGTCCTTGGCCAGGGCAAGCGAGATTTACTGGTAGGTTCCAGTAGTTTCTCAAGGTGTAATGGGCTTCACTCCGACACGACTTATACCGCTATTAGGAGACTGACGCTTGCCGCCCCCTAGGCCCGATATGCGATAGTCTTAGACGAACAGACCGGACTGTACGGTGATTGTCACATCAGGCTCAGTAGGAGTTCGGATGGGTTTCCTCATCGGCCTTCTTATCGACATCTACCCGGGGACCGTTACGTACAGCTAGTGCCGCTTGCGGTCTGTGGTTAAACCCACTGCTAGCGTAGTAGTCGAGTCTTTAGAGTCCCACACAGAGAGTTTCCCTGCTCCAAGCGAAACGATATAGAGGTCGTATGGTTTTACGACAAAGGTTCGGACGCATACGTGTTTAAACGCACGTACGACGTTCGGACAGTTTTTACTAGCCGGCTTTGGTTTAAGCCAGATTCTAGTATCGGGTTATTGGATTTATACAGTCTAAAGTTTTTCCGTGTTTTCACGGATAGGAGGGGCGTTCTCGTAATTTGGCGGGAAGCTTCTAGAAGTATGGTGACTTGAGGGTTTAGGTGGCATTAGCATTCATTGCTTTAGTGACTCATTTGTGTGATTCATTTGTGTCATTAATGCATCATTAATTGGTTAATGACTCATGTAGTGAATCACACATCTTGAATTAATGAAGCATGATGATTAATCATTTTATTTATTAATTTGATAAATCATTATGGTTCATATATTCAAGAGAGATCATTATCTCATATCATTCTCTTGCTCACTTTCTCTCTCCTCAAGCTCTCTCTCTTCAAACCCTAATCCTCCCCTCTCATGTGTTGAGATCAAGGATTAGATATACTAATTAATCCATAACCTCACTCTATATCACCTAGGTGCCTTTGATTAGCAACTAAAGAAACCTAGTTACCTCAAGTTTAGAGGTGAAGCTTGGAATAGAAGCTCTCGGGTGGATCGTCTATTACTTAGAGGAGGCCGAGGAGGAGGTTGATAGCGAAAAGACGAAGGACTAGATTCACTAGGTATAATCACTTCTCATAGTAGTTAACAACTCCTATGTATTTGTTAGTTATAGTTTAGCAAAGATTCTTCGGTTAGTCGATGTTAACTCAAAGAACAAGATTGTTTTTCATATTTCCGCCTCCCCGCAACTCGTGGGGTGTTGTACATCGACTTACAAGATTAACATTTATCAAATCGATTAACATAATTATATATATAGGTATAGCATGATTTAGAAAGTGAGAGAGTTCACTTGCCTCGGTCGCTGATATAGAAGCGACACCGCTTGTGGACTTCGTCTCAACACACGAAACGATGCGATGCTGGACACAGACGCGGCGCGGGCGCGATGCGTGGTGACTCGGTACTAGATGCAGTGGCGACGTGGGCGTGATACGGTAGTGGACGTGGCGATGACGCGGGCGCGACACGGTACTGGGCACCGTCTTGACTCGGTACGGTCCGGGAGAGGCACGGCGCATGCACGAGGACTGGGTACGATGTGGCACGAGGAGTGGGCACGGGGCACGACACGTCTTGGTGTGCGGCGGCACGGAGGCGGGCACGGTGATGGCACGGTAGCCACAGAGCTGTCCCGGTTTGCGATGAACGCGGCGACGACGACTGTGATGATGACGGTGGCAGAGTGCACATCATGGTTAAGCTGGCCTGAAGCGGGCACCTGTGCAGGGAGGAGGCTCGGTGATAACAACGGGGGCCAGCGGCGGTCGGGGAAGCTCCGGCGAAGTAGTGGTGGGCTCGTCGGTTCGGGGGGAGATCCGGCACGGGCTAGGATCGCAGGTGAGCGCGGGTCTCGAGGAGCGCGAGGGGGAGTGGAGAGGCAGTGAAAGGGAGTGGGTTGCGTTGTCACGCCCCGCTTCCCAAAATACGGAATACGAGGGGTTGACAAGGCCAGCCATGCTCCTACGGTCAAGGAAATATCCTTCCGTAGTCACATTTTGGCTTCTAGCTTTACGTGGTAATCAGTAAACAATGCACAGGTAATGAGAAATGCAGTAACTAAATCAAAATAACTGACCAGGTGGAGATCAATGAAGTATAGCTCTGAGTCGCTGATCAAGATGTCCGCGATGTCCGTCAGGTCCTAGTCCAAGCTAGATCTACTTCTCACTCTGAGCATGCATACTCAGGTCGTCAGCGCGACACGATAGCAATATATATATCTATATATGGATACAAATGGTAACTCGTACAATAATAATGAAAATGTAACAGTAATCGAAAGAGTAAAGACGTGAACAAGAAGTAGCCAATGCAAGTAGCTAATAGAGCAGGTAAACAGTAACGCGGTGAACAGTATAGCAGGGAACAATATGTCAGGTATGTTGAATCAGTAAGCAATGCATAATGTCACTAACCCTATCAGTCTCTAAGTCTTACTGTACAGGTCACTAAGCCTATCGTCAGTCCAACTGTGAGAGTCAACCACTCGTGAGTATCCCCCACCCAAGGGTAGGACCCAAGGACAAGGGAACACGGGCTCGAAACACGCACGGTAATAATAATCAGTAATATCCCCATATATCTCCATATATCTCCATATATGCCGGCATGAGACTCCCGAGATTCTGTTGAACCCACACTCAAGCTACCTCACACCCCGTAGTCTACATCAAACGCCAACCATAAACTCAAATACCGGTCGGTCCATGACAAGTCTGCGCGAGAACTGGAGACAGGATCTCCATCAAGCATGTCCCGACTGATACCCAAGATAAATGGATAGTGTTTGGTGCCTTACCTGTGACACCCATACAAGTGCTTCCATAATTGTCCCATACCAATTATAGTCACACTTATACACGTCCCACAGACGTCGACAATGCAATAAATCACTAGGGTCCACTGATTGTGTACAAGTACGCGTCACTTTCACTTATCCACTCATGCTTAATCACTAACGTACTTGCCACAATCAAACACTAAAACCTAACACTGGGTAATGCATGTGATCGCTAGGTTACCAATGCAATGACATATATATAATGTGATGAGAATACAATAACTAAGGCATGATTCAGATCTCATCAGTCGGTGTCCTACTACTTGCATAATTTATCATAAATCATACATGCAAAATTTAGTGAAACAATGAAAAGAGGGTAAGCATTAGGTTTGATTATCTATCCATCAAAATTGGTTTCACGATAATCGGGTTTCAGGATCCCTAGATATGGCCATTTCATTTCGAGCGTTCCCTGCAGGAAATTCAGTTTCTGAACTGAACGCCCGTTTCGCGACACAAATATCACCCTGTTGGGATCAGAATTTAGCGACGCTACAGTTGAATGAAATTTAGGGTTACCAGTTAGGTTTCCACCGCAATTGGCGGATCAGTAAAATACTATGCCTACAGGGAGTTATGGACAGATTATGTTTGAGGTGTAAAATCTGCTTCCGCAGAATTCACCAAGACATGTCAACATGGTAAAATGGATTAAAAATATCAAACGGTTGAGGAATCCAGTGAATCCAGTCGATTAAGAAAGCTAATCCAATTTTCTACGTAACGATACAAGGTTCCGCGCATTCTCTTATATGAAAAGTGATATACAGGGGTTTAGAAACATGGGTTAACCTGGATTTCCATTCTGGACTGCAGTCCAGAATCGTAATCCACCACAGTTATCTCTATCCTAGTGTATTAGAATTCAGTGATAGACATTATATTACAGTAGTTTAAACGGTTAGCTTCGTTCTGAGCCATCGAACGCTAAAATCCGGTTTATACACAATTTATAATAAATTTTATAGTTTGGCATGCACGAAGGTTTTCAGGTTTTACGACGGAATCTGGGACATCATGTTATGTGAGCAAACGTTATAGTATTGGAACCAAAGTCTCAAGGGACATTTCTTACGACTCGGGCCATCACATTTTATATGTTGCCGTCAATTTAACGGGAGTTTCCATTCGGACCGTGCATCGAACACTTAACTTATAACAATTTTACACGAAAAGTATAAGCGGGAATTAAAGGTGATTGAAATTTAATATAACAAGAAGCATGAAGCAAGTATTAAACTTGCCTGAAGACGTGTCGACGAGGGTCCGGCAGCGGCATGATCACGTCACGGCGCAGCACAGGTTCAGCCTTTGGAATCAGATAAATGTACTCAAACCCAGTTAATCACTGTGCACTCATTTTCTCCTGGTTTTATTCATATTTTGATGTGAGAGGGACAGAGATGCTGAGAGAGAGAGAGAGAGAGAGAGAGAGAGATTTAGAGAGAGAGAGAGAGATGCTGAGAGAGAGGGAGAGAGAGCGATTTAGAGAGAGAGAGATGCTGAGAGAGAGAGAGAGAAAGAGAGATTTAGAGAGAGAGAGAGAGAGATTTACTCGGTGACGACGCGGGGTCGACGGAGGCGCCGGCGAGGTGGCCTGCAGAGGGGTGCGCTCGTGTCTGCAGCTTGGAGGGGCGCGGGCAAGGGCTCGGCGTCGGGTGCTCAGGCGGCGGTGATCTCGGTGGTTTTGGTGTGAGGTGATGGAGGAGGGGGTCGCATAGGGTTGCGAGCGATGGTGGTCGGCGGTGCGACGCGGTGGTCGGGGCTAGGTTGGCAGCGGTGGTCGTGGAGGAACTGGCGCAGGCAGTGGGCTGGAGCTTGGAGGTAAGGGGATGGTCTCGGTCGGTAAAGAGGAGGGGATGCAGAGGATGGCTCCGGTGGTTAGGGGCTCGTCGGCGGTATTGGGTGCAGTGGGCTCGGTGTTTGGACGTGCGGAGGAGGATTGGAGGAGCTCGGGGTTGGGCGTTGATGGTTGGAGGAGCTGTGACGTTGAGGGACTTGGGGTTGGGGAGTGGCGGAGCTTCTGGTGCGTGGGGTTGGAGGTTGTAGTGATGTGAACGGCGATGGTCGACGACGTGGCAGTGAGCTCGGTGAGGGAAATTTTTTTGAGAGAGAGTGAGAAGGAGGATGGGGCCGTTGAGGGGAGCGGGTCGTAGGAGGGAGTGCGCGTCGTGGGCGCGAGAGAGGCGGGCGCGACGACTGGGCGACGTGGGGGCGGGGCGCGAAGGAAAGAGCAGGAAAAGGAACGACGTGGGGAAGGAGAGGAGTGGAGCGGGTCGGGTCATGTGGGAATTGGGTCGGGCATAAAATCAAAGGATTTGGGAAAAGAAAAGGGAGATGGGCCGGAGGAGTATGGGCTGGGGAATTATAAAAGGAAAAGGGATTTAGGGAATTGGGCTGGGTTGGGTTTAGAAGAATTTGGAAATTAAGTTTATTAATTGAAGGTTAGGGTTTAGGTTATTAGGTTTTAGAAGAATATAGAAATTTAGAGAAAATTATGTAGAGAAATTTGGGAGAAAATGTTTGGAAAATAAGGATTAGGAAAAAATAGAAGGGTTTAGAAAGATTAGGTGAAAATTTATTTAGGAAATTAAAATAGGCGTGGGAAAATAATTTGGAAATTATGCAAGATTTTTATATACAAGATACCGGGTATTATATCATACCCCACTTATATAAAATTTCGTCCTCGAAATTTAAAATAAGCGATAAGTTACAAAATAACAAACGAAGAGCTACCACATCGAACACTAACACATAGTGTTTACTCAAACAGGCAAGTAAAAATTGAAGGTCTGTAAATGTATAAAAACTAACGTAACTAGGGGGCGGGTCTAAGTAAGTACCAGGCAGAGTCAACTATAAGGGCAAACTATATGTACAAGAGAATAAAAATAGCAATAACAAACAATAATATTCGAGGCATGCTAGATAAAATCGAAACCCTAAATATATGCATACATATGTATATCGAAATAGCGCAGCTAGGATAATAGCATCAGGCATAACCATTTATAATAGCAACTATAATCACGATACCCGGGGATTAAAGTAACAAAATAAAATAGTGAAAGATTTGTCGATAGGTTAAAACATTCTAGTATAATGTATCGATCAAAAGAAAAATAAATTTTAAAATAACTTAGAAAAAATCTACATGGTAAAAATAAGAAACATAGCATAAAATAATAGGTTCAATATATGGTTGCGCTATCGAAAAAGGGAAGAATAGTAGTGTACTTAAAAGGCATAAAACGGAAGTAGTTAATAACACGCACTTTTTGATACATACAAAATAATGAAAGCTAAATTTTCGAATAAAGATGTCCCTAAATATAGTTAGGGTAATAGGAGATAGCACAAAAATGTATAGGGGCTAGCCATTGTAGGGATTACGATGGAGTATGGCTCACTCAAAAGGTCGGAGTGTGACACTTTAAACTGAAGGTCGACGAGACTAGGGTCGGGTCAGCACAGGGTGTAAGGGTGAACAATAATGAACCTCAGGAGGGAAAGAAATGTATGGGGGAGGGAGGACAGTCAATGCATCATGCGAACCAAAAGAAAATCGATAGATTAGCGAACTCAGAAATTTTATCATCATTTCAGAAAATTCAAAATAAGGCATTCTTGAAAAGTAAAAGATGGCCTTAAACTATACATAGATTTATTTGACCAGAGGAGAAAAAAACTGGGTCACGTCAGTCGCGGTTATGGGAGTTCAGCAGGTTACGGTAGGCTCGTGCGCTCAGATAGGGGCGTCCGTTTCCATAGCGCCTCGCAGGGATCGCCACTGGAGGTTCTTCTGCCACGGGGTCTTGTTCTTCTGGTCCTTCTTCCTCGGCTGGAGTTTCTTCATTGAGGTCTGCTTCCTCCTAGTCGGAATCACCGATCATGTCAACTTCTGGGGCTGCGGCTCCCTCGTCCTCGGAATCGTTGTTTCCGAAAATAACCTGTGGGCCGTTGATCTCGTCATCCGAACTCACCAGCATGCGGTCTAAGGAAACGCATGACTGTGTGTCCTCATCTAGATGCGGCACTGCTCCAGGGTGGGCCATGGCCTGAAAAGAAAGAGTCATGATTAGACAGTGGAACACATTAAGAAAATAACCAAGGATACAGAGTACAAGAAAATATGCGGTAGGCAAGGACTGAAAAACAAGATTTAGAATATTGATGCAATGAATAGTATAAGTAAAGTGAGTAGGAAGGGGACAATACATACACCACAACTCAGAATTTTATTACATTCAACTAAAAGTTCAACGGATACAAGATCTCAAACGAAAAGAAAATATTTACAAAGAAGTGACAACATTTTTATTAAAAGCATAAAACGTGATAACTCTTGATTTCCAGACCGCTGCATTCTCGTCATGCGAGTTGAATCCTGCGCTGGGTCCGCCCTATCCTCGAAGCTTGAACTACGAGGTAACCATCACTTAGCAGGAGTGGAGAGTGTGGATGAACCGCCTCCTTGTAGCTCCTTCCTTTTAGGGCAACCATTGATAAGGTGTTCGTTGGATCCGCAAATCAGGCATTGCCCTTTGGCGCTGCGACAATCTCTCTGAAGGTGTCCTAGCATCTTACAGTACCCACAACGTTGGGTCTTCTGCTGCTTCTGTTGCTGGGGAACAAGTGGGCGCTTCATCTTCACCTCTTTTCCTCGTCTAACAGGGATCCCTTTACGATTGGAGACTTCCGCTGGTGCCTGAGTCACCTGCCTTCTTAATCCTTCAGGTAACAGGTCGTTTGTTCGCTCCTGGGCTTCCTTCAGACTCTGCAGTGCATTCAGAATCTCTACGGTCTAATTCTGGGGAGTGGAGATGGAAGAAGAGTCGTTGGAAGGCATGGTCCTGAAACAACAATTTTGAGGACGATATAAGGCACAAGCTATAAGAATTAAAATACAATATGGATTAGGCAAGGGATCAAGAATATCGGGGGTGGTGAAATTCAAACAAGTGGAAATCAACTGTAGAACTCCAAGTCACTCAAACAGAGTACAGTGTTGTAACTATGCTGCAGTTCACAATTATAACCAGGTAACTCTACTAAGTCACCCAAAACTCTAGCGGATGGATCAGAATGTATAGCAGAACAGTGAATCAAGATTGAGAATAACAACTTTACAATCTAGACCGAAGGATGTCTTAGATTGCCAAGCACTACACGGAAACTGAAATCCCAAGTGAAGCAAAAACCTGGCTCTAATACCAACAAAACCATGTCACGCCCCGCTTCCCAAAATACGGAATACGAGGGGTTGACAAGGCCAGCCATGCTCCTACGGTCAAGGAAATATCCTGCCGTAGTCACACATCGGCTTCCAGCTTTACGTGGTAATCAGTAAACAATGCACAGGTAATGAGAAATGCAGTAACTAAATCAAAATAACTGACCAGGTGGAGATCAATGAAGTATAGCTCTGAGTCGCTGATCAAGATGTCCGCGATGTCCGTTAGGTCCTAGTCCAAGCTAGATCCACTTCTCACTCTGAGCATGCATACTCAGGTCGTCAGAGCGACACGATAGCAATATATATATATATGTATATATGGATACAAATGGTAACTCGTACAATAATAATGAAAATGTAACAGTAATCAAAAGAGTAAAGACGTGAACAAGAAGTAGCCAATGCGAGTAGCTAATAGAGCAGGTAAACAGTAACGCGGTGAACAGTATAGCATGGAACGATATGTCAGGTATGTTGAATCAGTAAGCAATGCATAATGTCACTAACCCTATCAGTCTCTAAGTCTCACTGTACAGGTCACTAAGCCTATCGTCAGTCTAAGTGTGAGAGTCAACCACTCGTGAGTATCCCCCACCCAAGGGTAGGACCCAAGGACAAGGGAACATGGGCCCGAAACATGCACGGTAATAATAATCAGTAATATCCCCATATATCTCCATATATCTTTATATATGCCGGCATGGGAATCCTGAGATTCTGTTGAACCCACACTCAAGCTACCCCACACCCCGTAGTCTACATCAAATGCCAACCATAAACTCAAATACCGGTCGGTCCATGACAAGTCTGTGCGAGAACTGGAGACATGATCTCCATCAAGCATGTCCCGACTGATACCCAAGATAAATGGACAGTGTTTGGTGCCTTACCTGTGACACCCATACAAGTGCTTCCATAATTGTCCCATACCAATTATAGTCACACTTATACACGTCCCACAGACGTTGACAATGCAATAAATCAGTAGGGTCCACTGATTGTGTACAAGTACGCGTCATTTTCACTTATCCACTCATGCTTAATCACTAACGTACCTGCCACAATCAAACACTAAAACCTAACACTGGGTAATGCATGTGATCGCTAGGTTACCAATGCAATGACATATATATAATGTGATGAGAATACAATAACTAAGGCATGATTCAGATCTCATCAGTCGGTGTCCTACTACTTGCATAATTTATCATAAATCATACATGCAAAATTTAGCAAATTAATGAAAAGAGGGTAAGCATTAGGTTTGATTATCTATCCATCAAAATTGGTTTCACTTTAATCGGGTTTCAGGATCCCTAGATATGTCCATTTCATTTCGAGCGTTCCCTGCAGGAAATTCAGTTTCTGAACTGAACGTCCGTTTCGCGATACAAATATCACCCTGTTGGGATCAGAATTTAGCAACGCTACAGTTGAATGAAATTTAGGGTTGCCAGTTAGGTTTCCACTGCAATTGGCGGATCAGTAAAATACTATGCCGACAGGGAGTTATGGACAGATTATGTTTGAGGTGTAAAATCTGCTTCCGCAGAATTCAGCAAGACATGTCAACATGGTAAAATGGATTAAAAATATCAAACGGTTGAGGAATCCAGTGAATCTAGTCGAGTAAGAAATCTAATCCAATTTCCTACGTAACGATACAAGGTTCCGCACATTCTCTTATATGAACAGTGATATACAGAGGTTTAGCAACAGGGGTTAACCTGGATTTCCATTCTGGACTGCAGTCCAGAATCGTAATCCACCACAGTTATCTCTATCCTAGTGTATTAGAATTCAGTGATAGACATTATATTACAGTAGGTTAAACGGTTATCTTCGTTCCGAGCCATCGAACGCTAAAATCCGGTTTATACACAATTTATAATAAATTTTATAGTTTGGCATGCACGAAGGTTTTCAGGTTTTACGACGGAATCTGGGACATCATGTTATGTGAGCAAACGTTACAATATTGGAACCAAAGTCTCAAGGGACATTCCTTACGACTCGGGCCATCACATTTTATATGTTTCCATCAATTTAACCGGAGTTTCCATTCGGACCGTGCATCAAACACTTAACTTATAATAATTTTACACGAAAAGTATAAGCGGGAATTAAAGGTGATTGAAATGTAATATAACAAGTAGCATGAAGCAAGTATTAAACTTGCCTGAAGACGTGTCGACGAGGGTCCGGCAGCGGCAGCGGCACGATCGCGTCACGGCGCAGCACAGGTTCAGCCTTTGGAATCAGATAAATGTACTCAAACCCAGTTAATCACTGTGCACTCATTTTCTCCTGGTTTTATTCATATTTTGATGTGAGAGGGGCAGTGATGCTGATTGATCGTTTCTTTGTGTGTCGGTTTTTAGAAAATGAATAGAATTCACAATCAAAGAATTATTTGACCGCAATCAACTACGGTGTCGGATGTAGATCGTTAGCGAGTGCGGATCGTCCACAGGGATTGTGCGATTCGTTTGTATGTTTGATTTGTTTGAATTGAAATCTTAATAGAAAAGAAAAGAAAACATGATTCAAGATTTTTATCGATGGTTTCAAGTTTCACTATTCTAATCAAGAATCAAGAAAATAATAAACATCGAGAATCGAGTTTCGATAGAATTCCAATCACTTTAGGGTTTCATGATTTGAAGTAAAGCTCGTAGGAATCGAGTAAATTGTAGATGTGATGAAGATTCAAGATTACGATCTCTTATCTAGTAACAAATTGGTGCTAAATCGATGTCGAATTCATCGAGGATCAAGGATCTTGCGAGGAATTATGGTTCCTCATCCTATCCTTTGTCCTTTCGATGAATAACATTCACTTGATAGCTTCTTGAAAGTCGAATGATCAATTGTCGATCTCTAGATTGTGCGAAAGGAATCAAGAACACATTCGCATCGATCTAGATCATCGATCAATCAATTTTCAAGAATTTACAATTGTTTTAAGACTTAAGAAAACGTTTAACAATTCATCAACATCATCATTTTACAATTGTTTTGATTCCTCCACGAGCGGAGTTTTATTCAAGCATCATCACAAAGTACATATTCAAGAATCAAAATGAATCATAATGCTTGAATTGAAATGTAAACAAGTTTAAAGAATCTTCACCTTTATTACAACAACATGTAGTTACAACTCTCGAGATTTACAAGACGTAGGAACTTCGCTCGTTGAATCTTGCATCGCTCGGCTTCTTGAGTCTTGGATCGCTTCGATCTCGTGCTCCGTTGAATATCGGCTTGGCTTCTAAAGGATGTTTGAAGACTTGCTTTGCTTGAACTCCAAGGATCTTGAATTGGGTATTTCTAGATTGGATTAGGGTTAGGGTTTGGAGGTGGCAAGAATGTGGGTAGATGAAGAACTAGGGTTTAGCCAACAATGAGTTGTCTAAAATCTATGATCTAAGATGATATTATGAGATATATCTAGATGATTTACAAGTGAGCCTAGGGGTCTATTTATAGGTTTCCCAAACCCTAGGTCTAGGTTTTTGAATTTGCAATTCCCTCCAAAAGTTTGTTGTAAGTTAGTTAGGAGCTTAGCTTAGACTTTAAGCTAGGAATGTTTAGCTTAGAAAACCCTAGTTTGCTGAATTGGCAGAAGCTTCGAGATCCCTCTGGAAACTGTAGTGTCTTTCTGAAGTGTAGGGGCTGAAATGAGAGTTATGAAGCTGAACTGAGGTGGTAACGTGGCAAGGCCGCCGCGGAACCGCGGCGCAAGGCGGCTCCGGCCGCGGTTCCGCGGCCACTTGGCTGCCTTTGGGCTTCAAGCTTCTTCTGTTGGTTTGTGTTGTCTTTTGATGTATTTCCTGCTATGTTGAATCTCTGAATTCTTTTTAGATCAATATCAGATTCAAAATCCTTGAGTTGGCGTATTCTTCAGCAGTCTTTGTTTGTAAATTTGATCGATCTTCTGGATTTTCCTGCAAAAACTTCGGAACACAAGTTGCGATATATAGGAATGATGCCATGCTATGAAATGAAGTCAATTTCCTTTATCGTGCCGGTTTTAGAGTCTAACACATGCAATCTGATATTTAACGACTGATTTGCTAATATGTGCGATATGAATGCCGAACACTTCTAGATGAGTGCAAATGATAGGGAAATTGCCGGTTTAAAAATGCAGTATTTTCGATTGATCAAATTCCCCCAAACTTGTTTTCGATCGTCTCGAGCGAACATTTTATTAAAAAGAAGGAGAAAATAAAGAAAGAGAAAAACTAACTAGCACACTTTCGCAGGCAACACGATTGCACAGAGCACGTGCAACAATCCTTTAAATCTCTAGGTGTCCCTAGTAGGAGGAGTGTTGTCTCCTGAGGGTTTTCAGCGGATTACACCCACAAAATCCAATAATAAAAGAAAAATCATGAATATTACATTTAAAGAAAAGAATTGTAAAAGAAAAGCCTTGAAAATTAGGGTTTCCAACTAAGCTAGCTCTTTGGTTGTCATGAGCCCTATCTTAATGGTCATGAAAAGATGTCAGAAATCACGTCCTCCCTCAATAAAATATCGTCTTATTCTTCATTCCAATCTTTCTTCCAAACATCGATCATATAACCCTGCGTGTGTGTAAATACATCCCTACACCCGGAGAATTCAATTCAAGCTATCATACTCTTGCCCATCAGCCTCGGTACTTTTTAATTAATAAATATTTAGATTAGATTGCTCACACACTTTCATGCGACCGTTAATACTTCTTGAGGTACTAACCGACCGATTACTCCTGTGCTTACTTACTTGGTGTATTTTGTTCGTCTTGCACCACCTAAGGCTTAGCAGTGACTCCCAGACCAGTTGGCCTTAGGGCATTAGGTGAAGAGGCACCCTCGCTATATTTTTTTATTGCTGCCTTGGCGATAACAAAACCAGTGTTCCTTTTTCTCACCACTTTATATTTTCTTCATTTTTTTATTTCCTTCATACTTTTGGCTATAAGACAAGAGCATTTCAAGGTATCCTCTACTATCCCAGGCTTTAAGACGTGTGTAAGTGCGAATAGCAGGGTATCAACGTTCAAAATGTTTGGCTTTCAGAATAGAAACTATTTTTCAGACTTATTTTTATCCTCAGATTAGTGACGTCCTTCATCTTACTAACCCTTGGGACAACGGCTCATAACTACTTATTACTAGTTCGTATAAGAAAACTTCTAATTTTCTTGGTTTTCTTAATTTTTTTTCTAATCTCATGGATGTAATTTTTCACTATCTAAAATTTCATTATCTTATTTATGTACAAAAAAAATGTTAACTATCAAAATATTATTATACTTTGAAAATTTTAAATTTTTATAATTTTTTTAAAGAAATGTTTTGTGCTTATTCAAATGATATGCAAATGATGCAAAAATAAGCACAAACCTCCCCCAAACTTGTTTTCAATAGTGTCCTCACTGTTGCCAACGGCTATATCTACAAAACCTGTAAGTCTGGGAGGAATTATTAGTGGGGGCAAAATATATAAGTGAAGAACTTCTCCCAAACTTACTCTTTTCACTCTCCTCCATTCAAAAGATGATGCAATGATATACTGGACATGAAGGTGAGACGGAGGAATTTTAATCTAAATAAATTGGCTCCTGTAAGAACAGGAGCTCCTCCGTGGGGTCAGTGGAAAAATACGGCTTTAGTCTATGTCCATTCACTTTAAAAAATGTGCCGTTTTTAACATTTTCTACTTCTACTGCCCCGTGCGGATATACAGACCGCACAACAAAAGGTCCCTTCCACCGAGATCGAAGCTTACCCGTGTGAAGGTGTAGTCGTGAATCATAAAGAAGGACTTGTTGACCAGGTGAAAATGTTTTCCTCAAAATATTTTTATCATGAAAAACCTTAGTCCTATTCTTTATGATCACAGCGTTATCATAAGCTTCATCGCGGAGTTCGCTTAGCTCATTAAATTGCAGCTTCCGAAAGTTGCAGGCTTGGTTTAGGTCAAAATTTATTTCCTTAATAGCCCACAATGCTTTATGCTCAATCTCGACGGGTAAGTGACGTGCATTCCCAAACACTATCCTATATGGAGACATCCCTAGGTCGGTTTTAAATGCAGTTCGGAATGCCCAAAGAGCATCCGTCAGTTTGGTCGACCAGTCTTTTCTATTCTTAGCAACAGTCTTCTCCAGGATAAGTTTGATCTGTCTGTTTGAGATTTCAGCCTGCCCGCTCGTTTGGGGATGATAGGGTGTAGAAAGTCGCTGGTTGATTGCGTATTTCCGCATCAAAGTCTCGAAATACCTGTTGCAGAAATGTGTCCCATTATCGCTAATAATAGCGCGTGGGTGTCCAAATCGCGAAAAGATATTCTCTTTTAAGAACTTAATGACAACTTTCCTGTCATTAGTGCGACATGGAATGGCTTCAACCCACTTTGAGACATAATCAACCGCCAGCAGTATGTACAAATTCCCAAAGGAGTTGGAAAAGGGACCCATAAAATCAATGCCCCAAACATCGAAAATTTCAACTACCAGAATGGGTTGCTGAGGCATTTCATTTCTCTGGGAGATTCTACCCGTGTACTAACATTGTGTACATGTTTTGCAATAGTCAAATGTGTCCTTGAATAAGGTCGGCCAATAAATCCACATTGCAAAACCTTCTCCGCCGTCTTTTTAGGACCGAAGTGACCCCCGCAGGCCTGATCATGACAAAAAGAAAGAACAATCTTGAACTTTTCTTTTGGGACACACCGGCGAATGATCTGATCAGGACAATACTTAAACAAATATGGATCGTCCCAGTAAAAGTGTTTTACTTGGGATAGAAAACGGTATTTGTCCTGTTTTGACCAATCGCTGGGTATAAGTCCCGTGACAAGATAGTTCACAATATCCCTGAACCAAAGTTCATTGGATACGCTCAAGAGTTGTTCGTCAGGAAACGAATCATTGATCGGCAGGGTCACAGGGGAAGAAGAGATGCGTGAAAGATGATCGGCTACTACGTTTTCACATCCTTTCTTATCTTTGATAACAAGATCAAATTCTTGTAGTAGAAGGATCCAACGTATTAGTCGACCTTTTGCATCTTTCTTCGCCAGAAGATGTTTTAAGGCGGAATGGTCAGTATACACAACTATAGGTGGGCCAATTAAGTAAGGCCTGAATTTTTCTAATGCAAATACAACCGCTAAAAGTTCCTTTTCGGTGGTTGTATAATTGATTTGTGCATCATTCAAGGTCTTACTTGCATAGTATATCACGTGTGGAATCTTTTCAATGTGCTGTCCTAAGACTGCACCTACTGCAAAGTCGGATGCATCACACATCAGCTCAAAGAGGTAGTCCCAATTTAGAGACGATAGAACGGGGGCTGAAGTGAGTGAGTGTTTAAGTGAGTCGAAAGTTGTCTCACAGTCCGAGTCAAAATGGAAGGTCGTATCCTTGGCCAGGAGAAGAGTTAAAGGTCTAGCAATTTTGCTAAAGTCCTTAATGAATCTCCTATAAAAGCCCGCATGGCCAAGGAATGATCGAATATCTTTGACGCTTTTGGGATGAGGGAGGTTTTGAATGACATCTATCTTAGCTCTGTCAACCTCAATGCCTTTCTGTGAAATAACATGTCCATGTACAATTCCTTCTTGGACCATGAAATGGCATTTTTCCCAGTTCAAAGTTAAGTTCTTCTCTTTGCAACGAGTAAG
This sequence comes from Agapanthus africanus, assembly GCA_030015575.1. Taxonomy (NCBI): domain Eukaryota; kingdom Viridiplantae; phylum Streptophyta; class Magnoliopsida; order Asparagales; family Amaryllidaceae; genus Agapanthus; species Agapanthus africanus. The sequence continues at coordinate 325,826,082 of JASDDO010000012.1, read as the reverse complement.
AACAGCGTCAAGATTCGATAGGCAATCAGAAAAAGAGTCTCCAAAAATCGAGAAATCGTCCATAAAGATCTCCAGAAAATTCTTTACCATATCAGAGAATATCCCCATCATACACCGCTGAAAGGTAGCGGGAGCATTGCATAACCCAAAGGGCATGCGATTGTAAGCAAAGGTACCAAAAGGACAAGTAAAAATGGTTTTATCTTGATCCTTTTTGGCGATGGGGACCTGATTATAGCCTGAGTATCCGTCCATAAAACAATAATACTCTCGTCCTGCTAAGCGTTCCAGCATTTGATCAATGAATGGTAGAGGAAAGTGGTCTTTCCTCGTGGCAGCATTGAGTTTTCTATAATCAATACATACACGCCACCCAGTTTGGGCGCGTGTCTGAATCAACTCATTCGCCTCATTGGTTATAACAGTGATGCCGGATTTCTTAGGGACGACATGTATAGGACTCACCCATTGGCTATCGGAGATGGGCTATATAATACCATTATCTAGACATTTGACGATTTCTTTCATCACTGCTTCCTTCATGACGGGAATCAACCGTCTCTGTGGTTCTCGGGTGGGTCTGGCATCATCCATCACATGTATATGATGTTCAACAATCAAGGGACTAATCCCTTTGATGTCCGCCATAGTCCAACCAAACGTCTCTTTATACCGATAAAAGTGCATTCTCTTGCTCTGATGCTAGAGAAGTGGATATGATAACCGGTAAAGACTCCTTCTCACATAAATAAGCATATTTAAGATGAGAAGGTAAAATTTTGAGATCTAATACGGGCGGAGAAATGATAGAAGGTGGGATCATCGAGTGATTTTTGGAATTACAAAGAAGCTCAGAGCCTGTGAAAGATACAGACTCGGGTGGAGAAAAGTCAGGAGTGCAGGACTCAAGTGTAGGAAAAGTGTCCTCACTAAGATCATGTGTATGATCAAACAGAGATGTGGTAATGTCGTCGAGATCTGTAAAGCAAAGATCCTCAGCTCCGCAACTATCGGGAGCGATCTCGTGGACAGAGCACACATCTAGAATATGAGCAGAGGGTTCTGATGGCTGACTTCCAACTTTGTAGATATTTAGTTCAATGGTCATATTTTCAAATGATAAGTTCATTGAACCATTTCTACAGTTAATAACAACGTTGGAAATGGCAAGGAAAGGACGACGCAGAATCACCGGAATTTGGCCCCGGGGGTTTGCTACAGGCTGTGTATCGAGTACAATGAAGTCTACAGGGAAAACAAATTCCCCGACCTTTATCAACACATCCTCTAGTTCACCCCTTGGTTTGGTGATTGAACGGTCTGCCATTTGGAGAGTGCAGTGAGCAGGTTTCTGCTCTCCAATCCCTAGTTGCTCATATACATGTTGGGGTAAAAATTTACACCCCCGTTGACCGAGTCAAAGTCAAGGTCAACCCCAAGCCAGGTGGGCCCAAGCCCAGGTCAAGCGGGCCCATGCCTAAGTCGAGCCCGCGGCCAGCCTCCTCCATGCTAAAATATAGATCATGTAATAAATAATTTTCATGTAATTTTTTATACATGAATGTATGCAAAATGGGCATAAAGCCAAATTTTTGTAAGCCCATGGCTTATGTGCAAAAATGAAATGGCACATGAGCCATGGGATAGGCAAAATGCCATTTTGTGAAGCCCAAGGGGCTATATGTAAATATGTAAGCCTATAAAAGGCAACATGATGAATAAAAAAAAAACAACTTTTCATTCTCTCCACAAAAATTTTAGATCTGAGATCTTTTGTGCCTCCTTCTCCTTCTCTAAGGTTCTAAACCTTCTCACTTCTTTTGAATTAAATCAAGAGTTTTACTCTTTCTTTTCAAAAACTAAGAAGTCTTCCACCACAAAACCCATAAAGGAGAACTTGGATCTACCATTAGATCTCAGAAAGGAGAGATTTTTAGATCTCACATCTCTTAATCATCAAGATCCAGCCAACAAAGGAGGAAGAGGAAGAACCCCTTTCATCAACCAAAACATTTTAGGAGTTTAACTCCATATATTTACATACATATATATATATATATAATAAATATTTCCTTTCTGAAGCATAGCTTCTGTTTCTTAGGCTAAAAGCCTCCTTTTCTCGCCGGCGCTCTAGCGCAGAGCACCCGCGTGCCGACACGTGGCGCGCTTGCGCTCCAGCGCTCAGCGCTCGAGCGCAAAGCGCCCCCGTGCCGACACATGGCGCGCTTGCGCTCCAGCACAAGCGCTCGAGCGCAAGTCGCCCCGGTGCCGACACGTGGCGTGCTTGCGCTCCAGCGCAAGCGCTCGAGCGCAAGTCGCCCCCGTGCCGACACGTGGCGCGCTTGCGCTCAAGCGCAAGCGCTCGAGCGCAAGTCGCCCCCGTGCCGACACGTGGCGCACTTGCGCTCCAGCGCCCAGCGCTCAAGCGCAGAGCGCCCACATGCCGACACGTGGCGCGCTTGCGCTCCAGCGCCCAGCGCTCAAGCGCAGAGCGCCCACATGCCGACACGTGGCACTCCAGCGCCTGAGCGCACAGCACCTAGGCGCACAGCGCCCAAGGTGCTGCCCCACACATCCTTTGGATGTCTTTTCCCCTTTTTATATATATACATGTATATATACACATATGTATACATATTTACACACACACATACTCCGCGACACTGTCCCTGTTAGAAAAAATTTCTAACGGGGCGCTGCCCCGCACCCCGCAAGGGGGCTGCTAGCCTCCTTGACCCCCAGCCCGCTATCCGGGTAGCGGGACCCCCGTAAAAACTCTGCGTGGATCCCGATATATCCAAACCCCCCTTTCAAAACGCAACACACGTACACTGCACATTGAATTCGCATGACCATTTTAACCCGTTAATCGGAGGTTCCCTCGCCCCAAAAGCGAGGGGTAATTAACGGCGGCTTAGTCCGCGGCTGCCGGAGATTTGGATCCCCACAATCAATAAACTCTGGCCTACCCTAGGCAGGGGGAATCTGTAATGCGCCTGACAAGCGCGCGCGTATTCCTATCTCAATGGGGTGACGAAAAACACCCTACAGATTCTAGTACGCCCGGTGGGACCAATCTCTCCTCCCATATTTCGGGTTAAGCGTTCATGCGAACTCAATCAATATACATACCTGTATTTATACTAAAAATAATGCTTTTTCATGTAGATTTTCAAGCAATCACCTTCCGACGATGTCTTCGATGATGAACTCAGCTCCCGTCTCCTACACGATGAGGATAGGCTCTAGGACGGTCCTTCCGGCCAGTCTCGGGCGACAATGGGAGGAGCCGCTGCTACCATTCGGCTCTATTATGTTCATGCCAGTTGGCGCCATCCCAGCTCCTCAAGCCCCGGTGGCAGACAAACCGGTCTCGAAAGGCAGGAGACCAAATGTGGTGATCTCAAGGGCGCCCCGACCCAAACGCAAGTCGGTATCTGAACAACTTTCCTTGACCCCAGCTGAGGGCAAGGCCATCAACACCAACAAAGCTACAACGCGTCCCGATCAAGCTCCAGCGGCGTCCCTGACAAATGCTCGATCGGGTGTCTTCTCTAAGCTCCCCGCTGATCAACTCACAATGGCTTCCCGGGTAGCGGATGCCCGCCAAGCCTTCAAAATCGAGAAGCTGAGGGAGAAAAGGCTCAGATATAGAGCCAATAAAAGGGCCAGGGCTCCTGCCAGGCTGAACCTCATGAGGTTCGAAGAACAGGGTTACCCCGCCGAAGATGAGGAAATGGCTGGGTATGTGGTCCACACTGTCTACACGGTGGGCACGCGCAGCAAGAGCAAGGACGGGGCTACCACATCTCAAACCCAATCTGGCTTGAATGTGGTGGCCGCTTCCCAAGAACAGCCGCCTCTGCTGGGTGATGAAAACCCTCTTGATGAGGATGATAGGCGGAAAGACCCTTCGGTCCATGAGGAGTCGGGCTCGGAAAGCGAAGAAGAGCCGACTTTCCGCCTCGGGACCGCGGAACAAGAGCTGCTTCAAGAGCTCCGAAAGCAGCTCAGAAACAAAGACAAGGAGATGGACAAACTCTACTCCAAAATCGATGACTTGACGAATGTCGTGATGCAGCTCACGGCCCGACTTGCCTCTCAGCCGCCCAATCAAGCGGAGGGCTCTGCTCGTGAACCGGGAAATGGTGTCCCAAAGCAGCCGACGCCTATTCCCTCAAATCCAAAAGTGGGCGAACTACATGAAAACCAGTCGCATCCTATCTTGGGAAATGTCTTGGCTACCGATGACAGTAGCCCGCTAACTCAAGATCAAATCATGGATTTGGTTGCCAGCAAAGTCAAAACATTGGTGGCCGAAGCCGAAGCGCAAAAAGATATCAGCAGTAGTGGGAGACCATATCCTGCTCAGTATGATCTGGTAGAGTTTCCCAGCGGCTATGTCATCCCTAAATTCGGAAGATTCGATGGGACGGGAAATGCGAATCAACACATCGCCCACTTCAAAGCCTCATGCGGGAATACTGGGGGAAATGATGCGCTTCTCCTCCGCCAGTTCGTTAATAGCTTGACCGATGTTGCTTTCGACTGGTACGCGAGCATACCGGATGGCTCTGTTACTACTTTCGTCCAAATGGAATCTTTATTTCGACAAAGATTCATGAGTGTCAGCGATAAGATCACCATTGCCGAGCTCGTAAGGACCAAGCCCAAGAACAACGAAAGTAGCACGGATTTTATAACCCGATGGCGCAATCTCTCCGTCAAATGTGAACCGCCGATAGAGCAGGACCAATCTGTCAGTCTCCTTGTCGGGAATCTCAACAGCTGGATGGCCCCGTTTTTATGCACCGCGGGTCTCAAAACATTCCAAGAGCTGATCAGGAAAATCCAGATGCTGGAGCGCTCAAAACAGGAGTCCTCCTTGGATTCTCAAAATAACAATAAGTCCTGGAGAAACCGGAAGGACGATAATCGCAAAGGCGGAAACTTCGATGATTCTGAATCTTTCAACACTTCGGTTAACCAAAATAAGCAAGGGATGAGCGGACCTAGCGCTAACCAGCCTCGGAAGCCAATGTTCGGAGAGGGAGGAGAATCTCCACTGAAAGAGAAGCTGGATAAGGTCTATTCCTTCAGACGGGACAAAATCCGTAAAATATTCAAAGACGCCCTGAAGAACGGTCTACAACTGCCAGAGTCGAAAAGACCGCAGGAAGCGAATAGGACCGACGACCCCAAATACTGCCCCTATCACAGATTGATAGGTCATGCCATTGAGGACTGCTTCGTCTTCAAAGATTGGGTCGAAAAGCAATACAAGGCAGGAGAGATAGAACTGTCCAAAGGCGTGTTAACAAACAGTCAAGCTGCAACCGCCAATTTCATACAAATGGAAACTGAAGTTCTTCGTGAAACCGATTCTCTCAGACATCTGCCTTTCTTTGAAAACAATCGACCACCACGTCATTAAACTGGGAACAGTTGACCACCATGTCACTAAACTGGGAATAATCGACCTCTAAGTCGTTAAACTAGGAATGTAAAAAATATATATATATATATATATATATATATATATATATATATATGTGTGTGTGTGTGTGTGTGTGTGTAAATAAAAAAAATGTGTAAATAAAAGAAAAATAAAGAAAAGCCGAAATGATGGGGCAACTCGCAATAAAAATCAGCGAGTAAAATAAAGATGAAAATAAAGCCGAAATGATGGGGCAATCGCGATCTTCGCGATAAGAAAAGCTGAAATGATAGAGCAATCGCGGTAAAGAAAAAACGAAAAAAAAAACAAAACAGTGGCGAATGATGAGTCGCTCCTGGTACCATATTCCAGTGCAGCGATGCAGACGCCAACCAAATTCCAAATCCCATACCCCAACGGCGAATGATGAGTCGCTCCTGGTACCATATTCCAGTGCAGCGATGCAGACGCCAACCAAAATCCAATTTCCCAAAATTCTTCCAGCCCTACGGCCATTCCCCAAATTGACTGCCGTATACAATCCACAGGCTCAAATAATTCTCAGCATACCCATGCCCCACCGCAATCACCAGTTACGCGGCTGGTCTCCGCCTGTGGAATTATGCTCCATTAAAAAGACCCACTCATGTGTCCTCACGATACATGAGGAGAACAAACCTTTGTGGGATCCTTACGACTCACGAAGGAAAAACACACTTAGGAGTCCTCACGACTCCTAAGGAGAAAATACACCTACGGGATCCTTACAACCCGTAGGGAGAAAATGCTTTTATGGGACCCTCATGTTAGTTATATGTATGCCCTAGAGGCCATTACTGTACATAGGATGTATATTGTAGTGGATGCTGGGACATATATAGGTAGGACTTTCTTGCTCGACATGATAGTATGCTATCTGGTTGCTCTTTACCTCAACGTGTATACTGATTGTCTCTCTATTACATGTTGGTAAAGTCCTTAGGATATGTACTTGACTACCTGGACTATGATGCAGATCATACTAGTGGGGACATGGTAGTCCATAAGTACATCCTTCAAGGTCCCTAGTCGTGGGTGTATCGAGACGGGGCATCGATATACCAGAGTAGACTAGCATATACCTTCTCGACCCATACAGATGGGCGATGGATGATCCCATATCCATTGGTGTTTGACATCAGAGATGATATACGGGTGCTCAGTAGAGACTGGGTACACTGGACGGACTCGCCGAGAACTCCCAGATGGTATTATACCTTACGTCAGATGGCAGTTCTCTGGTGACACTGGTACAGAGTAGTCTGTTGACCCGAGATCGTCATAGAGTCTTGTGTGGTTCCCACTGTGCTTTGATTTCCATCTTACCACGTCCAAGAGGCCGTGCAAAACGGTGGTTTTTGGGTACAGTCCCGAGTCACATGGAGGCAATGAGCGATAGGAGGGGATTCGTCTCTCCCGGTATAGGGAGTTGATGTTGCGCTGTGTTCGATTGGCTATAACAGGAAATCCCTGGCCAGGGTTGCTGAGATTTACTGGTAAGTGTTACCAGTAGTTTCTCGAATTGTTATAGACCTCATATCGACACGACTTATCGAGCTATTGGGGTCTGACGTTTACCACCCCTAGGCAAGATATGCGACATATCAGACGACGAGACCGGACTGTACGGTAGTGTTACTGGTTGGATTCACTGGAGTGTGAGCGGGCTTGCTCGTCGATCTTCTGATCGCTCAATACCCGGGTGGCCGTTATGTTTAGCAGACCGCTTGCGGCTTGTGGGTGTTTGATATGATCATCATCTGCTGCCGGCGTATTGACGAGTCTTTAGAGTCCTACACAGAGGTTTCCTGGCTCAAGCGAAACGAAATAGGAGCGCATATGAGATATGTGCGGGACCAAGAATAATGCGTGTATATGATACCGTATTCTATTCTCGCGATGAATGTATCGAATGGTTGTATGCGATATAACCTAGTTATCGAATCAAGGATTGATTCGATAAGCCGATACATTGGATACTAGTCGGTTATATGCGATATGACCGGATCGTTAAATCAAGTGTTGATTTAATGATTTAATGTATAATTATATATTTGTTATATTACTTTGCATTAACTAGTATTGGTTTACTTTAAATGGATTTTCTCACTTGGATTGTGCACATTGTATATGTGATATATTTTTGTGCACTTGTATGTATCATGTTTGATGATGCATGCTAACTTGTGTTTTGTGTAAAGTTTAAACCATGGTTATGTAATGGTTAGGGTTTTCATTTTCATATCTATTTATTTATTTATTTATTTATTCATTTTGGAAAATGATAAGCATAATGCAAAATGGTGGCTTTCTTTGGATGGATGTTGAAGCTTCATGAAGCTTTGACCAAGTGACCATTTTGTCTCCATGCTTAACCCTAACCATTCCCACTAACCATGATTAATTCTCTACACTAAACCATGGTTGGAATATGATAAATATTCAATTTCTTTTCTATTTTTAAATAACTTATCATATCATCATCTTCTTCAATGAAGAAACCTTCACTTCATCAATGGTGATTGATGAAAATGAGTGAGAAATCCAATTCTAAAGTCTACCCACTTCCTATTTCTCCATCCTCTACCTCTTGCCAAGTAGTAGAGTGTGTTTTCTTCACAAGTTTCTTGACTTGGTGAAGTTGGAGCTTGATCTAGTGATTCCTCGACGTAGATCATCTTCGGCATCGTTGTCGATGACCTAGCCCGTCCATTCTCCGATGAAGCCGACGCTAGAGCCCGGGGTTCGACTTGGACAGCGAGGAGACTTCATTGCGGAGCTATGGAGGTGGAGCACCGGATCTACAAAGGTTGTATTTCTGTTATCTTATAGTTTAGTTGTAAACTAGCTCATTTTATCGCCTAAACATCTAGCCAACGATCTAGTCTAGGGTTTCTCGGCACCGTATTTTTAGAAAATGGCATGGTTGATGCCTTGTGAGACCTCTTGAGAGTGCCTAGGAACCCTACACCTCACGGCCCATAAAATTGAAAAGCCTTAGGCGATAGGGATCTAAACCTGTCTCCTAAGACATCGCTCCCCAATACCCAAGTGGCGAATGATGAGTCGCTCCTGGTACCATATTCCAGTATAGCGATGCAGACGCCAACCAAATTCCAATACCATACCCCAAGTGGCGAATGATGAGTCGCTCCTGGTACCATATTCCAGTGCAGCGATCCAGACGCCAACCAAATTCCAAATCCCATACCCCAACGGCGAATGATGAGTCGCTCCTGGTACCATATTCCAGTGCAGCGATGCAGACGCCAACCAAATTCCAATCCCATGCCCCAATGGCGAATGATGAGCCGCTCCTGGTACCATATTCCAGTGCAGCGATGCAGACGCCAACAAAGTCCCGAAATTTTTATGGCCCTACGGTCTGGATCATACATCCTGCAAAACCGTATACAATCCACGGGCGTAAAACAATCCTAATCTCTCCAAAAATAATAATAAAAAAAGGTATGTCCACAAGCAAAATGGGCACGGATGAAAACCCGAAAGGGCTCCGTGAGTAAAACAGCAGGACTGCCGGCGAGTTTGTGAAAACCCGAAAGGGCGCAAACTCGTAAGAAAGAGATGAAATGCACTCACAAGGTCCTCTCGACTTTGTGAGGAGAAAATTCCCGCGTGAGATCCTTTTGACTCACAAAGGAGCAACACACTTGGGAGTCCCCACGACTCCCAAGGAGAAAATACACTTACGGGATCCTTACGACCCGTAGGGAGAAAATGCTTTGTGAGACCCTTACAGCTCACAAAATTGAAAAGTCTTAGGTGATAGGGACCTAAAACCCGTCTCCTAAGCCATCATTTCCTAATAAGCAAACGCAAATGATGGTTCGCTCCTGGTACCATATTCCAGTGTAGCGATGCTGATGCCAAACCAAAAAAACCAATTCCCAAATCCTCTCATGACAAGTGATGATTCGCTCTCGGTACCATATTCCAGTGTAGCGATGCTGATGTCAACCCAAATCAAATCAAACCAACAACCTCTATGGCGGAATCATGCTTCGTCCCAGAATTTACCCCGTGTCGAAATCATGCTTCGCCTTGGGATATCTACCTTCCTTGCCGGAATTATGCTCCGCCTCGGAATCAAATCAACCAACCAGCTCTGCGTCGGAATCAAGCTTCGTCTCAGAATGTGCACCCCGTGTCGAAATGATGCTTCGCCTCGGTGTACCTTCCTTTCCTGTCGAAATTATGCTTCGCCTCGGAATCAAGTCAGCCAACAAGCTCTGCGCCGGAATCATGCTCCGTCTCAAAATATACCCCGTATCGAAATCAATGCTTCGCCTCGGAATATTTGCCTCCCTTGTCGGAATTATACTTCGCCTAGGAATCTACCTCTGCATCGAAATCATGCTTCGGTCAGAATGTCTGCCGATCATCGGAATGATGCTCCGTTCTCTGGAATTATGCTTCGCTCATCGGAATGATGCTCCGATCACTGGAATCATGCTCCGCCCTTCGGAATGATGCTCCGATCCCTGGAACCATGCTCCACTCATCGGAATGATGCTCCGATCCCTGGAATCATGCTCCGCCCTTCGGAATGATGCTCCGCTCCCTGGAACCATGCTCCGCTCATCGGAAAGATGCTCCGCTCATCGGAAAGATGCTTCGAACTCCGGAATGATGCTCCGATCCTTGGAATTATGCTCCGCTCTTCGGAAAGATGCTCCGAACTCTGGAATCATGCTCCGCTCATCGGAATGATGCTCCGATCCTTGGAATTATGCTCCGCAAATTGGAATGATGCTCCGCTCATCGGAATGATGCTCCGATCCCTGGAATCATGCTCTGCTCATCGGAATGATGCTCCGATCCTTGGAATTATGCTCCGCAAATTGGAATGATGCTCCGCTCATTGGAATGATGCTCCGCTCATTGGAATGATGCTCCGCTCTTCGGAAAGATGCTCCGAACTCTGAAATCATGCTCCGCTCTTCGGAAAGATGCTCCGAACTCTGGAATGATGCTCCGATCCCTGGAATTATGCTCCGCAAATCGGAATGATGCTCCGACCTTGGAATTATGCTCCGCACTTCGGAATGATGCTCTGACATTGGAATTATGCTCCGCAAATCGGAATGATGCTTCGATCCTCGGGAATCATGCTCCCCGGGATGATGCTTCGCCTCCGGAATGATGTTCCACATCGAAGTTCAGCTTCAAGATCCATCAATTTCATGCACACAACTCAAATTTACACCCCCGTTGACCGAGTCAAAGTCAAGGTCAACCCCAAGCCAGGTGGGCCCAAGCCCAGTCAAGCGGGCCCATGCCCAAGTCGAGCCCGCGACCAGCCTCCTCCATGCTAAAATATAGATCATGTAATAAATAATTTTCATGTAATTTTTTATACATGAATGTATGCAAAATGGGCATAAAGCCAAATTTTTGTAAGCCCATGGCTTATGTGCAAAAATGAAATGGCACATGAGCCATGTGATAGGCAAAATGCCATTTTGTGAAGCCCAAGGGGCTATATGTAAATATGTAAGCCTATAAAAGGCAACATGATGAATAAAAAAAAGACAACTTTTCATTCTCTCCACAAAAATTTTAGATCTGAGATCTTTTGTGCCTCCTGCTCCTTCTCTAAGGTTCTAAACCTTCTCACTTCTTTTGAATTAAATCAAGAGTTTTACTCTTTCTTTTCAAAAACTAAGAAGTCTTCCACCATAAAACCCACAAAGGGGAACTTGGATCTACCATTAGATCTCAGAAAGGAGAGATTTTTAGATCTCACATCTCTTGATCATCAAGATCCAGCCAACAGAGGAGGAAGAGGAAGAACCCCTTTCATCAACTAAAACATTTTAGGAGTTTAACTCCATATATTTACATATATATATATATATAATAAATATTTCCTTTCTGAAGCATAGCTTCTGTTTCTTAGGCTAAAAGCCTCCTTTTCTTGCCGGCGCTCAAGCGCAGAGCGCCCGCGTGCCGACACGTGGCGCGCTTGCGCTCCAGCGCTCAGCGCTCGAGCGCAGAGCGCCCGCGTGCCGACACGTGGCGCGCTTGCGCTCCAGCGCTCAGCGCTCGAGCGCAGAGCGCCCCCGTGCCGACACGTGGCGCGCTTGCGCTCCTGCTCAAGCGCTCGAGCGCAAGTCGCCCCGGTGCCGACACGTGGCGCGCTTGCGCTCCAGCGCAAGCTCTCGAGCGCAAGTCGCCCCCGTGCCGACACGTGGCGCGCTTGCGCTCAAGCGCAAGCGCTCGAGCGCAAGCGCTCGAGCGCAAGTCGCCCCCGTGCCGACACGTGGCGCGCTTGCGCTCCAGCGCCCAGCGCTCAAGCGCAGAGCGCCCACATGCCGACACGTGGCACTCCAGCACCTGAGCGCACAGCACCTAGGCGCACAGCGCCCAAGGTGCTGCCTCACGCATCCTTTGGATGTCTTTTCCCCTTTTTATATATATACATGTATATATACACATATGTATACATATTTACACATACACATACTCCGCGACACTGTCCCTGTTAGAAAAAATTTCTAACGGGGCGCTGCCCCGCACCCCGCAAGGGGGCTGCTAGCCTCCTTGATCCCCAGCCCGCTATCCGGGTAGCGGGACCCCCGTAAAAACTCTGCGTGGCTCCCGATATATCCAAACCCCCCTTTCAAAACGCAACACACGTACACTGCACATTGAGTTCGCATGACCATTTTAACCCGTTAATCGGAGGTTCCCTCGCCCCAAAAGCGAGGGGTAATTAACGGCGGCTTAGTCCGCGGCTGCCGGAGATTTGGATCCCCACAATCAATAAACCCCGGCCTACCCTAGGCAGGGGGAATCTGTAATGCGCCTGACAAGCGCGCGCGTATTCCCATCTCAATGGGGTGACGAAAAACACCCTACAATACAGAATATGGAAGTAGGTTAACACTTGCGCCAAGGTCTAAAAGAGCACGATTTATGTTTTTACCCCCAATAGAAATCGATATTGCAGGACATCCTGGGTCCTTTCGTTTCTTTGGTAGCTGGGGGATAAAAGCAGTGCTAATATTATTAGACATAAAGACCTTCTTCGGCACTTGAGTCTTCCTCTTCCTAGTGCACAAGTCCTTAAGAATTTTCGCATAAGCGGGGACTTGTTGAATCTCATCTAGGAGATGGATGTTGATGTTAACCTGTTCGAACATTTCCATAATTTTCTCCATATGAGGACTCGTTCTATTACCCCTTAACCGATTCGGGTAAGGAGCTTTCGCAATAAGCGCCGGGTCCATCATAGGAGAAGGAAGAGGGGGTAGACGAGATCCCAAAAGAGGTGTGGGGACCGTCTGTGGAGAACTATAAGGGTTGGGCTGAGGTGTCGAGCCTAATGGGAAATGGAGAATAGACTTACGAGAAGGCGGTGGGGTAGAAGAACAAGGATCAGAAGTAGAAGTGTGTGTGTGAGGAAAGGTCTCAGCCGGGGTGTTATTGATAGGATTTTCAATATCATCAATTCCTTCCCCGACATGATTGTTCAGCACTCTTCCCGATCTCAACGTTGTGATGGCATTTACATTGTAATGCCCAGGATTTGGTAGGGGTTGAGAAGGAAGTTTCCCTTTTTCTCTCGCACTCATTTCGGCTTTAAGTCGTGCGATTTCAGCTTCCATCGATCTGATACTCTCAGCTTGGGACGCTGAGTTTTTCTTTATCTCACTGACGGAAGTTCTAACCTCAGCCGAAACCTCTATGAAATTTCACAAAAGTGATTTCATGGTTTGAGTGAATTGAGAGAGTTCGTCAGAACCAGTCAACTGCATAGGATTAGACTGTGCTGGAGTGTTGACCTGGTTGTGGAAATTTTGTGACTGGTAGGGGTGCTGAGTGAGTTGAAGTGGTTGCTGTTGTGGTGGAAGAGCCCTTTGAAAATTATTTTGGCTTGGAACCGTGTTTTGAGATTGTTGTTGGTTCCAAGCAAAATTCGGGTGATTCCTCCAACCCTGATTGTACGTGGAAGAATATGGATCGTTTCTAGGTCTTTGAAATGCGGCATTTGTATGCTCGTGACCTTGAAACGCAGAGTTTAATGGACATTCTTCTGTTAAATGAGACGGATCAGAACAGCAGCCACATACAGTTTTGGGGAGCGATATTGGGTTTAGGGAGGCTGCAGAAAATTTGTGTTCCATAGCGTCGAGCTTCTTTTGCATAGCTGTCATCTCAGCTCGAACACCTATGGACAAATCTATTTGGTGTACGCCACCCCTATTCAATGATTGGGTTCCACTCTCCTACTGTAGTGATTTTCAGCGAACTCTTCTAAAAATTTCCAAGCTTCCCCATCATCCTTGGTCATAAAGGTACCTTGACACATGTTTTCAAGGTTCTGTTTAGTGTTTGGGTTAATGCCCTCATATATGATTCGGCAAAGATCCCATCTCGGGATGCCGTGATGAGGACATTGAACCAATAGATCCTTGAAACGTTCAAAGCATTTTGAAAATGGTTCAATAGGGAGCTGGGTAAATTGATTCAGTTCGCTACGGATTCGAGCTGTCTTTTGCATAGGGTAGAATTTCTTAAGGAATGCCTCGACGAATTCTTCCCAATTCGTGATAGAGTGTGCGGTAGTGTTATATAGCCACTTCTCGGCTATATCGCACAAAGTAAATGGAAGAAGTCGTAGACGCATAGCATCCACTGAAAGTTGTGACGTACCCATCATTGCGTATACGTTTTCAAATTTGGTATTGAAAACGTAAGCGTCCTCAGTCTCGAGTCCGTGGAATTTGGGTAAAAGGTTGATGTATTGGGGTTTAATTTCAAAATTATCCCCGTTGGCTGGTGGAATGGATAAGCAGGTCGAAAGAGGACCTCGCAGTGGATAGCACCTCTCTTGGAGAGAGATGCGGGGTGGATTCTGCGCACCAACGGACGGCGGCAGATTAGTGTTAAAGAAATTCGATGGAGGTGGATCCATCGATGTGGGTATGGTGGTGGGTAAAGAAGAAGTAAATGGAGAAATACCGACTTCGGAGTCGATAAAGGGTACGCGGACTAAACGGGCACTAGAATCCCGTGTCCAGCCTATCTTGTACTAAAAAGGGTTAGTACAAGTGGCAGCGTTGACTTATAATTAGGGGTAATGAATGAATGAATGCGGTGTTTGTTTTGAAAACTGAACGGATTTTTTGAAAATATGATGCAACACAACAAATGCAACACACAAAACCCTAATTCTAGGGGTCGCCTAGGTCAGATCTCTAGACCGCTCCTAACTGCCAGAAGACAAGACGCAGGATAAATCCTCCACTGCCTCTTTGTCTCTCCTGTGGCCAGGTAAGTGTCAGGTAAGTGGGAGGTTCTCCACTACGTAAGTAGTGGGCCTAATTAAGTAACCACTAGCCTTCGATACACTTGCCTTAGATACCACAAGAGAAACGCGGATAAGCAATGAATTACCCACGACCTTCTTCTGTCCTAAGTGAGCGCGACGGTCCTTAGAGTCATCTCTAGATCTTTTTTAGTTAATTGGGGTAAATGCGGATGCAAGTTTTGCGATTTTCGGGGCTTAGGAAGGGTAATGAACTCCCCACCTAATCTGGATTTGGTCTTTGCCCCTTAATATCCGTATTAATTATGCAAACAACCACAAAATCAAAACAAGCACAATTTAATTTTTCTTTTTGCGCGGCGCTGCGATTTTTGCAAAGAAGCCTGCACAAAATGTTATTTGGAGCAGATTTGAGAAGGAGATAAGAAAGTAAGAAGTTACCCGAGAAAAATTTGCACAGAGAACCCTCTACCCAGGCGCGGAACCGCCGCAAATAGAGGCTAATACCGCGGAATCGCTGCCGTTTGTGCTGCTCTCTGTACCAAAATTCAACAGCAAGCTGTTGTTCACTCCTTCAGCTCTCTGGAATTTTCCAAAAATAATTTCAATTGCACAGCAAGCTCCAGATCTCCTTGCAACAAACCACAACAAATTGTTTAGATTTTTGCGCGTATTTTGATCTCAAAATTGTAATGGAATAAATCTTTCAATTCAAATTTCAATATAGAACGAATTAGCGCGCGATCCCCGGCAACAACGCCATTTGATTGATCGTTTCTTTGTGTGTCGGTTTTTAGAAAATGAATAGAATTCATAATCAAAGAATTATTTGACCGCAATCAACTACGGTGTCGGATGTAGATCGTTAGCGAGTGCGGATCGTCCACAGGGATTGTGCGATTCGTTTGTATGTTTGATTTGTTTGAATTGAAAACTTAATAGAAAAGAAAAGAAAACATGATTCAAGATTTTTATCGATGGTTTCAAGTATCACTATTCTAATCAAGAATAAAGAAAATGATAAACATCGAGAATCGAGTTTCGATAGAATTCCAATCACTTTAGGGTTTCAAGATTTGAAGTAAAGCTCGTAGGAATCGAGTAAATTGTAGATGTGATGAAGATTCAAGATTACGATCTCTTATCTAGTAACAAATTGATGCTAAATCGATGTCAAATTCATCGAGGATCAAGGATCTTGCGAGGAATTAGGGTTCCTCATCCTATCCTTTGTCATTTCGATGAATAACATTAACTAGATAGCTTCTTGAAAGTCGAATGATCAATTGTCGATCTCTAGATTGTGCGAAAGGAATCAAGAACACATTCGCATCGATCTAGATCATCGATCAATCGATTTTCAAGAATTTACAATTGTTTTAAGACTTAAGAAAATGTTTAACAATTCATCAACATCATCATTTTACAATTGTTTCGAATCCTCCACGAGCGGAGTTTTATTCAAGCATCATCACAAAGTACATATTCAAGAATCAAAATGAATCATAATGCTTGAATTGAAATGTAAACAAGTTTAAAGAATCTTCACTTTTATTACAACAACAAGTATTTACAACTCTCGAGATTTACAAGAGGTAGGAACTTCGCTCGTTGAATCTTGCATCGCTCGGCTTTTTGAGTCTTGGATCGCTTCGATCTCGTGCTCCGTTGAATACCGGCTTGGCTTCTAAATGATATTTGAAGACTTGCTTTGCTTAAACTCCATGGATCTTGAATTGGGTATTTCTAGATTGGATTAGGGTTAGGGTTTGGAGGTGGCAAGAATGTGGGTAGATGAAGAACTAGGGTTTAGCCAACAATGAGTTGTCTAAAATCTATGATCTAAGATGATATTATGAGATATATCTAGATGATTTACAAGTGAGCTTAGGGGTCTATTTATAGGTTTCCCAAACCCTAGGTCTAGGTTTTTGAATTTGCAATTCCCTCCAAAAGTTTGTTGTAAGTTAGTTAGGAGCTTAGCTTAGACTTTAAGCTAGGAGTGTTTAGCTTAGAAAACCCTAGTTTGCTGAACTGGCAGAACCTTCGAGATCTCTCTGGAAACTGTAGTGTCTTTCTGAAGTGTAGGGGCTGCAATGAGAGTTATGAAGCTGAACTGAGGTGGTAACGTGGCAAGGCCACCGCGGAACCGCGGCGCAAGGCGGCTCCGGCCGCGGTTCCGCGGCGGCCTTGCTGTCTTAGGGCTTCAAGCTTCTTCTTTTGGTTTGTGTTGTCTTTTGATGTATTTCCTGCTATGTTGAATCTCTGAATTCTTTTTAGATCAATACCAGATTCAAAATCCTTGAGTTGGCGTATTCTTTAGCAGTCTTTGTTTTTAAATTTGACCGATCTTTTGGATTTTCCTGCACAAATTTCGGAACACAAGTTGCGATATATAGGAATGATGCCATGCTATGAAATGCAGTCAATTTCCTTTATAGTGCCGGTTTTAGAGTCTAACACATGCAATCTGATATTTAACGACTGATTTGCTAATATATGCGATATGAATGCCGAACACTTCTAGATGAGTGCAAATGATAGGGAAATTGCCGGTTTAAAGATGCAGTATTTTCGACTGATCAAATTCCCCCAAACTTGTTTTCGATCGTCTCGAGCGAACTTTTTATTAAAAAGAAGGAGAAAATAAAGAAAGAGAAAAACTAACTAGCACACTTTCGTAGGCAACACGATTGCACTGAGCACGTGCAACAAGCCTTTAAACCTCTAGGTGTTCCTAGTAGGAGGAGTGTTGTCTCCTGAGGGTTTTCAGCGGATTGCACCCACAAAATCCAATAATAAAAGAAAGATCATGAATATTACATTTAAAGAAAATAATTGTAAAAGAAAAGCCTTGAAAATTAGGGTTTCCAACTAAGCTAGCTTTTTGGTTGTCATGAGCCCTATCTTAATGGTCATGAAAAGATGTCAGAAATCACGTCCTCCCTCAATAAAACATCGTCTTATTCTTCATTCCTATCTTTCTTCCAAACATCGATCATATAACCCTGCGTGTGTGTAAATACATCCCTACACCCGAGAATTCAATTCAAGCTATCATACTCTTGCCCATCAGCCTCAGTACTTTTTAATTAATGAATATTTAGATGAGATTGCTCACACACTTTCATGCGACCGTTAATACTTCTTGAGGTACTAACCGACCGATTACTCCTGTGCTTGCTTACTTGGTGTATTTTGCTCGTCTTGCACCACCTAAGTCTTAGCAGTGACTCCCAAACCAGTTGGCCTTAGGGCACTAGGTGAAGAGGCACCCTCGCTATATTTTTTTATTGCTGCCTTGGCGATAACAAAACCAGTGTTCATTTTTCTCACCACTTTATATTTTCTTCATTTTTTTTATTTCCTTCATACTTTTGGCTATAAGACAAGAGCATTTCAAGGTATCCTCTACTATCCCAGGCTTTAAGACGTGTGTAAGTGCGAATAGCAGGGTATCAACGTTCAAAATATTTGGCTTTCAGAATAGAAACTATTTTTCAGACTTATTTTTATCCTCAGATTAGTGACGTCCTTCATCTTACTAACCCTTGGGACAACAGCTCATAACTACTTATTACTAGTTCGTATAAGAAAACTTCTAATTTTCTTGGTTTTCTTAATTTTTTTTCTAATCTCATGGATGTAATTTTTCACTATCTAAACTTTCACTATCTTATTTATGTACAAAAAAAAATGTTAACTATCAAAATATTTTTATATTTTGAAAATTTTAAATTTTTATAATTTTTTTAAAGAAATGTTTTGTGCTTATGCAAATGATATGCAAATGATGCAAAAATAAGCACAAACCTCCCCCAAACTTGTTTTCAACAGTGTCCTCACTGTTGCCAACGGCTATATCTACAAAACCTGTAAGTCTGGGAGGATTTATTAGTGGGGGCAAAATATATAAGTGAAGAACTTCCCCCAAACTTACTCTTTTCACTCACCTGCATTCAAAAGATGATGCAATGATATACTGGACATGAAGGTGAGACGGAGGAATTTTAATCCAAATAAATTGGCTCCTGTAAGAACAGGAGCTCCTCCGTCGGGTCAGTGGAAAAATACGGCTTTAGTCTATGTCCATTCACTTTAAAAAATGTGCCGTTTTTAACATTTTCTACTTCTACTGCCCCGTGCGGGTATACAGACCGCACAACAAAAGGTCCCTTCCACCGAGATCGAAGCTTACCCGCGTGAAGGTGTAGTCGTGAATTATAAAGAAGGACTTGTTGACTAGGTGAAAATATTTTCCTCAAAATGTATTTATCATGAAAAACCTTAGTCCTATTCTTTATGATCACAGCGTTATCATAAGCTTCATCGCGGAGTTCGCTTAGCTCATTAAATTACAGCTTCCGAAAGTTGCAGGCTTGGTTTAGGTCAAAATTTATTTCCTTAATAGCCCACAATGCTTTATGCTCAATCTCGACGGGTAAGTGACATGCCTTCCCAAACACTATCCTATATGGAGACATCCCTAGGTCGGTTTTAAATGCAGTTCGAAATGCCCAAAGAGCATCCGTCAGTTTGGTCGACCAGTCTTTTCTATTCTTAGCAACAGTCTTCTCCAGGATAAGTTTGATCTGTCTGTTTGAGATTACAGCCTGCTCGCTCGTTTGGGGATGATAGGGTGTAGAAAGTCGGTGGTTGATTGCGTATTTCCGCATCAAAGTCTCGAAAGACCTGTTGCAGAAATGTGTCCCATTATCGCTAATAATAGCGCGTGGGTGTCCAAATCGCGAAAAGATATTCTCTTTTAAGAACTTAATGACAACTTTCCTGTCATTAGTGCGACATAGAATGGCTTCAACCCACTTTGAGACATAATCAACCGCCAGCAGTATGTACAAATTCCCAAAGGAGTTGGGAAAGGGACCCATAAAATCAATGCCCCAAACATCGAAAATTTCAACAACCAGAATGGGTTGCTGAGGCATTTCATTTCTCTGGGAGATTCTACCCGTGTACTGACATTGTGTACAGGTTTTGCAATAGTCAAATGCGTCCTTGAATAAGGTCGGCCAATAAAATCCACATTGCAAAACCTTCTCCGCCGTCTTTTTAGGACCGAAGTGACCCCCGCAGGCCTGATCATGACAAAAAGAAAGAACACTCTTGAACTCCTTTCGGGACACACCGGCGAATGATCTGATCAGGACAATACTTAAAAAAATATGGATCGTCCTAGTAAAAGTGTTTTACTTGGGATAGAAAACGGTATTTGTTCTGTTTTGACCAATCGCTGGGTATAAGTCCCGTGACAAGATAGTTCACAATATCCCTGAACCAAGGTTCATTGGATACGCTCAAGAGTTGTTCGTCAGGAAACGAATCTTTGATCGGCAGGGTCACAGGGGAAGAAGAGATGCGTGAAAGATGATCGGCTACTACGTTTTCACATCCTTTCTTATCTTTGATAACAAGATCAAATTCTTGTAGTAGAAGGATCCAACGTATTAGTCGACCTTTTGCATCTTTCTTCGCCAGAAGATGTTTTAAGGCGGAATGGTCAGTATACACAACTATAGGTGAGCCAATTAAGTAAGGCCTGAATTTTTCTAATGCAAATACAACCGCTAAAAGTTCCTTTTCGGTGGTTGTATAATTGATTTGTGCATCATTCAAGGTCTTACTTGCATAGTATATCACGTATGGCATCTTTTCAATGTGATGTCCTAAGACTGCACCTACTGCAAAGTCGGATGCATCACACATCAGCTCAAAGGGGTAGTCCCAATTTGGAGACGATAGAACGGGGGCTGAAGTGAGTGAGTGTTTAAGTGAGTCGAAAGCTGTCTCACAGTCCGAGTCAAAATGGAAGGTCGTATCCTTGGCCAGGAGAAGAGTTAAAGGTCTAGCAATTTTGCTAAAGTCCTTAATGAATCTCCTATAAAAGCCCGCATGGCCAAGGAATGATCGAATATCTTTGACGCTTTTTGGATGAGAGAGGTTTTGAATGACATCTATCTTAGCTCTGTCAACCTCAATGCCTTTCTGTGAAATAACATGTCCAAGTACAATTCCTTCTTGGACCATGAAATGGCATTTTTCCCAGTTCAAAGTTAAGTTCTTCTCTTTGCAACGAGTAAGAACAGCGTCAAGATTCGATAGGCAATCAGAAAAAGAGTCTCCAAAAATCGAGAAATCGTCCATAAAGATCTCCAGAAAATTCTCTACCATATCAGAGAATATCCTCATCATACACCGCTGAAAGGTAGCGGGAGCATTGCATAACCCAAAGGGCATGCGACTGTAAGCAAAGGTACTAAAAGGACAAGTAAAAGTGGTTTTATCATCATCCTTTTTGGCGATGGGGACCTGATTATAGCCTGAGTATCCGTCCATAAAACAATAATACTCTTGTCCTGCTAAGCGTTCCAGTATTTGATCAATGAATGGTAGAGGAAAGTGGTCTTTCCTCGTGGCAGCATTGAGTTTTCTATAATCAATACATGCACGCCACCCAGTTTGGGTGCGTGTTTGAATCAACTCGTTCGCCTCATTGGTTATAACAGTGATGCCGGATTTCTTAGGGACGACATGTAAGTCCATGCTACCTCTCCCGGTACTTTCGGGCATGCAGAATTTGATAAAAAAATGATTTTCTTTAAGATAGTAACATGGACCTAAACCCGGATCTTTGTTAAACATCTAACTAACAACCTAACTACGAGTTGCTAACTACTCGGTTAGGGGGTTATACCTTTACTTGTCTTGAACTCCTTCGTCTTCAAGCTCCGATGGTGGTCCGGACCGGCTTCTTCTCGTCGTCTCCTTACGCCGAACAAAGATCCACCTGAAAGCTCCAACCTTTAGCTCCTTCTTCGTTCTTTGAAGAAACTAGTTCACTTGGTTTGCTAAACCTAGTGAACTAGAATGAGTAGAGAAGAATTAGAATGGGATTTTATCTATGGTTCTTGATTCTCAACTCATGAGAGATATGAACCATAGAGTCAAGAGAGGGAGCAAGAGGATGAGAGTGAAAGCAAGAGCAAGAGAGCTCAAGAACAAGATAGAGAATGAGCAAGAAATAATGAGCAAGTATTTTGTCTCTCACCCTCTCATAATCCAAAGTCATGATAACTCATCATACCAAAAAAGTCTTATGTGATGGTTGAAGCAACCATAACCATATCATATCATGCACTCATTTTACACAAATGAGCAAGCAAGTAAAAGTCTTTGCCATGAAATGATAGCTATGGTTATCATGATGGTCAACTAGTCAAGCCTAGTCAACCGGTCAACAAAGTCAACAAGTCAACAAAAGTCAACAAGTCAACAAAGTCAACAAAAGTCAACAAACATGTCACCATAATACTTAATCAATATAATAGTTAATCACATATCATATTCTCATTAGGGTTGAGCAAAAAGTCAAATAGTCAACGGTCAACTGTCAACAACCCTAATGAGAATCCACTGCCTCTGTCTCCCTGTCAACTGTGCATACACACCCGCATCCGCGTTCCGAGGAACACGAATGCAAACTGGATAAATCCAATCCCATAAGGTACACTAGGATCCGGTCTTAAACCAAAGCCCGCTAGTGTAAACTGTCCGGACACTGTACGTGCACGGATGTGACCGAACCCTGTCGCAAAACCATGCGACCTGTCGCAATACCATGCGACCTCTACTCTTTTGCCTAAAGGCGAAAAGCTTTCTGTGTGGGACTCTAAAGACTCGACACTACGCTGGCAGTGGGTTTAACCACAGACCGCAAGCGGCACTAGCTGTGCGTAACGGTCCCCAGGTAATGCCGATAAGAAGACCGACGAGGCGAAACCCATCTGAACTCCTACTGAGCCTGAGTGTGACATTCTCCGTACAGTCCGGTCTGTTCGTCTGATACATCGCATGGCGGGCCTAGGGGCGGTAAACGTCAGTCCCCCAATAGCGGTACAAGTCGTGCCGGAGCGAAGCCCAAAACACCCTGAGATAACACTGGAAGCCTACCAGTATATCTCGTTTGCCCTGGCCAGGGACTACTCGTGTAATGGCTCTCCTAGACACAGCGCGATGTCAACCCCCAATACCGGGAGAGACGAATCCTGTCTAACCGTCACTGCCTCCAAGTGCTTCGGGACTGCACCCAACCACTACCTGTTTGCACCACTCCTTTGAGCCGTGGTAGGGTAGTGATCAAAGTACAGTGGGAACACACTCGAGGCGAAGTGACAGTGTCAAGTCAGCGGACTAAGCTGTACTCATGTCACCTGGGAACTGATAACTGACGATAGGCATAATACCAACTAGTCAGTTCCCGACAAGTCCTGTCCAGTGTACCCGTAACCTAATGAGCACCCGCATACTATCTCAAGTACGACGTACTGACGGCTGTGGGACAGACCGTCTCCCACACTGGGATGAGAAGCGCATGCGCTGGTCTACTCCGGAGTATCGATGCCCTGTCTCGATAGTCCTGCGACCAGGGACATGCATAAGGATGTGCTTATAGATTACCCAACCCCACTAGTGTGACGGCCATCACATCGCTGGTAATCAAGCAAAGATCCTAAGGGCTCCACTAATGTGTATAGGCGATATACAAAAATAAACACATGTACACATTGAAGTAGAAACAAACCAAGTAGCATACTACTATTTTGAGCAAGATTGTATATACAAGGTGAATATCCCAAGCTTCCATTAAGTAATATACAAACTAGTATGATACAGTAATGGCATCTAGGGCATATACACTAACAATCTCCCACTTGCACTAAGGCCATGTACTGGCGTATCGAAGACCTATCATCTCGATCAGCCGCTCGAACTGAGTCTGGGGCAGGGCCTTGGTGAATGGATCTGCAGTGTTATCTTCTGAAGCGACTCTCCGAACCTCGATCTCCTGGCGATCCACGATCTCCCTGATCAGGTGATACCGCCTCAAGATGTGCCTGGATCTCTGATGGGACCTGGGTTCCTTCGCTAAAGCTATAGCCCCGTTGTTGTCGCAATACAGAGGTATTGGATCAACAATGGACGGAACCACCCGAAGTTCTTTCAAGAACTTCCTCATCCAGACAGCTTCTTTTGCGGCATCAGATGCAGCGATGTATTCCGCTTCCATCGTCGAGTCTGCAACGGTTTCTTGTTTGGAACTCTTCCAACACACCGCCCCTCCATTGAGGGTAAAGACAAAACCCGACATGGACTTGGAATCATCCTTGTCACTCTGGAAGCTGGAGTCAGCAAAGGCCTCGATCTGGAGGTCTTTTCCGCCATACACCAAGAACATCTCCTTAGTCCTTCTCAGATACTTGAGAATGTTCTTTACCGCTATCCAGTGTTTCTCCCCAGGGTTTGACTGATACCGGCTTACCACACTCAGTGCATAAGCTACATCCGGTCTGGTACACAACATCGCATACATTATAGTGCCTACCGCGGAAGCGTAGGGTATAATAGACATGCGATCCCTCTCCAAATCAGTCTTGGGAGACATCTCTTTAGAGAGGGTGATCCCGTGACAAGCCGGTAGGTTACCGCGCTTGGAATCTTCCATACTGAATCTCTTCAGTATGGTGTCGATGTACCTAGACTGTGAAAGTCCTAATATCCTCTTGGATCTGTCACGGTAGATCCGGATACCCAGAATGTACGAGGCATCACCCAGGTCTTTCATGGAGGACCTGTGTGACAAGAACCCCTTGACAGATTGTAGCATAGGAATGTCATTTCCTATTAAGAGAATGTCATCCACGTATAAAACGAGGAATACTACAGTTCTCGCTACAAATCTACTATAGATGCATGGTTCATCTGGATTTTTGATAAAGCCAAATTCTTTGACCGTCTCATCAAAGCAGATGTTCCAACTCCGCGATGCCTGCTTTAGTCCATAGATGGACTTAAGCAACTTGCACACCTTTCCGCTGCTCCCACTCTGAATGAAACCCTCTGGCTGGTCCATATAGACACACTCCTCTAAATTTCCATTTAGAAAAGCTGTCTTTACGTCCATTTGCCAAATCTCATAATCGTGGAAGGCAGCAATGGCAAGAAGGATCCGAATGGATTTCAGCATGGCTACTGGAGAGAAGGTTTCGTCATAGTCCAAGCCAGGTCTTTGACGAAAACCCTTTGCTACCATCCTAGCTTTATAGGTCTCAACCTGTCCATCTACACCAATCTTCCTTTTGAAGATCCACTTGCATCCTACGGGTTTTACCCCATCTGGAGCAACGTCCAATGTCCATGCTTTGTTGGTGTACATGGACTCCATTTCGGTCCGCATTGCATCCAGCCATTTCACTGAGTCAACGCTCTGAACGACCTGCTGGAAGCTAGTAGGCTCATCATAATCTATGATGCAATCCTCTCTATCCCCGTCTATGAGAAAACCGTAGTATCTCTCGGGCGGATGAGACTGCCTACTACTCCTGCGGAGCGGCGTAGGAATGTCCTGTTCTTTCGAACCCTCTGGTTCCGCTAAACTTCCAGTAACAGTCCGTGGTTCTGGAATTTCTTCCAGTTCTACTGTGCTCCCACTTATCTGGTTTTCCAAAAACTCAGTTTCCAAGAAGTAGGCATGACGAGAAACAAGAACTTTTTGTTCCTCTTCACAGTAGAAGAAATATCCTTTGGAGTTCTTTGGATACCCCACAAACTTGCACTGTACTGAGCGTGCCTCGAGCTTGTCCGCATGCTGCTTTTTGACAAAAGCTGGACATCCCCATGTCTTAATATGCTTAAGATAGGGTCTCTTCCCACACCACATCTCATATGGTGTAGTAGGCACAGTCTTAGTAGGAACTCGGTTTAAAAGGTATGCGGCTGATTCTAGCGCATATCCCCAGAATGATCGCGGCAACTCAGCGTTACCCATCATGGACCGCACCATATCCAATAGGGTGCGGTTCCGTCTCTCCGATACACCGTTATGTTGCGGGGTGTATGGAGGAGTAAGCTGAGAGAGAATTCCGTTCTCTTTTAAATAGTCCAGGAACTCGGCACTTAAGTATTCTCCACCTCGATCCGATCTTAGAATCTTAATACTTTTGCCAGTCTGTTTCTCTACTTCATTCTTATACTCCTGGAATTTTCCAAAGGCTTCGGACTTATGTTTCATTAAGAAGACATAACCGTACCTTGAGAAGTCATCCGTAAAAGTAATGAAGTAACAATATCCGCTTCGCGCATGTGTAGACATTGGACCGCACACGTCACTGTGTACGAGTCCCAAGAGCTCGCTCGCTCTTACCCCATGTCCAGTAAACGGAGTTTTTGTCATCTTTCCTTTGAGACAGGATTGACAAGTGGCATACGATTGATATTCGA
Source organism: Agapanthus africanus (assembly GCA_030015575.1). Classification (NCBI taxonomy): domain Eukaryota; kingdom Viridiplantae; phylum Streptophyta; class Magnoliopsida; order Asparagales; family Amaryllidaceae; genus Agapanthus; species Agapanthus africanus. The sequence continues at coordinate 325,800,016 of JASDDO010000012.1, read as the reverse complement.
ACGCATTCAAATATCCTTCTATATGTAACTTAGTCAACCTTCTCTCATTGATGTGACCCAGTCTACAATGCCACAAGAAAGTCTGATTTATTTCCGGAGACTTTCTTTTGTGTGTATTCTGGACATTAAAAATCTGTGGTTGGTTTAACACGTATATACCATTACTCAATGTACCGACCCAATCAAAACTTGATTAAGGTGAATGTTTACAACATTACTTACAAACGCAAATTCATAACCTTCTTTAGAAACTAAAGATACAGAAATGATATTACAAGTTGCGTTGGGTACAAAAAAGCAATTACGCAAAACCAAAACATGTCCATCTGACATTCCCAGGTGATAGTCCCCCACGGCTTTAGCATCCATGCTAGCTCCGTTCGCAACTCTGAGGGTCATATCACCTTCCTTCAAAACCCTACGGTTTCTCAACGCCTGCAAAGAATTACAGATATGAGATCCTGATCCGGTATCCAATACCCAGGAAGTAGAGTTTATTGAAAGACAGTTTTCAATAACATACACACCTGAAGCTGAAGCTGCAACCTGCTTCAATTCCTGTGTCCTGGCTTTCCAAGCCCTGCAATCATTCTTCCAGTGACCTTTCTTATGACAATAGAAGCATTCTTCCTTATCCACAAGCTTCCCCGCTATCTTTGTTGCTTTAGCTTTTCCCTTCGTATCCACTTTACTAACACCGCCCCTTGGTTTGGCGGGGGCTTTCTTCTTCTTTCCCTTGGCTTTCGCCTTGGACCTAGAAGAAGATGATCCTCCTACAAACAAAGTGGATGTTTCCCTACCTTTCTGTAGGGTGCCCTCTGCGCTCCTCAGCATGTTGAGGAGCTCTGAAAGTTCAACCTCTTTTTTTTGTAAGTTGAAGTTCAGTATGAACTGGGCGTAAGTGGAAGGAAGGGACTGGAGAACTATGTTCGTATAGAGTTCACCCTCCAATGTGGTCCCTAGGTCCGCGAGCTCCTCAATGTAGCCGATCATCTTTAGCACGTGCTCGGCTACTGATGATCCGACGGCCATCTTTGCCGAAAATAACCTTTTCGACGCTTCGTATCTTGCGATACGAGATTGCTCTCCATACAGTTCTTTTGTATGGAGAAATATGGATTCAAGGTCTATATTCTCGTGCCTCCTCTGATGTTCGTTGTCCATCGAGGCAAGTACGAGGCACTTGGCCTTCGCGCTATCAATCTCCCAAGTCTTGCGGATTTCCTTATCCGCGACGCTGGAAGTAGGACCAGGGACAGGGGGAGCTTTGGTGGTAAGAAGATACCCCAGCTTGTCGTAAGTGATTGCCATTTTGACATTCCTGAGCCAATCTTTGTAGTTTGGCCCTGTCAGTATATTTTTATCTAGGAGTAACTTAAGTCCAGTCATGTCGATTTGGTTGCTGCAATTAGGAGAGAGAAGAAGAAACACTCAACATGATGCTCTTGCAAGTTTAGAGTGGTTTTTAGTTTGTCTAAACAGGATGGCTCCCACTGTTTCTCGAATCCCTCCTCAAACCATAAAGGAAGAATTAGTCAGGATCAATCCCAACGTACAATACTTGCTTAACCGTTCAGCCAGGCCGGTGTCGGTACTTCGAGGGAGGTTTTCCAACGCTTTCGTGAAGTTCCTTAATTAAAGAACCTCTTTTCCCTGGGGACGTAGCCCCGCTAACACCTTTCTAGGCACCTACTAGGTTTATAGCATTGATCGTTTAGTGAGAAATTTCCCGAGGAGTAGCATATACTCACAGTAGGATCGGGATCCAAATATCATCGCGTGACGAAACTGAAGGAATCCTACCAGAATCATCACACTCCAAATGGTATGCAAATCTAGCAAGTTTCAGTACTTATGAAACTCCCGATGTGGATTTTTGCCCCATGCTCTTATGACCTTGACTTTGGCCAACAAATCATAAGTCACATGTCAAGTTCTACCCGTCGTTCTCCAGGTTAATTTGAATCCACCCGCACATACCCTTGACTTTGGCCAACAAGGCAGTACGACTGTTCCAAACCAACGCATCTATCTATGCTGCACATGAATACCCAATAGCTACCAATCACAATGCCTTGACTTTGGCCAACAAACACAGCTTGAATACTATTGACTATTCATGTGAAACGACGGAGGGCTACGAATGGTTTTGGCGAAACCGTGAACGTAGTGAACTTGATTTAGTCGATGGAACGAGATAGCTTTTAAATGGAGTGGCTCAAACTCCGCATTTTAAAAGTTTGTTTTGAAAAGAACCGAGTGGTTTTTCGAAAGTGTTCCAACGACTTTTACATGGTTTATTATCTTGCATTAGTTCTTTTAATGCGTGATATTCTTGCATTAGTTCTTTTAATGCGTCCCATCATTTAATCCTACCATTGCAGAAAACAACCAAAATATGACGTACGCTTATGCCATTCGCATTCGCCACTGGGTCCCGTCATTACCCGTTAGGTTACTTAACTAACGACAGAGCGGGGGCTGGGCTAGCGCGTCTGTAAAACATAAGCAACGCCTAAATAATATCATATATAGATATACTGCAATGATAAACATTTCAGATCACAGATGAATACATTGGATATACTAGGAATCTGTAATTCGTACGAGCCTGTAACGAAAGACAGATTACACGGTCGCGGTGAATAGCCAATACCCCACCCAAGACCCCTACGGGTGCGGCAAACTACCCGCCAAGTACCCAAAGCGTAGCAACCTCCCTTATCTCCATGAGTAGGCCACTCGACACTTCGGCATACCCGGTAGTTTGTGCACCCCCTCCATGGGTCTATCCTATGAGCAAAAACAGTAAAAAGAAATTATACAATGACGGCTACAACCCCGACCCGGTTGTGCGGCCATACAAATAATTATTACATCAATTTACAAATTTACATGAATTGAAAGAAAAGAAAACTCTCGTCTCACAACCCCCGGCTATTCACCCGCGACAATCCAACATATTCATATACACATTCCAGCAACATTACAGATCACAGATTTGTATAACCCCCACTAATCGACATATAGCGATTAGCAGACGTTCAATACAAATATCACATTACAGAAAAACCCGTTAGCTTAAGTCTTTTAGAAGTTCGATCAAAAATACGGATTTTCGGGACCCAAAAATAAAATTTTCGTTCTGGAAAATCTGGGTTGAAAATACATGTACCAAAATTCCCAAAATACCCCCAGAAGCACACTGTAGCAAAGAAACACCAGAGAGGGGCCAAGGATGCCGCGGAACCGCGGCAATAGCAAGCTATTGCCGCGTTTCCGCGGTCGTTTAGGGGGATCACATGGTGATTTTTCTACAGTGTCCTTTAAAAACCCTGAGCCGATTTTAGGTATTAAAATAATCAACTTTTGAACAGTAAAAAAATCGACAGAAACTCGAATTTTTGGGGTTCGTTTTCGGGACTTTTTCTTTGATCGATCTTCTAGTTACTTGCTAACATGTTAGATAGAGTTTAACTAGGCTCTGATACCACTGTAAGTCCATGCTACCTCTCCCGGTACTTTCGGGCAAGCGGAATTTGATAAAAAACGATTTTCTTTAAGATGGTAACATGGACCTAAACCCGGATCTTTGTTAAACATCTAACTAACAACCTAACTACGAGTTGCTAACTACTCGGTTAGGGGGTTATACCTTTACTTGTCTTGAACTCCTTCGTCTTCAAGCTCCGATGGTGGTCCGGACCGGCTTCTTCTCGTCGTCTCCTTACGCCGAACAAAGATCCACCTGAAAGCTCCAACCTTTAGCTCCTTCTTCGTTCTTTGAAGAAACTAGTTCACTTGGTTTGCTAAACCTAGTGAACTAGAATGAGTAGAGAAGAATTAGAATGGGATTTTATCTATGGTTCTTGATTCTCAACTCATGAGAGATATGAACCATAGAGTCAAGAGAGGGAGCAAGAGGATGAGAGTGAAAGCAAGAGCAAGAGAGCTCAAGAACAAGATAGAGAATGAGCAAGAAAGAATGAGCAAGTATTTTGTCTCTCACCCTCTCATAATCCAAAGTCATGATAACTCATCATACCAAAAAAGTCTTATGTGATGGTTGAAGCAACCATAACCATATCATATCATGCACTCATTTTACACAAATGAGCAAGCAAGTAAAAGTCTTTGCCATGAAATGATAGCTATGGTTATCATGATGGTCAACTAGTCAAGCCTAGTCAACCGGTCAACAAAGTCAACAAGTCAACAAAAGTCAACAAGTCAACAAAGTCAACAAAAGTCAACAACCATATCACCATAATACTTAATCAATATAATAGTTAATCACATATCATATTCTCATTAGGGTTGAGCAAAAAGTCAAATAGTCAACGGTCAACTGTCAACAACCCTAATGAGAATCCACTGCCTCTGTCTCCCTGTCAACTGTGCATACACACCCGCATCCGCGTTCCGAGGAACACGAATGCAAACTGGATAAATCCAATCCCATAAGGTACACTAGGATCCGGTCTTAAACCAAAGCCCGCTAGTGTAAACTGTCCGGACACTGTACGTGCACGGATGTGACCGAACCCTGTCGCAAAACCATGCGACCTGTCGCAATACCATGCGACCTCTACTCTTTTGCCTAAAGGCGAAAAGCTTTCTGTGTGGGACTCTAAAGACTCGACACTACGCTGGCAGTGGGTTTAACCACAGACCGCAAGCGGCACTAGCTGTGCGTAACGGTCCCCAGGTAATGCCGATAAGAAGACCGACGAGGCGAAACCCATCTGAACTCCTACTGAGCCTGAGTGTGACATTCTCCGTACAGTCCGGTCTGTTCGTCTGATACATCGCATGGCGGGCCTAGGGGCGGTAAACGTCAGTCCCCCAATAGCGGTACAAGTCGTGCCGGAGCGAAGCCCAAAACACCCTGAGATAACACTGGAAGCCTACCAGTATATCTCGTTTGCCCTGGCCAGGGACTACTCGTGTAATGGCTCTCCTAGACACAGCGCGATGTCAACCCCCAATACCGGGAGAGACGAATCCTGTCTAACCGTCACTGCCTCCAAGTGCTTCGGGACTGCACCCAACCACTACCTGTTTGCACCACTCCTTTGAGCCGTGGTAGGGTAGTGATCAAAGTACAGTGGGAACACACTCGAGGCGAAGTGACAGTGTCAAGTCAGCGGACTAAGCTGTACTCATGTCACCTGGGAACTGATAACTGACGATAGGCATAATACCAACTAGTCAGTTCCCGACGAGTCCTGTCCAGTGTACCCGTAACCTAACGAGCACCCGCATACTATCTGTCACGACCCAAGGTTTGGCCCGTGACCGGCACTTAACCACGTAACGTCTACAGGCGTAACGCGACTAAGTAAGCCGAAAACCCAGAAATCTAAAACCCTTTTTAAGAATAAGTAAAGAAACTGTTTTAAAGAAGTGAAGAAAACATGTTTGAAATCAAGGTTTTTAAATAACTAAGCCGAATATGCAATTTGAAACAGTACAGTCTTTTCTAAAAATTTCGGCAGAGTTTCTTTTGTAAAACTGGCCCCGAATGGGGTACAGCAAGAATGACAATATATATATGCAATGATAAAGGCATCCCCAAGCGGGAGCTAGCTCTTCGTCAATAGACGGTCACAACCACACATGCAACAATAATATACAACGCCAAGTGGCGAGGATCAAACCCAAAAGAAAGCTCAAAGCAACAAGAAACCGCAATACTACTAAGCGCGACTCTAAGGTCGAGTAATACAACACTGTCTCTAAGTCTGAAAGAATATACAAGTTTTGGTTAATGGAAATTCTAGATACAATGAATAAAATAAATACAAGGATGGTTCTTGATGCGAAAGAATCCACCTACCAAAAGCAAGCCACCCGCAAGAAAGTAGTGTGCCAGAAATGCCGCAATGAAACCTGTACGGCAGAACCTGCAAGAACTGTGGCACAACGGGGGTGAGTTGCCAACTCGTGAATAGAAACATCTACAAGCAGAAACCGAATGCAAGACATAAACCTAAGTCAACAATCAGTAATATAATCCACAAGAGTACATCTGAGTGTGATAAGGTGGCAAGGTAACATCTAAATATGTATGTGGTGCCAAGTACTCAGGTAATAACATGTCATCAGTATAAGGTATGCTGTATGAAGTAAATATGATGAAGTATCAAGTGATATCAATACACATATATTAGCGTCCCATACCACTAATATTGGTGTAAGGGTATATATAACAGCGCCCTCATACCCTGTTATATATACAATGAAGTATGATAAGTGTAAATCCAGTCTGAATATGAATCATGTCTGTATATAATCCAGGTCTGTATGTATGTGGAACCCGTCCACTCGTCACCCACTGACGATAAGCATCATGTATGCAATATGAGGATATAAACAAACTCATGGAAAAACATCATGAAACCCGTGCCTAGCATCGACACGTAAATCCTCATCCATATGGGGCTCCGTCTGCGGTATCGGCCCTCGGCCCCGGCAGTACGGGTCAACCCATGTCCATCTCTGGGCTCCGTCTGCGGTATCGGCCCTCGGCCCCGGCAGTACGGGTCAGCCCATATCCATCTCTGGGCTCCGGTCGGAATCCTCCAGATATCCGCCGAGCTCAAATACCATCACCGGTAGGTAGTAGTCCCTCTGCCGGGCTCACCGTCTATCACACAGCGAAACCGTTCTCGCCCCGGGGTACCATACCGGGTCCACCATGTACCCGTAATCGGCCTCAACCGCCTCCTCGATTCGGGTTTTCATATATCACTCTAGCACCGAGAAAACACATGGTGGACGCACCGAAATATCATATCAAGGGAACCGGGTTTTTAAATGATTACATATTTGAAATAGCCACGGTTCCCAAATCCCGAAATCACATATAATCCAAACCAAAATGTAAGTCACTAATCTGATATGATATGTGCGTCAAACATAAATATCATGTCAAGTCCATATAGATGAGCTACAATATAATGATCAGGTGTGACGTATGTATCAGGTATGAATATCAAGTCAAAATCATATATGTTTGTGTACATGTCTATGTGTACAATATGCCATGCGGAAATCATACCATGAATGCAGCAGTACTACAGTGTAGTGGCATAGCAATTATCGATGATGAAGTGTGTGAGCCGGCAATCAGTGTACGTGGAACATACGCATCATCGATAATGGTGCTGGTGTCCTAACAGCATGATGGCAATATAACAATAAGCATAAGTAATGCCATGAAAATAGTATAAACAGGTGCAATCGAATAATCAACGCAATAGTGAAGAAACTAACTCAAAAGCTATATCATGCAACCTTGCCTTTTGAAATAAGACGAATCGGGGTCCTTGGTAAAACAAGGGCTACGGTGTTTAGAAAATAAACTCTACACATTTTAAAATATCCGTAGAATCCCCTTTTTCCTATCTTGCAATATTCCCGATTCGTTAGTTTTGAAATAGGTATGACTCTGGTCTAATCTAACATCTACTATGCAACTACTGATCTAAGTATCATGCAAGTCTGGAGGGGTATGGAAACCGCCTAAATCTGAGTCGATACATATGTAAAGGTATATAGTCGGTGATCTCGCCTCAATGTCGTATCATAAGATATCCTCGAGTTATGAGTGCGGATCTATCATCAATATCGGCTCGTACGGTAATCATCGTACGGCATCCCAATAGCTGGGTACGGGTCAACATCTCACTATCTCATCACATAACAGGTATCACTATCATCAGATCACATAGTCTGGGGTACTACTCTATGTCTAGCACCAAACGATACCATCAGTGAAGTATGCATGCGGGGGTAAACACATATCCCAAGCCCGCAAGAAATCACAAGTCATATCCCACATGTGGATCATAACATATCACCTATCTCACGTCATCAAGCCCACATCATCGACTCATCCCCAAAGTCATCCCATATCATCAAACACCGTGTAAGTACCAGTAATATGCAAGGGTGTGTGTAGGTGTAATTCTACCCTAGGGTTCGCGACTATGAGCTACACTAGTCACTTCTACCCTACACTATCCATAATACACCTATCACAAAGCTACAACACACTATAACTATCATATAACCACTATATATAGTATACTAACTACGGACTGCGGGGGTGCTATACGCCATCCACCCGACTTCCCCCTGTAGATATAATCTACTCACCTTGCATCATCATTTGCGGACGTCACCATGCATTTGCTCGTCGTCCCGAAGTCTTCATGGGTACCTACACATCAACACATCGTGTATGCGCATTAAAACCAAATCCAAGCTAAAACGGCGCATGAAATCCAAAACGATACGATAAGGGGGCCTATAGGTGAGAACCTATGGCACGCCTTCAAAACCATCAATAAATCCTCTATATCGTCGTATAAACGCCAAATAGTCGAGGTAAAACGAAACACACCAATGCAGAAATGAAAATACGGAATACGGAAACTAAAGTCCAAAACAGCAACTCATGAAATATGTCCCAGATTTTACCCTAGATCACTTTATACAAATCTATATATACCAGGGGCCTAAACTAACAATGTAGGAGCTACAGAACCAACACGACCCAAAATGATGGGACCCAGGCCGCAATTGGCGGCCAAAAGGGCAAAATTGGCGGCCGGGAAATGGAGTTGGGGGCTAGGGTCTTGGGGTTAGCTTCCTGGGTGCCTGCAAATATCTCTATCCACTCAATATTATTTTAGGAGTCTCGGGGTGATAGCAGATTCAAGTTAACCTGCACAGATTTCACAATTTCCCCGATATCGGTTTCTAAAATCCTTATTTCTAGTTCTAGCTTCAGGTTTTGGGTTCCAATTCATGCACTAGGGTGTTTACAAGTCCTCTACTGACCTCAATTTCACATTACAAATCAAGTTTCTCTCAAACCCTAACTAGGTTTTCATCAAGTCCATAATATCACACAATATCGATATAATCTTAACTTGGGGTTAAAGGAAATGCTACAATTAAGCAAATGGTTCAGTAATTACCTCCCTTAGCAACTCAAGAACTTTCTTGAGTTGCCCTCTAGTGGCCAAATCCATGCTTTCTTAGTCCATCTTGTAGATCTCGAGCTTGTGCACATTTTTAATGAAACGGACATGAGGTTTTGGGGTTGTTTTTGAGATGAAAAGAGGAGTTGAAGAGGGGGAGAATGATGAGGAGGGGCAGCAGCAGCAACACAAGGATGAGGAGGAAGGAATGAGAGAAGAACAAGGGAATGGCTAAGTCAAAAGGTCAAGGGTGCCCCATGCCTCTCTCTCACCTACCCTCATTCTCATTTTCTTTTCTTTTTCCCTTTTCTTTTAATCCCTAAACCAAACCTTCTCACCTCAATAGTAAACCCAAATGATAAATCATGGCAAGAAAAATGCACAAGTGTAGAAAATGTGATATGTGCATGTTTTGCACAAAATTGCCAAAAAACCCGATTAGCGATTTTAATCGCGATTAGCACTAAATTAGTGTCAAACTAATCACAAAAACTTAAAAATGTCATAATTCACTAATTTACCCTATTTTAGAATTTTCCATAATTTTTCATAATTTTTCTAACATTTTTCCTATTTATTTGCATTTAATATTAAAATAATCAATAAAATAATATTAAATAATAAAAATTCCCAAATTAATATTTTATATTTTTTGAAAATGTTACACTATCTCAAGTACGACGTACTGACGGCTGTGGGACAGACCGTCTCCCACACTGGGATGAGAAGCGCATGCGCTGGTCTACTCCGGAGTATCGATGCCCTGTCTCGATAGTCCTGCGACCAGGGACCTGCATAAGGATGTGCTTATAGATTACCCAGCCCCACTAGTGTGACGGCCATCACATCGCTGGTAATCAAGCAAAGATCCTAAGGGCTCCACTAATGTGTATAGGCGATATACAAAAATAAACACATGTACACATTGAAGTAGAAACAAACCAAGTAGCATACTACTATTTTGAGCAAGATTGTATATACAAGGTGAATATCCCAAGCTTCCATTAAGTAATATACAAACTAGTATGATACAGTAATGGACTCTAGGGCATATACACTAACACGACATGTATAGGACTCACCCATTGGCTATCGAAGATGGGGTATATAATACCATTATCTAGGCATTTGACGATCTCTTTCATCACTGCTTCCTTCATGACGGGATTCAACCGTCTCTGTGGTTCTCGGGTTGGTCTGGCATCATCCATCACATGTATATGTGAAAGGTTCCTAGGCACCCTATAGAGGTCTCACAAGGCATCGAACATGCCAATATAAAAAAATATGGGTGCCGAGAGACCCTAATACGGATCTTAGACTAGAAGTTTAGGCGAAAAGATAATCTAGTTAACTACTTAACTAAAAGTTAGATGCTACAACCTTTGTAGATCCGGATTTCCACTTGCTTAGCTCCACGTGGGTGTCCTCTCGCTGTCCATCTCGAATCCTAGACTCGATCGTCGGCTTCATCGGGAAAACGAGCGGGCAATGTCGTCGGCTTCGTGCCGAAGATGATCTACGTCGAGGTTGCGCAAGTTCAAGCTCCAACTTCACCAAGTTGTGAAACTTGTGAAGAAAACACCCAAAACAACTTGGCAAGAGGTAGAGGGTGAAGAAATAGGAGGTGGGTTCACTTTAGAATTGGATTTCACTCACTTTTGCTCAAGTTGCCATTGATGGCATCAAGCTTTTCTTGAAGAAGAAGATGACGAAGAAGAAAGAATATCATTAGTTTCTTATTTCAAAAAGAAACTAATATCAATACTTATCATATCTTGACCATGGTCAAGTGTAGAGATTAAACTAAGGTTAGAAGGAATGGTTAGGGTTAAGGATGAGATAAGGATGATGGACTTTGTCAAAGCTTCAAGAAACTTCAACAAGAGACAAAGAAAGCCACCATTCTCATCTAAACCTTTTCTAAACAAATAAACAAACAAATAAATAAAAAGGCAAAACCCTAATCATCTCTTAGCCATGGTTTAATTCTTCACACTTAACCTAATGAGCAAGTATCATCAAACATGATACAAAGATGTGCACAAAAGTATATCACATATACAACATGTACATCAAGTGAGAAAATCCATTTAAAGTGAACCAATACTAGTTAATGCAAAGTAATATATCAAATATATAATTATACATTAAATCATTAAATCAACACTTGATTTAACGATCCGGTTATATCGCATACAACCGACTAGTATCTAATGTATCGATTTATCGAATCAATGATTCGATAACTAGGTCATATCGAATATAACCAATCGAAACATTTATCGCGAGAATGAAATACGGTATCACATACACGCATTATTCTCGGTCCCGCACATATCTCATATGCGCTCCTATTTCGTTTCGCTTGAATCAGGAAACCTCTGTGTAGGACTCTAAAGACTCGTCAATACGCCGGTAGCAGATGATGATCATATCAAGCACCCACAAGCCGCAAGCGGTCTGCTAAACGTAACGGCCATCCGGGTATTGAGCGATCAGAAGATCGACGAGCTAGCCCGCTCATACCCCTGTGAATCCAACCAGTAACACTTACCGTACAGTCCGGTCTGTTCGTCTGATACGTCGCATATCAAGTCTAGGGGTGGTAAACGTCAGACCCCAATAACCGATAAGTCGTGCCGATGCGAGGCTCATAACGGGTCGAGAAACTACTGGTAACACTTACCAGCAAATCTCTGATCAGCCCTGGCCAGGGACTTCCCTGTTACGGCCAATCGAGCACAGCGCAACATCAACCCCCAATACCGGGAGAGACGAAACCCCTCCTATCGCTCATTGCCTCCATATGACTCGGGACTGTACCCAAAGACCACCGTTTTGCACGCCCTCATGGACGTGGTAAGGTGGAGATCAAAGCACAGTGGGAATCACACAAGACTCTATGATGATCTCGGGTCTACAGACTAACCTGTACAAGTGTCACCTGAGAACTGCCATCTGACGTGAGGTATAATACCATCTGGTAGTTCTCGGCGAGTCCGTCCAGTGTACCCAGTCTCCACTGAGCACCCGTACACCATCTCTGATGTCAAACACCAATGGATATGGGATCATCCATCGCCCATCTCATGGGTAGAGAAGCGTATACGCTAGTCTACTCTGGTATATCGATGCCCCGTCTCGATACACCCACGACTAGGGACCTTGAAGGATGTACTTATGGACTACCATGTCCCCACTAGTATGATCTGCATCATAGTCCAGGTAGTCAAGTACACATCCTAAGGGCTTTATCAACATGTAACTATAAGACAGTTTAAAGAGACAAGTGTACATGTTAAGATAAAGAGTAACCAGATAGCATACTATCATATTGAGCAAGAAAGTCATCTCTATATATGTCCAAGCATCCAATATAATATACATCATCTGTACAATACTGGCCTCTAGGGCATACATACAACTAACAATCTCCCACTTGCACTAAGGCCAGCTGCTGTAGTATCGCATACCGAGTATCCCGAAGAGTCTCTCAAACTGTATCTGGGGAATGGCCTTCGTGAGTGGATCCGCCGTGTTGTTCTTCGTGTCAACCCTCCTGACCTCGATCTCCCGGCGATCAACTATCTCCCGGATCAGGTGATACCGCCTCAGAATATGCCTGGATCGCTGATGGGACCTGGGTTCCTTGGCCAAAGCCACCGCTCCATTGTTATCGCAATACAAAGGTATTGGATGCTCAATGGATGGAACCACTCCAAGTTCAGTAATGAACTTCTTGATCCAGACAGCCTCTTTGGCAGCATCGTTGGCAGCGATGTATTCAGCCTCCATCGTCGAGTCTGCCACGGTTTCCTGCTTGGAACTCTTCCAGCTAACCGCCCCTCCGTAAAGGGTAAAGACAAAGCCCGACTGCGACTTAGAGTCGTCCTTATCACTCTGGAAGCTCGAATCGGTAAAGGACTCCACTTGGAGCTCTCCGTTACCATACACCAAGAACATATCTCTAGTCCTTCGCAAGTACTTGAGAATGCTCTTCACAGCTGTCCAGTGATTCTCTCCAGGATCAGCTTGATACCTGCTCGCTACACTTAGTGAGTATGCTACATCGGGTCTGGTATATAGCATCGCATACATGAAAGAGCCTACTGCCGAAGCATAGGGTATCCCTTGCATGCGAGCTCTCTCCAAATCAGTCTTGGGAGACATCTCTTTGGAGAGAGTGACTCCAGAGATCGTGGGTAAGTTCCCACGCTTGGACTCTTCCTTACTAAACCTCTTCAGTATGGTGTCAATGTACCTGGATTGGGACAATCCCAAAATCCGTTTGGATCTATCTCTATAGATCCTAATTCCCAATATGCAGGAGGCATCACCAAGATCTTTCATTGAGAATCTTTGTGATAAGAAGAGCTTGGCCGATTGCAGCATAGGAATATCATTTCCTATCAAGAGTATGTCGTCGACGTACAATACGAGGAAGACAACCTTACTCTCTGCCACCTTCTTGTAGATACAAGGTTCATCTGGATTTTTGACGAAATCAAACTCTTTGATAACGACGTCAAAGCAGATGTTCCAACTCCGCGATGCTTGCTTTAATCCATAAATGGATTTAAGCAGCTTGCACACCTTTCCACTGCTCCCACTGTCTACGAAGCCCTCTGGCTGAGTCATGTACATGCATTCTTCTAAATCACCGTTTAGAAAGGCGGTCTTAACATCCATTTGCCAGATTTCGTAATCATGATATGCAGCGATGGCAAGCATGATCCGGATGGATTTAAGCATAGCCACTGGAGAAAAGGTCTCGTCATAGTCCACACCTGGTCTTTGACGAAAACCCTTTGCTACAAGTCTAGCTTTGAAAGTCTCCACTTTCCCATCTACACCAAGTTTCTTCTTGAAGATCCACTTGCTCCCAATGGGTTTTACCCCTTCAGGAGCAACTTCCAAAGTCCATACTTTGTTGGTGTACATGGATTCCATCTCGGACCGTATTGCATCCAGCCATTTCACAGAGTCACCACTCGTGATGGCCTGCTCGAAACTAGTAGGGTCATCATCTTCCATGATGCAATCCTCACTTCTACCATCAATGAGAAAACCGTAGTATCTCTCAGGTGGACGAGAAACCCTACTAGATCGGCGGAGAGGCTGGGGTTTGTCGGGTACTACCAAATCTTCTGGTTCCACTAAATCTTCAGTTATAGTTTGTGTTTCTGGAACTTCTTCCAGTTCTACCTCAGAGCCACTAATCTCTTTTGCAAGAAATTCCTTTTCTAAAAAGGTGGCATGTTGAGCAATAAACACTTTTTGTTGTTCACTGTGGTAGAAAAAATATCCATTTGAATGTTTAGGATATCCCACAAACTTACATAGAACTGACCGTGCCTCGAGTTTATCTGGATTTTGCCTTTTGACATAGGCCAGACAACCCCATATCTTAACTCGTTTAAGACATGGTCTCTTCCCACTCCATATCTCATATGGTGTGGTAGGTACAGATTTAGTTGGAACTTGATTCAATAGGTATGCTGCTGTCTCAAGCGCATACCCCCAGAAGGAAATAGGTAACTCAGCTGTACTCATCATAGAGCGCACCATATCTAATAGGGTGCGATTCCTCCGCTCCGATACACCGTTGTGCTGTGGTGTATAAGGAGGAGTAAGCTGAGAGAGAATCCCATTCTCTTTTAGGAAGTCCAGGAATTCATTGCTCAAGTATTCACCTCCTCGATCAGATCGAAGGATTTTAATACCTTTTCCGGTTTAGTTCTCGACTTCTTGTTTATATTCTCTAAATTTCTCAAAAGCTTCAGACTTGTGTCTTATTAAGTACACATGTCCGTATCTTGAGAGATCGTCAGTGAATGTAATGAAGTACGAAGAACTATCCCTGGCATGTGTAGACATGGGACCGCATACATCACTATGTATTAGTCCCAAGAGTTCGGTAACTCTTTCTCCGTGTCCCGTAAACGGAGTTTTGGTCATCTTGCCTTTGAGACATGACTGGCATGTGTCATAAGATGAAAATTCGAATGGTTTCAAATAGCCATCCTTATGCAACTTAGCCAGTCGTGTCGCATAGATGTGACCCAGTCTACAATGCCACAAGAAGGATTCGTTCAGTTCTGAACTCTTCCTCTTGTGTGTGTTTGTTATACTCAGAACTGTTGATTGATTTAGAACATAAATGCCATTGCACAACGTGCCTGATCCAACCAACTTTTGGTTACGAAAAATGTTCATAACATTGTCCTGTAATACAAAATTATATCCCTCTTTACTCAACAAAGAAACCGATATAATGTTGCATATCAGGTTCGGCATGTAATAGCATTCGTTCAGAACCAATGTATTACCAGTTGGCAATGCAAGGTGATATTCCCCGACAGTCTTAGCTGCAACAATTGCACCATTTCCAACTCTAATGTCTTTATCACCTTCTCCAAGTTCTCTACCTTTCCTAAGCCCATGTAACTGATTACATATATGGGATCCTGACCCGGTATCTAATACCCAGGACGTAGAGCAAATGGAGAAACAGTTCTCAGTAACGAACACACCCGAAGAAAATGCATCAACATGTACTTTCTTCAATCGGGTGGCATGGGAATCCTGGTATTCCCCTATATCCTGTTCATTCCTATAACTCTTATAAGAAAGAACGGAACCAACGTTCCCCAGCACAGTATAACATGCGGGTTCGGTCAATACATCCATATTATTATCTTCATTAGGGCATGAAATGGTCGCTACCTGGAGAGAGAGAGAAGAAAACTCTTTAGCGTATGCTCGTGCAAGATCAGATTGGTTATTATCTTATCTAATCAGGATGGCTCCCACTGCTTTTTATCAAATCTTCCTTCAAACCCTAAAAGGAAAGACTAGCCGGGATTAATTACACACTTACAAGTTCGCCAATCTTTCAGCCAGGCCAGTGTCGGTACTTTGAGGGAGGTCCCCCGTGCTTTCGCACGAACCTAATTAATGTAAACCTCGTTTTCCCAGAGGCGTAACCTCGTAAACACTTTTCTAGACACCTACTTGATCGGCTAATTGCAATGTGTAAAACTCTCCCAGGAGTAACTCTTACTCGCAGTGGGTATCGGGATCCAACTATCTCATAGAAGGTATGCAATCTCATTGCAAATTTCAACACTTGAAATTCCCGATAATATTTTGCCCCTAGTGTGCCATGACCTTGACAGAGGTCAACAAATCATAGTGCACTAGTCAAGTTCAACCCGTCATTTCTTGATTGAATCAAACCCACTCGCACGACCCTTGACAGAGGTCAACAAGGTCGTACGACTACCCTAATCCAATCACATCACATGCTTTGCAGATAACTACCAGTTAGCTACCGCACACTACGCCTTGACAGAGGTCAACAAACGCAGCACGAATACTAAATAGTCTTTATCTGAAATGACGGAGGGCTACGTCAGGTTTTTCTGAAAACCTATTGCGTAATGAACTTGATATCGTTGTAGAATCAAAATTTCCTCGTCGAATGAGGTGCGAGATATATCATATATATCGCTGTGCAAAGCAAAAACCCAAAAGCAGTCAAAAGCAAACCGAGTGTGTAGCATCTGCCAGTTATTGCTAAAGGAGTCACTCCCGGTGAAGGGATCTCGGTCCTTTCCTCATCGAATAAGGTGCAGGGTATATCATATATACCGCTGTGCAAAGCAAGAACTGTAGATACCTGTTTTATTTTAAAATTCGATTCCACAACATCTTAGGTTTCTTTTACTTTCATTAATCACATTAATGAAGTCCCATCATTTAAGTACCTAAACATCACAGATAAATACGACGTACACTTATGCCATCCGCGTTCGCCTGGATGTCCCCTCGTGCACCGTTAGGTTAGGTAACTAACGGCAGAGCGGGGCAGGGCTAGCGCGGGTGCAAAACATAAGTAACGTCTATATAATATATCATATATACTATATAAAGTATCTATCAAAGAACATCACATGATCACATCACAGATAAAGCAGCAGAAGAAACATATGAAATATTGGATAAACTAGGACGTCCGTGTTTTCAATACGGGCCAGTATAAAACACGGATTCCACGGTCGTGATGAATAGCCAATCCCACACCCCTAGACCCCTACGAGAGCGGCAAGCAACCCTGCCAATTCTAGGGTTAGGAGACCCGGACTCGACTCCTCGAGTTGGTCTCCCACTGGACCCCAGAACCCGGTTACTTGTGCTCCTCTCCTTGGGTCTATCCTAATGCGGAAAAGTAAATAATATACAAAGGGTGACAACTTCCGCTACCTGGAAGTGCCCCAAATAAAAGAATATTACATACAAGTTTTTACATGAATTAAAATGAAAAACACTCATCTCACATAAAAACCCCCGGCTATTCAAACACGACGATCCAATATAACATATCCAGTAACACATAACATCACATGTCATCAACATAAGTAAATATGCGCATCCCAATTGTCGTTGACATATAGCAACGAAACCGGCGATATCACATATTACACTTACGGTCACAGAAAAGAAAGTGTAAAACTACAACAATTGGAATCCGCAACTTCTTTAGACATCGCATGTCTAATCAAATGAAATACTTAGACATCACATGCCTAACAGATATAAATCCCGCATTTTAGTCTCATTATCGAAAACTCTTTTCAATATCATGTGGGACTAAACTGCTAGATTTATAACATTCATTCAGTTATCTCATAACTGTTTGTGAATTCCAATTATTGTATCACATTCCAGATAAACAGAAAATGTTAAACTTTCCGATCGAACAGTCGAATACCCAAGTTTTCCCGATACAGCTCAACACATGAAATAAGTCTAACAACATTCAGTTCGTGCCTCAGTACCAACGGTCCAGCCGTAGAAGGGTCAAGCCAACGCCTCACATGTGGCACGCCGTACTGCCCCAAACCCGAAGGTTCAAAGGGCAGTTCAAGACGGTCACATAATCGAGTTAAGGTTTGTTGTCTTCTAGATGGTCCATCGCGTTACTTGCACTACTTAGAACGTCGTTAAACTACGGAAAAATCCAACACTTGGAAATTTCCCGACAGGGGAAAAATTGGGTATTCATATTCGGTCGAACTTTTTAACATATTCTAAAAATTATCCGGAAAAACACAAAGACGAAATTTGATAATCCGATCGAAACATCGAAGCTCTAATACACCCCAGAAAATTCAACTCTTGAAAAATTATTTAAAATACCCATAAAACTCAGCTGCTCAAATGATGAATTACTGTGCAAAGAATGAGGGATGACATCATCAATCTGCCGCGGAACCGCCGCCTGAGGCAGGCATATGCCGCGGTTCCGCCGCAGGTTGCACTGTTCATGACCCCAATTTTGCATCGTAATTCTTATATTTCCCTGCTGAATTTTTTAAGCATTTTTAATCTGGAAAAATCCCAGTTTTTAGAAAAAGTCCAGAGAGCATCATGTGTTAGGGTTTCGATGCGTATTCGGGTTTCAAACGTCGTCTAGACTTCGCCTAAGGCTCTAGCTAGTCTCTGATACCAGTGAAAGGTTCCTAGGCACCCTATAGAGGTCTCACAAGGCATCGAACATGCCAATATAAAAAAATATGGGTGCCGAGAGACCCTAATACGGATCTTAGACTAGAAGTTTAGGCGAAAAGATAATCTAGTTAACTACTTAACTAAAAGTTAGATGCTACAACCTTTGTAGATCCGGATTTCCACTTGCTTAGCTCCACGTGGGTGTCCTCTCGCTGTCCATCTCGAATCCTAGACTCGATCGTCGGCTTCATCGGGAAAACGAGCGGGCAATGTCGTCGGCTTCGTGCCGAAGATGATCTACGTCGAGGTTGCGCAAGTTCAAGCTCCAACTTCACCAAGTTGTGAAACTTGTGAAGAAAACACCCAAAACAACTTGGCAAGAGGTAGAGGGTGAAGAAATAGGAGGTGGATTCACTTTAGAATTGGATTTCACTCACTTTTGCTCAAGTTGCCATTGATGGCATCAAGCTTTTCTTGAAGAAGAAGATGATGAAGAAGAAAGAATATCATTAGTTTCTTATTTCAAAAAGAAACTAATATCAATACTTATCATATCTTGACCATGGTCAAGTGTAGAGATTAAACTAAGGTTAGAAGGAATGGTTAGGGTTAAGGATGAGATAAGGATGGTGGACTTTGTCAAAGCTTCAAGAAACTTCAACAAGAGACAAAGAAAGCCACCATTCTCATCTAAACCTTTTCTAAACAAATAAACAAATAAATAAATAAAAAGGCAAAACCCTAATCATCTCTTAACCATGGTTTAATTCTTCACACTTAACCTAATGAGCAAGTATCATCAAACATGATACAAAGATGTGCACAAAAGTATATCACATATACAACATGTACATCAAGTGAGAAAATCCATTTAAAGTGAACCAATACTAGTTAATGCAAAGTAATATATCAAATATATAATTATACATTAAATCATTAAATCAACACTTGATTTAACGATCCGGTTATATCGCATACAACCGACTAGTATCTAATGTATCGATTTATCGAATCAATGATTCGATAACTAGGTCATATCGAATATAACCAATCGAAACATTTATCGCGAGAATGAAATACGGTATCACATACACGCATTATTCTCGGTCCCGCACATATCTCATATGCGCTCCTATTTCGTTTCGCTTGAACCAGGAAACCTCTGTGTAGGACTCTAAAGACTCGTCAATACGCCGGTAGCAGATGATGATCATATCAAGCACCCACAAGCCGCAAGCGGTCTGCTAAACGTAACGACCATCCGGGTATTGAGAGATCAGAAGATCGACGAGCTAGCCCGCTCATACCCCTGTGAATCCAACCAGTAACACTTACCGTACAGTCCGGTCTGTTTGTCTGATACGTCGCATATTAAGTCTAGAGGTGGTAAACGTCAGACCCCAATAACCGATAAGTCGTGCCAATGCGAGGCTCATAATGGGTCGAGAAACTACTGGTAACACTTACCAGCAAATCTCTGATCAGCCCTGGCCAGGGACTTCCCTGTTACGGCCAATCGAGCATAGCGCAACATCAACCCCCAATACCGGGAGAGACGAAACCCCTCCTATCGCTCATTGCCTCCATGTGACTCGGGACTGTACCCAAAGACCACCGTTTTGCACGCCCTCATGGACGTGGTAAGGTGGAGATCAAAGCACAATGGGAATCACACAAGACTCTATGACGATCTCGGGTCTACAGACTAACCTGTACAAGTGTCACCTGAGAACTGCCATCTGACGTGAGGTATAATACCATCTGGGAGTTCTCGGCGAGTCCGTCCAGTGTACCCAGTCTCCACTGAGCACCCGTACACCATCTCTGATGTCAAACACCAATGGATATGGGATCATCCATCGCCCATCTCATGGGTCGAGAAGCGTATACGCTAGTCTACTCTGGTATATCGATGCCCCGTCTCAATACACCCACGACTAGGGACCTTGAAGGATGTACTTATGGACTACCATGTCCCCACTAGTATGATCTGCATCATAGTCCAGGTAGTCAAGTACACATCCTAAGGGCTTTATCAACATGTAACTATAAGACAGTTTAAAGAGACAAGTGTACATGTTAAGATAAAGAGTAACCAGATAGCATACTATCATATTGAGCAAGAAAGTCATCTCTATATATGTCCAAGCATCCAATATAATATACATCATCTGTACAATACTGGCCTCTAGGGCATACATACAACTAACAATATGATGTTCAACAATCAAGGGACTAATCCCTTTGATGTCCGCCATAGTCCAACCAAACGCCTCTTTATTTGATCTCAATACCGATAAAAGTGCATTCTCTTGCTCTGATGTTAGAGAAGCGGATATGATAACCGGTAAAGACTCCTTCTCACATAAATAAGCATATTTAAGATGAGAAGGTAAAATTTTGAGATCTAATACGGGCGGAGAAATGATAGAAGGTGGGATCATCGAGTGATTTTTGGAATTACAAAGAAACTCAGAGCCTGTGAAAGATACAGACTCGAGTGGAGAAAAGTCAGGAGTGCAGGACTCAAGTGTAGGAAAAGTGTCCTCACTAAGATCATGTATAAGATCAAACAGAGATGTGGTAATGTCGTCGAGATCTGTAAAGCAAAGATCCTCAGCTCCGCAACTATCGGGAGCGATCTCGTGGACAGAGCACACATCTAGAATATGAGCAGAGGGTTCTGATGGCTGACTTCCAATTTTGTAGATATTTAGTTCAATGGTCATATTTCCAAATGATAAGTTCATTGAACCATTTCTACAGTTATTAACAGTGTTGGAAGTGGCAAGGAAAGGACGACCCAGAATCACCGGAATTTGGCCCCGGGGGTTTGCTACAGGCTGTGTATCGAGTACAATGAAGTCTACAGGGAAAACAAATTCCCCGACCTTTATCAACACATGCTCTAGTTCACCCCTTGGTTTGGTGATTGAACGGTCTGCTATTTGGAGAGTGCAGTGAGCAGGTTTCAGCACTCCAATCCTTAGTTGCTCAAATACAGAATATGGAAGTAGGTTAACACTTGCGCCAAGGTCTAAAAGAGCACGATTTATGTTTTTACCCCCAATAGAAATCGATATTGTAGTACATCCTGGGTCCTTTCGTTTCTTTGGTAGCTGGGGGATAAAAGCAGTGCTAATATTATTAGACATAAAGACCTTCTTCGGAAGGAGAGGAGTGGAGCGGGTCGGGTCGTGTGGGAATTGGGCCAGGCATAAAATCAAAGGAATTGGGAAATGAAAAGGGAGATGGGCCGGAGGAGTATGGGCTGGGGAATTATAAAAGGAAAAGGGATTTAGGGAATTGTGCTGGGTTGGGTTTAGAAGGATTTGGAAATTAAGTTTATTAATTGAATGTTAGGGTTTAGGTTATTAGGTTTTAGAAGAATATAGAAATTTAGAGAAAATTATGTAGGGAAATTTGGGAGAAAATGTTTGGAAAATAAGGATTAGGAAAAAATAGAAGGGTTTCGAAAGATTAGGTGAAAATTTATTTAGGAAATTAAAATAGGTGTGGAAAAATAATTTTGAAATTATGCAAGATTTTTATATACAAGATACTGGGTATTACACGCGTGGAGTTCGGTGATGGGTTCGTCGGGGCTGGGGTGCAGCGACGTGGTGAGGAGCTCGACGGTGACGAGCTCCGGCGAAGAGGTGCAGGTGATGGTGAGGGCTGTTGGGTTTGAGGTGGGGGTGGGGGGGGGAGGGTCGGCTCGATGCGATGAAGGCTCGGCGATGGGGTTCTCGGTCGGGTCTGGAGGCGACGAGGTGGCAGTGGGTTCGACAGCAAGGTGGTGAGGCAACATACGAGTTCGGGTGTTCGAAGGGGGGTGGGGTGGGGTGGCCTCAGTTGGTGCTCGTGGAGGCGGTGGGCGGGCAGTGGCAAGGAGGAGAGTGGTGCGATTCTATCCAGGATTATTTTCTACCTTTCTTGTATATTTGCTATGACTGTTCACATAGATTTGGAATCATGCTGTTAATGTCTTGTATGCTTTTCAACTGTTTAAAATGATGGGTCTCATCCATGAATTAAGGTTTTGGCAAACACTGTTTTCGGTTGGTTTTGAAGGGGAGCGATCCGAAACTTTCTTTTTTTAGGTAGTTTGTGCAAAATCTTACTTGTTTCTGGAAGTTACAACTTAAACTTCCAAAATAGCAAAGTTTAGCCGGCATTTCAACATTTCGTTTGTAAGAAACCCATATGGAATCTAGCTGGGTTCAGGCCTTTTTTAATAAGAAACTTTATATATATATATCGAGGTAGCCTTCAATTTTCTAGCAAAATTTTGTCTTCTTGCAGAAAATTTCAATAAATCCCCTCGTTTTCCCTATAATTATATATCTATATATATCTATACATATCAGTATATATATAAACTATAAAAAGCCAACTTGCAATTTTCAAGCCCCTATTTTTGTCATTTAGCAGAAAAATGTACGTAAGCCCTCTCGGTTTCAAATTTTGTCATGGTTGAAATTTTTTGCAAATAAAGTCCAGGAATACACTTTGCCAAAAATTCAGTTAAAATTCCGTCAAGATATTAGATCATTTGGAAAGTCATGATTATTTTGATGTTCATGAAAAATTTTAAATTTGCGATTTAATGCGGCTATATTTGGAAATCATTGCTTAATGCATTGGTCATATTGCTTTCAAATGCAATTTTCAAGATCTTTTTTTTTCATCTTGCGGAAAATTCTAGGTACGTCCCTTGGCTTCAAAATTGTCATAGTTGCAAAATTTTACAAATAAACTCGGGTAATACACTTTGAAAAAAAATCCCTTAAAACTCCATCGAGATATTAGATCATTTGGACGTACTCTGATTACTTTGGTGTTCGTGGAAATTTTTTATTTTGCGATTTACTGCGGTTATGTTGGGAAATCCTTGATTAATGCATAGTTCATTTTCCTTTCAAATGCAATTTTCAATCTACTTTTTGTCATGTGGTGGAAAATCGTAGGTAAGCCCCTCAGTTTCAAAGTTTTGTCATGGTTGCAAAATTTTACAAATAAACTCCAGTAGTTCACTTCGGAAAAAAATCCATTAAAATTCCATCGAGATATTAGACCATTTGGATGTATTTTGATTATGTTGGTGTTTATGGAAAAATTTTAATTTGCGACTTACTGCGGTTATATTGGGAAATTGTTGCTTAATGCATTGTTCGTTTTACTTTCAAATGCAATTTTCAATCTTTTTTTCATCTAGCGGAAAATTGTAAGCAAGTCACTCAGTTTCAAAGTTGTCATTGTTTCAAAATTTTGCAAATAAACTCCAGTAATACACTTTGAAAAAATATCCGTCAAAATTCCATGGAGATATTAGACCATTTTGATGTATTCCGAATATTTTGGTGTTTATGGAAAATTTTGAATTGCGACTATATTGAGAAAACGTTGCTATAATTGATCGTTCATTTGCTTTCAAATATACAAATGAAAACATGAATGTTCCTGCGCTTGCACAGGAATCCTGCTAGTATATCTAATAATATACTTTTGAAGTAAATGGGCATCAAGCGTTATAAGAGGATATTTGTTTCCAATGGCAGTCAATTGTCAACTCTCCAAGTATTCTTTGGATGAGTAGTGCCGTTCATCTTGATCTTTATGGTCCTAAATATAGAGACTTTGATACCCTCTTTTTTCTTCCATCTAATGGTTGCAATCTTGACGTTCCTCAGCAATAGGATATTTTCCATTTATAGGTTAAGAAAAAATGTATGGATGTTATCAAGAAAATTAGTATGGACGGTGCCGATCATCGTCAGAAAAGAAAAGAAAGTAAAGGGAAGACTTTGACTTACAGGAGGGGTATTTTATTTCATGCGGCACATGATAATTACTTTCCTCTATTCTCTATTCTACACGCGTGCAAGTGCACAACATATGGTCACTGTCTCACCGATTTACCTTTATATATTGTAAGATATGCGCATATGCTCTACATACAAATTATCTTATATATCTTACTATAGGAACGATTTTGGGAAAATTTATTTAAGGTCACACCCTCTCCTCGACAAAGAGTGAGTTGATCCTATGAGGTCAGGCCTCATTTTTTTAATATTTGAGACTAGCTTATCAAACACGAACCGTCATGCTTTTCATAGATCTGCACCTTCTTTGTGATCTAAAATGTATTAGAAACCTTATGCATGACAAATCATGAGATTTGGAAACCTTAACACAACTATCAATTGATCACAATTTTCATGTACACAAAAGCCGTTAATTATTTGCCCACTTGATGGATGTGATATAGGTCTGCACTTCTCATGAATTTGATATATAACATATATAAGACATGTACACTATGATGACCACAATAGATTGGTGAAAAACATGATGTGTTGGTGAAAAACATGATGTGTTGTTTGTTAGTAGGTTGGCCTTATTAAATAAAATGAGACCTAACCTCAATGGATTGGCTTCCTAGAAGTCAACACACACATACCAATATGTACCGACATCGTGATCTACATGTCTTAGATAAGGTATTTATCAAAATTCACGACATTTGGAAACCTCTAACATCCATCAAGTGGACTAAAAAATGAGTGTTTTTTTGGTACATAAAAATACGATCACTTGATGGATGTGTCACATAGGTTTCTAAATCACGTGAATTTTAATACATATCCTATC
Organism: Agapanthus africanus; assembly: GCA_030015575.1. Classification (NCBI taxonomy): domain Eukaryota; kingdom Viridiplantae; phylum Streptophyta; class Magnoliopsida; order Asparagales; family Amaryllidaceae; genus Agapanthus; species Agapanthus africanus. Next base: position 325,774,850 of record JASDDO010000012.1, on the reverse strand, counting down.
TAAGCCATGTAGATCACGATGCTCAGTACAAATCGATAAAAATACACGACGGCTTAGGTGTTTGAGGATTTGGTCTCAATGGATCAACATCCTCCTCTCGAAAGAGGGGGGGGGGGGGAGAGAGAGAGAGATCCTACCTATTTTTTGCCATTACATTAACATCGAGACGTGTAAACAATTATGTCAATGTTGGAATTAATGAAAACTTTTCTTCATAATTGTTAGCGCGCATCTCAACCCGGATCTAATGGCTAAAAAATAGACAGGATTTACTTCTAAATCCTACCAATAGGCTCGTTGACCTGAGTGTGTATCCGCGCGCGAGCATGTGTATTGAGTTGGAATCCTCTACGTCCGGGATTTCCTAAATCAATTCACACACTGGTTTATAACTGAAGATGTTATGCATTGCAGAAACCGTTTGATCATATGTTTGAGGACAGAAAATGTTCTACTTTAAAGTGATAATTTTGCAATCGTAAGATCTATGAATAGGCAATTTTGAAATCATGAAATCTGTACACCAATATTTTTAAACATGTAGATTAAGATGAATGGTTAGAAAAGCCTAGGACTAGAGGATCCGATCTCTCTCTCTCTACACACACGCTCTCTCTCTCACACACACACAAAAGGAGATGGGGTCTGCAAGGACCCTGCAGATTGCAGCCTGCGTTGTCGCCGACGTTGTCGCTCCTGATTGTCCAGAGAGAGTCACCTTCTTTACCTGGTAAGTTTTGACCTTTTCTTTACAATAGACACCTATGTGCTTGTGAAATATTCCTTCCTTTCATTATTTCTCCTCCATGTACAAAGTCTTTGTAAGCACAAACCCGATATCATGCTTCTCCTTATATATAACAGATCAAATAATTGTGAACTGAAGACAACGGACATTACCTACATGGGGTGAATTGAATGCCAAATGAATACTATCACAGTTTGTCAAAAAACTTATCTTACTGAATGGTTGTTGAAACATTTATCCATTTGGATATTTTTAATCCTTCTCTTACTCCCATTTTAATTTTTCCAATCGAGAAATGTTTTCAATCATATTTTGCGTTTGAGGCAGTTATGGTGTCTGTTCACCTTCTTGGGCAATACATGTATAACATATCACCACTTAGTTAAGCACCTATGTTTTTTGTTGATATGCCTCAGCGAAACATCACAAGTATAAAGGAAATTGCTATATTGATATGACATGGCTGATGCTAATAGTTTGTAACAGAATATCCCTTTCGTTGGTGTTTTAATCAGAGAGAAAAGAGAGATTAGGGGAGAGAGAGTGTGTTTTAGGGGAATGTAATGGATGAATTGGGATTAGCCCAATTCTTCTTTTTATATAGGCATAGCCATTTATTAATTACATCCCTACTTAGTTGCCTAATTACATAAAGACGGATTTCTAGAATAAGCTAGAAACCCGTTTACAAACACATTACAAATTCGTGTTTTCTAACACTCCCCCTCAAGCTGGATCATACATATCATACACGCCCAGCATATTACATATAAAATGCACTTTATTCCTTTTCAAGACTTCGTGAACAAATATGTTAACTGATAAGCCGATTGAACATAAAAGGTGTCAATGGTCTCATCATTAACCTTCGGCCGCACAAAATGGTATCAACCTCGATGTGTTTCGTACGCTTGTGGTACACAGGATTCGAAACTATATAAATTGTGGCCTTATTATCACAGTATAGTCGCATAGATGAAGTGGGACCAAAGCCAAGCTCTCTAAGCAAGAAGATGATCTATACAAGCTCACATGTAGTGTTCGCCATGACTCGATATTCTAACTCAGCATTGGAATCAGACACTACACTCAACACTCCGCTTCTTAGTTTTCCAGGAGACCAAGTTACCTTCTACAAATACGCAGTATCCTGTAGTGCATCTGCGATCAGATAAGGGACCCAAGCCAATATGCATTCGTGAACGCTGCTACTCGAGAATGTCCATGGTCTTAATACAGTAGACCTTTCCCTAGAGCATTGTTCAAGTATCGAAGTATTCGAATCAATGCATCCCAATGAGCAACTCAAGAATTAGTCATGAACTGGCTCACGACGAGTAACAGTGAGGTAGTTAAGCTTACCGACCAATCATCGTTATCTTTCAGGATCCTTGAACATATCATCTTGTCCCAGAACCAACTTAGTATTGGGATCTATTGGAGCCTCTATAAGTTTGCACTTTAACATCCCGGCTTCAGTTAGCATGTCTTGCACATAGTTTCGCCGTGAGATTTAGATTCCATCCTTCGATTGAGCAACATTAATACCCAAAAAATACTTAAGGCTTTCAGGGTCTTTAGTCTGAAACTTTGCTCGTAGGTGGTGCTTTAGCTGTGCAATACCGGCCACACTATCGCCCGTAATCATTATGTCATCGACATATACTACCAATAGAATGCGAAGCCCACCAGTAGAATACGAAGCCCATTAATGTTATTTTGGTAGAACACTGAATGGTCATGAGCACACCGTCTAAGGCCGAACGAAATAACCACCTTAGTAATTTTTTCAAACCATTCTCGTGGAGATTGTTTTAAGCCATACAATGACATTCAATCGACAAACCAAGCCAAACCCCCTGAGCAACAAAACCAGGAGGTTGCTCCATACAGACCTCTTCGGCCAACGAACCATGAAGAAATGCATTCTTCATATCAAGTTGACATAAAGGCCAATGGCGTGCAGCCGCGATAGACATAAGAAGACGAACATGAGTCATTTTGGCCACAGGAGAAAGTGTATCCTCATAAACAATGCCATAAGCATGCAAGTACCCTTTAGCAATCAAACACGCCTTCAAGCGAGAAAGAGTCTCATCAGGATTAGCTTCACAGTATAAATCCAGCGATACCCCACCGCCTTCTTTCCAATCGGAAGAGGCACTAAATCCCAAGTCTGATTCTGTTCGAGAGCCAGCATCTCATCAATCATAGCATCCTCCACCCTTTATGAGATAATTTATTGGAGAGTGACTTGGGTAAAACAATAGAATCAAGGGAGGAGAGGAACGTCCGGTATGCAGGAGAAATGGAATCTCGCTACATGACCATAGGATGAGAAATGCAGCTGCGAGTGCCTATCCGTAAGGCAATCAGAAGATCAATTCAGCCTCCGGCGGAGCTTGAGTCTCTGGGAGATTAGCAATAGGAGGCTGAGGTTCAGGAACCGTACGGTCCCGACGAGCATATACCCTTGTAATTGATAGTGTGGGCCTAACAGCGGAGAATTAGGGGTGGGAGGTGGTTCATCGGAAATAATACGGATAACCTCTAACACAGTGTATAGAGAATCAACAATCGGAAGGGATGATCTCTTGTGACAAGAGATACGAAATATCCAAGAGAAAGTCAACTGTCCATGTCTACAGTGGTGTGAGAAGTCGTAAAGTATGGGGTGGATTCATGAAAGGTCATTTCAGCCGATATAAATCGATGTCGTAATTATAACATTGATATCCCTTTTGAGTTCGAGGGCATCTAAGAAATATACTTAATAGCCTTATGGTCTAATTTATATCCTTAGGTTGTAGATAGATCATGGACAAAACAAACACACCCAAAATCCTTTGGAGGAACATGGTATTTGACAACGGAAGGGACATAGAATGGGGAATCACCCCATCTAGAATAGAAGAAGGCTTACGATTCATCAAGTAATTGGTAGTAAAAACATCCCCAAAATGATTTAGGCACTCGCATATAAAGCAAACAGGTACGAGAGACCATTAAAGGATGCCTATTCTTTCTTTCAGCCACTCCATTTTGCTGGGATATAAAGAAAAGAGGATTCATGAATAATGTCAAGTTTTGCCATATACTCCTTAAAAGGTATAGTACACCTTGGTATTATCACTCCTCAAGGTATCAACATTAACGCCAAATTGAGTCTGAATTTCGGAACACAAAATTTGGAAACGAGAATACACTTTATTTCTAGATTTCATCAAATACAACCATGAGACTCGAGAAAAATTATCAATAAAAGTCGCAAAGTAACAAAAGCCTCCTTAAGCAACAAGGCATAGCACCCAAACATCAGAATGCACTAAAACAAAAGGTTTTTCAGCTCTCTTATTGATACGAGATGAGTAGGTAGAGCTGTAGAGTGTTTTTCGTCACCCTATTGAGATAGAAATGTGCTTGCTTGTCAGGCGCTACACAGATTCCCTTGCCTCGGGTAGGCGGGGGTTTATTGATTGTTAGATCCTAATCTCTGGCAGCTGCGAACTAAACTGTCGTTAATTACCTCCCGCTTTGAACCGAGAGAACCTCCGATTAACATGCCATACCAAGGTTCGAGGTTTCATCCGAAACCACCGCTACGTGATCATTTCGTATAGGTTTTGGTGGAGACTGATACGAAACCATATGCAATCAGGTTTCGGCCGAAACCTGAAATAACTATTTTTTACCATTTTTGTTATCGTCGTGATCACTATAGACCTTCATCGTTAGATCTGAGGTGTTTTCATGGTGAGTGGTCGCTACTTGCTCGTCAAATACGGTTGATCTTGACTATTGAGAAAGCTATCAGAAAAAAGAAAACGCATCTAGCTGAGGGGAAGATGGAAAAGAGGGGATTGAAAACACTGGTCAAACCTATTTTTTTAGCTTTCAAGGCTGCCTAATTAGTTTTTTTTGAATCAAGTGTAGAACCAAGATTAAGACCATAGCTTTCATTTGTGGTACAACCGGTTAGATTATTTTCATCCTAAGAGGACCACAAAAGTTAACCCAAACTATATATTAATACTTATCAAAGTACAATTTTCAGTGTATTTTGCATTAGATTTTATCTTGGCTGGATGTTTTAACACTAAGATCATTGTCTTGTGATATATAACCATAAATTTAATATATCTAAGTATATCTATGTGTGTATTACGGTCAAAACCGAAACCGAAACCGAAATTTGAACCGAGATAAGCAAAATTAACCGAAATCCACCGAAACTAATAAAATTTTGAGACACCGAACCCGAACCCGAAATCGAGTTCTCAAACCTTGGGTCATACGATTCACGTGAACTCAATACGGAACATTTGTGTTTGGAAAATAAATACAAAACGGGTTCCTCTCGTTTTATTTTTAGATTTATGTATTGTTTCCTTTCTATTTTCAATTTTTTTTTAAAAAAACACACTTTTTTTATATAGGGCCTAGGGGAAGCTCCAAGAAAACGGGGGCCGCCTTCACCTGGGGGAGGTCCTCGCAAGTGGGGTCTTTTCCTCACGTGGGTGAGCTGCGGAAATCGTTCGAAGTGCCTGGGCCCCTTCTTTAGGGTGGGTGGGTGGGTGGGGGGGAAACATATTTTATTATTTTTATTTTTTTCGGAACCTCTCCGCTTGTGGGGGTTCCCACGGTTGGATATTCCCTCTTAGGTATCCGAGACGACGGTGGATTTAATCGTTATTTATTGATTTCTTTCATTTTATTCATATCTTGCTTAATTTTGTCAACGAAATTAAACGTATGGATTTTAACGGAATTTTGGCGGCATGGCCACTAAATTCGACGATTTATCATACGAAACGGTGAAATACGGAAAACTCCGCACCTACGAAAAAGGAAATACGGACCGAAGTCCGCATTCCCGAGTCGTTGAGAGAGAAATAAGGATCGAAGTCTGCATTCCCGAGGGTTTCCCGAAGGCTTTCCCTGGGTCACCCTCAATCGTATCCGATCGGGTCCTAAAAGAGAACAAATTTTTCGTGATTCGTCGATTCTTTGTATTTGGATATGAAAATTAAAAAATACCTATTTTATATTGATCTTAGGATCTTGAAGGAGACATAAAAAGATAAAAAACAAAATTTCACCTTTTTCTTTTTTAGGCGTGGATTTTAATAAACAGGGAGAAAGAAACAGAGGGATCTTTTAATGTTTATTTAATAAAAAGAATAGACCAATCACCAGATCCTTAATAAAAAAATTTAAATAAAAGAAGATTTTGATGAGAAGGCCAATGATCTTTTCTGCTTTAAAGAAGTAATTTTTCTTCGAAAAGAAAAGAAAACCTGCGCTAGACGAGGAAAAAAGAGAGGAAAAAGACAGCCTAAACCCCCAAAAAAATTAGTAGAGAATGAATTACTGTTGATTTCTCATGGTAGCCTTATATAAGCTCTACATTTTTCATTTAGGCCCTTGGGCTTTATAATATTGGCTTTTATCCTATTTCTTTACATTTATTCATAAAAAAATACATTAAATTTATTTATTTTATAATCTTTTCTTCTCTTCGTAGATGGTCGGCCGGGTTCGCTTGGGCTTGTGGAGATTTGGGCGTTGTCCCAGTTGCTTAGGGTCGGACCCGGGTTAGTGAGACCCGAGTCCATTTGGACTTTGACTTTTAATTTTGGCAATTGGGTGTAATTTTTGATCCCAACAAAGTGCCCCCATCAATAAATGCATACCATATGAATGGGTCGTGTGCATGAAATTGATGGATCTTGCTTGGTGAAGAGGTTGATGTGCTTCATTTTTGCGACGTGGAGGTCGTTGACGTGTCACCGACACAGAGCGTCGCTGTTGGCGTGTTATCGAGACGGAGAGTCGTTGACGTATCACTGAGACGGAGAGTCATTGTCTGACGTATCACCATCACGCAGGTCGTTGCTGTGGCTTGGTTAATTTGATTTGATTTGGGAGTGGTTCAATATTTCTACCACTGGAATCGGGCTCCGGAGGTAACTCGTTCAATACCCAATTTAATTTGACTTGATGTGATTTAGGGGGTCCCAATCTATCCGGCGGGACCTTTGAGCTTGGAAGCACTGCTGGGGGGACTTTAATTTGATTTGTTCGATCCCTGCCTTGTTCGGCAGGACCTTCTGGTCTTGAAAGCATTCTTTTAGTAGGACTTGGATCCTTTTTTCCAGTAAAGTCGGATTTGAATTGGAATTCTAGATTCCAGATTGGCATCAGCGTTGCTAACACTGAAGTATTGGTGCCAGGAGCAATTCATCATTTTCTTGAGAGCACTTGGAAGTTTGGTTTTGGTTCAGTATCATCACTCTAACACTGAAACATAGTGCCAGGAGAGACTCATCATTTGCCGTTGGAGAATTTAGATTTCGGTTGGCGTCTGCATGCTACACTGGAATAATGCCAGGAGCGACTTATCATTCGTCTTTAGAGTATTTTATTTGTTCCTAGTTTAACGATATAGGGGTCATATGTTCTTAGTTTAATGACATAGGGGTCTTTTTTTTGTACAAGTTTGCGCCCTTGCGGGTTTTCACAAACTCGTGGGTAGTTTCGCTGTTTTTACTCATGAAGCCTTTTCAAGTTTTCATTCTAGCCCTTATCGCTTGTGGACTAACCTTTTTTTATCTCCCAGTTTAACGTCTTAAGGGTCGGAGTTGTGCGCTTATTCTTTGTTTGGCCTTACTGGCACTTCGTTGCAAAATTATTTGAGGTTCTTAGAGTTTGAATCTAATGGAGCTGGATCGATGGACGAGGAAGTAGGCCTTATTTGATCCTCTTATTTAATTCTGGGGTTTTCTTGAAAAGCCTCAGAATGTTCTTCGTCTTTTGGACATGCCTATGACCTACAAAGACTGTGGCATACCCAAGTCATTTCTTGGGGCGGGCAATCGAGTTTGCTTATGGAGGATTTCGGCTTTTTGCTCGTATGTCATTGGCCGTTGCGGTTTGTTTATTCATCGTTGCGGTTTGTTTATTCATCAACACACTTGAGGACAACGAGATTTTCCCCCTCTTGTATTGGTCTTTGGCCTAATCCTTTAAAACATAACAATATTCAATGGTATGGCTCGGTATTCTGTAGTATGGGCAATGCTTAGGGTTGTCGGTCATACTCGCCTCATGCGGTTTTTTAAACTTTGGCAGCTGCTGACCGTTGTTCAGGGCGTCCTTAAATATCTTGCGGACTTTGTCCCTTCTGAAAGAGTAGATTTTTTGTTTTTTTCTTTCTAGAGCCGATTCTTTTCCCAGTACTGACTTTCGAGGCCGATCGGTTTTTGATCCGCTTGATTCTTACTTATGTCTATCGGCAAACATGTTGAAAGAGTAGCTGTTGTCGGCATTTCCGCTTTGTCAGTTGTCCTCCGGACAATTGAACTTGTTATATTGGAAGTCCCAAAGAGATTCGGGACCCGTATGTTCCAATATTTGGACTCTTTTATTAGGTCCTGAAGCGTTTTGGGATCCGCCGATGACTTGCCTTTGATTTTGTCTCGTGTCAACTTACCGCAGTCATGCGTCAGGACTTCCCTGGAGGCTGTCCACGACCGACCTTCATGAAAATGCTTCGCTCTTGGACTGGAGGGAATAGCTATTGGTTACTTTTGGGTGTCGATCCCTTGTTCATGGACCAAACTTTGATTTTGTTGTGATTGCATTCAAACGACTTGGATCGTGGGATTTGCCACGACATTCACCGGTTCGTCGATTTTGGAACAAATCTTGGCTAACTCCTTATCTATGTCCTGAAGTTGCTTTTGAAGCCATTGGAACAATATTCGTTCTGTAGTTTTAGGGATGATGACCGGGCTATCTTCACCGCCTGAGCTTGATTATTCAAGGACCAGGGGCTCTTTTTGCTGTATGGCCTGAGCAGGGTCTTTATCATCTAAACCGAGCCGGGATTGAATAGCCACGATCATGTCATTATCATGTGAACCGTAGGAGGGATTGTTCTCTCAAGTTTGACCATGTAGACCGTATGGATTGCGTATCCGTCCGTTGCCTCCTCATTGTCAACGCTATTTGCTGGGCTTTTGAATTGTTGCTATGATTCACTCCTTTCACGGAAGGACAAACAACTGAGAACAATAGATTCTCGAAACACTTAGTCTCCGTTTGTATAAAATTGGCGTTCGTGGATTGATCGTTTTCCAACACGCTAGGGAATAATGAGATTTCTCCAGCCTTGTATTGGTCCTCAACCCAGCCCTTGAAAATATGGCAACCTTCGATAGTATGCTTTAACACTCGGTGGTATGGATAGTAATTGAGGTAATCAGACATATTCACTTCATTTGGCTCTTTGGTTTCAGTAGTTGTAGACCATCCTTTAGAGTATCCATGAATATCTTATGGATCTTGTCCCTTCTGAAAGAGTAAATCCTATTCTTCCTTTCCTCCAAAGTTGGTTCTCCCAATGCTGGTTTTCGAGGTTTGTTGGTCTTCGACCCGCCTGATCTTTTGCTTGTTGGAAGAATCGGTACCGTTGGAATTTTCACTTTTGTGGTCGAGTCCCTTCGATACTTCGGCTTGTTAGTAAATTGGAGATCCTGAGCGGACTCGAGTTTTGAGCCTTCCAACATCTGAACCTTCTTTTTCAGCCTCTGAAACGTTTTGACACCCGCGGTGCTTAGGAACGGAGTCATCCATTTGCCAAGATTCCTAAAGAGGAGGCTGACGGATTGCTCCTGATTTAATGGCGGTTTACACTTGATGGTGAGATTGCGCCATCGGGCTATAAATTCCGTGTTATTTTCGTTGCGTTCTGGCTTGATTCTCACAAGGTCAGCAATAGTGATTTTATCGCTGATTCTCATGAATTTTTTCCTTAACAGATATTCCATTTGGGCAAAGGTAGTAACGGAGCCGTCCAGTATGCTTGTGTACCGGTCGAAGGCAACGTCGGTCATGCTATTAACGAACTGGTGGAGGACGAGAGCATCATTGCCCCTAATATTCCCGCATGATGATTTAAAGTGGGCGATGTGCTGGCTTGCATTTCCTGTGCCATCGAACCTTCCGAATTTGGGGATGATGTAGCTGCTGGGAAGCTCCACGAGATCATATCGTGCATGGTACGGTCTCCCACTACTGCCAGTGTCTTTCTGTGCTTCGGTTTCAGCCAACAATATTGACTTTGTTGGTGACCAAGTCCATGATTTTAACTTGAGTTAGCGCGCTATTGTCGTCGAGAGTCAAGACATTTCCTGAAGCTAAATATGGCCGACTTTCATGTAGCTAGCCAACCTTCGGACTTAAGGGGACAACGAGATTTTCCCCATCTTGTATTGCTCTTTGGTCTAATCCTTTAAAACATAACAATATTCAATGGTATGGCTCGGTATTCTGTAGTATGGGCAATGCTTAGGGTTGTCGGTCATACTCGCCTCATGCGGTTTTTTAAACTTTGGCAGCTGCTGACCGTTGTTCAGGGCGTCCTTAAATATCTTGCGGACTTTGTCCCTTCTGAAAGAGTAGATTTTTTTGTTTTTTTTCTTTCTAGAGCCGATTCTTTTCCCAGTACTGACTTTCGAGGCCGATCGGTTTTTGATCCGCTTGATTCTTACTTATGTCTATCGGCAAACATGTTGAAAGAGTAGCTGTTGTCAGCATTTCCGCTTTGTCGGTTGTCCTCCGGACAATTGAACTTGTTATATTGGAAGTCCCGAAGAGATTCGGGACCCGTATGTTCCAATATTTGGACTCTTTTATTAGGTCCTGAAGGGTTTTGGGATCCGCCGATGACTTGCCTTTGATTTTGTCTCGTGTCAACTTACCGCAGTCATGCGTCAGGACTTCCTTGGAGGTTGTCCACGGTCGACCTTCATGAAAATGCTTCGCTCTTGGACTGGAGGGAATAGCTATTGGTTGCTTTTAGGTGTCGTTGTTCATGGACCAAACTTTGATTTTGTTGTGATTGCATTCAAATGACTTGGATCGCGGGATTTGCCACGACATTCACCGGTTTGTCGATTTTGGAACAAATCTTAGCTGACTCCTTATCTATGTCCTGAAGCTGCTTTTGAAGCCATTGGAACAATGTTCGTTCTGTAGTTTTAGGGATGATGACTGGGCTATCTTCACCGCCTGAGCTTGATTATTCAAGGACCAGGGGCTCTTTTCGCTCTACGGCCTGAGCAGGGTCTTTATCATCTAAACCGAGCCGGGATTGAATAGCCGTGATCATGTCATTATCATGTGAACCGTAGGAGGGCTTGTTCTCTCAAGTCAGACCATGTAGACCGTATGGATTGCGTATCCGTCCGTTGCCTCCTCATTGTCAACGCTATTTGCTAGGCTTTTGAATTGTTGCTATGATCCGCTCCTTTCACGGAAGGACAAACAACTGAGAACAATAGGTTCTCAAAACACTTAGTCTTCGTTTTTATAAAATTGGCGTTTGCGGATTGATCGTTTTCCAACACGCCAGGGAATAATGAGATTTCTCCAGCCTTGTATTGGTCCTCAACCCAGCCCTTGAAAATATGGCAACCTTCGATAGTATGCTTTAACACTCGGTGGTATGGACAGTAATTGAGGTTATCAGACATATTCACTTCATTTGGCTCTTTGGTTTCAGTAGTTGTAGACCATCCTTTAGAGCATCCATGAATATCTTATGGATCTTGTCTCTTCTGAAAGAGTAAATCCTATTCCTCCTTTCCTCCAAAGTTGGTTCTCCCAATGCTGGTTTTCGAGGTTTGTTGGTCTTCGACCCGCCTGCTCTTTTGCTTGTTGGAAGAATCGGTACCGTTGGAATTTTCACTTTTGTGGTTGAGTCCCTTCGATACTTCGGCTTGTTAGTAAATTGGAGATCCTGAGCGGACTCGAGTTTTGAGCCTTCCAACATCTGAACCTTCTTTTTCAGCCTCTGAAACGTTTTGAGACCCGCGGTGCTTAGGAACGGAGTAATCCATTTGCCAAGATTCCTAAAGAGGAGGCTGACGGATTGCTCCTGATTTAACGGCGGTTTACACTTGATGGTGAGATTGCGCCATCGGGCTATAAATTCCGTGTTATTTTCGTTGTGTTCTGGCTTGATTCTCACAAGGTCAGCAATAGTGATTTTATCGCTGATTCTCATGAATTTTTGCCTTAACAGATATTCTATTTGGGCAAAGGTAGTAACGGAGCCGTCCAGTATGCTTGTGTACCGGTCGAAGGCAACGTCGGTCATGCTATTAACGAACTGGTGGAGGAGGAGAGCATCATTGCCCCTAATATTCCCGCACGATGATTTAAAGTGGGCGATGTGCTGGCTTGCATTTCCTGTGCCATCGAACCTTCCGAATTTGGGGATGATGTAGCTGCTGGGGAACTCCACGAGATCATATCGTGCAGGGTACGATCTCCCACTACTGCCAGTGTCTTTCTGTGCTTCGGTTTCAGCCAACAATATTGACTTTGTTGGAGACCAAGTCCATGATTTTAACTTGAGTTAGCGTGCTATTGTCGTCGAGAGTCAAGACATTTCCTGAAGCTAAATATGGTCGACTTTCATGTAGCTAGCCAACCTTCGGACTTAAGGGGACGAGCGTCGGCTGCTTCGGGTCGTCACCCGGCTCATGAGGAGCCTTGTGCTTGATTGGGCTGCAGCTAAGCAACTTGGGCCATGACTTGCATTATGACATTCGTCAACTCATCAATTTTTGAGTAGAGCTTGGTTATCTCCTTGTCTTTACTTCTAAGTTGTTTCCAGAGTTCTTGAAGCAGCTCCTGTTCTGTGGTCCTGGGCTGAAAGTCAGTTTCTCTTCGCTGTCCGTGCTCGACTCCTCATGGATTGAGGGACCTTTATGCTTATCAGCCTTACCGAAAGGATTTTCATCGTCTTCCGGAGGAGGCTGGGTTTGGAAAGTGGCGGCCATATTCAACCCAGATTGGGTTTGGGAAGTAGCAGCCCTATCTTTACTTTTGCTGCAAGGTTTATCACCAGGACGCATGCACGTCATATAGACCGTGTGGACCACGTATCTAGCCATCCATTTATTGTTGGTGGCTGGTCTTTCGGACAGTCATCATGGCCCTTCCTCTTCAGGAAAGGAAAAACGACTGAAAACAGTCAGCATGGCTGGGTTCTTGGGTGACACTGGTGCCCCTTTCTGGATTTTCCCTGTTGCTTTCGCGCGTCAAGCTATGCTTGGTAGACTCTTCAGGAGATGGTGTCATACTTTCTGTGTTGAGGCTTTAGACACATCTTTTCGCAGCACTGTTTGAATCGCCCGCTTTTTAATTTTAGCTGTCATAACGTTCTTCTGAACCAATTTTAATGGTTCAAAAGAGTTGGCGATTTTCACGGCCAGTGCAACTTGCGTTGTGGGGTATCTTTTTGAAACCTCACGAATTTCAAATAAGCAGGAGCCCTTGTCCTTTTATTGGCTCTGTATCTGAGCCGTTTCTGTCTTAGCTTCTCAGTTTTGAGGGACTGATGGGCATATGCTTTCTTGGTAGCTGCCATAGGCCGATTGACAGAGAGTCTGGGGTAGACATTTGAGTGTGCGGTCGTCAGGAGCATCGCTTGAGCTTGCCTGAAACGCCTTGCCGTCTCTTTTGAATTGAGGGTCCTGTCCTCAGTTAGGGCGACGGAGAGCCGTTCGAAAACAGACTTGCGTTTGGGTTCGGGCGCTCTCTTGATCACGACATTCGATCTCTTCCCCTTTGAGGCTGGTTTGGCCATTCTGCTTGCTGGAGCCTCTACGGTAGGAGCGCTGAAAGCCGACGAAAATAGAATGAAACCGAATTGAAGCGGTGGTTTCTTCCACTGCTGCATGAGATTTGCCGGGAGTATTACTCGAGCATTCTTCTTCGTGTATGAGACTGAGGTTGCATCGAGAGCTGAGTTCGTCTTTGGAGACATTGTTATTGTGTTTGAAATTGCAGTTGAAATTTGCTAACCTGCATAAAGAAGTATGATTTCAGTACAAACAACAATATATATGTTTATTGAGTTCTCATGATCATTTGACCTGAGATATAGAAGAAGAGAGGTCCCACCGGACATGCCAGAATCTGTAGAGTGTTTTTCGCTACCCTATTGAGGTAGGAATGCGCTTGCTTGTCATGCGCTATACAGATTTCTCGTCTCGGGTAGGCGGGGGTTTATTGATTGTGAGATCTTAATCTTCGGCAGCCGTGGACTAAACTCCAGTTAATTACCCATCATTCCGAAACAAAAAAACCTCCGATTAACGGGTCATATGAATCACGCGAACTTAATACGGAACATTTGTGTTTGGAAAATAAATGCAAAACGGGTTCATCTCGTTTTAGTTTTAGTTTTATGCACTTTTTTCCTTCTATTTTTAATTTTAAAAAAAAACTCTTCTTTTTTTATATAGGGAGCTTCCTCACAGGGGAAGCTCCCGAGAAACGGGAGTCTCCTTCATGTGGGGGAGGCCCCCGCAAGTGGGGACTTCCCCTATGTGGGGGAAGGCTGCGGCCGCTAAGGTGGGTTTCTGAAGTGCCGGGGCCACCTCTCGGGGGGCGAAACAAATTTTATTATTATTATTTTTATTTTCTGAAATCTTTTCTTTTGAAAGCGGAAACCTCTCCGCTTGTGGGGGTCCCCGACAGTTGGGTATTCCATCTTGGGTATCCGAGACGGCGGTGGATTTGTTCGTTATTTATTGTTTTCTTTCTTTTTATTCATATCTTGTTTAATTTTGTAAATGGAATTAAACGTACGGATTTTGACGGAATTTTGCCGGCATGACCGCTAAAATCTGTCGATTTATCGTTCGAAACGGTGAAGCACGGAAAACTCTGCACCCATGAAAAAGGATATACGGACCGAAATCCGCATTACAAAGGGAATTACAGACCAAAGTCCGCATTCCCGAGTTGCTGAGAGGAAATCCGTAAGACTTACAGTGGTATCAGAGCCTAGTTAAACACTATCTAACGTGTTAGCTAAGTAAGTAGAAGTTCGATCGGAGAAAAAGTCACGAAAAACACCCGGAAAATCAACTGTTCAAAAAATGATAAATCATACTCCAAAAATCGACTCAGGCTTTTTAAAAGACACTGTAGAAATTTGGTCCAGAGAACCGTTCAACGCGCCGCAAAACCGCGGCGGGAGCACGCTCCTGCCGCGGAACCGCGGCCGAGTTGAGTCGGCCGTGGGTCAAATTTCTTGCAGTGTGTTTCTAGGGGTATTTTGGGATTTTTACAATATGTCTTTTCTGCCCAGATTTTCCAGAAAGAAAAATTTGTTTTTGGGGCTTGAAAATCCGTATTTTTTATCGAACTTCTAAAGACTTAAGCTGACGGGAAAATATCCGTGATGTGTTATATGTATTGAACGTCCGCTAATCGCTATACGTCGATTAGTGGGAGTTATACATATCCGTGATCTGTAATGTTGATGGTATGTGTATATGAATTCTTTGGATTGTCGCGGATGAATAGCCGGGGGTTGTGAGATGAGAGTTTTTCCTTTTATCTTTCAATTCATGTAATATGTAAATTGATGTAATATTATTTTTGGCCGCACAACCGGGTCGAGGTTGTAGCCGTCATTGTATAATTTCTTTTTACTGTTTTTGCTCCTAGGATAGACCCAAGGTGGGGTGCACAAGCTACCGGGTATCTCGAAGTGCCGAGTGGCCTACTCACGTCGTTGAAGGAGGTTGCTCCACTTCGGATATTTGGCGGGTAGTTTGCCGCACCCGTAGGGGTCTAGGGTGGGGTATTGGCTATTCATCGCGACCGTGTAATCTGCTTTTCGTTACAGGCTCGTACGAATTGCGGATTCCTAGTATATCCAATGTGTTCATCTGTGATCTGAAATGGCTATCATTGCAATATATCTATATATGATATTATTTAGACGTTGCTTATGTTTTGCAGCCGCGCTAGCCCAGCCCCCGCTCTATCGTTAGTTAAGTAACCTAACGGGTAATGACGGGGCTCCATGGCGAATGCGAATGGCATAAGCGTACGTCATATTTTGGTTGTTTTCTGCAATGGTAGGATTAAATGATGGGACACATTAAAAGAACTAATGCAAGAAAAATACGCATTAAAAGAACTAATGCAAGAAAAAATAAACCAAGTAAAAGTCGTTGGAACACTTTCAAAAACCACTCGGTTTCTTTTCAAAATAACTTTTAAACGCGGAGCTTAAGCCACTCCTTTTAAAAGCTATCTCGTTCCATCGATTATATCAAGTTCACTACGTTCACGGTTTCGCCAAAACCATTCGTAGCCCTCCGTCTTTTCACATGGATGGTCAATAGTATTCAAGCTATGTTTGTTGGCCAAAGTCAAGGCATAGTGATTGGTAGCTATTGGGTATTCATGTGCAGCATAGATAGATATGTTGGTTTGGGGCAGTCGTTCTACCTTGTTGGCTAAAGTCAAGGGTATGTACGGGTGGGCTTAAATTAACCTGGAGAATGACGGGTAGAACTTGACATGTGACTTATGATTTGTTGGCCAAAGTCAAGGTCATAAGAGCATGGGGCAAAAAGAAATCCACATCGGGAGTTTCAAAAGAACTGAAACTTGCTAGCGCTGCATACCATTTGGAGTGTGATGATTCTGGTAGAATTCCTTCAGTTTTGTCACGCAATGATATTTGGATCCCGATCCTACTGTGAGTATATGCTACTCCTCGGGAAATTTCTCACTTAACGATCAATGCTATAAACCTAGTAGGTGTCTAGAAAGGTGTTAGCGGGGCTACGCCCCCAGGGAAAAGAGGTTCTTAAATTAAGGAACTTCGCGAAAGCGTTGGAAAACCTCCGTCGAAGTACCGACACCAGCCTGGCCGAACGGTTAAGCAAGTATTGTATGGTGAGATTGATCCTGACTAATTCTTCCTTTTTGGTTTGAGGAGGGATTCGAGAGACAGTGGGAGCCATCATGTTTAGACAAATTAAAAACCACTCTAAACTTGCAAGAGCATCATGATAAAGTGTTTCTTCTCTCTCTCTCCTAATTGTAGCGACCAATCATCATTACCGGACTTAAGTTATTACTAGATAAACATACTGACAGGGCCAAACTACAAAGATTGGCTCAGGAATGTCAAAATGGCAATCACTTATGACAAGTTGGGGTATCTCCTTACCACCAAAGCTCCCCCTGTCCCAGGTCCCACCTCCAGCGTCGCGGATAAGGAAATCCGTAAGACTTGGGAGATCGATAGTGCGAAGGCCAAGTGCCTCGTGCATGCCTCTATGGACAACGAACATCAGAGGAGGCATGAGAATATGGACCTCGAATCCATATTTCTCCATACAAAAGAACTGTATGGAGAGCAATCTCGTATCGCAAGATACGAAGTGTCGAAAAAGTTATTTTCGTCAAGGTTGGCCATCGGATCATCAGTAGCGGAACACGTGCTTAAGATGATTGGCTTCATCGAGGAGCTCGCGGAACTTGGGACCACGTTAGAGAATGAGCTCTATACGGACTTGATTCTCCAGTCCCTTCCTTCCACTTACGCCCAGTTTATCCTGAACTTCAACGTACAAGAAAAAGAAGTTGAACTTTCAGAGCTCCTCAACATGCTGAGGAGTGCAGAGGGCACCCTACAGAAAAGTAGGGAAACATCCACTTTGTTTGTAGGAGGATCTTCATCTTCTAGGTCCAAGACGAAAGCCAAGGGAAAGAAGAAGAAAGCCTCCGCTAAACCAAGGGGCGGTGTTAGTAAAGTGGATATGAAGGGAAAAGCAAAAGCAACAAAGATAGCGGGGAAGCTTATAGGGAAGGAAGAGTGCTTTTTCTGTCATAAGAGTGGTCACTGGAAGAAAGATTGTAGGGCTTGGAAAGCCAGAACACAGGAACTGAAGCAAGTTGCGGCTTCAGGTTCAGGTGTGTATGTTATTGAAAACTGTCTATCAATAAACTCTACTTCATGGGTATTGGATACCGGATCAGGATCTCATATCTGTAATTCTTTGCAGGCGTTGAGAAACCGTAGGGTTTTGAAGGCAGGTGACATGACCCTCAAAGTTGCAAATGGAGCTAGTATGGATGCTAAGGCCGTAGGGGACTATCCCCTGGGAATGTCAGATGGACATGTTTTGGTTTTACGTAATTGCTTTTTTGTACCCAACGCAACTTGTAATATCATTTCTGTATCTTTGATTTTTAAAGAAGGTTATGAATTTGCGTTTGTAAGTAATGTTGTAAACATTCACCTTAATCAAGTTCTGATTGGGTCAGGTACATTAAGCAATGGTATATACGTACTAAACCAACCACAGATTTTCAATGTCCAGAATACACACAAAAGAAAGTCTCCAGAAATAAATCAGACTTTCTTATGGCATTGTAGACTGGGTCACATCAATGAGAGAAGGTTGACAAAGTTACATACAGAAGGATATTTGAATCCATTCGAATATCAATCGTATGCCACTTGTCAATCCTGTCTCAAAGGAAAGATGACAAAGACTCCGTTCACTAGACACGGAGTAAGAGCGAGCGAGCTCTTGGGACTCGTACACAGCGACGTGTGCGGTCCAATGTCTACACATGCGCGAAGCGGTTATTCTTACTTCATTACTTTTACGGATGACTTTTCAAGGTACGGTTATGTCTTCTTAATGAAACATAAGTCCGAAGCCTTTGGAAAATTCCAGGAATATAAGAATGAAGTAGAAAAACAAACCGGCAAAAGTATCAAGACACTAAGATCGGATCGAGGTGGTGAATACTTGAGTGCCGAGTTCCTGGACTATTTAAAAGAGAATGGAATTCTCTCTCAGCTTACTCCTCCATACACTCCGCAACATAACGGTGTATCGGAGAGACGGAACCGAACCCTATTGGATATGGTACGGTCCATGATGAGTAACGCTGAGTTACCGTGATCATTCTGGGGATATGCACTAGAATCAGCTGCATACCTTTTGAACCGAGTTCCAACTAAGACTGTGCCTACTACACCATATGAGATATGGTGTGGGAAGAGACCCTATCTTAATCACATTAAGACATGGGGATGTCCGGCTTTTGTCAAAAAGCAGCATGCGGACAAGCTCGAGGCACGCTCAGTACAGTGCAAGTTTGTGGGATATCCAAAGAACTCCAAGGGATATTTCTTCTATTGCGAAGAGGAACAAAAGATTTATATTTCTCGTCATGCCCACTTCTTGGAAACTGAGTTTTTGGAAAATCAGATAAGTGGGAGCGCAATAGAACTGGAAGAAATTCCAGAACCACGAGCTATTACTGAAAGCTTAGTAGAACCAGAGGGTTCGAAAGATCATGACATTCCTACGCCGCTCCGCAGGAGTAGTAGGCAGTCTCATCCGCCCGAGAGATACTACGGTTTTCTCATAGACGGGGATAGAGAGGATTGCATCATAGATTATGATGAGCCAACTAGCTTCCAGCAGGCCATTCAGAGCGTTGACTCGGTAAAATGGCTGGATGCAATGCGGACCGAAATGGAGTCCATGTACACCAACAAAGCATGGACGTTGGACGTTGCTCCAGATGGGGTAAAACCCGTAGGATGCAAGTGGATCTTCAAAAGGAAGATTGGTGTAGATGGACAGGTTGAGACCTATAAAGCTAGACTGGTTGCAAAGGGTTTTCGTCAAAGACCTGGTTTGGACTATGACGAGACCTTTTCTCCAGTAGCTATGCTGAAATCCATTCGGATCCTTCTTGCCATTGTTGCCTTCCACGATTATGAGATTTGGCAGATGGACGTAAAGACCGCTTTTCTAAATGGAAATTTAGAGGAGTGTGTTTATATGGACCAGCCAGAGGGTTTCATTCAGAGTGGGAGCAGCGGAAAGGTGTGCAAGTTGCTTAAGTCCATCTACGGACTAAAGCAGGCATCGCGGAGTTGGAACATCTGTTTTGATGAGACGGTCAAAGAATTTGGCTTTATCAAAAATCCAGATGAACCATGCATCTATAGTAGATTTGTAGCGAGAACTGTAGTATTCTTCGTTTTATACGTGGATGACATTCTCTTAATATGAAATGACATTCCTATGCTACAATCTGTCAAAGGGTTCTTGTCACGCAGGTTCTCCATGAAAGACCTGGGTGATGCCTCATACATTCTGGGGATCCGTATCTATCGTGACAGATCCAAGAGGATACTGGGACTTTCACAGTCCAGGTACATCGACACCATACTGAAAAGATTCAGTATGGAAGATCCAAGCGCGGTAATCTACCGGCTTGTCACGGGATCACCCTCTCTAAAGAGATGTCTCCTAAGACTGATTTGGAAAGGGATCACATGTCTATTATACCCTACGCTTCTGCGGTAGGCTCTATAATGTATGCGTTGTTGTGTACCAGACCAGATGTAGCTTATGCACTGAGTGTGGTAAGCCGGTATCAGTCAAACCCTGGGGAGAAACACTGGATTGCGGTAAAGAACATTCTCAAGTACCTGAGAAGGATTAAGGAGATGTTCTTGGTGTATGGCGGAAAAGACCTCGAGATCGAGGCCTTTGCTGACTCCAGCTTCCAGAGTGACAAGGATGATTCCAAGTCCATGTCGGGTTATGTCTTTACCCTCAATGGAGAGGCGGTGTGTTGGAAGAGTTCCAAACAGGAAACCGTTGCCGACTCGATGATGGAAGCGGAATATATCGCTGCTGCAGATGCCGCAAAAGAAGCTGTCTGGGTAAGGAAGTTCTTAACTGAACTTCAGGTGGTTCCGTCCATTGTTGATCCAATACCTTTGTATTGCGACAACAACGGGGCTATAGCTTTAGCAAAGGAACCCAGGTCCCATCAGAAGTCCAGACACATCTTGAGGCGGTATCACCTGATCAGGGAGATCGTGGGTCGCCAGGAGATCGAGGTTCGGAGAGTTTCTACGGAAGATAACACTGTTGATCCACTCATAAAGGCCTTACCCCAGACTCAGTTCGAGCGGCTGATCGAGATGATAGGTCTTCGATACGCCAGTACATGGCCTTAGTGCAAGTGGGAGATTGTTAGTGTATATGCCCTAGAGGCCATTACTGTATCATACTACTTTGTATATTACTTAATGGAAGCTTGGGATATTCACCTTGTATAGACAATCTTGCTCAATATAGTAGTATGCTACTTGGTTTGTTTCTACTTCAATGTGTACATATGTTTATTTTAGTATATCACCTATACACATTAGTGGAGACCTTAGGATCTTTGCTTGATTACCAGCGTTGTGATGGCAGTCACACTAGTGGGGGCTGGGTAATCTATAAGCACATCCTTATGCAGGTCCCTGGTCGTAGGACTATCGAGACAGGGCATCGATACTCCGGAGTAGACTAGCGTATGCGCTTCTCATCCCAGTGTGGGAGACGGTCTATCCCACAGCCGTCAGTACGTCGTACTTGAGATAGTATGCGGGTGCTCGTTGGGTTACGAGTACACTGGACAGGACTCGTCGGGAACTGCTGGTTGGTACTATACCTATCGTCAGTTATCAGTTCCCAGGTGACATGAGTACAGCTTAGTCCGCTGACTTGATACTGTCACTTCGCCTCGAGTGTGTTCCCACTGTACTTAGATTACTACCCTACCACGGCTCAAAGGAGTCGTGCAAACAGGTAGTAGTTGGGTGCAGTCCCGAAGCACTTGGAGGCAGTGACGGTTAGACATGATTCGTCTCTCCCGGTATTGGGGGTTGACATCACGCTATGTCTAGAAGAGCCATTACACGAGTAGTCCCTGGCCAGGGCAAGCGAGATATACTGGTAGGTTTACAGTGTTATCTCAGGGTGTTCTGGGCTTCACTCCGACACGACTTGTACCGCTATTAGGGGACTGACATTTACCGCCCCCTAGGCCCGCCATGCGATGTATCAGACGAACAGACCGGACTGTACAGAGAGATTGTCACATTCAGACTCAGTAGGAGTTCAGATGGGTCTCATCTCGTCAGTCTTCTTGTCGGCATCTACCTGGGGACCGTTACGCACAGCTAGTGCCGCTTGCGGTCTGTGGTTAAACCCACTGCCAGCATAGTGTCGAGTCTTTAGAGTCCCACACAGAAATCTATTCGCCTTTAGTCAAAAGAGTAGAGGTCGCATGGTTTTGCGACAGGGTTCGGTCACATCCGTGCACTTGTGCACGTACAGTGTCCGGACAGTTTACACTAGCGGGCTTTGGTTTAAGCCAGATCCTAGTGTACGTTTTGGGATTGGTTTTATCTCGTTTGTATTCGTGTTCCTTGGAATGCTGATACGGGTGTGTATGCACAGTTGACAGAGAGAGACAGAGGCAGAGGATTCTCATTGGGGTTGTTGACTGTTGACTATTGACTATTGACTTTTGGCTAAACCCTAATGAGAATAAGATATATGATTAACATTAATATTAATTAAGTATTATAGTGACATGGTTGTTGAGGGGTTGACTTTGTTGACTTTGTTGACTGGTTGACTAGGTTGGACTAGTTGACCATCATCATGACAATGGCTATCATTCCATGGCAAAGACTTTTGCTTGCTTGTTTATTTATGCAAAATGAGTGCATGAAATGATATAGCCATTTTGACTTAAACCATCACACAATACTTGATTACTATTTTTGTTATGATGGCTTTTGGATTATGAGAGGTTGGATGAGAAAAAAGAGGCTCATTCTTTCATTTTGCTTTCTCTCTCTTGAGCTCTCTCATTCTCAAGCTCTCCCTCTTCCACTTGCTCTCTCTGGCTCAAGGCAAACCATTCTCATGTGTTGAGACTCATTGCCTTAGAGATAAAAGACACCAAAACATTCCTCTACTCATTCTAGTTCACAAGGCCTAGCAAGCCAAGTGATCTAGTTTCTTCAAAGGTCGAAGAAGAAGCCAAAGGTAGAAGCTTTCGGGTGGATCCAACTTCGGCGCAAGGAGACGACGAGGTGAGGCCGATCCGTACACCGGGAGAAGTTGAAGACGAAGGAGTTCAAGAAAGGTATAGCCCCCTAACCGAGTAGGTAAACTCAATTTAGGTTGTTAGTTAGTTGTTTAGCAAAGATCCGTATTTGTAGTCCATATTACCACCCTCTTGAAAATCGTTTTTCACCACTTCCGCAACCCCGTAAGTACCGGGGAAGGGTAGCATGGACTTACAGGAAATACGGATCAAAGTTCACATTCCCGAGTGTTTCCCCAAGGGAAAAACCTGAAGGCTTTCCTTTGATGGGGTCATCCTCAATTGTATCCGATCGAGTCCTAAAAGAGAAGAAATTTTTCGCGAATCGTCAATTCTTTCGATTTTGATATGAAAATAAAAAACCCCCTTTTTATATCGATCTTAGGATCTTAAAGGAGACGGAAGAAAAAAAAACAAAATTTCTCTTTCTCCTTTTTCTTTTTTAGGCGTGGATTTTCATGAACAGGGAGAAGAAATAGAGAGATCTTTTGGTGTTTTTTTATAAAAAAGAATGGACCGATTGCTAGAGCCTCAAACATTTTAAATAAAAGAAGGAAGACTTTGATGAGAAGGCCAATGATCTTCTCTGCTTTAAAGAAGTAATTTTTCTTTGAAAAGAAAAGGAAATCTGTGTCGAAGGAGGCAAAAAGAGGGAATATATGGCTCAAAATCCCTAAAAAATTAATAGAGAATGAATTGTTGATACATCATGGTAGCCTTAGGTAGGTTCTATATTTTTCATTTGGGTTCTTGCGCTTTACAATATTGGCTTTTTGCCTATTCCTTTACAATTATTCATAAAAAAATGTATTAAATTTATTTATTGCATAATCTTCTCTTCGTCGATGGCCGTCCGGCTTCGCTTGGGTTTGAGATGGTTTGGGCGTGGGCCCAGTTTTTTGGGGTCGGACCCGGATCCACTTGGATGCTGATTTTGATTTTGACTGACTTCTAATTTTGGCATTGTGGTGTAATTTTTGATCTCAACAAGGGCGATGATGCTTACCCAACTCACAAGATTCACACTTTAAACTAGACAAAGTACCAAGAAAGGGAACTATCATTTTCAAAGTCTGCAAAGAAGGGTGATCAAACTGACAATGGGTATCAAAAGAAGCATGTTATAGGGCATGAATGCTCATCGAAGTAGTACAACCCATCAACCACAGTCTTTGTGCAAATCATCTATCTCGTCCTATGTTCCTGAAAAACACAACCACCAGAGAAAAAGACGGCGTTACAGTTCAAATCTCGGGTCAGCTGACTGATAAAAAGCAAATTGAAAGGAAACCCAGGCAAGTATAAGACATTAGAGAAGCAACTGTGATATGATAAGAACATACCCTACCCTTTTTTATAGTAGAGGCGGTGTCGTTCGCTAAGGTTACCAGGATACACCTAGGCTTTAGCCTGTATGAAGACAATAGGCCTCTCTCTCATATTATATGATCTGTCACTCCTGTACATATCACCTAGGAACGATATACATAGGCCGAAGTAATAAAAGCTGTATGGTTATCGTTCGAAAGGCCTAAGGTGTTAGTTATATGTATGCCCTAGAGGCCATTGCTATACATAGGATGTATATTGTAGTGGATGCTGGGACATATATAGGGAGGACTTTCTTGCTCGACATGATAGTATGCTATCTGGTTGCTCTTTACCTTAACGTGTATACTGATTGTCTCTCTGTTACATGTTGGTAAAGCCCTTAGGATGTGTACTTGACTACCTGGACTATGATGCGGATCATACTAGTGGGGACATGGTATTCCATAAGTACATCCTTCAAGGTCCCTAGTCGTGGGTGTATCGAGACAGGGCATCGATATACCAGAGTAGACTAGCGTATACCTTCTCGACCCATACAGATGGGCGATGGATGATCCCATATCCATTGGTGTTTGACATCAGAGATGATATACGGGTGCTCAGTAGAGACTGGGTACACTGGACGGACTCGCCGAGAACTCCTAGATGGTATTATACCTTATGTCAGATGGCAGTTCTCTGGTGACACTGGTACAGAGTAGTCTGTTGACCCGAGATCGTTATAGAGTCTTGTGTGATTCCCACTGTGCTTTGATTTCCACCTTACCACGTCCAAGAGGGCGTGCAAAACGGTGGCTTTTGGGTACAGTCCCGAATCACATAGAGGCAAGGAGCGATAGGAGGGGATTCGTCTCTCCCGGTATAGGGAGTTGATGTTGCACTGTGTTCGATTGGCTATAACCGGAAATCCCTGGCCAGGGTTGCTGAGATTTACGGGTAAGTGTTACCTGTAGTTTCTCGAATTGTTATAGACCTCATATCGACACGACTTATCTAGCTATTGGGGTCTGACGTTTACCACCCCTAGGCAAGATATGCGACATATCAGACGATCAGACCGGACTGTACGGTAAGTGTTACTGGTTGGATTCACAGGAGTGTGAGCGGGCTTGCTCATCGATCTTCTGATCGCTCAATACCCGGGTGACCGTTACGTTTAGCAGACCGCTTGCGGCTTGTGGGTGTTTGATATGATCATCACCTGCTGCCGGCGTATTGACGAGTCTTTAGAGTCCTACACAGAGGTTTCCTGGCTCAAGCGAAACGAAATAGGAGCGCATATGAGATATGTGCGGGACCGAGAATAATACGTGTATGTGATACCGTATTCCATTCTCGCGATGATTGTATCGAAAGGTTGTATGCGATATAACCTAGTTATCGAATCAAGGATTGATTCGATAAGCCGATACATTGGATATTAGTCGGTCACATGCGATATGACCGGATCGTTAAATCAAGTGTTGATTTAATGATTTAATGCATAATTATATATTTGATATATTACTTTGCATTAACTAGTATTGGTTCACTTTAAATGGATTTTCTCACTTCAAGTTCACAAGTTGTATATGTGATATACTTTTGTGCACTTGATTGTATCATGTTTGATGATACATGATTGCTAGGGTTTTTGTGTAAAGAATTAAACCTTGGTTAAGTAAATGGTTAGGGTTTTTATTTTATCATTCATTTATCTTTTTAATTTAGATTAAAAAGAAATGGCATAAGAAAACAAAATGGTTTCTTTCTTTCTTTCTTTCATGAAGCTTGTTGAAGCTTCATGAAGCTTTGACCAAGTGACCATTTTGTCTTCTTCTTTTAACCCTAATCATTCATCTAAACTCAAGTTAGTTCTCTACACAAAACCATGGTTAAAATTATGATAAGAATCATTATTCTTTTCTATTCAAAATAACTTATCATAATATATATCATCTTCTTCTTCTTCTTCTTCAAGAAGAAGCTTGCCTCCATCAATGGCAACTTGATGAAATGAGTGAGAAATCCAATTCTAAAGTGAACCCACCTCCTATTTCTTCATCCTCTACCTCTTGCCAAGTAGTAAAGGGTGTTTCCTTCACAAGTTTTCATGGCTTGGTGAAGTTGGAGCTTGATCTTGTGATGCCTCGACGTAGATCATCTTCGGCATCGTAGTCGATGACCTAGCCCGCCCATTTTTCCAATGAAGCCGACGCTAGAGCCCGGGATCCGATTTGGACAGCGGAGGGACATCATCGCGGAGCTATGGAGGTGGAGAACCGGATCTACAAAGGTTGTATTTCCGTTCTTATAGTTAAGTTATTAACTAGTTGCCTTTTGTCGCCTAAAATTCTAGTTAACGATCCGTATTAGGGTTTCTCGGCACTTGTAAAATTGTAAATTGGCATGTTTGATGCCTTGTGAGACCTCATTAGCGTGCTTAGGAACCCTACAGTGGTATCAGAGCCTAGCTAGAGCCTTAGGCGATGCGTAGACGGAATTTCAAATCCGAACAAACCCCGAAACCCTAATCCGACCCGCTCTCTGGACTTTTTTCAAAAACTGGGTTTTTTCCAGATTAAAAATGCTTAAAAAATTCAGCAGGGAATTCTAAGAATTACGGTGCAAATTTTTCCCAGAGATGATTCCAAAGTGCGGCGGAACCGCGGCAGAAGCCTGGCTTCTGCGGCGGTTCCTCGGCCAGATGATGACATCATCATTCCCTGTTTGCACAATAACTCTTATTTTATTATGCTGGATTTTCTGGGAATTTTTAATATTTATTCAAAAGTTGAATTTTCTGGGGTTGTTTTGGGGATTCGGTGATTCGATCGGATTATCAGATTTTGTCTATGTGGATTCCGGATAATTTTTGAATATGTTAAAAAGTTCGACCGAATATAAATACCCACTTTTTCCCCTGTCGGGAAATTTCCAAGTGTTGGATCTTTCCGTAGTTTAAGAACGTTCTAAGTAGTGCAAGTAACGCGATGGTCCCTCTAGAAGACAACAAACCTTAACTCGATTATGTGACCGTCTTGACCTGCCCTTTGAACCTTCGGGTTTGGGGCAGTACGGCGTGCCACATGTGAGGCGTTGGCTTGACCCTTCTACGGCTGGACCGTTGGTACTGAGGCATGAACTGGATGTTTCTAAACTTGTATCATGTGTTGATCTGTTTTAGGAAAACTTGGGTGTTCGATTGTTCGATCGGAAAGTTTAACATTTTCCATTTATCTGGAATGTGATACAATAATTGGAATTCACAAGTAGTTATGAGATAACTGAATGAATGTTATAAACATAGCACTTTAGTCTCACTTGATCGGTTGCCACGGAATTTTGATGAGATCAAAAGTCCGTCGCAATCACGTAGCGTACGCGGATACTCGCCGGGTAAACTTAATAGACAGCTACACCCCATAGCCCCGACCAAGTGACTGTAGGAGAACCCCGTCGCCGAAAGCATCCGTGAGGGTGCTCGCGGCAGCGGTGTTCTGCCTTGGTACACTTCGTCGACGGTGTCGGGGGTGCGGCCGCCTACTAAAGTTTGCGACGAGCATTCGATCAGGATGTCGAGAATCTTGTTGAATTACCCGACTTGATATTGAAAAGAGTTTTCGATAATGAGACTAAAATACGGGGTTTATAATTGTTAGGCATGTGATGTCTAAATAATTCATTTGATTAGGCATGCGATGTCTAAAGAAATTGCGGATTCCAACTGTTGTAGTTTTACACTTTCTTTTCTGTGACCGTAAGTGTAATATGAGATATCGCCGGTTTCGTTGCTATATGTCAACGACAATTGGGATGGGCATATTTACTTACGTTGATGACATGTGTTGTTATGTGTTGCTGGATATGTTATATTGGATCGTCGTGTTTGAATAGCCGGGGGGTTTTTATGTGAGATGAGTGTTTTTCATTTTCATTCATGTAAAAACTGTATGTAATATTCTTTTATTGGGGCACTTCCAGGTTGCGGAAGATGTCACCCTTTGTATATTATTTACTTTTCTGCACTAGGATAGACCCAAGGAGGAGGGCACAAGTAACCGGGTTCTGGAGTCCAGTGGGAGACCAACTCGAGGAGTCGAGTCCGGGTCTCCTAACTCTAGAATTGGTAGGGTTGCTTGCCGCTCTCATAGGGGTCTAGGGGTGTGGGTTTGGCTATTCATCGCGACCGTGGAATCCGTGTTTGATACTGGCTCGTATTGAAAACACGGACGTCCTAGTATATCCAATATTTCATATGATTCTTCTGCTGCGATATCTGTGATGTGATCATGTGATGTTCTGGGATAGATACAGTATATAGTATATATGATATATTATATAGACGTTACTTATGTTTTACACCCGCGCTAGCCCTGCCCCGCTCTGCCGTTAGTTACCTAACCTAACGGTGCACGAGGGGACATCGAGGCGAATGCGGATGGCATAAGTGTACGTCGTATTTATTTGTGATGTTTAGGTACTTAAATGATGGGACTTCATTAATATGATTAATGAAAGAAAAAGAAACCTAAAGATGTTGTAGAATCGAATTTCAAAATAAAACAGGTAGCTACAGTTCTTGCTTTGCACAGCGGTATATATGATATATCCTGCACCTTAGTCGATAAGGAAAGGACCGAGATCCCTTCACCGGGAGTGACTCCTTTAGCAATAACTGGCAGATGCTACACACTCGGTTTGTCTTTTGATTGCTTTTAAGAGTTTTTACTTTGCACAGTGATATATATGATATATCCCGCACCTCATTCGACGAGGAAAGGACCGACGATCCCTTCACCGGGAGTGACTCCTTTAGCAAAACTAGAAAAGCCTCAAAAAACACTCCATTTCAAAATTCATTCGATCCTACAACGACATCAAGTTCATTACGCAAAAGGTTTTCAGAAAAACCTGTCGTAGCCCTCCGTCATTTCAGATAAGTAGTAGTTAGTATTCGTGTTGCGTTTGTTGGCCTTTGTCAAGGCGCAGTGTGCGGTAGCTAACTGGTGCTTATCTGCTTATGCATATGATGCAGATTGGGTTAGGGTAGTCGTGCGACCTTGTTGTCCTTTGTCAAGGGTCGTGCGGGTGGGTTTAATTCAATCAGGAAATGACGGGTTGAACTTGACTAGCATCCTATGGTTTGTTGGCCTTTGTCAAGGTCATAGGAGGTTAGGGGCAAAATATTATCGGGAGTTTCAAGTGTTGAAATTTGCAATGAGATTGCATACCTTCTATGAGATAGTTGGATCCCGATACCCGCTGCGAGTAATTGTTACTCCTGGGAGAGTTTTACACATTACAATTAGCCGATCAAGTAGGTGTCTAGAAAGGTGTTAACGAGGTTACGCCTCTGGGAAAATGAGGTTTACATTAATTAGGTTCGTGCGAAAGCACGGGGGACCTCCCTCAAAGTACCGACACTGGCCTGGCTGAAAGATTGGCGAACTTGTAGCGTGTAATTAATCCCGGCTAGTCTTTCCTTTTAGGGTTTGAAGGAAGATTTGATTAAAACCAGTGGGGGCCATCCTGATTAGATAAGATAATAACCAATCTGATCTTGCAAAAGCGCACGCTGAGTGTTTTCTTCTCTCTCTCCAGGTAGCGACCATATCACGTCTTAATCAAGATAATAATACAGATAATTGACCGAACCCGCTTGTTATACGGAGCTGGGGAACGTTGGTCCCGCTCCAACTTATAATTGTTATAAGACAGAGCAGGAAATTGGGGAATACCAGATTTCCCGTGCCGCCCAGACGAAGAGAGTGCATGCTGATGCATCATCTTCGGGTGTGTTCATTACAAAGAACTGTTTCTCAGTATCCTCCGCATCCTGGGTATATGATACCGGATCAGGATCCCAGATATGTAATCTGTTACATAGGGCTACAAAAAGGTAGAAAAACTGAGAACGAGTGATAAGTTTCATGAGACAGAAAACGGGGCAAGTGTTGCAGCCAAGTCTGTCGGTCACTGTCACCCTGTATTACCAATACATTGATTCTGAACGAATGTTATTAGATACCGAACCTGATATACAAAATCATATCAGTCTTTTTATTTAGTAAAGAAATGATAAAATTCTGTATTGTTGGATAATGTTTTGAACATTTCCTATATCAAAAGTTGATCGATTCAGGCACGTTATCTAAAAGCATTGATGTTCTAAATCAAACTACAGTTCTTAGTATATGGAACACACATAAGAGGAAGAGTTCAGAAATGAATGAATTCTTCTTAAGGTATTGTAGACTAGGTCATATCTATGCGACCCAACTAGCTGAAGTTACATATAGATGCATATTTAAATCGGTTTGAATTTACATCTTGTGAAACTCGCCAGTCATGTCACAAAGATAAGATAACCATAGCTCTGTTTATTGGAAACAGAGAAAGAGTTAGTGAACTCTTGGGATGATACATGTTGATGTATGTAGGTCCCCTGTCTACACATGCCAAGACTGGTTCTTTATACTTCATTACGTTCTCTGATGATCTCTCAAGATTCAGACGTATGTTCCTGTTGAAACATAAGTCCGAACCTTTTGAGATATTCATAGAATATAAGTTAGAAGTAGAGAACCAAAATATGGATATAAGTATTATGCCCTTTGATGTGATCGAGGAGGAGAATACTTGAGCACGGAAATCCTGGACTATTTTAAAGGAGAATGAGATTCTCTCTCAGCATTACTCCTCCGTATACACCATTGTACGATGGTATATCGGGGCGGAGCAGATACACCCTATTTGATATGGTGTGCTCTATGATGAGTACTACGGAGTTACCTTTTTCCTTTTGGGAGTTATGCACTTATGAAGTTGCATACCTATTGAATAGGGTTCCAATCAAATCAGTTGCCTACCGCTTTATATGTGATATGGAAAGGGAAGAGCCCAAATCTTAAGTTGGTTAAGATTTGGGGTTGTCCGGCCTATGTCTAAAAGCATAATTCGGACAAGCTCGAAGCAAGGTCTGTTATGTAGAACTGAAAATGTTCCATCTATACAAACTACAGCAGATGATCTGGTACAACCAAAGGATTCAGTAGATGCCAACGAACCTC
This sequence comes from Agapanthus africanus, assembly GCA_030015575.1. Classification (NCBI taxonomy): domain Eukaryota; kingdom Viridiplantae; phylum Streptophyta; class Magnoliopsida; order Asparagales; family Amaryllidaceae; genus Agapanthus; species Agapanthus africanus. The sequence goes on along the minus strand of JASDDO010000012.1, from coordinate 325,743,896 downwards.
AGCCTCTCCGCCGATCTAGTAGGGTTCCTCACCCACCTGAGAGTTACTTCGGTTTCTCTATGATAGTGGGAGTGAGGATTGCATCATGAGATGATGACCCAACTAGCTTCGAGCTGGCCATCAGGAGTAAGACTCTGTAAGAATGGCTGGATGCTTATCGATCTGAGATGGAATCCTTATACACTAACAAAGTATGGACTTTAGTTGCTATATCTGAAGGGTTAAATCCCCATCAGGAGCAAGTATATCTTGAGAAGATTACTTGGTGTAGATGGAAAAGTTGAGACTTTCAAAGCTAGACTTGTTAAAGGTTTTCGTCATCGATCAGGCGTGGATAATGATGAAACCTTTTTCCAGTGGCTATGCTTAAGTCCATCCGGATCCTACTTGCCACGGCTGCATACCATGACTACGATATCTGGCGGTAGGGTGCCATGACTGCTTTTCTAAATGATGTTTTAGAAGAGAACGTCTATAAGTACACAGCCAGAGGGCTTCGTAGACAGTGGGAGCAGCGGAAACGTGTGCAAGATGGTTTATAGGATAAAGCAGGCATCGCGGAGCTGGAACGTCTGTTTTGATGAAGTAGTCAAAGAGTTTGACATCATCAAAATGGTAGATGAACCTTGTATATACAAAAAGGATAGTAGGGAGTATGGCAGTGATCCTCGTAGAGTACGTGGATGACATACTCTTGATAGGGAAGGAGTTTCCTATGCTACGCTCGGTCAATCTCCGCTTATCTCAATGATTCTCCATATAGGATCAAAGTGATACCTACTAAATCCTGGGTTTTGGATCTATGAGATAGATCTAAATGGATGTTAGGATACTCACTAGTTGTAGTGAGATGGTATCAATCGATCCTGGGGAGAATCACTGGAAAGGTTCCAGGGTGATAAGAACGACTGGGTGTCAGTCACAGGCATTGTCTTTACCCTCAGTCGAGGGACGGTATGTTGGATGAGTTCCAAGCTAGATACCGTGACATACTAGACGATAAAGGCTGAATACATCGCTACTTAAGATGATACCAAAGAGGCTGTTTGGGTGTATATCGGTTCATGAGATGAACTACGTTCCTACTATTGTGAGACAATGGAGTTGTGGCTTATGCCAAGGAACGCCGGTCCCATCAGTGATCCAGACATATTCTAAGGCAGTATCACCTGATCATGGAGATGGTTGATCTCTAAGGGATCGAGGTTAGGAGAGTAGACTCAGAGGACAACATGGCGGATCCACTCACAAAGGCCTATTCCCAGAGAGAGACTCTTATGGGATGGTTGAGTATGAGATACTACAACCACTGCTATCAGATGGCCCTAGTGCAAGTGGGAGATTGTTAGTTATATGTATGCCCTAGAGGGCATTGCTATACATAGGATGTATATTGTAGTGGATGCTGGGACATATATAGGGAGGACTTTCTTGCTCGACATGATAGTATGCTATCTGGTTGCTCTTTACCTTAACGTGTATACTGATTGTCTCTCTGTTACATGTTGGTAAAGCCCTTAGGATGTGTACTTGACTACCTGGACTATGATGCGGATCATACTAGTGGGGACATGGTAGTCCATAAGTACATCCTTCAAGGTCCCTAGTCGTGGGTGTATCGAGACAGGGCATCGATATACCAGAGTAGACTAGCGTATACCTTATCGACCCATACAGATGGGCGATGGATGATCCCATATCCATTGGTGTTTGACATCAGAGATGATATACGGATGCTCAGTAGAGACTGGGTACACTGGACGGACTCGCCGAGAACTCCCAGATGGTATTATACCTTACGTCAGATGGCAGTTCTCTGGTGACACTGGTACAGAGTAGTCTGTTGACCCGAGATCATCATAGAGTCTTGTGTGATTCCCACTGTGCTTTGATTTCCACCTTACCACGTCCAAGAGGGCGTGCAAAACGGTGGCTTTTGGGTACAGTCCCGAATCATATTGAGGCAATGAGCGATAGGAGGGGATTCGTCTCTCCCGGTATAGGGAGTTGATGTTGCACTGTGTTCGATTGGCTATAACCGGAAATCCCTGGCCAGGGTTGCTGAGATTTACTGGTAAGTGTTACCTATAGTTTCTCGAACTGTTATAGACCTCATATCGACACGACTTATCGAGCTATTGGGGTCTGACGTTTACCACCCCTAGGCAAGATATGCGACATATCAGACGATCAGACCGGACTGTACGGTAAGTGTTACTGGTTGGATTCACAGGAGTGTGAGCGGGCTTGCTCATCGATCTTCTGATCGCTCAATACCCGGGTGGCCGTTACGTTTAGCAGACCGCTTGCGGCTTGTGGGTGTTTAATATGATCATCACCTGCTGCCGGCGTATTGGCGAGTCTTTAGAGTCCTACACAGAGGTTTCCTGGCTCAAGCGAAACGAAATAGGAGCGCATATGAGATATGTGCGGGACCAAGAATAATACGTGTATGTGATACCGTATTCCATTCTCGCGATGATTGTATCGAAAGGTTGTATGCGATATAACCTAGTTATCGAATCAAGGATTGATTCGATAAGCCGATACATTGGATATTAGTCGGTCACATGCGATATGACCGGATCGTTAAATCAAGTGTTGATTTAATGATTTAATGCATAATTATATATTTGATATATTACTTTGCATTAACTAGTATTGGTTCACTTTAAATGGATTTTCTCACTTCAAGTTCACAAGTTGTATATGTGATATACTTTTGTGCACTTGATTGTATCATGTTTGATGATACATGATTGCTAGGGTTTTTGTGTAAAGAATTAAACCTTGGTTAAGTAAATGGTTAGGGTTTTTATTTTATCATTCATTTATCTTTTTAATTTAGATTAAAAAGAAATGGCATAAGAAAACAAAATGGTTTCTTTCTTTCTTTCTTTCATGAAGCTTGTTGAAGCTTCATGAAGCTTTGACCAAGTGACCATTTTGTCTTCTTCTTTTAACCCTAACCATTCATCTAAACTCAAGTTAGTTCTCTACACAAAAACATGGTTAAAATTAGGATAAGAATCATTATTCTTTTCTATTCAAAATAACTTATCATAATATATATCATCTTCTTCTTCTTCTTCAAGAAGAAGCTTGCCTCCATCAATGGCAACTTGATGAAATGAGTGAGAAATCCAATTCTAAAGTGAACCCATCTCCTATTTCTTCATCCTCTACCTCTTGCCAAGTAGTAAAGGGTGTTTCCTTCATAAGTTTTCATGGCTTGGTGAAGTTGGAGCTTGATCTTGTGATGCCTCGACGTAGATCATCTTCGGCATCGTAGTCGATGACCTAGCCCGCCCATTTTTCCGATGAAGCCGACGCTAGAGCCCGGGATCCGATTTGGACAGCGGAGGGACATCATCGCGGAGCTATGTAGGTGGAGAACCGGATCTACAAAGGTTGTATTTCCGTTCTTATAGTTAAGTTATTAACTAGTTGCCTTTTGTCGCCTAAAATTCTAGTTAACGATCCGTATTAGGGTTTCTCGGCACTTGTAAAATTGTAAATTGGCATGTTTGATGCCTTGTGAGACTTCATTAGCGTGCCTAGGAACCCTACATAAGCTAGTCACAACTGAGACCAGCGGTGTAGCCAAACCGACCTGGCTACTAGAAGTAGACGAGATCACAAGAGGTCTTAATCGAGCAATCTCCTCCTCCAAAGACTTGACGGAGCCCTCGGATAATGTTGAGTTCATCGAAGTGGTGGAAGATGCGGGAGAGGAGGAAGACGATGTCCCAATATGTGCACGAGCAAGATGAGGTCTTCTGTTCAACTTCCAGCGGGTACTGCGAATATGGTCCTCTTGATGGCAGTAATCACAAAAACGAGACTCTCCACAACCTCTACCTCCGGCTTTATCTCTAGGTCCAGCGAATCCCCCTCATGGAGAGTAATAGGTAGGAGAACTCTTCGTCCCGGTAAGGGCACCGTGCTCACCAGATGCAGACTGCTCATCGGTAATCTCCGATCGAAATATCTAGTTGAGCGTGTGGTAAGTGGCCGAAATGGTAATATATGTCTTCCTGAGTAAGGCCGTACATGCAGACTGATATTCGACCCGTAGCTCACCAAGGACGATCACTAGGTGGGCCTTATGTCGCTTCCCATCTTCGTAACATCGCTAGTGATCAGGAGCAACTCCGAGACTAGCTGGGTAAGCCTCCGAAACTCCGAGCAGTATTGATGTAGTGAGCGAGCCCTTTGCCGAATCTTGTATAATGACTACCAAATCGAAGGCCCTAGAAAGGTTCACCTACGAAGAATAAAGTTCTTGGAGCAGATCCCAAATTTCCTTCAGGGATCCCAATCGGACGAGCCCATCCATGATCTGTCGCTCCATCGAGCTAAGCATGAGATGACTTGAGGTGACTTAAGTTGTGTATCGTCCGTCTCCTAATCAGAAGTAATCAGAACAGGGGGAGGCTTCGTCAAGTGGTCACTCTTTCGCCTCCCCTTGACATATTGCTCAACTGAGCTTTCAGCTGTGAAAATTCTGATCGCCAAGCTTGAAGCCCACCATTTTGGTGACCAAGACATCGGTAGAAGAGAACTGCTTGCCCTTGGACTTGCTCTCCATCTCCAAGAATCCAAGAATCACTTCTTAAACAAGAACAAGCGAAGAACTACTCTTCCAATCAAATAAAGAAAGGAATCTACAAAGATTCCACCCAAAAAAACTATGATCTTTTAAGATCCGATCCACAACCAACAACCAAACACCAATCAAGCAAACTACCAACTCAATCGGATCCGATCACGGCCTCCGAGAGTGCAAACTCCTGAACAACACCATCAATAAATACAAACATCGCGAAAATTGACATAAGAAACATCCGTAATCCCAAGAAACCCACAATTTACTGTAGCAATATCAAAAATCAGCAGCCCAACCTTTCTTTTGGCCAAATCAAACCCCAAAACAGCCCTGGAATCCCAAGCCGAGCCTTCTTCTTCACTTGCTCAGCCAAATCAAGCTTCCAAACTCCTCAAGAACTCCAAATCGAGCTTCAGGGAGCCAAATCGAGTTCAAGAATCTCAAGTCGAGCTCGAGGAAAGGATCGAATAGCCAAGTCGAAGTCAAAAGGGCGTCGATTGAAGTAAGAAAGGGAAAATCCGGCCAAGATTCAAGATCGAGGTAAGTATTCGAGGTCAATGGGGAGTCCAATGCTCAGATCGATGGCTGCCATTGCGAGATCAAGCATCTTCAATCCGGGATCGAGTTGACAGCAGCCATCGAGTGAGAAAACTTCTTCGAATGAGGTCTTCTTGCCTCAAGGAAAGAAGGCAAGGCTGCTGCGAGACTCTGGTGATGGTCGGCGAGCTGTGAGCTGGTAGTGGTGGTGGGGTGCTGACGATGAGAGACACCGGCAGTTTTGTTACTGTATATGCCCTAGGGGACATTATTGTATCATACTAGTTTGTATATTACTTAATGGAAGCTTGGAATATTCACAGTTATATATTAGTTTTGCTAAAAATGGTAGTATGCTACTTGGTTTGTTTCTATTTTAATATGTGCATATGTTTCTTGTAACATATCATTTATACATATTAGTAGAGCCCATATGATCTTTGCTTGATTACCAGCGTTGTGATGGCAGTCATACTAGTGGGGGCTGGGTAGTCTATAAGCAACATCCTATACAGGTCCCTGGTCGTTGGATTATCGAGACAGGGCATCGATATTCCGGAGTAGACCAAGTGTGTACGCTTCTCATCCCAGTTGGGGAGATGGTCTGTCCCACAGCCATCAGTACGTCATACTGGAGATAGTATACATGTGCTCGTTAGGTTACGGGTACATCGGACAGGACCCGCAGAGGAACTGTTGGTTGGTATTATACCCATCGTCAGTTAACAGTTCCCAGGTGACATGAGTACAGCATAGTCCGCAGACTTGACACTGCTACTTCATCTCGAGTGTGTCCCACTGTTCTTAGATTGCTACCCTACCACGGCTCAAAGGAGTCGTGCAAACAGGTAGCAGTTGGGTGCAGTCCCGAGCACTTGGAGGCAGTGGCGGTTAGACATGATTCGCCTCTCCCGGTATTGGGAGTTGATATCGCGCTGTGTCAGAGAGCCATTACGCAAAGTCCCTGGCCAGGGCAAGCGAGATTTACTGGTAGGTTCCAGTAGTTTCTCAGGGTGTAATGGGCTACGCTCCGACACGACTTATACCGCTATTAGGGGACTGACGCTTGCCACCCCCTAGGATCGATATGCGATAGTCTTAGACGAACAGACCGGACTGTACGGAGATTGTCACATCAGGCTCAGTAGGAGTTCGGATGGGTTTCCTCATCGGCCTTCTTATCGATATCTACCTGGGGACCGTTACGTACAGCTAGTGCCGCTTGCGGTCTGTGGTTAAACCCACTGCCAGCGTAGTGTCGAGTCTTTAGAGTCCCACACAGAGAGTTTCCCTGCTCCAGGAGAAATGATATAGAGGTCGTATGGTTTTACGACAAGGGTTCGGATGCGTACGTGTGTTTACGCACGTACGACGTTCGGACAGTTTTTGCTAGCCGGCTTTGGTTTAAGCCAGATTCTAGTATCGGGTTATTGGATTTATACAGTCTAAAGTTTTTCCGTGATTTCACGGATAGGAGGGGCGTTCTCGTAATTTGTCGGGAAGCTCCTAGAAGGATGATGACATGGAGGGTAAGGTGGCATTAGCATTTAATGAATTTGTGATCCACTTAGATGAATCATTCAAGTGAGTTAATGAAGCATTTATTGCTTAATGACTCACTTGATGATTCATTGCATATATTTAATGAAGCATGATGATAATGCATTTTGATTTATTCTTTTTTATTTTCTTATGCTTCATAATATATTAGAAGTGAGAAGCTTTTTCATTCATAACTTATGCTCACCTTCTCTCTCCTCAAGCTCTCTCTTGAAACCCTAATCCTCCCCTCTCATGAGTTGAGATCAAGGATTAGATAGACTAATTAATCCATAACCTCACTCTATATCACCTAGGTCACTTTGATTAGCAACTAAAGAAACCTAGTTATCTCAAGTTAGAGATCAAGCTTGAAGTAGGAGCTCTCGGGTGGATCGTCTTTGACTCGAGGAGGCCGTTGAGGTGCCGACGTTCCAAGGAGCCTATGAGGAGTAGAGGACATAGATGAAGACCCGAAGGACAAATAACGTGAGGTATAACTTCAAATCCGAGTAGTTAAACCTTTCGTAGTTTGCTAGTAATGGTTTAGAAACGATTCATGCGCTCAAGTCCGTGTTACGAAGCTTTGATAATCGTTTTTCATATATTCCGCCTCCCCACAAGTTCGTAGGGTGCGTGACATGGACTTACAGTGGTATCAGAGCCAACTAAACCATTACTAGCTTGTTAGCAACTAATTAGAACTTCGATCGTCGGAAAAACGAGAAAACGAAATCCCGGAAACCCCTAGTTTCTGTTAATTTTAAAAGTGTCGAAAAAAATATTTGATATGCCTTAAAATTCACAGCAGGGAAATATAAGAATTCTGGGAAAATACGAGATTGCAACTCGGTTAGATGGCCGCGGATCCGCGGCAAGATAATGCTTTTGGCCACGGATCCGCCACCGAGTCAACTCCGAGTTGACTCGGATTTGCTCAGTAATTCATATATTTTGGTGTTTTGTTTTCCAGTATATTCTGTTTCTTCCCAGGTTACTTCTATGTTGGTTTGCTTTTGGGGTAGACACGGAAAAAGGTAGTCGATCGATGTTCTAAGTTATTTGCTAATTGGGTTTTTATCTGTAATGTTTAATGTGTTCGTAAACCTCCCATAACTGCTAGTATGTCGGTTGGCAGGGGGTTGCACATTTCTGTAATGTTTACTGTTTGTGTATATGGACTTGATTGAAATGTTGTAATGATTAGCCGGGGTTTGAGATGTGTTTTATATTCATTCATTCGATGTAATTGTAATATGATGTAATATTCTTTTGCGGGGCACATCCAGATTGCGGTTGTAGCCACCGTTGTATTATTTCTTTTTATTGTTTATGCTCCTAGGATAGACCCAAGGTGGGGTGCACAAACTACCGGGTACTTTGAAGTGTTTAGTGGCCTACTCACGTTGTTGAGGGACACCGCTTCACTTCGGGTACTTGGCGGGTAGTTTGCCGTACCCATAGGGGTATAGGGTGGGGTAATGGTTATTCATCACAACTGTGTAATCCGTCTTTTGTTGCAGGCTCAAAGCAAACGCGGATTGCTTGTATGTCCAATAATGTTCATCTGTGATCTGGAATGCCTATTATTGCGTCTGACGAATGTACAATATCTATATATGATAGCTATTAGACGTCACTTATGTTTTACACCCGCGCTAGCCCAGCCCCCGCTCTGTCGTTAGTTAAGTAACCTAACGGGTGATGACGGGACCCAGTGGCGAATGCGGATGGCATAAGAGGACGTGGTATTTTCGTTGTTTTCTGCAATGATAGGATAAATGATGGGACGCATTATTATAATGCAAAGAAAATAAACCAAAAATGAATCGTTGGAACAGTTTAAAAGAAACCACTCGGTTATTTTTAAAACAGAAGATGTTTTTAATTGCGGAGCTTTAACCACTCCTTTTAAAAGCTATCAGGTTCATTCGGTTATATCAAGTTCACTACGTTCACGGTTTTGCCAAAACCATTCGTAGCCTTCCGTCATTTCATTTGGGTATTCAGTAGTATTCAAGGTATGTATTTTGACAACGCCAAGGCATAATGTTTGGTAGCTGCTGGGTATTTCATTTGTTGCATAGATAGATGAGTTAGTTTGGGACAGTCATATTATCATTTGGCCAACGTCAGGGATATGTACGGATGGGTTCAAATTAACAGGGATAATGATGGGTAGAACTTGACATGTGACTTATGACATTTTGACCAACGCCAAGTGTAAGTGCACGGCGGCGCCCCGGCCGTCAATCCGAGGCCAAAATGCGGAAACGATACTTTACTTTAACTTTTGAACCGGCACCACCGCGCACTATAAAACCCGGATTGGGCCATTAACATAGTCCTAGCTAACTAGAGAAGGGGTAGAGAGATATACCGAGCAATCTGTGTCCTTCGGTCTTCTCGTCGTCGTCCCGATCTCCCCGCGGAATCTCCGGTCTTCATCTCCTCGTCGGAAGGGCACCACATCGCCGGATTCTTTTACGGGCTCCCACCTCTGGACCGAGGCAACTCGGGCACGAAGTTGGCGAGTCGACGTGCCCAAGAAGTGCTGTAGAATAGTGCAGAACTATTTGTCTCTTGGGGTTGTATGAAGTTGCCCTTTTGATGGTGGTGAAGAAATGAACATTTGGAGGAGGAGCTATATCATTTTTGCAAAGCCAAATGATAGGTTTTTTCGGCACAAAAATTTAGGACAGCCCCCATCCAATGTGGCCGGCCTCTTCTTGTGAAGGGAGAGAGAGAGTCAAAAAAGGGGGGGTGAGTGTGTATCAATAATGCAAGAGAGAAAAACATGTGATGATTAGGAATAATCATCACAACTAAAGCTACACTCAAAAAGCCCATCAACAACCCATGTCATAAAAAAGTCAAGCCATGATGAGTGAAGAACTCAAATGATGGTGCAACCATTATGACACAACAACATGCAAAAAACACCCTCCACAAATCAAATTTGCATGCTTGCAAATAAGTCCTCCTCCACCAACTTTCAGCCAAGAAAGATAAAAAGGAAAATGGCCGAAACGGAAACCAAACTGGCAACTTCAAAAAACTGATCCCGTAATAAATTACAGGAAAACCCCGCTACTGTACATACATACCCGCATTTGTATTCCGACCGAATACAAATACAATGAGACAAAATCTACACTTTACAATACTAGGATCCGGCTTAAACCAAAGCCCGCTAGTAATAACCGTCCGATCATGATCCGTGCAATACCGCACGTATCTGATCGAACCCTGCCATATCTCCATACGGCCTCTACAGCGTTTCGCCCGAAACTTGAGAAAACGGTCTGTGGGGGACTCTAAAGACTCGTCAATAATTTGGTTGTGGATTTAACCACTAGCACGTCAGAGGTATTAGCCATACGTAACGGGCTACCAGGTATTGACCAAAAGGGACGTCGATGAGCGAAGTCATCCTGACACCCTATTGAGCCTGACAGTGACAATATCCATACAGTCCGGTCCGTTCGTCTATGAGCATCGCATGGCGGGCCTAGGGGGTTGGTAAAAGTCAGACCCCCAAAAGCGGTACAAGTCGTGTCGGAGTGTAGCCCAGAACACCCTGAGATACTACTGGAATACCTACCAGTAAATCTCCTGCCTTGGCCAAGGACTTCGTGTAATGGCTTTCCTAGACACAGCACTGTAAGTCCACGTTGCGACCCCCGGTTCTTACGGGGAGGCGGAAACGGTATAAAATCAAATTTTTTGCGCATGGGGCAACATGGACTAAACAAGGTCGGGATCGTGTCTAAACTAAACTAGCAAACATGCAAAGGAGAGTTAACTACTCGGCAAAGTGGTTATACCTAACTTGAACTCCTTCTTCTTGAAACCTAGTAGAGGTTGATGGTTCTCTTCTCGTCGCCTTCTTCCGTCGAAGATGGATCCACCTGAGGGTTTAACCTTCGGGCTCTTTCTCGAACTTTGAGTGAACTAGAATCTCCGGCTTGCTAAACCCTTGATCCTAGAGTGAGTAGAGAGTGTCTAAGGGGTGCTTTTCTTTTAAGGAGAGTGATTCTCAACACATGAGAAGGGTTCTCCTTTTGCTAGAGGAAGAAGAAGATGAAGTGAGGAGAGAGAAGCCAAATGAAAAAGTGAGCTCTTTTTCTTTTGCAACCATAACATAAAGCAAAAGAATTATCAAATAATAATAATAATGAAAATGAAAAAGGTTGATGGAAGGTTTAGGAATGACCATTATCATTTCAAACATTAAATGAATTTGCTAGAATCAAAGAGCATCTTTCTTTTATAATGATGATGGTCAAAACTTCAACCATGGTCAACAAGTCAACCATGGTCAACTAGTCAACAAAAACCAACCATGACACAATTTCATTTTATTAATATTAGTAATTGATATAACATAAATCCATTAGGGTTTGGAAAAAGACGACTGTCAACTGTGCATGCGCACCCGTTCCGAAACCCTAATGAAAGTCCTCTTCCTCCTCCTCAAATAACTGTGCATACACATCTGCATTCTTGTTCCGAGGAACATGAATACTGAGAGATAAAAGCAACCCCAAAACATGTACCAGTATCTGACTCAAACCAGAGCCAGCCAGTAATATCCGTCCGGACTCCAAACGTGCACAAGTGCGCGGATGAGAACGAACCCTGTCGCAAAACCATGCGACCTCTACTCTGTTTTGCCCAGAGGCGAATACCCTCTGTGTGGGACTCTAAAGACTCGACACTACGCTGGCAGTGGGTTTAACCACAGACCGCAAGCGGCACTAGCTGTGCGTAACGGTCCCCAGGTAGATGCCGACAAGAAGGCTGACGAGGTGAAACCCCATCTGAACTCCTACTGAGTCTGAATGTGACAGTCTCCGTACAGTCCGGTCTGTTCGTCTGATACATCGCATGTCGGGCCTAGGGGGCGGTAAAACGTCAGTCCCCTAATAGCGGTACAAGTCGTGTCGGAGTGAAGCCCAAAACACCCTGAGATAACACTGGAAGCCTACCAGTATATCTCGCTTGCCCTGGCCAGGGACTACTCGTGTAATGGCTCTCCTAGACACAGCGCGATGTCAACCCCCAATACCGGGAGAGACGAATCCTGTCTAACCGTCACTGCCTCCAAGTGCTTCGGGACTGCATCCAACCACCACCTGTTTGCACGACTCCTTTGAGCCGTGGTAGGGTAGTGATCAAAGTGCAGTGGGAACACACTCGAGGCGAAGTGCCAGTGTCAAGTCAGCGGACTAAGCTGTACTCATGTCACCTGGGAACTGATAACTGACGATAGGTATAATACCAACCTGTCAGTTCCCGACGAGTCCTGTCCAGTGTACTCGTAACCCAACGAGCACCCGTATACTATCTCCAGTACGACGTACTGATGGCTGTGGGACAGACCATCTCCCACACTGGGATGAGAAGCGCATACGCTAGTCTACTCCGGAGTATCGATGCCCTGTCTCGATAGTCCTGCGACTAGAGACCTGTATAAGGATGTGCTTATAGATTACCCAGCCCCCACTATTGTGACTGCCATCACAACGCTGGTAATCAAGCGAAGATCCTAAGGGCTCCACTAATGCGTATAAGTGATATACTGAAATAAACACAAGTACACATTGAAGTAGAAACAAACCAAGTAGCATACTACTATATTGAGCAAGATTGTTTATACAAGGTGAATATCCCAAGCTTCCATTAAGTAATATACAATCTAGTATGATACAGTAATGGCCTCTAGGGCATATACACTAACAATCTCCCACTTGCACTAAGGCCATGTACTGGCGTATCGAAGACCTATCATCTCGATCAGCCGCTCGAACTGAGTCTGGGGTAAGGCCTTGGTGAATAGATCTGCAGTGTTCTCTTCTGAAGCAACCCTCCGAACCTCTATCTCCTTGCGATCCACGATCTTCCTGATCAGGTGATACCGCCTCAAGATGTGCCTGGATCTCTGATGGGACCTGGGTTCTTTTGCTAAAGCTATAGCCCCGTTGTTGTCGCAATACAGAGGTATTGGGTCAACAATGGACGGAACCACCTGAAGTTCTTTCAAGAACTTCCTCATCCAGACAGCTTCTTTTGCGGCATCAAATGCAGCGATATATTCCGCTTCCATAGTCGAGTCCGCAACGGTTTCCTGTTTGGAGCTCTTCCAACACACCGCCCCTCCATTGAGGGTAAAGACGAAACCTGACATGGACTTGGAATCATCCTTGTCACTCTGGAAGCTGGAGTCAGCAAAGGCCTCGATCTGGAGGTCTTTTCCGCCATACACCAAGAACATCTCCTTAGTCCTTCTCAGGTACTTGAGAATGTTCTTTACCGCTATCCAGTGTTTCTCCCCAGGGTTTGACTGATATCGGCTTACCACACTCAGTGCATAAGCTACATCCGGTCTGGTACACAACATCGCATACATTATAGAGCCTACCGCAGAAGCGTAGGGTATAATAGACATGCGATCCCTCTCCAAATCAGTCTTGGGAGACATCTCTTTAGAGAGGGTGATCCCGTGACAAGCCGGTAGGTTACCGCGCTTGGAATCTTCCATACTGAATCTTTTCACTATGGTGTCGATGTACCTGGACTGAGAAAGTCCTAATATCCTCTTGGATCTATCACGATGGATCCGGATCCCCAAGATGTATGAGGCATCACCCAGGTCTTTTATGGAGAACCTGTGTGACAAGAACCCCTTGACAGATTGTAGCATAGGAATGTCATTTCCTATTAAGAGAATGTCATCCACGTATAAAACGAGGAATACTACAGTTCTCGCTACAAATCTACTATAGATGCATGGTTCATCTGGATTTTTGATAAAGCCAAATTCCTTGACCGTCTCATCAAAACAGATGTTCCAACTCCGCGATGCCTGCTTTAGTCCATAGATGGACTTAAGCAACTTGCACACCTTTCCGCTACTCCCACTCTGAATGAAACCCTCTGGCTGATCCATATAGACACACTCCTCTAAATTTCCATTTAGAAAAGCGGTCTTTACGTCCATCTGCCAAATCTCATAATCGTGGAAGGCAGCAATGGCAAGAAGGATCCGAATGGATTTCAGCATAGCCACTGGAGAAAAGGTTTCGTCATAGTCCAAGCCAGGTCTTTGCCGGAAACCCTTTGCTACAAGTCTAGCTTTATAGGTCTCAACCTGCCCATCTACACCAATCTTCCTTTTGAAGATCCACTTGCATCCTACGGGTTTTACCCCGTCTGGAGCAATGTCCAACGTCCATACTTTGTTGGTGTACATGGACTCCATTTCGGTCCGCATTGCATCCAGCCATTTTACCGAGTCAACGCTCTGAACGGCCTGCTGGAAGCTAGCAGGCTCATCATAATCTATGATGCAATCCTCTCTATCCCCGTCTATGAGAAAACCGTAGTATCTCTCGGGCGGATGAGACTGCCTACTACTCCTGCGGAGCGGCGTAGGAATGTCCTGTTCTTTCGAACCCTCTGGTTCCTCTAAGCTTTCAGTAATGGTTTGTGGTTCTGGAATTTCTTCCAGTTCTACTGTGCTCCCACTTATCTGGGTTTCCAAAAACTCAGTTTCCAAGAAGTAGGCATGACGAGAAACAAGAACTTTTTGTTCCTCTTCGCAGTAGAAGAAATATCCTTTGGAGTTCTTTGGATATCCCACGAACTTGCACTGTACTGAGCGTGCCTCGAGCTTGTCCGCATGCTGCTTTTTAACAAAAGCTGGACATCCCCATGTCTTAATGTGCTTAAGATAGGGTCTCTTCCCACTCCACATCTCATATGGAGTAGTAGGCACAGTCTTAGTAGGAACTCGGTTCAAAAGGTACGCAGCTGATTCTAGCGCATACCCCCAGAATGATCGCGGTAACTCAGCCTTACTCATCATGGACCGTACCATATCCAATAGGGTTCGGTTCCGTCTCTCCGATACACCGTTGTGTTGCGGAGTGTATGGAGGAGTGAGCTGAGAGAGAATTCCGTTCTCTTTTAAGTAGTTCAGGAACTCGGCACTCAAGTATTCTCCACCTCGATCCGATCTTAGAATCTTGATACTTTTGCCGGTTTGTTTTTCTACCTCATTCTTATATTCCTGGAATTTTCCAAAGGCTTCAGATTTATGTTTCATCAAGAAGACATGTCCGAACCTTGAAAAATCATCCGTAAAAGTAATGAAGTAAGAAAAACCGCTTCGCGCAAGTGTAGACATTGGACCGCACACGTCGCTGTGTACGAGCCCTAAGAGCTCGCTCGCTCTTACTCCGCGTCCAGTGAACGGAGTCTTTGTCATCTTTCCTTTGAGACAGGATTGACAAGTGGCATACGATTGATATTCGAACGGATTCAAATACCCTTCTGTATGTAACTTAGTCAACCTTCTCTCATTGATGTGACCCAGTCTACAATGCCATAAGAAAGCCTGATTGATATCTGGAGACTTTCTTTTGTGTGTATTCTGGACATTAAAAATCTGTGGTTGGTTTAACACGTATATACCATTGCTCAGTGTACCTGACCCAATCAGAACTTGATTAAGGTGAATGTTTACAACATTACTTACAAACGCAAATTCATAACCTTCTTTAGAAACTAAAGATACAGAAATGATATTATAAGTTGCGTTGGGTACAAAAAAGCAATTACGCAAAACCAAAACATGCCCATCTGACATTCCCAGGTGATAGTCCCCCACGGCCTTAGCATCCATGCTAGCTCCGTTCGCAACTCTGAGGGTCATGTCACCTGCCTTCAAAACCCTACGGTTTCTCAATGCCTGCAAAGAATTACAGATATGAGATCCTGATCCGGTATCCAATACCCAGGAAGTAGAGTTTATAGAAAGACAGTTTTCAATAACATACACACCTGAAGCTGAAGCCGCAACCTGCTTCAGTTCCTGTGTCTTGGCCTTCCAAGCCCTGCAATCTTTCTTCCAGTGTCCACTCTTATGACAATAGAAGCATTCCTCCTTTCCCACAAGCTTCCCCGCAATCTTTGTTGCCATTTCTTTTCCCTTCGTACCCACTTTACTAACACCGCCCCTTGGTTTGGCGGGGGCTTTCTTCCTCTTTCCCTTGGCTTTCGCCTTGGACCTAGAGGAAGAAGATCCTCCTACAAACAAAGCGGGTGTTTCCCTACCTTTCTGTAGGGTGCCCTCTGCGCTCCTCAGCATGTTGAGGAGTTCTGAAAGTTCAACTTTCTTTTCTTGCAAGTTGAAGTTCAGTATAAACTGGGCTTAAGTGGATGGAAGGGACTGGAGAATTAAATCCGTATAGAGTTCACTTTCCAACGTGGTCCCAAGTTCCGCGAGCTCCTCAATGTAGCCAATTATCTTAAGCACGTGGTCCGCTACCGATGATCCGACGGCCAACTTTGCCGAAAACAACTTCTTCGACACTTCGTATCTTGCGATACGAGACTGCTCTCCATACAGTTCTTTTGTATGAAGAAATATGGATTCCAAATCCATATTCTCGTGCCTCCTCTGGTGTTCATTGTCCATAGAGGCAAGCACGAGGCACTTGGCCTTTGCGCAATCAATCTCCCAAGTCTTACGGATTTCCTTATCCGCGACGCTGGAGGTGCCTGGGACGGGGGGAGCTTTGGTGGTAAGAAGATACCCCAGCTTGTCGTAAGTGATTGCCATTTTGACATTCCTGAGCCAATCTTTGTAGTTTGGCCCTGTCAGTTTGTTTTTATCTAGAAGTAACTTAAGTCCAGTCATGTCGATTGGTCGCTGCAATTAGGAGGGAGAGAAGAAACACTTTAGCACGATGCTCTTGCAAGTTTAGAGTGGTTTTTAATTTGTCTAAACAGGATGGCTCCCACTGTCTCTCGAATCCCTCCTCAAACCATAAAGGAAGAATTAGTCGGGATCAATCCCACCGTACAATACTTGCTTAACCGTTCAGCCAGGCCAGTGTCGGTACTTCGAGGGAGGTTTTCCAACGCTTTCGCGAAGTTCCTTAATTAAATAACCTCTTTTCCCTGGGGGCGTAGCCCCGCTAACACCTTTCTAGGCACCTACTAGGTTTATAGCATTGATCGTTTAGTGAGAAATTTCCCGAGGAGTAGCATATACTCACAGTAGGATCGGGATCCAAATATCATCGCGTGACGAAACTGAAGGAATCCTACCAGAATCACCACACTCCAAATGGTATGCAAATCTAGCAAGTTTCAGTACTTATGAAACTCCCGATGTGGATTTTTTGCCCCATGCTCTTATGACCTTGGCGTGAGGTCAAAATGTCATAAGTCACATGTCAAGTTCTTCCCATCATTATCCTGGTTAATTTGAACCCACCCGTACCTACCCTTGACGTAGGCCAAAATGGCAGTACGACTGTCTCAAACCAACGCATTCTATCTATGCAACAGATAAATATTCGGTAGCTACCAATCACTATGCCTTGCCGTGAGGTCAAAATACATAACTTGAATACTACCGTACATTTAACTTAAATGATGGAGGGCTACGAATGGTTTTGGCGAAACCGTGAACGTAGTGAACTTGATATAATCGATGGAACGAGATAGCTTTTAAAAGGAGTGGCTCAAGCTCCGCGTTTTAAAAGTTAGTTTTGAAAAGAACCGAGTGGTTTTTCGAAAGTGTTCCAACGACTTTAACTTGGTTTATTATCTTGCTTTAGTTCTTTTAATGCGTGATATTCTTGCATTAGTTCTTTTAATGCGTCCCATCATTTAATCCTACCATTGCAGAAAACAACCAAAATATGACGTACGCTTATGCCATATGCATTCGCCACGGGGCCCCGTCATCACCCGTTAGGTTACTTAACTAACGACAGAGCGGGGGCTGGGCTAGCGCGGCTGTAAAACATAAGCAACGCCTAAATAGTAAGCAATGATAGACATTACAGATCACAGATGAATACATTGGATATACTAGGAATCCGCAATCCGTTCGAGCCTGCAACGAAAAGCGGATTACACGGTCGCGGTGAATAGCCAATACCCCACCCAAGACCCCTACGGGTGCGGCAAACTACCCGCCAAGTACTCGGCAGTTTGTGCACCCCTCCATGGGTCTATCCTAGGAGCAAAAACAGTAAAAAGAATTATACAATGACGGCTACAACCCCGACCCGGTTGTGCGGCCAAACAAATAATAATATTACATCAATTTACATTTACAATGAATGAAAGAAAAACAAAAGCTCATCTCACATCCACCCCGGCTATTCACCCGCGACAGTCCAACACATTCATATACACATTCCAATATCAAACACAGATCACAGAGATGTATAACCCCGACTAATCGACTTATAGCGATTAGCCGACGTTCAATACATTCAAACATCACAGATATAACCAACATAGCCAAAGTGTAGCGAAGTTCGAAAAAAATACGGATTTATAGGACCCCAAAAGTAAATTTCTGTTCTGGAAAATCTGGGCACATATAACATATTTGAAAAATCCCAAAACCCTACCAGAAGAACACTGCACAAAACACGATCTCATGAAGTGCCCAAACGGCGGCGGATCCGCGGCGACATGAATAGGTGAGGCCGCGGATGAGCGGCGCTTTGAAGGAATCATGGGATCGTTTTTGGTGGGTGTTCTCAGAAAACCCTGAGCCGATTTTAGGAGTATAAAGTTTTTCATTTAGAGCATAAAAAAATTCAACAGAAACTTAGGGTTTTAGTTTTTCCGGTTTTGCGATTTTTCGGTTTCAAACTTCCATACACTTCGCTACCAAGCTAGTTTAAGTTTAGTTAGGCTCTGATACCACTATAAGTCCACGTTGCGACCCCCGGTTCTTACGGGGAGGCGGAAACGGTATAAAATCAAATTTTTGGCGCATGGGGCAACATGGACTAAACAAGGTCGGGATCGTGTCTAAACTAAACTAGCAAACATGCAAAGGAGAGTTAACTACTCGGCAAAGTGGTTATACCTAACTTGAACTCCTTCTTCTTGAAACCTAGTAGAGGTTGATGGTTCTCTTCTCGTCGCCTTCTTCCGTCGAAGATGGATCCACCTGAGGGTTTAACCTTCGGGCTCTTTCTCGAACTTTGAGTGAACTAGAATCTCCGGCTTGCTAAACCCTTGATCCTAGAGTGAGTAGAGAGTGTCTAAGGGGTGCTTTTCTTTTAAGGAGAGGGATTCTCAACACATGAGAAGGGTTCTCCTTTTGCTAGAGGAAGAAAAAGATGAAGTGAGGAGAGAGAAGCCAAATGAAAAAGTGAGCTCTTTTTCTTTTGCAACCATAACATAAAGCAAAAGAATTATCAAATAATAATAATAATGAAAATGAAAAAGGTTGATGGAAGGTTTAGGAATGACCATTATCATTTCAAACATTAAACGAATTTGCTAGAATCAAAGAGCATCTTTCTTTTGTAATGATGATGGTCAAAACTTCAACCATGGTCAACAAGTCAACCATGGTCAACTAGTCAACAAAAACCAACCATGACACAATTTCATTTTATTAATATTATTAATTAATATAACATAAATCCATTAGGGTTTGGAAAAAGACGACTGTCAACTGTGCATGCGCACCCGTTCCGAAACCCTAATGAAAGTCCTCTTCCTCCTCCTCAAATAACTGTGCATACACACCTGCATTCTTGTTCCGAGGAACATGAATACTGAGAGATAAAAGCAACCCCAAAACATGTACCAGTATCTGACTCAAACCAGAGCCAGCCAGTAATATCCGTCCGGACTCCAAACGTGCACAAGTGCGCGGATGAGAACGAACCCTGTCGCAAAACCATGCGACCTCTACTCTGTTTTGCCCAGAGGCGAATACCCTCTGTGTGGGACTCTAAAGACTCGACACTACGCTGGCAGTGGGTTTAACCACAGACCGCAAGCGGCACTAGCTGTGCGTAACGGTCCCCAGGTAGATGCCGACAAGAAGGCTGACGAGGTGAAACCCCATCTGAACTCCTACTGAGTCTGAATGTGACAGTCTCCGTACAGTCCGGTCTGTTCGTCTGATACATCGCATGTCGGGCCTAGGGGGCGGTAAAACGTCAGTCCCCTAATAGCGGTACAAGTCGTGTCGGAGAGAAGCCCAAAACACCCTGAGTTAACACTGGAAGCCTACCAGTATATCTCGCTTGCCCTGGCCAGGGACTACTCGTGTAATGGCTCTCCTAGACACAGCGCGATGTCAACCCCAATACCGGGAGAGACGAATCCTGTCTAACCGTCACTGCCTCCAAGTGCTTCGGGACTGCACCCAACCACCACCTGTTTGCACGACTCCTTTGAGCCGTGGTAGGGTAGTGATCAAAGTGCAGTGGGAACACACTCGAGGCGAAGTGCCAGTGTCAAGTCAGCGGACTAAGCTGTACTCATGTCACCTGGGAACTGATAACTGACGATAGGTATAATACCAACCTGTCAGTTCCCGACGAGTCCTGTCCAGTGTACTCGTAACCCAACGAGCACCCGTATACTATCTCCAGTACGACGTACTGATGGCTGTGGGACAGACCATCTCCCACACTGGGATGAGAAGCGCATACGCTAGTCTACTCCGGAGTATCGATGCCCTGTCTCGATAGTCCTGCGACTAGGGACCTGTATAAGGATGTGCTTATAGATTACCCAGCCCCCACTAGTGTGACTGCCATCACAACGCTGGTAATCAAGCGAAGATCCTAAGGGCTCCACTAATGCGTATAAGTGATATACTGAAATAAACACAAGTACACATTGAAGTAGAAACAAACCAAGTAGCATACTACTATATTGAGCAAGATTGTTTATACAAGGTGAATATCCCAAGCTTCCATTAAGTAATATACAATCTAGTATGATACAGTAATGGCCTCTAGGGCATATACACTAACAAGCATGACCTCACCCCCAATACCGGGAGAGACGAACCCCTGCAGATCCGCTCACTGCCTCCATGTGGCTCGGGACTGTACCCAACTAAAACTTGTTTGCACGTCTCCTTTGAGCGTGGTAGGGTAGTAATCAAAGTACAGTTGGAACTCACACGAGACAAATGACGATCTCAGGTCGATGAACTAACCTTTACATATGTCACCAGGGAACTGCTCTATGACGTCAGGTATAAGACCAACTAGCATGTTCCCAGCGAGTCCTGTCCGGTGTACTTATAACCCAATGAGCACCTGTATACATCTTAGGTGAACCAACTGACACCAGTGGCTTGTGAGACCGGCCACCGCCCCTCGTCGGGGTCTCGACTGTATACACTAGTCTACTCTGGAGTATCAATGCCCTGTCTCGAAACTCCCACGACTAGGGACCTTTTAAGGATATGCTTATAGACTACCAGCTCCCACGTATATGATTGCCCTCATATTGCTGGCAGTCAAGCAAGAATCCTAGGGGCTCTATCAACGTGCAATAGTGATCTGTAAGGTCACCTAAAGCAGTACACGATGATAAAGGTAAACCAGATAGCATACTATCATCTTGAGTAAGACTGTCCTACTGGGACAAGTCCTCCCTCAATCATTGCAATCACGTGCCTGTGATCCAATAATTGACTCTGAGGGAACTATCTCCAACAATCTCCCACTTGCACTCAAGTCTAATTATTGCGATGTCGCATACTCACAGCCCGTGTGATATCGAACACCCAACTCCTCTACTAATCAGTCTCACAAAACCCGTTTGCGAAACTATCGCGTTCAAGGAATAGCCTCAGTGAGTGGATCCGCCTTGATGTTTCTTTCTATGTCTCTCTATATCTCAAGTTCGCAGAGAATGCCATCTCCCGAAATGAGCAATACCTGTTTTAGAATGTGTCTGGATGTCTGATGGGACCTAGCTCATAAATGAACTCCAAATCCAAACTTCTTAGACTATATCGTCAACTGAACTTAATCAGTATCCTGCGCCATGCCTCCCTCAGTATCCCCTTGGACCACCTGTCCAAAATACTGCCCCTCGTCAGAAGGAAAACTATAACTCTGACAACCAATCTGTCATCCAGGTCACCTTGGAAGCCTGGAATGATAACTGTCTCCCGAATGAGGCTGTCGTTATCATATCCCTAGAACATCCACTTATGTTCTAAAACTGCTTCCGATCGTTTCTCCAGGATTGGATCTTTCACGACCCAAAATCGGCACGTGACGGCCCTAATACTACGCAACGCCTACAGACGTAACGCAGTAAAAGAAAACCAAAACCCAGAAATCTAAACCATTAAAAAGACAAGAAAAAGCTAATAGGAGTTTTGAAACATTTGAAATCACAACCCAAATTCTTTAAAATTCCAACTTTATTTCCTTTAAAATTTTGGCAGCACCTCCCTTGTAAAAGCTAGCCCCAAAAATGGGTACAACATAAATATAAAGTAAAGCATCCCCAAACGGGAGCAAATACACGCCCAAAGACGGAAAACAACCACCACCACAAATATACGACGCCAAAGCGAAGAAATAAGAGACAATAAAAAGGAAACTGTATAAAAGACAACAAATCCACAATAATATACAATATCGTCCTCACCAAGTCTCTAAGTCATCAAGTAACAGTAGATGGAGAGTACAAAATACAACGAGTATACAATACAAAATATAGATAACCACCCTAAACCCACCTAAGCAAAACGGCACGCTGTGAGCCGATGCGGTATCTGTAGCAAAAGATGATAGATGAATGGCCTGTCTCGACTACTCTGTGAAACACCTGCAACACCTGTGGCACAACGGGAGTGAGTTGACAACTCGTGAATAGTAAATAACATATGCAGGTAATCGCAAGTATGCACGTATAGCGTGAATCTAAGATATGCAATTAACCGCTATAACAGGTCATATGAAAGCAGAATAATGGAAAGTACAGTAGCAGGTACAACCAATATATTTAACAGTAAAGATATGACAACAGTATGCAATAATCATGCAATAATGATATGAGGATATAAATATGCAACAATCATGAAAGCTACACTAACAGGTACTACTAATACATGACGCAGTGCATAAATAATAAATGTGGAGTATGGAAAGAAGTATGTCATTTCCACGGAATCCTGACCTCGTGGTAGGATCACAATCCATCAAGACAAGTTCAAAACCAAATTCCTCAAATCAGCCCCCAAGTTGGGCTCTCATATCATATAAGTCTCACATCTCCTCAATGTACAATATCGAATAGATCTCCTATATCCCGAATGTACAAAATCAAGTGAGTCCCGTATATATATTCAATATCCAATCTCAAATGAATCTCCTATATCCCAAGTACCAGATCTCAAGTAACATTCTAACATCCTAATTATATTTGCATAACTAAATATGATGAGGTCAATACACATATATTAGCGTCCCATTCCACTAATATTGGTATAAGGGTATATATAACAGCGGCTAAATCCCCTGTTATATATACAAAGTAATTAGAAATATCATGAAACCATGTGCCAAGCATCGACACAGAAATACTGATCTATCATATGCCGTCTCCCAGACTAACATCCTGATAGGTACGTATCATACGCTATCCCGAAAGCTCGAGTGCCTAGCTCTGACCCTCGCCTCTCGACGTATCCATACGTACATGACTCCCGTCGGTATCCACATGATATCCGCTGAGTCATTGGTCCTGTCATCGGAAAGTATGGTTCCCCTAAGCCTCATCGCCTGACACCACGACATCGTTCTTGCTTCGGGGTACCTCCGGGCCCCACCATGTACCCGCACACGGACCCCTCCTTTCCTCGCGTGGGGTATACACATCGTAAACGACAAATCTCATGGTGGCTGCTGAAATATCATATCAAGGGAAACCGGTTTTTTCAAATAATGCATAATTTCATGAACTACCACGGTTCCCAAATCCAGAAAACATCATGAAAAATCCATATCTCAATGCGAAAATCCATGAATAAAGTATATGCATCATAAATATGAAATGCGAGCATATAGAGGAAAAGCGGCAATTAACTGTAACAAGTTAATATAATATCATGCGGTTCCTAATCTCTCCAATTCTAAAATAACATCATGTAAAGGTAAACATGTAGCTATAACCAGATATATGTGCAACATAAAGGTATAGCAAGATATATGTATCTACCTATAAGTAATGATGTAGTATACCCCCTGGGTATAAGTGAAATATGAGTGCAAGGTATACCTGTAGCTATGTCATGAGGTATGTATGTACCTATCACTAAAGGTACGATACCCTATAGGTATACAGGTAACTAGCATGTAAGTATGTGAAGGCATATGTGTGTAAGCATGTGGATATACAGGTATGCTATATGTCATATGCGATAAGAAATATGAATCAAAGTCAATATGTCCCTAACCAAACCATATCCTAACTATAAGTGGTTTGTGTGTGACATGGCAATTATTGACGGTGTGTGTAGTATACAATCAGTGCTCGTGCAACATGAATCGTCAATAATATGTGCAGTGTCCTAAGGGTACTAGTCCAAGCACAACAATATCTAAGCAATAAAGTAAATGCGCAAATCCTAAATCTGACATAGAATATGCGACAAAAGTAATATCTCTAGCCCAGACGCAGAACGCCATACGGGCGATTCCCCTGTAGATGTTAAATCTACTAACCAACGCTCCTGGCTAGGTGAAGTCTACCACCTGTTTTCCTTTTATAGCAGCGTCCGAAGTTCCCGCCTGCGAACCTGAAATAAGATACGATAAAGCAAATATATATCAATAATAACCTAAAATACAAACAATCTACACAGACCAACACGACACACAAACGTACACTAAAGGATTCGTATTGTAGCTAACGCGTATAGCTACACTACGAAACCAACTCAGACCAACAGCAACACAGAACACGCACCGTATCGGATAACGTATCGCACGAAACGAAACACTAGAAATAGGCAAACGATCCCAGATTTTTCTGTGCTAACTAATTGTAAAAATTGTAAGTACCACGAGCCTACACATAACACCAGAGACCCCCTGCACCAAAAACCAACACCCAGGTCCCTACTCTGGCCGCAAATTGCGGCCAGATCGAATAAATCTGTGGCCGAAGTATGGGGAAATGGGCTCGTATTTTGTGGGTAGGTTCTAGGTCT
Source organism: Agapanthus africanus (assembly GCA_030015575.1). NCBI lineage: Eukaryota > Viridiplantae > Streptophyta > Magnoliopsida > Asparagales > Amaryllidaceae > Agapanthus > Agapanthus africanus. The sequence continues at coordinate 325,719,180 of JASDDO010000012.1, read as the reverse complement.
CTATACTAGGTTACTGTCAAGTCAATTTTTGCAACTCTCCTTTAGTTTAACAGCAGATCTTTCGGGACTATAAAACGACACTAAAAATACGATATTTACCCGAAACGATACGATACGCGATAAAAACAGCAACTTTAAAGCTAAGCTACACAAAAATAACTTAAACAACAGAAAAGAAACAATACCTAATCAAAAGAACACAAAGATCCTAGCTTTGTGCACACCAAGGCATCCAAGAGGCAAGTGATGGAAAAAGATGTGATTTGTGTGATGATTTTGGTGATTTGTGATGGATTTGTGTTGGAAATGGGAAAGTGTTCAGTTGAGAGAGAGAGTGAGAAGAGGAAATGAAAAGAGATAGAGAAATGAGTGAGGGTGTGAGGTTAAAGAGAGAGGGAGGTGAGTGTAGGAGAGAAAAGAGAGTGAGTGTATCCAATGCATTAATTAACCATTAATGCATTCCCATACACCTCATCACTCAAACAAAATATCTTTCTCTCATCTCACAAAAGATCTAGGGATTAGGGTTAAGGATTGGATTAACTAGGATTAAAGCAAAGAGATTAGATTAGGGTTAAGTGTCATGGTTGCTAAGAACAAAAATAGCACAAACAAATCCTCGCCTTTACGTGCACACGTGCGTGCATGGCATATAACAAATAATAATAAATTATTAAATAAATGTTACAAAATGCGAGGAACCCGAATTGGTAAACTTTTACAGTAAACCCGCATTAACGTCTAAACGAACACTAACCGAAATCTAGGGCGTTACAGGATCAATATCAACTTACCGCATCTCGTGCAAAAATAACATCTGGTGTGATACTTGACATCTCATGATTGACTCAATTGCCTAAGCAAGTGATCTTCCAATCATACACATCCCTCTCCCCTTTAGTCTATAAGACTCCTTTAGAGAGGGTGACTCCATCACCTGCAGGTATACTACCGTGCCAGGAGTCGTCCATTCTAAAACTCCTTTAGAATGCTGTCTAAGTACCCTGATTGGGAAACTTCCCAAATCTAGATCTAAAACCATAGATCTAGTAACCAGAATGTCTGATATATTATCCAAGTTCCATGTGGAGAAACCACTGTGTGACAACCAAAGTATAACCGATCGTAGTATAGGAATATCACTTCCTACTCTGTGTATGTCATCCAAATACCAGGACATCACACCCTACTACGTTCTTAACAGATCCATCCCCTATTCTGATGAAGTCAAACCTATGACTGTCACATCAGAAATAGATGATCTATTTTCGCTATATCTGCTTTAGTCTATAAATAGACATAAGCCACTTGTCCACTATGCTTCCGCTGCTCCCACTGACTACGACAACCCTCTGGCAGAGTCATATAGACGTACACTTCTAAAACTAGTTTAGAACGACGCTATATTCATCCTCCCGCCGGGTCTCACAGTCTGGAACAACAGCAATGGCAAGTCTGGGCAAACAAGAACCTCCCTGTCACCGTCCTTGAGGCTACCGGAGTACCCCTCGGGTGCCTAGGGTTACCCACCGTATCTGCGGAGTGGCCAATGGAATGTCAAAACAAATTGAATCTTTAGGTTCTTATCAAATTTTCAGTAATCTTTTGCGGTTCTGGAATCACTTCCAGTTCTAACATACTTCTCCCACTTCCGTTTTCTGAAAAAATCCATTTTTATTGAAACTGTGGCGAGTCTAGAACAATATCGCTATTGATCTTCCAGATGGTAAAAAGTCAACCCTCGTCATAGCCTGGGTCAACCCACAAACAGCCATTACAGAAACGTGCCCTGAGTTATCCAGAGTCTGGTTTTAAGCATAAGCCGGACAACTCCACGTACCTTAACATCGTTAAGATATGAACTGTTCTATATCCAATATAGAACCAGAGGCACCGATTTAATTGAGCCAGATTCAAATCATGCAGCTTTCTCCAGTGCATGTCTACTAAATAGAAGAAGGCCGATCAGCGTTACTCAACTTAGGAATGCTTCCAATTATGAGTAACCTGAAAGAGAAGCAAGTTCTCTTATCATTACTGTCAACTGAATACCCTACACAAGTATCTACATCTTCGATCACCTTGAAGAATCCCGATACTTGCAACACCTGATTCTCTACTTTATTCATATACCTATAACTTCTCAAAATTCGGACCCTGTGTTTCCACGAAACACCTGCCTAAAAACTAGAGAAGTCATAAGTAAACCGAATATAGTACGAGGACCAACCTCTGTCCTAATGGACGCTGGACAATATACAATACTCTGTACAAGTCCTTTGAGTCTAATAACTCATTCCCTGTGTGTCGTAGGTTGAAAACTGTACTTATGGTTAAGAAGAATTACACCGCTGTTTAATACTCTTTACCTAACCATCCACTGATATAGGTAAATGTCATGGACATAATTTCAAAAAGGTATATCTCACTCTATAAAAATAGACGTACAGATGTATCAATTTGAAATTGGTGCATAACAGCGGATATTCAAAACCAAATATTTGCCGTCCGGCAAACAATCCAGGCGATTTCCTCAAATATCACCAATTACAACGAATTCCGATATAATGAGGACAATCACCTAATTCCCAATAACTTACTCCCACTCATCATCTGTAAAACCATTCAGATGTGAGAATTATACCTGGTAAATACATACCCTGGAGCAAGATCTGATTGGGAAATCAGTTTTCTTTTAACAGTACACAGTGAAACTGAAACATTGAAATGTTTCGATGGGGTATCCGGGTATTCCTAATAATGCCTCTTCCATTATCCAGATTCACAACTGTAACCGTGTAATTCTTTATCATCTCTCCAAATCCCTTTATATGTCTTTAGTCATTACCTTCTATACACCCTCTTAGGCTAAGTGGTTTTCTTCCTTCCCTACCGTTCGGCACCAGCCTATGGTTTGGAAGAAGACTATCCAATAAGCATAATGGGTGTACTGTCCTAATCCTAGGAGCACTCGCAATGCGAGAGAAGGTGAAGATAAAAGACAACCGAATAAACCTTATTCCTATTTCTCCTGAACCAGAATCCATCCCCGAACTGGAACAAGTTCCTTTCGAGTTCGTATATAACCATACGATGGAGTATCCAATAAACTGTGGATCTTCATAGTGGTATGGAGTGTTCTGGAGAAATACAAAGGTGATTTAGGATTGGCGAAGAAATACTTGGTTTGGTCGTGAATAGCAGTCGCAATTTACTTTGCCCTCTTACTAATCCCTTGATATGTCTTTACTTAATACCTTCTGTACACCATCGTTATGCTAATTGGTTTTCTTCATTCCCCACCGTTCGGCACCAGCCTAAGGTTTGGAAGAAGACTATCTAATTTGCGTAATAGGTGTACTATCTCCTAAACCAAGGAGTACTCGCAACCTGAGAGAAGGTAAAAGGAAAAGACAACTGAATAGTCCTATTCGTTTTCTCCAGAACCGGAAACCATTCTCGAATAAATTCCTTCGAGTTCGTATATAACCATACGATGGTTTTGTCCAATGGAAGTGGACGTTCGTAGTAATACGGGGTGTCCTGGAGAAAAGGGTAAAAGTAGGGATGGCAATGAGGTATGCAACTCTGACAATCCAAAAGCCAGTGTTTAAGAAGGTTCGGTTAATTTTGGTCACTGAGTCATAGTATTAGGGTCGGGTCATGGTCGCTGCCGAAGAGAGAGAGAGAAAAGAAACACTCAGCGTGCACTCTAACCTAGATCAGAATGGTTACCAATTTATCTAATCAGGAAACCTACCACTGTGCCGTCAAATTCTCCTCCAAACCTGAAAGAAGAATTAGTCGGGATCACCCGAGGAGTAAACCTATTCATCAGTGGGAATCGGGATCCAAATATCATCGCGTGACAAAACTGAAGGAATCCTACCAGAATCATCACACTCCAAATGGTATGCAGCGCTAGCAAGTTTCAGTTTCTTTTGAAACTCCCGATGTTATTTTTACCCCATGCTGTTATGACCTTGACTTTGGCCAACATATCATAAGTCACATGTCAAGTTCTACCCGTCATTCTACAGGTTAATTTAAACCCACATGTACATGCCCTTGACTTTAGCCAAAATAGTAGTACAACTGTCCCAAACCAACGCATCTATCTATGCTGCATATGAATACCTAATAGCTACCAATCACTGTGCCTTGACTTTGGCCAACATACACAGCTTGAATACTTATTGACTATCCATATGAAACGACGGAGGGCTACGAATGGTTTCTGGCGAAAACCTTTAACGTAATGAACTTGATATCGTTGAAGGAACCGGATAGCTTTTAAAAATATAGTGACGAAAACCTTTGCTAAAGAGGTCACTCCCGGTGAAAGGATCTCGGCTCTTTCCCCGTAGAATGAGGTGCATGTCTTTCTGCAATGTACTGAAAAATTTTTAGAGCCAAAAATAATTCGACAGAAAACTGATGCTTTGAAATCGCGGTTTTGGGATTTTTGTTCGATCGAAAATGTAAACACGTTAGACCAAGCTGACTAGATTAATGGCGTGGCTCTGATACCATGTAAGTGCACGGCGGCGCCCCGGCCGTCAATCCGAGGCCAAAATGCGGAAACGATACTTTACTTTAACTTTTGAACCGGCACCACCGCGCACTATAAAACTCGGATCGGGCCATTAACATAGTCCTAACTAACTAGAGAAGGGGTAGAGAGATATACCGAGCGATCCGTGTCCTTCGGTCTTCTCGTCGTCGTCCCGATCTCCCCGCGGAATTTCCGGTCTTCATCTCCTCGTCGGAAGGGCACCACATCGCCGGGTTCTTTTACGGGCTCCCACCTCTGGACCGAGGCAACTCGGGCACGAAGTTGGCGAGTCGACGTGCCCAAGAAGTGCTGTAGAATTGTGCAGAACTATTTGTCTCTTGGGGTTGTATGAAGTTGCCCTTTTGATGGTGGTGAAGAAATGAACATTTGGAGGAGGAGCTATATCATTTTTGCAAAGCCAAATGAGAGTTTTTTCCACACAAAAATTTGGGACAACCCCCATCCAATGTGGCCGGCCTCTTCTTGTGAAGGGAGAGAGAGAGTCAAAAAAAGGGGGGGTGAGTGTGTATCAATAATGCAAGAGAGAAAAACATGTGATGATTAGGAATAATCATCACAACTTAAGCCACACTCAAAAAGCCCATCATCAACCCATGTCATAAAAAAGTCAAGCCATGATGAGTGAAGAAGTCAAATGATGGTGCAACCATCATGACACAACAGCATGCAAAAAACACCCTCCACAAATCAAATTTGCATGCTTGCAAATAAGTCCTCCTCCACCAACTTTCAACCAAGAAAGATACAAAGGAAAATGGCCGAAACGGAAACCAAACTGGCAACTTCAAAAAACTGATCCCGTAATAAATTACAGGAAAACCCCACTACTGTACATACATACCCGCATTTGTATTCCGACCGAATACAAATGCAATGAGACAAAATCTACACTTTACAATACTAGGATCCGGCTTAAACCAAAGCCCGCTAGTAATAACCGTCCGATCATGATCCGTGCAATACCGCACGTATCTGATCGAACCCTGCCATATCTCTATACGGCCTCTACAACGTTTTGCCCGAAACTTGAGAAAACGGTCTGTGGGGGACTCTAAAGACTCGTCAATACTTTGGTTGTGGATTTAACCACTAGCACGTCAGAGATATTAGCCACACGTAACGGGCTACCAGGTATTGACCAAAAGGGACGTCGACGAGCGAACTCATCCTGACACCCTACTGAGCCTGACAGTGACAATATCCGTACAGTCCGATCCGTTCGTCTATGAGCATCGCATGGCGGGCCTAGGGGGTTGGTAAAAGTCAGACCCTCAAAAGCAGTACAAGTCGTGTCGGAGTGTAGCCCAGAACACCCTGAGATATTACTGGAATACCTACCAGTAAATCTCCTGCCTTGGCCAAGGACTTCGTGTAATGGCTCTCCTAGACACAGCGCGACCTCACCCCCAATACCGGGAGAGACGAACCCCTGAAGATCCGCTCACTGCCTCCATGTGGCTCGGGACTGTACCCAACAAAAACCTGTTTGCACGTCTCCTTTGAGCGTGGTAGGGTAGTAATCAAAGTACAGTGGGAACTCACACGAGACAAATGACGATCTCAGGTCGATGAACTAACCTGTACACATGCCACCAGGGAACTGCTATCTGACGTCAGGTATAAGACCAACTAGCATGTTCCCAGCGTGTCCTGTCCGGTGTACTCATAACCCAATGAGCACCTGTATACATTTTAGGTGAACCAACTGACACCAGTGGCTTGTGAGACCGGCCACCGCCCCTCGTCGGGGTCTCGACTGTATACACTAGTCTACTCTGGAGTATCGATGCCCTGTCTCGAAACTCGCACGACTAGGGACCTTTTAAGGATATGCTTATAGACTACCAGCTCCCACGTATATGATCGCCCTCATACTGCTGGCAGTCAAGCAAGAATCCTAGGGGCTCTATCAACATGCAATAGTGACCTGTAAGGTCACCTAAAGCAGTACACGATGATAAAGGTAAACCAGATAGCATATTATCATCTTGAGTAAGACTGTCCTACTGGGACAAGTCCTCCCTCAATCATTGCAATCACGTGCCTGTGATCCAATAATTGACTCTGAGGGCACTATCTCCAACACCAAGGTCATAAGAGCATGGGGCAAAAATTTATATCGGGAATTTCTAAAGAAACTGAAATTTGCAAAGAGATGCATACCATTTGGAGTTTGATTAATGTTGGTACGATACCTTCAGCATTATCATACGATGATATTTGGATCCCGATCCTACTGTGAGTACATGCTACTTATCAGGAGATTCGTCACTTAACGATCAATGCTATAAACCAAGTAGGTGTCGAGAAAGGTGTCAGCGGGGCTACGCCCCCAGAGAAAAGAGGTTATTTAATTAAGGAACTTCGCGAAAGCGTTGGAAAACCTCCCTCGAAGTATCGACACTGGCATGCCTGAAAGGTTAAGCAAGTATTAAACGGTGAGAATTGTCCTGGATAATTCTTCTTTTATGGTTTGAGGAAGGATTCGAGAAACAGTGGGAGCCATCCAGTTTAGATAAATTAAAAACCAATCTAGACTTGCAACAGCATCATGCTAAAGTGTTTTCTTCTCTCTCTTAATTGCAGCGACCTTGTGACCACGACTAGGTTACATCTAGATAACAAATTGACTGAATCTGACTTATATGACTGGCAAAAGTCTGTCCAGATGTCCATTGCCTATGACAAGCTGGACCACTCTATTACTACTCAAGATCCCGCCGTCCCAGGTCCAGTTTCCACCGTCGCGGATATGGATATCCGTCAGACAAAGGAAAAGGATAAAGCGAAAGCCAAGTGCCTCGTGTTAGCTTCAGTTGATGGTGTATACCAGAAGCAGCACGAGAAGATGGACTCAGTTTCCATCTTTTTCCATAACAAAAATTTATATGGAGAGCAAACTCATATCACAAGATATGAAACCTCGAACGAATTATTTCAAGCAAGGTTGGCTGTCGGGTCATCTGTAAGAGACAACGTCCTTACAATGACTAGCTATATTGATGAGCTCAAGGACCTGGAGGCCACGTTGGGAAACGGATCAGCTACTGACTTGATTCTACAGTCTCTGCCTTCTACCCTGAAGGAAACCAGGGAAGTAGAAGGAAAGAGAAGGGCAAAGGTTTCAAGACTGAATGTAGTAAAAGAGGGACATTCCTATTGTTATGGGATTGAGCATTGGCAGAAGGATTGCAGGGCTTTGAAAGCCGGTAGCCAAGATACGAAGTCTGTTGTGGCTTCGGCCTCAAGTGTGTTTGTAATTGAGAACTGTTTGTCTATTAACTCTACTTCCTGGGTACTAGATACCGGAGCAGGATATCATATCTGTAATTCATTACATGCTTTGAGAAACCTTAGAGTTATAAAGATAGGTGATTTGTCTCTTAGAGTTGCAAACGGAATGAGTGTGGACGCTGAATCCGTGGGAAAATATCACCTAGGTTTGACAAGTGGACAGATATTGATTCTACATAACTGTTTGTATGTACCAAGTTTGACTTGTAATATCATATCAGTGTCCTCACTTTCGAGAGAGGGATATGATTTTACATTCGTAAGCGATGTAGTTCACATCCACCTAAATCAAGTTCTGATTGGGTCTGGTACATTAGATGACGGTATATACGTATTGAGTCAAGCTCAGGTTTTCAATGTCCAGAACACACTTAAAAGAAAGTCTTCAGAAATAAATCAGGCTTTCTTATGGCATTGTAGACTAGGTCACATCAATGAAACACGATTAACTAAGTTACATAGAGAAGGATATTTGAATCCGTTCGAATATCAATCTTATACTACTTATGAATCTTGTCTCATGGGAAAGATGACAAAGACTCCGTTTACTGGTCACGGAGCAAGAGCGAGCGAGCTCTTAGGACTCGTACACAGTGACGTGTGCGGTCCAATGTCTACACATGCGAGAGGTGGTTATTCCTACTTCATTACTTTTACGGATGATTTCTCTAGGTCTGGATATGTCTTCTTAATGAAGCATCAATCCGAAGCTTTTGAGAAATTCCAAGAATACAAGAATGAAGTGGAAAACCAAACAGGCAAAAGTATCAAGACACTGGGATCCGATCGAGGTGGTGAATACTTAAGTGCCGAGTTCCTGGGTTACTTAAAAGAGAATGGAATTCTCTCTCAGCTTACTCCTTCATATACACCACAACACAACGGTGTATCGGAAAGGAGGAATCGAACCCTATTGGATATGGTTCGTTCCATGATGAGTAAGGCTGAGTTACCGCGATCTTTCTGGGGTTATGCGCTAGAATCAGCGACATATCTTCTGAACAGGGTTCCTACCAAGACTGTGCCTACCACCCCATATCAGATGTGGAGTGGGAAGAAACCCTATCTTCAGTATCTGAAGATTTGGGGATGTCCGGTTTTTGTTAAAAAGCAGCATGCGGACAAGCTCGAGGTATGATCAGTACAGTGTAAGTTTGTGGGATATCCAAAGAATTCCAAAGGGTATCTATTCTATTACGCAGAGGAATAAAAGGTTTTGTTTCTCGTAATGCCCATTTTTTAGAACAGCAGGTTTTAGAAAAGGATACAAGTGGGAGCGAAATAGAACTGGAAGAAATTCCAGAACCACAAACTACAACTGAAAGTTTGGTAAAACCAGTAGTTCAAGAAGAACAGGACATTCCCGCACCCCTCCGCAGGAGTAGTAGGCCGTCTCATCCGCCTGAGAGATACTACGGTTTTCTTATAGATGGGGATAGAGAGGATTGCGTCATTGATGATGATGACCCTACTAGCTTCCAGCAAGCCATTCAGAGCGGCGACTAGGTAAAATGGCTGGATGCAATGCGGACCGAAATGGAGTCCATGTACACTAACAAAGTATAGACTTTGGAAGTAAAACCCGTAGGATGCAAATGGATCTTCAAAAAGAAGATTGGTGTAGATAGACAGGTTGAAACCTATAAGGCTAGACTTGTTGCAAAGGGTTTTTGTCAAAGACCTGGTTTGGACTATGACGAAACCTTTTCTCCAGTGGCTATACTCAAATCCATTCGGGTCCTTCTTGCTATTGCTGCCTTCCACGATTATGAAATCTGGCAGATGGACGTAAAGACGACCTTTCTAAATGGTAATTTAGAAGAGAGCGTCTATATGGATCAGCCAGAGGGATTCATTCAGAGTGGGAGCAGCGGTAAAGTATGCAAGTTGCTTAAGTCCATTTATGGACTAAAGCAAGCATCGCGGAGTTGGAACATCTGTTTTGATAATGCTGCCAAAGAATTCGACTTTATCTAAAATCCAGATGAACCATGTATATACAGAAAGATTGTAGGGAGAGCTGTAGTATTCCTCGTTTTGTACGTGGATGACATTCTCCTAATAGAAAATGATATTCCTATGTTGCAGTCAGTCAAAAGATTTTTGTCACAGAAATTCTCCATGAAAGACCTGGGTGATACCACCTACATTCTAGGGATCCAGATCTATCATGATAGATCAAAAAGGATGTTGGGACTTTCCCAGTTCAGGTACATAGACACCATATTGAAAAGATTCAGTATGGAAGATTCTAAGCGCGGTAACCTACCGGCTTGTCACGGAATCACCCTCTCCAAAGAGATGTCTCCCAAGACTGATTTGGAAAGGGATCGCATGTCGATTATACCCTACACTTCAGCGGTAGGCTCTATAATATATGCGATGTTATGTACCAGACCAGATGTAGCATACGCATTGAGCGTTGTAAGCCGGTATCAGGCAAACCCAGGGGAGAATCACTGGATAGCAGTAAAGAACATTCTCAAGTACCTGAGAAGAACTAAGGAGATGTTCTTGGTATATGGTGGAAAAGACCTCCAGATCGAGGTCTTTGCCGACTCCAGCTTCCAGAGTGACAAGGATGACTCCAAGTCCATGTCGGCTTATGTCTTTATCCTCAATGGAGGGGCGGTCTGTTGGAAGAGTTCCAAGCAGGAGACCGTTGCTGACTCAACGATGGAAGCGGAGTACATAGCTGCTTGCGATGCCGCAAAAGAAGCTGTCTGGATGAAGAAGTTCCTCACAGAACTTCAGGTAGTTCCTACCAGTGCTGGTCCAATACCTCTGTATTGCGACAACAACGGCGCTATAGCTTTAGCGAAGGAACCCAGGTCCCATCAGAAGTCCAGACACATCTTAAGGCGGTATCACCTGATCAGGGAGATCGTAGATCGCCGGGAGATCGAGGTAAAGAGAGTAGATACAGAGAATAACACTGCTGATCCATTCACAAAGGCCATTCCTCAGACGCAGTTCGAGAGGCTATTCGAGATGATAGGTTTGCGATATGCCAGCACATGGCCCTAGTGCAAGTAGGAGATTGTCAGTGTATATGCCCTAGGGGCCATTATTGTATTATACTAGTTTGTATATTACTTAATGGAAGCTTGGGATATTCACAGTTATATATCAGTCTTTGCAAAAAATGGTAGTATGCTACTTGGTTTGTTTTTACTTTAATATGTGCATATGTTTCTTGTAACGTATCATTTATACATATTAGTAGAGCCCATAGGATTTTTGCTTGATTACCAGCATTGTGATGGCAGTCACACTAGTGGGGGCTGGGTAGTCTATAAGCAACATCCTATACAGGTCCCTGGTCGTTGGATTATCGAGACATGGCATCGATATTCCGGAGTAGACCAAGTGTGTACGCTTCTCATCCCAGTTGGGGAGATGGTCTGTGCCACAGCTATCAGTACGTCATACTGGAGATAGTATACATGTGCTCGTTAGGTTACGGGTACACCGGACAGGACTCGCAGAGGAACTGTTGTTTGGTATTATACCCATCGTCGGTTAACAGTTCCCAGGTGACATGAGTACAGCATAGTCCGCTGTAGCGTCTTGAAAAGTCGTTTTGGTGTTTTCCTGAAAATCGGTGAAAATTCGGTATTTTTCCGAAAACCGTCTTTTTGTTATTTTGCAGTTTAGTACTAATTATACCTAAAATGGATAGGTAATTGCTTGTTTTTAGTAGCTGATGAGTTACTTATTAAATCTTGGTCATTTAAAAAATTTTCCCTATTTTTCAATTTTTTAATATTATTTTAAGCCGGTAAGAAAATACATTAAATTAGCGATAAATACAAATTTTTCCGGGCTAATTTTAATTATTAAAATTATGTTAATTAAAATCTAGTTGTAACATAAATTTTTAGTATTTTATTTTGATTTTTAACTAATTTTTATTATAGGAAACGAAATTTATTGGATTTAAGCTTAAACTTGCAATTTTTGACTTGTAGGGGGTCTTTTTGCATAAAATTTCTTTTGTAAAACCCCTCTCTCTCTCCCTCAGCCTTAGGCCAGCCCCACCACCATCAGGTCCAGAAAAATTCCATGCTCCTTTGACCTTGTGTATTGTGTGGAAATGAGGGTATTTTTAAAGGTTTTTGAATTTGTTAATTGGGTATGGTCTTTTGTGGGTTGGTAGGAGTTGACCAAGACTTTTCCCACACAGCCACACCACTCCCCTCTCCCTCTTCTGGCCGAAATCTGCAGCCCCTCCCCTCTTCATCATTTTTCTTTTCATCTTGTTCAAAAATTCATCAAATTGCTCCAAAATTCAAGCTAAAACTCACAAATTAAAACCCCATTCTTCATCCCTTTTTCCTTCATCTCTCTTGCTTGGAATCATGGTGCTAGGAGGCCATCATCGAGGCAAATTTCTTCTTGCTAGATCCATAGGTTTGAGGTATAATTTCTACTCTTTTAATTTCTTATGGTTAGAATACTTTAATCTAGTTGCTTAGTGTTAATTTTAGTGTTAATCCTAATCTTGTTTTTTTTAGTTAATGATTGAAAATTAAACTAGGGTTTCTTGAAACCATGTTTTAGTCAATTAAGTCTTTTTAATTAATCTAGTGGTTACTTAACCAATTTATATGGTTACTTTGCTTAAGTGGCTTCATATTAGGCTAATCTATGTTAAAGTTGTGTGAAATTTTCATTAAGGTTGCTAATTATCAAAATCAAGAAAAGGTTTGTGTATGGAATGTGGGTTTTGATGCATGGTAAAGGGGTTAATTTAATTGTGGTGGCTTTCTAATGGCTTAATTTGGATATTTGTGTGATAATATGTGCACTTTGTCGCAAATTGTCGATATTTGCATCAAATTTGCAACTTCTAGCTTACTAGGTTTGTATTATATTTTTGTGGCAAATTAATTGCGATATCTAGATTATATTTTTGGCATATCTTATGACATTTAGGATGTGTGAGTGCGGATTTTTGGGTGTTCTGGTTTTAGTTTTGCCGGGCGACCAAATCGGCGATTTTTGCAGTTTTTGCGATTTTCGCGTGTGTTCCGCGCACCTTGTGCACGTTGTACCTAGCTTGTGAACGTTAGTGTTTTCGTTTGGGTTTTGCGTCGTTCTTGATATGTAATCTTATGTTTGGTACTGATGTAAATTCCAGGTTCGGTCGCGGAGACGTCAGACGCGGCTCGAAAGGGGAAAGCGGTGATTGGACACAGCTAGCTAGGGATTCCGGTGAGTAGATATAACATCTACGGGGGACTATCGTTGGATGGCGCAAGTCGCCCGATAGTTTTAGTACCTTAAAAAAGATTCTTAGTAATGTTAGTAATTAGGGGTGTAATACTTGTATGATTATTTGCTACATTCATGCCCTATATTGACTTACATATACGAAACCATTTTATAGGACACCTGCACCATTGCCAGGTTTTTTTATATGCAGCACGAGCACTATTCATGCTTACACACACACCCTGGTAATTGCCATGCCACCACACTAGATAACCTTTAAATTTAAACCTTTTACTATAATTGATACTTAAACTCGCGCTATTGCTTTAATTCCTTAAAATGAAATCGTAGGATTGCTATTCATGTGCATGTGCTTCATCATATTATTTATTCATTCCTAATCTATTAATCACACATCGCAACTTGATTATTGATACCATATGCATTCATTATCATTGACATATGCACTTATGAGGATTTCTTGAGATTTTATGATATTTCTGGATTTCGGAGGAAAGCCGCAAAATTTCTAAACTTATTATATTTTTTAAATATATAAATTGCGGTTTTCTAGTGATGTAAGTGTCGTCCACCATGAGTTTGCTGTGGTTTTCGAGATCCGTGTCGAGGAGTGGAGGAACCGTCACGGGTACATGGTGGGCCCGGTATGGTACCCCGGGGCAAGATGAATGTGGTGTTGACGTTGAGCCTGGCAGGGGACGGATTACCTACCGGTGACTGTTTGGCACGGCGGATATCCAGAGGATACCGACCGTGGCCGCGAGATGATGAGATTTTGATATTGAGTTGGGTCAGCCGGATGGCTGAGGCCAGAGATACTATGACATGGATATATGAGATTTGTGATAGTTTTGAGGTGTCGTTGCTGGACACAGGTTCTTGTTGATTCTAGTGGTATTATGCTGGTATTTCAAAAGAGATTTCTAAAAGAAAAACATGATTCTTATAATTACACATTCAGATCATGAGTTGATTCGCATTGCATTTATACCTGCTAGTATATTCATATTGCATACATACCTGCTATTATGTCCTGCCATACCTGTATTAGAGATGCTAGAATACTTGTGTGCATGCATACGATAGCCTTTGTAGATGTTATTTATTACTCACGAGTTGGCAACTCACCCCCGTTGTGCCATAGCCTTTTTCAGGTCCGCTCCGTCAGTACAGTAGCGGCGGGCGCTCTTGTTTCTTTTGCCTGGACTCGAGGTTTTGCTCTTAGGTGGGTTATATCATTATTTTTGTACCACCTTGTATATTCTTTGTATCTAGAGTACTCCATCTACTGTATCTACCAATATTATTTTATATTGACCTAGAGATGAGACTGTGAGATTTGTGGACTTTTTATGCTTTATTTTGGGGTCGAGCTCACTTGAGTCGACATGCTGTTTTCTCATGCTCTTTATGACTATTTTGCATGTTGTTGTTTTATATTGCGTGGGATTTATGACCGCCTTGTGGCGAAGAGCTAGCCCCCGCTTGGGGATGCCCTATTTTGTTGGATTCACATATATTCTTGTTGTACCCATTTTGGGGGCCAGTATTTACAAAGGAGACTCTGCCGAAATTTTCGGAAAAATTGGTATTGTTTTTAAAAAGGGTTTTACATGACTTATTTGATAAACTCGCTTTCAATTGATTGGGTTTTCTTCACTCTTTTGCTTATTTGGTTTTGGTTTTCTGGGCTTTGGCATACTTATTTTACGGACGTCTTGAGATGTTTCGTAAACTTAAGTGCCAGTCACGTTCCGTACCCTGCGGGTCGTGACAAAGTTGGTATCAGAGCGATAGGTTTTACCTTTTTGAGTGTAGGATGAGCCTTGGTAGATGGAGTAAGTGACTTAAGTAGGGTAACGTAGCGTGTGTATGTCCGCGGCATACTTACGATACGGTACTCCGCCTAAGTGACTTTTGGATATACTTGCTTGAAATTCCTTCTTCATTTCCGTATATCCTATGATCCTATTGCACTGTCATGTTTCCTATACCAGCCACTATGCCGCCGAAGGCTACGAGGGCACAGAGGGCTGCCGCCCGAGACGAGATTCGAGCTGGCTCGTCCGAGACTAGGACTGAGCAGGGTGGTATGCCTACGCCGCAGGAACAGACCGATCCACCTTCCCCAGGCCGTATGGATAGGCTCGAGACTGGTATGGAGGAGTTGCGACAGATGATGGGAGGTATGCAGGAGCTACGTCAGATGGTAGGATCCCTAGTTGCAGCCAGTCGTAAACCGAGGCCGGATGACGCACCTACTACATCCCAGACTACTATGATACCTGCTCCTACTACTACCGCCGTGACCATCCCGGTTTCACTACAGGATTTCATGAGGCTGAGACCTCCAGTATTCACTGGCACCGAGGCAGCGGAGGACCCACAGACGTTCCTTGACAGTTTAGCCAGGATCTGTCGTTCGCTGAGATGTTCGGATGATGATCGATGGGTAGAGCTTGCGAGTTTCCGACTAGAGGGTCTCGCGCAGACATAGTGGGAGTCAGTCTTGAGAGGTCGAGCTGCAGGTCTACCGCCTATGACGTGGGCCGAGTTTACAGCGGTCTTTCTAGCTCGTTTCCTCCCAGAGAGCGTTCGTGATGCCAGAGCTCGTAGCTTCGAGGCCTTAGTCAAGACACCTGGGATGACGGTGTCTGAGTATGACATCCAGTTTACACAGTTATCCCGATATGCTCAGTATTTGGTGGATACCGAAGAGAAGATGGTGAAGAGGTTCGTACAGGGACTTGATGCCCAGCTATATCTTGCCATTGGCGCCCAGCACTACGACACTTATTCAGCTGCTATGGATACGGCATTACGGATGGAGGCACGCATATCACAGACTTCGGCCGTTTCTGGGCCGAAGAGGATTCGCACCGATGTACCGTCTCAGAGGCAGCGCGCCAGATTCTTTCCGAGAGATAGGCCTGGCAGAGGATTTGGACGGGGACAGTTATATGGTTCTTATCCCCAGGGGCAGCAGCCGTCGCCAGGGTGTTTTGGGTGCGGGAGTTTGCACCATCTTGTCAGAGACTGTCCGGCGAGACGACAGGGAGTAGCGACAGTTCCGCATATGACCCTACCACCATCACCACCCCCTCCTCAGAGAGCCCTACTTCCTACCACCGGCGATGCTCCACGCCAGTTAGGTGCACCCAGAGGCCGTGGACGCGGCGTCCTGTTCAGAGAGGACGAGGAGGCAGAGGCCGAGGTCGAGGTCAGCCTGCTATCGGTGGAGGACAGGCCCGAGTATTTGCTTTGACACCGCAGGATGCGCAGGCATCCAATGCCGTTGTGACAGGTACCTTGCCAGTTTGCTCTTTCGACGCACGGGTATTATTTGACCCAGGTTCCACACATTCGTACGTCTCTACACACTTTGCACCGATGTTGGGCCGTGAGTCATCGTCGTTAGCTCATCCGCTTGTTGTTAGTACCCCGGTAGGCGAGTCGTTTGTCGCTCGTTTTGTATTTCGTTTGTGTTCTGTTCGTATTGGGGAGAGGGATTCATCGGTTGATTTGATTCTCCTCGATATGTTGGACTTTGATGTGCTTCTGGGCATGGATTGGCTAGCCACTTGTTATGCTTCGGTGGACTGCCGTGAGAAGGCAGTCATATTTAGCTTTCCGGGAGAGCAAGTCCTTGTTATTCAGGGAGACCGCAGCGTCACCCTTCCCAGCTTGATTTCGTCTTTTCGTGCTGGTCAGCTCTTGCGGAAGGGATGTCAGGGATTCTTAGCGTATATTTGTGATACTCGAGCTGCAGAGGTTCCGTTGGACCGGGTCCCGGTTGTTTATGAGTTCCCTGATGTTTTCCCTGATGAGCTACCTGGGCTACCACCTGAGCGCGATGTTGAGTACTGCATTGATTTGATTCCCGGCTCGGGGCCTATTTCTATACCGCCTTATCGGATGGCCCCGGCAGAGCTTCGAGAGCTGAAGAATCAGTTGCAGGAATTGTTAGATAAGGGGCTTATTCGACCTAGTGTTCTCCATGGGGTGCTCCGGTCCTGTTTGTCAAGAAGAAGGATGGAAGTTTGCGCTTATGTATCGACTACCGCCAGCTGCACAAGGTTACCGTGCGGAACAGATATCTGTTTCCACGTATTGATGATTTGTTCGACCAGCTTCAGGGTGCGGGATATTTTTCGAGGATCGACTTGCGATCAGGATACCATCAGCTGCGAGTTCGACAGGAGGATATACCGAGGACAGCTTTCCGCACGCGCTATGGCCACTATGAGTTTTTGGTGATGTCGTTCGGACTCACCAACGCCCCAGCAGCATTCATGGATTTGATGAACCGTACATTCAGGCCGTATCTTGACTTGTTGATCATCGTGTTTATCGACGATATCTTGGTGTACTCCCGGAGCAGAGAGGAGCACGAGCAGCACTTGCAGATTACGTTACAGACTCTGAGGGAGCACCAGCTGTTCGCAAAGTTCTCCAAGTGTGCATTCTGGCTGGACAGCGTCGGATTCTTGGGTCACGTGGTTACGAGAGACGGCATTTATGTGGACCCGAAGAAGATTGAGGCTGTTCAGCAGTGGCCCCGACCTACATCGGTTACTGAGATCCGTAGTTTTCTAGGCCTGGCGGGCTACTACAGGCGTTTTGTTTAGGACTTCTCCCGTATAGCTGCACCTTTGACCGGTTTGACCCGGAAGGGAGTTCCTTTCGTTTGGACAGAGGAGTGCGAGCGCAGTTTTCAGCAGTTACGGACTTATTTGACTACGGCGCCGGTATTATCTTTGCCTTCGGGATCAGGCGGATTTGTGGTCTACTGTGATGCTTCGCGAGTAGGGTTAGGATGCGTATTGATGCAGCATGGCCGGGTGATCGCTTATGCTTCTCGGCAGTTGAAGAAGCATGAACAGAACTACCCCACTCACGATTTGGAGATGGCTGCAGTGGTCTTTGCACTGAAGATTTGGCGACATTACCTATACGGCGAGTCGTGTCGGATATTCACCGATCACAAGAGCTTAAAGTACATATTTCAGCAGCGAGACCTGAATCTCAGACAGCGTCGTTGGATGGAGTTGGTGAAAGACTACGACTGCGAGATCTTATATCACCCAGGCAAGGCGAATGTGGTGGCATATGCGTTGAGTAGGAGGCCCGGGGGTAGTTTATCCTTTTTGCGCGCAGTGCAGAGGCAGTCGTCAGCAGATTGGCAGATGTTATGCGACAGCCGAGTGGAGTTCGAGTTCACTCAGACAGAGGGACAGCTCACGCATGTTCATGCACGCCCACAGTTGCTTGACCGTATATATGAGGCACAACGCAGTGACGACCGTTGCTCAGAGATCATGGCACAGATGGGACAGGGCAGATTTTCCGAGTTCGTGATTGACGATCAGGGGATTCTACGCTATGGATCTAGACTGTGCGTACCAGATGCTGATGGATTGCGGCGCGACATTCTTGAGGAGGCACACCGATCAGTGTATAGTGTTCACCCCGGTTCCACCAAGATGTACCATGATATGAGAGAGACCTACTGGTGGGACGGGATGAAGAGGGACATTGCGGAGTTTGTATCGAGATGCCTGACTTGCCAGCAAGTCAAGGCCGAGCACCAGAGGCCCGCAGGAGAGCTACAGCCGTTACCCATTCCGGAGTGGAAATGGGAGCAGATTTCGACGGATTTCGTTGTGGGTCTACCCAGGACCAGTCGAGGGTATGACTCCATCTGGGTGATCGTAGATCTATTGACGAAAGCGGCTCACTTCCTGCCAGTAAAGACGACTTTCAGCTTCGCTCAGTATGCTCAGCTCTACATTGACGAGATCGTGCGACTACATGGCGTACCGACTTGTATCGTGTCAGATCGAGGCACTCAGTTCACCAGCCGACTTTGGCAGAGACTTCAGGAGGCTTTGGGCACTCGTTTGAGCTTCAGCACAGCGTTTCATCCGCAGACCGACGGACAGTCAGAGCGGACCATTCAGATTCTCGAGGACATGCTCAGAGCGTGCGTTTTAGACTTCGGCGGTAGCCGGGATCGTCATTTACCGTTAGTGGAGTTCTCCTACAACAACAGCTTCCAGGATACTATTCAGATGGCACCTTTCAAGGCATTGTATGGGAGGAGATGCAGATCGCCCGTCTGTTGGACAGAGCTCAGCGAGAGCAGTATTTTGGGGCCGCAACTTGTTGAGGAGACGACAGCGAAGGTACAGTTGATCCGAGACCGGATGAGAGCGGCTCAGAGCAGGCAGAAATCCTATGCAGACAGGCGCCGTCGCAGATTAGAGTTCGCAGTTGGAAACCGTGTTTTTCTGAGAGTCTCTCCGATGAAGGGCGTGATGCGTTTTGGGCAAAAGGGGAAGCTTAGCCCTAGATTCGTAGGTCCCTTCGAGATCCTCGAGCGTGTCGGCGCTGTTGCATATCGTTTGGCCCTTCCACCCAGCTTTCCCGATGTTCACCCCGTCTTCCATATTTCGATGCTCCGTAAGTACCTTCACGACCCTTCGCATGCGATTCAACACCCGACAGTCCAGCTAGAGCGCGACCTTTCTTTTGCAGAGCAGCCGGTGGCCATCCTGGATCGGCAGGTGAAGAAGTTGAGATCGAAGGTTATACCAACCGTCAAGGTCCTTTGGCGTAGCCCGAGCAGCGAGGAGGTTACCTGGGAGACCGAGGGCGAGATGAGGAAGAAATATCCCTATCTCTTTGAAGGTACGCGTAGCTATATTTTTAAATTCGGGGACCGAATTTCTTTAAGGGGGGAAGATTGTAGCGTCTTGAAAAGTCGTTTTGGTGTTTTCCTGAAAATCGGTGAAAATTCGGTATTTTTCCGAAAACCGTCTTTTTTGTTATTTTGCAGTTTAGTACTAATTATACCTAAAATGGATAGGTAATTGCTTGTTTTTAGTAGCTAATGAGTTACTTATTAAATCTTGGTCATTTAAAAAATTTTCCCTATTTTTCAATTTTTTAATATTATTTTAAGCCGGTAAGAAAATACATTAAATTAGCGATAAATACAAATTTTTCCGGGCTAATTTTAATCCTTAAAATTATGTTAATTAAAATCTAGTTGTAACATAAATTTTTAGTATTTTATTTTGATTTTTAACTAATTTTTATTATAGGAAACGAAATTTATTGGATTTAAGCTTAAACTTGCAATTTTTGACTTGTAGGGGGTCTTTTTGCATAAAATTTCTTTTGTAAAACCCCTCTCTCTCTTCCCTCAGCCTTAGGCCAGCCCCACCACCATCAGGTCCAGAAAAATTCCATGCTCCTTTGACCTTGTGTATTGTGTGGAAATGAGGGTATTTTTAAAGGTTTTTGAATTTGTTAATTGGGTATGGTCTTTTGTGGGTTGGTAGGAGTTGACCAAGACTTTTCCCACACACCGACACCACTCCCCTCTCCCTCCTCTGGCCGAAATCTGCAGCCCCTCCCCTCTTCATCATTTTTCTTTTCATCTTGTTCAAAAATTCATCAAATTGCTCCAAAATTCAAGCTAAAACTCACAAATTAAAACCCCATTCTTCATCCCTTTTTCCTTCATCTCTCTTGCTTGGAATCATGGTGCTAGGAGGCCATCATTGAGGCAAATTTCTTCTTGCTAGATCCATAGGTTTGAGGTATAATTTCTACTCTTTTAATTTCTTATGGTTAGAATACTTTAATCTAGTTGCTTAGTGTTAATTTTAGTGTTAATCCTAATCTACTTTTTTTTAGTTAATGATTGAAAATTAAACTAGGGTTTCTTGAAACCATGTTTTAGTCAATTAAGTCTTTTTAATTAATCTAGTGGTTACTTAACCAATTTATATGGTTACTTTGCTTAAGTGGCTTCATATTAGGCTAATCTATGTTAAAATTGTGTGAAATTTTCATTAAGGTTGCTAATTATCAAAATCAAGAAAAGGTTTGTGTATGGAATGTGGGTTTTGATGCATGGTAAAGGGGTTAATTTAATTGTGGTGGCTTTCTAATGGCTTAATTTGGATATTTGTATGATAATATGTGCACTTTGTCGCAAATTGTCGATATTTGCATCAAATTTGCAACTTCTAGCTTACTAGGTTTGTATTATATTTTTGTGGCAAATTAATTGAGATATCTAGATTATATTTTTGGCATATCCTATGACATTTAGGATGTGTGAGTGCGGATTTTTGGGTGTTCTGGTTTTAGTTTTGCCGGGCGACCAAATCGGCGATTTTTGCAGTTTTTGCGATTTTCGCGTGTGTTCCGCGCACCTTGTGCACGTTGTACCTAGCTTGTGAACGTTAGTGTTTTCGTTTGGGTTTTGCGTCGTTCTTGATATGTAAGCTTATGTTTGGTACTGATGTAAATTCCAGGTTCGGTCGCGGAGACGTCAGACACGGCTCGAAAGGGGAAAGCGGTGATTGGACACAGCTAGCTAGGGATTCCGGTGAGTAGATGTAACATCTACGGGGGACTATCGTTGGATGGCGCAAGTCGCCCGATAGTTTTAGTACCTTAAAAATGATTCTTAGTAATGTTAGTAATTAGGGGTGTAATACTTGTATGATTATTTGCTACATTCATGCCCTATATTGACTTACATATACGAAACCATTTTATAGGACACCTGCACCATTGCCAGGTTTTTTCATATGCAGCACGAGCACTATTCTTGCTTACACACACACCCTGGTAATTGCCATGCCACCACACTAGATAACCTTTAAATTTAAACCTTTTACTATAATTGATACTTAAACTCGCGCTATTGCTTTAATTCCTTAAAATGAAATCGTAGGATTGCTATTCATGTGCATGTGCTTCATCATATTATTTGTTCATTCCTAATCTATTAATCACACATCGCAACTTGATTATTGATACCATATGCATTCATTATCATTGACATATGCACTTATGAGGATTTCTTGAGATTTTATGATATTTCTGGATTTCGGGGGAAAGCCGCAAAATTTCTAAACTTATTATATTTTTTAAATATATAAATTGCGGTTTTCTAGTGATGTAAGTGTCGTCCACCATGAGTTTGCTGTGGTTTTCGAGATCCGTGTCGAGGAGTGGAGGAACCGTCACGGGTACATGGTGGGCCCGGTATGGTACCCCGGGGCAAGATGAATGTGGTGTTGACGTTGAGCCTGGCAGGGGACGGATTACCTACCGGTGACTGTTTGGCACGGCGGATATCCAGAGGATACCGACCGTGGCCGCGAGATGATGAGATTTTGATATTGAGTTGGGTCAGCCGGATGGCTGAGGCCAGAGATACTATGACATGGATATATGAGATTTGTGATAGTTTTGAGGTGTCGTTGCTGGACACAGGTTCTTGTTGATTCTAGTGGTATTATGCTGGTATTTCAAAAGAGATTTCTAAAGGAAAAACATGATTCTTATAATTACACATTCAGATCATAAGTTGATTCGCATTGCATTCATACCTGCTAGTATATTCATATTGCATACATACCTGCTATTATGTCCTGCCATACCTGTATTAGAGATGCTTGAATACTTGTGTGCATGCATACGATAGCCTGTGTAGATGTTATTTATTACTCACGAGTTGGCAACTCACCCCCGTTGTGCCATAGCCTTTTTCAGGTCCGCTCCGTCAGTACAGTAGCGGCGGGCGCTCTTGTTTCTTTTGCCTGGACTCGAGGTTTTGCTCTTAGGTGGGTTATATCATTATTTTTGTACCACCTTGTATATTCTTTGTATCTAGAGTACTCTATCTACTGTATCTACCAATATTATTGTATATTGACCTAGAGATGAGACTGTGAGATTTGTGGACTTTTTATGCTTTATTTTGGGGTCGAGCTCACTTGAGTCGACATGCTGTTTTCTCATGCTCTTTATGATTATTTTGCATGTTGTTGTTTTATATTGCGTGGGA
Organism: Agapanthus africanus; assembly: GCA_030015575.1. NCBI lineage: Eukaryota > Viridiplantae > Streptophyta > Magnoliopsida > Asparagales > Amaryllidaceae > Agapanthus > Agapanthus africanus. The sequence goes on along the minus strand of JASDDO010000012.1, from coordinate 325,696,198 downwards.
TTTGTGACCGTCTTGTGGCGAAGAGCTAGCTCCCGCTTGGGGATGCCCTATTTTGTTGGATTCACATATATTCTTGTTGTACCCATTTTGGGGGCCAGTATTTACAAATGAGACTCTGCCGAAATTTTCGGAAAAATTGGTATTGTTTTTAAAAAGGGTTTTACATGACTTATTTGATAAACTCGCTTTCAATTGATTGAGTTTTCTTCACTCTTTTGCTTATTTGGTTTTGGTTTTCTGGGCTTTGGCATACTTATTTTACGGACGTCTTGAGACGTTTCGTAAACTTAAGTGCCAATCACGTTCCGTACCCTGCGGGTCGTGACATCCGCAGACTTGACACTGCTACTTCGTCTCGAGTGTGTCCCACTATTCTTAGATTGCTACCCTACCACGGCTCAAAGGAGTCGTGCAAATAGGTAGCAGTTGGGTGCAGTCCCGAGCACTTGGAGGCAGTGGCGGTTAGACAGGATTCGTCTTTCCCGGTATTAGGAGTTGATATCGCGCTGTGTCAGAGAGCCATTACGCAAAGTCCATGTCCAGGACAAGCGATATTTACTAGTAGATTCCAGTAGTTTCTCAAGGTGTAATAGGCTTCACTCCGACACGACTTATACCGCTATTAGGGGACTGACGCTTGCTGCCCCCTAGGCTCGATATGCGATAGTCTTAGACGAACAGACCGAACTGTACGGAGATTGTCACATCAGGCTCAGTAGGAGTTCGGATGGGTTTCCTCATCGGCCTTCTTATCGACATCTACCTGGGGACCGTTACGTACAGCTAGTGCCGCTTGCGGTCTGTGGTTAAACCCACTGCCAGTGTAGTGTCGAGTCTTTAGAGTCCCACACAGAGAGTTTCCCTGCTCCAGGCGAAACGATATAGATATCGTATGGTTTTACGACAAGGGTTCGGACGCGTACGTGTGTTTATGCACGTACGACGTTCGGATAGTTTTTGCTAGCCGGCTTTGGTTTAAGCCAGATTCTAGTATCGGGTTATTAGATTTATACAGTCTAAAGTTTTTCCGTGTTTTCACGGATAGGAGGGGCGTTCTCGTAATTTGTCGGAAGCTTCTAGAAGGATGATGACATGGAGGGTAAGATGGCATTAGCATTTAATGAATTTGTGACCTACTTAAATGAATCATTCAAGTGAGTTAATGAAGCATTTATTGCTTAATGACTCACTTGATGATTCATTGCATATATTTAATGAAGCATGATGATAATGCATTTTGATTTATTCTTTTTTATTTTCTTATGCTTCATAATATATTAGAAGTGAGAAGTTTTTTCATTCATAACTTATGCTCACCTTCTCTCTCCTCAAGCTCTCTCTTGAAACCCTAATCCTCCCCTCTCATGTGTTGAAATCAAGAATTAGATAGACTAATTAATCCATAACCTCACTCTATATCACTTAGGTCACTTTGATTAGCAACTAAAGAAACCTAGTTATCTCAAATTAGAGATCAAGCTTGAAGTAGGAGTTCTCGGGTGGATCGTCTTTGACTCGAGGACGCCGTTGAGGTGCCGACGTTCTAAGGAGCCTACGAGGAGTGGAGGACATCGATGAAGACCCGAAGGACAAGTAACGTGAGGTATAACTTTGAATCCAAGTAGTTAAACCTTTCGTAGTTTGCTAGCAACGGTTTAGAAACGATTCATGCGCTTAAGTCCGTGTTACGAAGCTTTGATAATCGTTTTTTATATAATCCGCCTCCCCGCAAGTTCGTGGGGTGCGTGACATGGACTTACAAGTTTGAGTTTGGGTTAGGGTTTTGGGTGTTGGTGTGATGGGTGGTTAGGATTAGACTAGATTGAATAAATGGTTGAGATCTTACTTTGATACCATGTTTTAATTAGAGAGAAGAGAGATTAGGAGAGAGAGAGTGTTTAAAGGGAATGTAATGGATGAATTGGGATTAGCTCAATCCTATATAGGCATAACCATTTATCAATTGCACCCCTACTTAGTTGCCTAATTACATAAAAACATGTTCCTAGGATAAGCTAGAAACCCGTTCACAAACACATTACAAATACATATATTCTTACAGTTAAGACAATTAAGAAGCAATAAGATTGCAATCTAGACATTTGTGCCATCTTTTATTTTATGTTCTTGTTTGGTGATTGCAATATTTTAGAGCTCATATATGAAAATGATTATAATTATTCTAATTCTTTTCATGGGTTCTAATTCTTGTTAATAACCGCAACCTTCAGCCTACTCTACAAAAACCCACAGCCACATAACCAAACACAAGAAGATAATAGCACCAAAGTGCACACTTACAGAGGGAGGGAGGGCTCATTTATTATACGTATGTATGTATTAGCAATCATAATTTTTGATTGTCGCCACGGTCCATCTTGATCTTCATAACCTAAAACGTATAGGTAGACTAATTTTCATGTGATTCGGATTCTTTTCTTCCCTTGGATTCGGTAGAACATTTTACAAACCTAGATTGATGGACAGTTGAACAGAAAGTACAATATCATTTGAAATTTGGTATAGCCATGGTTTTATGGATGGTATTGAAAATGTAAAAATTTGGGAATAGATAAATTTTTAAGGCGACGGTAGCTAGCTAAAGTCGAGCTTAGATCCGCTATTCCCTGAACGCATGTGTGTAAATTAAAATAATAACCTAGACCGAAATGCGGATGTAACCAATGAATCTAATCAAATCTGAAACCAACTCCTTGAATCTGGTATCATCTAATCAGACATGCTCAGCTCTATAATTATGATGCATGTGTCTTTTTTTCAATTGCTCAAATTTTGTGATTATTTTAATCCCTTTCAATTCGATTCACTCTTGTTTCCATTTTGTTGGACTACTAAATTTTACTGTATGCCATTGTTTCCTCGCATTATGATTCTTCTTCTATTCTGCCTATATCATCGTAGGTTGATGAGGATATTCTTCAGGAAGTAGTTAAAATGGGTTTTGACAGGATCCAGTTGGTTGAATCTCTTCACAATAGAAATCAAAATGAGGTATTCCTCTTGAACTTAAACTTACTACAACCACATGCTGGAATTCTCAATAAGAGTAGTTCTAATTAGGGCTCTCTCTGTGTATTTTTTATCTTCTCGGCTTCGCTTTACACAGAAAGGAGAAAAAGGTTACATGGCTTGAGTTCTATCTTATTTCATACTGATATATGTAGGGAACTGTTGCATATTATTTGCTTTTGGACAATCGTTTTCGTGCGACTACTGGTTATCTTGGGGCAGAGTTTCAGGAAACCATGGTACATTCTTAAATCGTTTAGCTTGCACAGTACAATAAAATATTTCCTGTTTCTGCCAAACTACTTTGAAATATCTATTGTAAACGCTATTTGCCTTTAAAGAGGCATGTTATTAGATTTGTATTTTTTTAGGAATCTGGTGTCTCTCGAATAAGTCCAGGAGATACTCCAGCATCAACAATTGCACATCGCTTGCCCGGATATATGGACCATCAGGTAATGGGCATGAGACCAAATTTCCCTGTCGAAAGAAAATGGGCTCTTGGACTTCGGGTATATGTCTAGCTTTGTTATGTATATTGATTTATATTCTGTTTCTCTTGTATCCTTCATTTTTGTGGATTTGGCAGTCTCGGGCTCATCCTCGTGAAATTATGACGGAGGTCCTTAAAGCTCTTCAAGAGTTGAATGTCTGTTGGAAAAAGATTGGGCACTATAACATGAAATGTAGGTGGTTGCAAGGGTATAACACCGGAAATTCTGTGGATATGCTCAATAATCATAGCTTTGAAGATGAACCAGCCATTGTGAAAACTGACGATGCAAACGCCACATCGGCTAATGTGGTTAAGTTTGAAGTGCAGGTATGTTTTTGTCTTCTCCATCTCTATGTGGTTATCATCAGGGAATGCCCATTTATAGTACATGTATATTTCCTTGAACACCTATCATGAATAAGCCTGTTCTTTTTACTGTTATCCTTGCGTTTAATGCATTTATGTATGCTTGCTACCGCAGCCTAGCCTGTCCAACTTCTTGGTGCTGTTGCCCGCCATAGTGTACTAGCCTTTTGGCATGTGCTGTTCACAGGCGTAAAATAAGGCATTATGACATGAAGTAGGACGGGTGATGCAGGACCATATCTTTTAATTAGATTTAGGGATGTTTTAAAGATTTCAGTGAAATATTCTAGAGATTTTAATGATATATAATCTAAATATCCCCAAATCAACTGACAACCAAAATGTCTTACTACAATCTCTTATACATCTCTAAATCTTATCAACTGATTTGGCCCACATCAAATGCTATGTACATTTCAAATTTATATGAACTTATATTAAAAAAAAAATTCATATGTATTGATTTTTGCTGCATCCTGTCTCTTTTAGCTTCCTAAGGGTGCCATATTCCTTGGATATTTCAATAGCAATCTTCCTTACAAGGATTTTGCATTTTAATAGTAGAAAGCTAGAACCAACAATCATGGTTGTCATTGCTCTCTGTTAGGTCCTCAGCAATCAACAAAAGAACAACAACAAGATTTTATCTCAAGTTCTTGGAGTTACATGAATCCTTTTTTTCCCCACCAAGTTTTGTTGAGAACATCTCCTTGATGCAATTAATAACTAACATATCTTTGTAACTCCCTCCATCCATTTTCATTTATGCCTTTACTCCTAAATTTTCCATTGACTACAATTTTGCTCCTCTCATAACTGTCCCACTTCTCAACATCCTAACCAACTGAGCATCCATTCAGTGCAGCAGTATAACTTTCCTCTCCTCTCCAAAGTGAGGTTGCATGTTTGATTCCCGAAGGGCTCTCATCCAAATGTGTGCACGCACTTGCTTGTGTATGTGTGTGTATGCTAGCTTTCACTTTCTGGGATGCACTCATGCACCGATTTCTTATTAGTGTTGTCACCTAATGCCAATTCCAGGCTCTCTGTGATGATTATTATGATAAACACATGTACATATTTGGCTAATGCTAATGCTGTAACTTCTAGATTTAATTAAGGCAGTGTTTGTATTGTCAAGTGTGCGGGCTAGCTGTAACTTCTTGGGATGCACAAATTTCTTATTATAGTGCTGTCACCTAATGGCAATGCCAGGCTCTATGTGATAAATATTATGATAAAACATGTACATACTTGGCTAACCCTAACATTGTAACTCTAAACCCCTATATTTAATTAAGGCAGTGCTGGAAAGGCGAAGCGTCTTAGGCACCAGATGAGGCGATCTAAGCGGTCGTCGCCTTAGACTTGTGCAAGAGTGATAGCTTCAATCAGGCCAGTGCCTTGCTCGCCTCAAGTGCCTAGGCGCTCCACCCTAGGCACCTAAGTTGAGGTGCTGAGGACTGTTTGAATTTTTTTAAAGACAAATTTGATGCGTAGGCATTTAATCAAACACCCAGGGGCAACAATGCTTATGAAGATGAAGAACCAATGGTTGGAATTTCAAATATTAGAAAGTTGTCCTACACAGAGACTGGGCCTGAAATATCTGGCATGATGAGTGGTAATAATTCTCTTGGTCCAAAATATGAGGATTATTCTCCGCATCATCCTTAACCAAAGTATCACCGTTCGCCATTAGAGCTGTACCGAGGGCAGAATCGTAAAATTTGACAATTTTCTTCATCTTTGAGATGGAGGCATGAGTTATAGATTCCTTATCTGAAAAACACTCTTGAGCATTTGTTTTTCTTCTTTCTCAAGTTCTGCAAGGGGTTATGGAAATCCCTCAAAATCCTTCTGGTTTTAATTTCAATAGGTTTGCTCTTAAAACACTAAACTAAGGTTAAACTAAGTAAAATACCATGACCTTTGAGCATATGTAAAGATAAATACCATATGCTTTGTACATTACATATAGACACCACAACTTTACATGTTGGTTGCACATAAATCCATCTTCATTTTCCTTCAACTTCTTACATAGGACTTGTTCACCTGGCCAATTTATTTTTATATTATGCTTATGCTTAGAGACGCCACTTATTTATTTTCATCATGATGCTTTTTCGGCACGTCGCTCACAAAGTGACAATTAGGTGGGTATATCTTCCTCTTCTTTTCACCCTAATTTAGTACAATAGCTGGGTAGCTGCAAGGAGAAAGAACCATCAAGAATGGAGATGAACCAAAAGAGGGAGTATTTAACGAGTTAAAATAAAAATATGAAACTATATTAGGGATTAAATGATGAAATAATCAAAACTAAGGTTGCATCTGTCTGTCATGATACAACTTCGCAGTTTGTCTTTTTGGGGACCATGGCCATTTGGTGGTATTTATATGTAATAAATAAAGCCAAAAAACACTGAAAGCATGGCATTTTAGTATGAGAAAAATGGGGCTGTGAACAAGCTCACAGTCCCAAGAGGTGGGTCCCGCCACAATTTGGCACACACATTCCCCTTGTTTTAACCCTTTATTCACACCTAACGGGCTTGTGAACGTCCATAACCCCATTACGCTCTTTTTAGTATAATGTGCCGCCTCAGAAAGAGCAAGGACCTCTCCCTTGGCTCGCTAGTGTGCATCCCCTTATCAAATCGACTGATGAATTCGTAAGCACTGGAAATGTACAAATTATCCGAAATGCTCGCCTGAAAATATCCAGCGAATCCTTGTAAGATGTAATACTCCTTATGACCACTATTTGGGAGAGGGACTTTCAGTACATAATGCTACCTTTCAGTGACATCACTTATGCCTGAGAGTCTTTTGGAATGTCGTTATTATGTGACATGTTTCTAATTAATATACCATCTCAACTTTGCCAGAGATTTTTTCTGGTGGATCCTCATTTTATTCATTTATTTAATTCTATTTTTGCTTGTTTTTTAGCTTTACAAGACTCGAGAGGACAAGTATTTGCTGGATCTGCAGAGGGTGAATGGACCGCAGCTCCTCTTTCTTGACCTCTGTGCCGCGTTCCTTGCTCAGCTTAGGGTGCTATGAATATTCATCTGCATCCTTAATGTAAATACATAAAAAGAAAAAAGGAAAGGAAAATAAGGCGTTGGCGCTGTTTTATTTGCCATTATCTCTTCCTTCTCGGAAATTTTAGAGATCAGTTGCTTATCTGAAGAACGTGCTCTGGGCAATGTACCATCTCTGTTAACGATGGTTGGTTCATCGCAACTTGTTTTGATGGTTTCTTGAAATCTCCCGAGTTTTGATGGTGTATATTATTATTGTTTATTATTGTACACCGACCAATTTGGTTATGTTTGATAACCTGCTGAGCTTTGTTTCTGAATCTGACCGGGGTAGTCCATTGTCGGTATTGTTTTGATCACTATTTCTGAACATCCCCCCAAACTTTGGTTTGAAGTTGATTGTACCATAATGTGTCAGTTTTGTTGAATTCAAACTCTTTTTGATAGCAAGGATGAGTCTGAAAAAATTTAAAAAATCGAGTTATATAAAGGCCTGGTAAAATTAATCACCCCCAATATCTATCTTGAAAAAATGGAGCAGCTCGGATTATATGCATTTCAATATCTGGATCAAGGAAATTGAAGAAATTAATCGATTGTACCAGTATCAACGAGATCCAACTGGTCGGCTGGCTGACTCCAATTGACAAAGATTCATCAGACTTCAGGCTCGATTACATGATATTCATAGAGACATGGAAAAATATCTATTTTGCTCAAACACGTCATCGATGGCAAAGAGAATAGGCGTACATCTATTTCGGGGATGGAGGAGGCTCAGCACGCTTTCTTTTCGGAGATTAGTGATGGAAAGTCAAGACAGGCAACTTATATCTAAATACACAAAAAGTTGAAAACGAGTAATTCAACCTACAATCATAATTGATGTAGCATGTGAAGTGCATGGTCTTTCAACTATCAAAGAATAACAGCTGACGGCTGGGGAACATCAAAATCGACAGCAACTTGGCGACAGATTCAAAAGGAAATTGAGAGGTTACAACCAAAAATTTGATGGAGCATAGGCTTTGGGTAAAAGGATGAGGATCTCGAAGGATCTTTGGTTGGAAGATATTTATATTTATCTGAGTTCTCAATATCGGTTTGCTTAGACATATATATCGAGTTGAATTCGAGAGATTGAAATCCTGGCCAAGAAGAATAAGTGACAACTACCAAAATATAAGATTAGTTTGATTCATGTTTTATAAGCTAACTCGATATGTTTTTATTGAGTAATTCTACGTGCTTCCACATTTGGTCTGGTAAAACACGCAAACAGCTAAAAATTTGTTGATTCCAGTTAGACTAATTAGATCGTGATATGTGTCGGTTCTTTAATATAAATTTCACTTTCTCTCTCTCATTTTGACTTATAATTTACAGGTACTTATTATTATTATTATGTTTTTTAAAACCACCCCTGATTTCCTCCTCATTCTTCTTCTTCTTCTTCACAAGCCCATTGTCATGTCCCGCTTTCCAAAATATGGAATACGAGGGGTTGATAAGGCCAGCCTTTGTCACGACCCGAAAGAGCACGTGACTGGCCTTTGAAACATATAAAGCCTATAGGACTCCATCTGATCCAAGTAAGCCAAAAGCCCAGAAATCTAAAACCATTTTGAAGAATAAGTAAAGAAAACTGGTTTAAAGAAGTGAAGAAAAACATGTTTGAAATCAAGGTTTTTAAATAACTAAGCCGAATGTGCATTTGAAAACAATACAGTCTTTTCTAAAAATTTCGGCAGAGTTTCTTTTGTAAAACGGGCCCCGAATGGGGTACAACATGGATACAATATAAATGCAATGATAAAGGCATCCCCAAGCGGGAGCTAGCTCTTCGTCAAACGACGGTCACAACCACACAATGATATGATAATATACAACGCCAAGTGGCGAGGATCAAATCCAAAAGAAAGCTCAAAAGCAACAAGAAAAGCGCAATACTACTAAGCGCGACTCTATGGTCGAATAATACAACACTGTCTCTGAGTCTGAAAGAATATACAGGTTTTGGTTGATGGACATTCTAGATACAATGAAATAAATAAATACAAAGGTGATTCCCGATACGAAGGAATCCACCTACCAAAGCAAATCACCCGCAAGAAGGTAGTGTGCCAGAAATGCCGCAATAGAACCTGTACGGCAAAACCTGCAAGAACTGTGGCACAACGGGGGTGAGTTGCCAACTCGTGAATAGAAACATCTACAAGCAGAAACCGAATGCAAGACATAAACCTAAGTCAACGATCAGTAATATAATCCACAAGAGTACATCTGAGTGTGATAAGGTGGCAAGGTAACATCTAATCATGTATGTAGTGCCAGATACTCAGGTAATAACATGTCATCAATATAAGGTATGTCTGCATGAAGTAAATATGGTGAAATATCAAAGATATCAATACACATATATTAGCGTCCCATACCACTAATATTGGTGTAAGATAAGTGTAAATCCAGTCTGTATATGATCCATATCTGTATATCTGTGGAACCCGTCCACCTGTCACCCACTGACAGCAAGCATCATGTATGCAATGTGAGGATATAACCAAAATCATGGAAAACTCATCATGAAACCCGTGCCAAGCATCGACACGTAAATCCTCATCCATATGGGGCTCCGTCTGCGGTATCGGCCCTCGGCCCCCGGCAGTACGAGTCAACCCATGTCCATCTCTGGGCTCCGTCTGCGGAATCGGCCCGTCGGCCCCCGGCAGTACGCCCATCTCTCGGCTCCAGGCGGTATCCCCCGGATATCCGCCGAGCTCAAATACAATCACCGGTAGGTACTCGCCCGCCTCCAGGCTCAATCGGCATAACCCATCGATCATCTCGCCGAGGGGAACCATACCGGGCCCACCATGAACCCGCAATCGGTACATCACCTCCTCGAATCGGGTTTCAAGCACACGTCTCAGCACCGAGAAAACGCGTGGTGGACGCACCGAAATATCATATCACGAGGTACCGGGTTTTCATAAAAGTGCCTCTTTTCATAAATAACCCCACGGTCCTCAAAACCAGAAATCACATGAAAATCCAACATCAGGAAGTAAATCCAATGCGATGTGCTATACAGTCAATCCATGATGTATGCGACATGTAAAGAACAGTAATCATATCGGAAATCATGCAACATGGAATAGTAATGTGCATATGTCGAAAGAAGAATCATCTCATGAATGCAATAGTACTACAGTGTAGTGGCATGGCAATTATCGATGATGAAGTGTGTGAGCCGGCAAATAGTGTACGTGAAACATACGCATCATCGATAATGGTGCTGGTGTCCTAACAGCATGATAATAGCATAACAATGAACATATGCCAGCAATGCGAGTAGCATGAAAAAGCAGATATCTAATAGTCAACACCACAGTGAAGTATCTACTATGTAGGCTACATCTAAGTAACAGGTCAATCAGGAGGGGTAGGTGTAGAAACCACCTAAATCTGAGTCAATGTATATATATATATATATGTGTGTAGTCGGTGATCTCGCCTCAATGTCATATCGTAAGATATCCTCGAGTTATGAGTGCGGATCTATCATCAATATCGTCTCGAACGGTAAATCGTCGTACGGCATCCCCAATAGCTGGGTAGGGTCAACACCTCACTGTCTCATCACACAACAGATATCACCATCATCAGATCGTATAGTCTGGAGTACTACTCTATGTCTAGTACAAGACGGTAACATCAGTAAGTATGCATGCGGGGGTAAACACATATCCCCAGCCCGCGAGAATCACAAGTCATATCCCATATATGAATCGTATCAAATCACCGATCCCAGGGCACCAAGCCCACATCATCGACTCATCTCCAAAGTCATCCCATAAGATCAAACACAGTGCAGTATAAGTGATATACAAGGGTATGTGTATAGGTGTAATTCTATCCTAGGGTTCGCGACTATGACTACACTAGTCACTGCTAACCCTAAACTATCCATAGTACACCTATAATCACAATAACTGCATAATAATCTATCTACGGACTGCGGGGGTGCTATACGCCATCCACCCGACTTCCCCCTGTAGATATAATCTACTCACCTGAATCCTGCGTGTCGGTGTCGATGTCTCCGTCATCTTCCGCATCGTCTCGGATCGTCGCGGTGTACCTACACACATCACACGTATCGCATCGCATCAAAACCAATTCAATACTTGAAACGACACACAACACACCAATACGATACGCTAAAACCGATACGACACGCCAAAAGGCTTATAGGTTAGAACCTACGGTTAGCCTTCGCAAAACAACTCGAAATCACTCGATATAGACGTGCAAACGTCACACGATCGAGATAACACAATAATACCAAAATCTGGAATTCAAAATACGCAAAACCAAATCCAAATTCAAAGCTGCAACTTGAGAAAATGATCCCAGATTTCATCTCAGGCCAAACTAGATCAAATCAACAACTCCAGGGTGCTATGCAGGGTAAATATGAGGTACAGAAGCAAAATGGGGAGTTTTCATCATAGGGGGGCCGGCCACATCTACTGTTTGGCCGGCCTGGCCGGCCCCACTAGGGAGTTAGGTGGTCGTCTCCCTAGGGTGGTCTCCTGGGGTCTGATGTGGGTCTCTGGTATTGTTGAATTTGCCTAGAAATGTTCCAGTATACTCCAGATTTTCCTGCACACACAAACCGACATAAAGTCCCGAAATTCCGTATTCTTGGTTTCCAATGGGATTGGGCTGGGTTTCTAGCTCTAGGGTGCTCATACAATCTCCACTGAACTCAAATTACCCATCACAACTCACAAATCCCTCAAACCCTAACTAGTTTTCACCAAGTCCACAAATTCACCCGATATCGATTCTAAACTTGCATAGGGGTATATGTAAAGGTAAAACTAAGACAATGGTTCAGAAATTACCTTGATTGGCAACTCAAGAACTTTCTTGAGTTGCCCCAAGTGGTCACAATCCAAGCTTTCTAGGTCCATCTTGTAGATCTCGGGCTCACGCATCTTTTTAATGAAACCGACATAGGATTTTTGTGATGTTTAAGAGGTGATTTCATGGCTTGAAGAGGGGAGGGAAGATGAGGAAGGGCAGCAGCAGCTAGAGGAAGAGGGAGAGAAATGAGAGGGAGAGGAATGGCCAAGGTGCTAAGTCAAAAGGTCAAGGGTGCCCATGCTTCTCTCTCACCTACCCTCACTCCAATTTCTCTTTCTTTTCTTTTCTTATTCCCTTTTAAATCCAAACCTTCTCATAAGAATAGTAAACCCAAATGAATCCATGGCAACAAAATACACAAGTGTAGGAAAAAGTGATATGTGCAAGTTTTGCACAAAATTGCCGAAAAACCCGATTAGCGATTTTAATCGCGATTAGAACCAAATTAGTGTCAAAATGATCACAACAACTTAAAAATGTCATAATTCACTAATTTATCCTATTTTAGAATTTTCCATAATTTTTCATAATTTTTCTCCATTTATTTGCATTTAAATATAGATTTAATATTAAAATAATCAATAAAATAATATTAAATTATAAAAATTCCCAAAATTAATATTTTATATTTTTTGAAAATGTTACAATCTACCCCCCTTAAAGAAATTCGGTCCCCGAATTTAAATTTAAAACCCCACTACTAAAACAATCTCAGTAATAAACCAAAGTCGTCGGGGCTCCGAAATCATCAACACATAGAACGTCACAGCGCAATGCATGCGCAAGGGTACTGAGCAGATAACTCGAAAACAAAACTCCGTCAAGCATCCCGCAATCATTGGAGTCAATGTAAAATCACAATGTCAAAACCAATACAGAACCGATATGATATGGATCGAATCTACACATAGAGAATATCATAAAAATATACTGCTCTACTAGAAATCAATCCTCAAAATGCACATAACACAATCCTGTGCGTCTGGTGCGCACGGAAATCAAAATCCATCTATGTGCTAAACAGGTGCACAAATCAACATCTAGTGCAACGGGTGTGCACGAAGCATCTGTCGTAAGCAACGTATGTGCCGGACAGCCAAAAATCCGGTGCATCTGATATGCACGAAGAAATCTCGATTTAGTGCATCGGGTGTGCACCCAAATCGTATCCCAAAACATGCGCCCAACACGCGCGAAAATCCAAATCGGTGCATCCATCGTGCACGAATGAAAATCTAAACCCTGCGCACTCAACATGCACGGAATCACGAAATCCAACAGCAAACGCCGAACATGCGTAAGTCACATCAAAAGCACGGAGTGCAAAAGTCAACCATCCATATCAGGGTCAAAATCAACGACATAATGCGGCTCAAATCAAAATCAAGTGTACCGCAAAGAAAAAATCCCATAACCGTGTGCATCAGCGTGCACAAATCAAATCATAACACCAAAATGCATGAAAACCATGCTGGAAGCATAAATCAAATCACTGAATACTGTAGGCATGAAATCTCAATCAATACCTCAAATGTAATAACTCTGCGCAAAATATATAAATATCCAGTGGGTGCATGAAACCAATATCATGAAACTCAGTCATCAAAACTAAATCATGCAAACAGAACGCCCAAAATACCGAAATCCAAAATGACGGATACGTGATAATCGAATCACAAAATCACAAATCATAGATACCGTCTTCGGTAGTCCCTCCTTCAAGGTCGAGAAGGAGTCGGTGCAATCCACTGCTAGTAACGCAGGATATCTACCTGCCTCTTGCTCACGGTCTGGCGTCCTCTGACTCTGGATTCTTATCTTCCCTGCGGATCACCTATCACGCGGTCAATCGGCTCATCGGCCCTGTCAGATGTGCTAACGGGGACGATTCCGTTCTGGCACTTCTCTGGTCACCTCTCTGTCAAACCTCACGACCACTCGTAAGGCAGCATATCACTGACGTCGGCCTCTGGCTCTCTGAATGTACGTCACACATCTGATCCTGGGTGCAAACATCGTTGCAGCAATGTCCTGGAAGGAATCCTGCTCAAGGTCTCTTCCAATCATGCCTATGCCGATCTGTACAGAGGCTGGCTCTCCTGCACAACCTCTTCTCGCTCAAAAGACACCTGTATCCTCAGAACAACATCTCTCAGAACTGGTCACATCCCAACGTCTCTGTAAGCAAATCAGGTCTCTAATCTCGACGGAAAGCAATGACAGCTCGTCAGTGCCTCACACGAACCTCTTGTTCCGACTATCTCCATCGTTGTCCACTATGACGTCATGCCAAGCTACTATGCACTGCACTGTTCTCGGCCACGGTCAATCTGAAGTCTCTCACACGGACTCGAATCACGTATTCTGTAGCTTCATCACTCTGTAGCAGATGTCAGGCCGAACTGGTCCTCGGGAACACGTCCCAACCATCGGAGGAAAATTCATCACTCGTCCGTCCTTGATCAATTCGCAACGCATCTGGGTAAGTTCCTTTATCCGAACTTGATCAACTACCTTGTCGACAATGCCGAACTCTGGCCTGCTGGGTGTGCGCAAAATGACCACTCCTGGGTCCAGGTCTTTTCGTAACCTACTCCAGAAAGGTCCTGTCGAGGTTCCTTTCTCAAATCTCAATCCTGCCGAATTGCCCGGAAGTCATCATCCAATGCTGAAGCTGAAGCTTTTTCCGGAATGGCCGCATACTTGTCGCGCTTCTTTCTGGAAGTTATATCCATATACCACGCCTCGGGGTGCACATCACATTTCTAATGTCAGCGGAGTGGGACGTCATCTCGTCGAAATATCTCGCGAACTCTTTTCTTCACTCTGCGTCAATGTCGACTGATTCGGACTCGTCTCATCGTGGCTACATGAACTGCGCTCCGACGGCTACGCTCGTATCTGGAGTCTCCCAAGCAGTATCCCATCACGATATCCGAAAGATGTCGAACCATCCGATCGACCCGTCAGAACCTCATAATCCCCCAAGAGCTCATACCTCGGGTACAGTTTAATAGTATCGAGTACATTCCACAGCGTCGGTGGTCCAGCCGTAGAAGGGCAAACCCAAGCCTCACTAATGGCGCCGCGGAACCGCCGTAAACCCTAAGGTTCAAAGGCTGTCACACGGTCATTAAGTCGAGTTAGGGTTTCATTCTTCTAGAGGGTCCATAGAATCACCTGCATGTCTTTCGGTATACTTTAAACTTGGAAAATAGGTTCCTGACATTCGATCGTCTCTATCGACTCTCAACGAACCTGCGTGAAGTCGTCTCTATCTGGAATCAATCCACCTGACGATCTCGCATCGGGGTAAGCGAACTCACCACACGTCCTAGTCATCCATCCTTGGTGACTAGCAACTCGCCATCATCTCTCTAAGAACATGCTCATGCTGCAGTAGCTCCAATCATCTGGGCGATATCTCATCATTTGCAGCAACAACTGGCTCCTACGCCTGTACGCCGAATAACGCCTCAATCCTCCAGGAAAGGCAACACATAAGCGGTCATCTCTGAGTCGATCTGCCCTAGATCTGAGTAAGACTCTCCACACTGGAAATCTTCAACTCAACTGGGCCCGCTCTGGCGCAAAATCGGACGAATCACCTTCGTCTCTCAAATCGGGTAGACTAGCTACCATCTGTCGCAAATCTGCCTGCAAGCTCCGGCGATCTCAGCTCGTAAGCTCCGAAAGCAACATCCTGTCAATCTCAGCAACAGCTGGTCCATCTGTCTGCACGGTAGGCGACATCACAATCTCTAAGGTATGCTGTACATCAACAGTCCTCTCTCGACTGGCAGCTCAAACAATGGCCCGATCATCCGGTGCAAGGCCAAGCACTCGCCTCCACTAGAGGTCACAATCACCAACACTAACTCGAGACGTTCCCATGTCACCAGAAAACACAATGGTCGACCCTCGTACCAAACGAGCTCACACCGGCCGTAACCCTAGCAGCAGCCCAAACTGCGCTCAAACATGGTGACAGGAATCTCAATCGAGTATCAAAAGAGCACATCAATGGAAAGAAAGGAAACAACAGATCCAAAGTGGATGCATGACCATAGGAAGGAACAGTATCAATGAGGTATGATCATGAAACTAATGGAATCGGGGATCTCAAATGGATGTATAATCCTGGATATAAAGAGAATCACTGATCTCGAAAGTATGCACATCCTAAGGTTCCTTAAGCGGAGTGGCGTGTCGTAAGTATGCCGCGGAACATACCAACGGTACGTCACTCTACTTTAGTCGCCTAATCCATCAACCAAGGGTCATCCTAAAACGACGAAAGTTCGGGTTTACACCCCCTCGACCAAGTCTAAGTTCCGTAAGGTCAAGCCTAAGTTCCGTGTAAAAACAACTCCTTAGGCTCCACATAGTCAAACTTAAACTCGAACCAAGGTCAACCTAGCGCTCTGATACCAACTTTGTCACGACCCGAAAGAGCACGTGACTGGCCTTTGAAACATATGAAGCCTATAGGACTCCATCTGATCCAAGTAAGCCAAAAGCCCAGAAATCTAAAACCATTTTGAAGAATAAGTAAAGAAAACTGGTTTAAAGAAGTGAAGAAAAACATGTTTGAAATCAAGGTTTTTAAATAACTAAGCCGAATGTGCATTTGAAAACAATACAGTCTTTTCTAAAAATTTCGGCAGAGTTTCTTTTGTAAAACGGGCCCCGAATGGGGTACAACATGGATACAATATAAATGCAATGATAAAGGCATCCCCAAGCGGGAGCTAGCTCTTCGTCAAACGACGGTCACAACCACACAATGATATGATAATATACAACACCAAGTGGCGAGGATCAAATCCAAAAGAAAGCTCAAAAGCAACAAGAAAACCGCAATACTACTAAGCGCGACTCTATGGTCGAATAATACAACACTGTCTCTGAGTCTGAAAGAATATACAGGTTTTGGTTGATGGACATTCTAGATACAATGAAATAAATAAATACAAAGGTGATTCCCGATACGAAGGATCCACCTACCAAAGCAAATCACCCGCAAGAAGGTAGTGTGCCAGAAATGCCGCAATAGAACCTGTACGGCAAAACCTGCAAGAACTGTGGCACAACGGGGGTGAGTTGCCAACTCGTGAATAGAAACATCTACAAGCAGAAACCGAATGCAAGACATAAACCTAAGTCAACGATCAGTAATATAATCCACAAGAGTACATCTGAGTGTGATAAGGTGGCAAGGTAACATCTAATCATGTATGTAGTGCCAGGTACTCAGGTAATAACATGTCATCAATATAAGGTATGTCTGCATGAAGTAAATATGGTGAAATATCAAAGATATCAATACACATATATTAGCGTCCCATACCACTAATATTGGTGTAAGATAAGTGTAAATCCAGTCTGTATATGATCCATATCTGTATATCTGTGGAACCCGTCCACCTGTCACCCACTGACAACAAGCATCATGTATGCAATGTGAGGATATAACCAAAATCATGGAAAACTCATCATGAAACCCGTGCCAAGCATCGACACGTAAATCCTCATCCATATGGGGCTCCGTCTGCGGTATCGGCCCTCGGCCCCCGGCAGTACGAGTCAACCCATGTCCATCTCTGGGCTCCGTCTGCGGAATCGGCCCGTCGGCCCCCGGCAGTACGCCCATCTCTCGGCTCCAGGCGGTATCCCCCGGATATCCGCCGAGCTCAAATACAATCACCGGTAGGTACTCGCCCGCCTCCAGGCTCAATCGGCATAACCCATCGATCATCTCGCCGAGGGGAACCATACCGGGCCCACCACGAACCCGCAATCGGTACATCACCTCCTCGAATCGGGTTTCAAGCACACGTCTCAGCACCGAGAAAACGCGTGGTGGACGCACCGAAATATCATATCACGAGGTACCGGGTTTTCATAAAAGTGCCTCTTTTCATAAATAACCCCACGGTCCTCAAAACCAGAAATCACATGAAAATCCAACATCAGGAAGTAAATCCAATGCGATGTGCTATACAGTCAATCCATGATGTATGCGACATGTAAAGAACAGTAATCATATCGGAAATCATGCAACATGGAATAGTAATGTGCATATGTCGAAAGAAGAATCATCTCATGAATGCAATAGTACTACAGTGTAGTGGCATGGCAATTATCGATGATGAAGTGTGTGAGCCGGCAAATAGTGTACGTGAAACATACGCATCATCGATAATGGTGCTGGTGTCCTAACAGCATGATAATAGCATAACAATGAACATATGCCAGCAATGCGAGTAGCATGAAAAAGCAGATATCTAATAGTCAACACCACAGTGAAGTATCTACTATGTAGGCTACATCTAAGTAACAGGTCAATCAGGAGGGGTAGGTGTAGAAACCACCTAAATCTGAGTCAATGTATATATATATATGTGTAGTCGGTGATCTCGCCTCAATGTCATATCGTAAGATATCCTCGAGTTATGAGTGCGGATCTATCATCAATATCGGCTCGAACGGTAAATCGTCGTACGGCATCCCCAATAGCTGGGTAGGGTCAACACCTCACTGTTTCATCACACAACAGATATCACCATCATCAGATCGTATAGTCTGGAGTACTACTCTATGTCTAGTACAAGACGGTAACATCAGTAAGTATGCATGCGGGGGTAAACACATATCCCCAGCCCGCGAGAATCACAAGTCATATCCCATATATGAATCGTATCAAATCACCGATCCCAGGGCACCAAGCCCACATCATCGACTCATCTCCAAAGTCATCCCATAAGATCAAACACAGTGCAGTATAAGTGATATACAAGGGTATGTGTATAGGTGTAATTCTATCCTAGGGTTCGCGACTATGACTACACTAGTCACTGCTAACCCTAAACTATCCATAGTACACCTATAATCACAATAACTGCATAATAATCTATCTACGGACTGCGGGGGTGCTATACGCCATCCACCCGACTTCCCCCTGTAGATATAATCTACTCACCTGAATCCTGCGTGTCGGTGTCGATGTCTCCGTCATCTTCCGCATCGTCTCGGATCGTCGCGGTGTACCTACACACATCACACGTATCGCATCGCATCAAAACCAATTCAATACTTGAAACGACACACAACACACCAATACGATACGCTAAAACCGATACGACACGCCAAAAGGCTTATAGGTTAGAACCTACGGTTAGCCTTCGCAAAACAACTCGAAATCACTCGATATAGACGTGCAAACGTCACACGATCGAGATAACACAATAATACCAAAATCTGGAATTCAAAATACGCAAAACCAAATCCAAATTCAAAGCTGCAACTTGAGAAAATGATCCCAGATTTCATCTCAGGCCAAACTAGATCAAATCAACAACTCCAGGGTGCTATGCAGGGTAAATATGAGGTACAGAAGCAAAATGGGGAGTTTTCATCATAGGGGGGCCGGCCACATCTACTGTTTGGCCGGCCTGGCCGGCCCCACTAGGGAGTTAGGTGGTCGTCTCCCTAGGGTGGTCTCCTGGGGTCTAATGTGGGTCTCTGGTATTGTTGAATTTGCCTAGAAATGTTCCAGTATACTCCAGATTTTCCTGCACACACAAACCGACATAAAGTCCCGAAATTCCGTATTCTTGGTTTCCAATGGGATTGGGCTGGGTTTCTAGCTCTAGGGTGCTCATACAATCTCCACTGAACTCAAATTACCCATCACAACTCACAAATCCCTCAAACCCTAACTAGTTTTCACCAAGTCCACAAATTCACCCGATATCGATTCTAAACTTGCATAGGGGTATATGTAAAGGTAAAACTAAGACAATGGTTCAGAAATTACCTTGATTGGCAACTCAAGAACTTTCTTGAGTTGCCCCAAGTGGTCACAATCCAAGCTTTCTAGGTCCATCTTGTAGATCTTGGGTTCACGCATCTTTTTAATGAAACCGACATAGGATTTTTGTGATGTTTAAGAGGTGATTTCATGGCTTGAAGAGGGGAGGGAAGATGAGGAAGGGCAGCAGCAGCTAGAGGAAGAGGGAGAGAAATGAGAGGGAGAGGAATGGCTAAGGTGCTAAGTCAAAAGGTCAAGGGTGCCCATGCTTCTCTCTCACCTACCCTCACTCCAATTTCTCTTTCTTTTCTTTTCTTATTCCCTTTTAAATCCAAACCTTCTCATAAGAATAGTAAACCCAAATGAATCCATGGCAACAAAATACACAAGTGTAGGAAAAAGTGATATGTGCAAGTTTTGCACAAAATTGCCGAAAAACCCGATTAGCGATTTTAATCGTGATTAGCACCAAATTAGTGTCAAAATGATCACAACAACTTAAAAATGTCATAATTCACTAATTTATCCTATTTTAGAATTTTCCATAATTTTTCATAATTTTTCTCCATTTATTTGCATTTAAATATAGATTTAATATTAAAATAATCAATAAAATAATATTAAATTATAAAAATTCCCAAAATTAATATTTTATATTTTTTGAAAATGTTACAGCCATGCTCCTACGGTCAAGAAAATATCCTGCCGTAGTCACACTTCGGCTTCTAGCATTACGTGGTAATCAGTAATCAATGCACAGGTAATGAGAAATGCAGTCACTAATTATATTAGAACAGATAAAAGATATACCGGATAGAGATCAAGGGAAAGATAGCGCTGGCGTGGTTGATCTAGATATCCACAATATTCTCGAGGTACGACGGATCCTGATCCGAGCTAAGTCCACTTCTCACTCTGAGCATGCATACTCAGGTCGTCAGAGCGACATAATAGCAAAATATATAAATACATATGTAAACACGCGCAATAATGATGAATATGAAACAGTAAGCATGGAGTGATGACATGAGTATGAAGTAACCGGTACATGTAAACAATAAAGCTGGTATATTGAATCAGTAATCAATGCAATGTCCATATTACTAAACCTACCAGTCTCTAAGTCTCACTGTCCATGTCGCTAAACCTATCGTCAGTCCAAGTGTGAGCGTCAACCACCGCAGGAGTATCCCCAACCCTAGGGTAGGCCCCAGGGGCAAGGGAACACGGGCTCGAAACACGCTCGCTAATAATCAGTAATACACCCATATGACTCCCAGAATCGCTGTATATGCCGGCAGTGGGACTCTCGAGATTACGTTGATCGAACTCACACTCAAACTACCCCACACCTCGTGGTCTACATCAAACACCGACCATAAACCCAAATACTAGTCGGTCCATGACAAGTCTACACGAGAACTGGAGACAGGGTCTCCATCAAGCATGTCTCGACTGGTATCCAAGACAAACGGACAGTACTCGATGTCTTACCTATGACACTAATATGAGTGCTTCCATAACCGTCCCATTCCAATTATAGTTACACTTATATATGTCCCATAGGCGTCGACGATGCAATAACTATTTAGTTCCGCTGATTGTGTACAAGTACGCTTCACTTCACTTGTTCATTCACGCTTTTACACTAACGTACTTGCCACAATCCAATCACTGACATTTATCACTGGGTATTGTAACACGGTCACTAGGTTATTGATGCAAAATGAACACTATCTACAGAGGTATGACAATCACGCACATGATAGAGATATAGTAAATGTGCTACCGAATACAAATGAGCAACCGGTGTCGGTTGGACTAGAAAAATTATATAAAATCACACATGCAGATCTAAGCAAAACAATATAAAAGGGGTAAGCAGTATGTTTAATTATCTATCCATAAAAATTGGTTTCGCGTCAATCGGGTTTCAGGTTCGCTAGTTATGGTAATTTCCTTTTAAGTGTTCACTGCTGGAAATCCAGTTTCTGAATTGGAGGTCCGTTTCATAACACGTTTTACTACCAGTTCGGGGCATAATTAGGCAACGCTGCAGTTGGATAATATTTAGGTTTAATTGTTATGTTTCCAATGCATCAGATGGATCAATAGTATCCGCTGTGTACTGGGAGTTATGCAATATTTAATATCGGGATACGCGTTCTGTCCCTGCTTGGGACTGCAGCACGTACCGATGATTTAAAATATAATTAAAATAGTAAACGATGGTAAAAATGAATGAAACCACTTCCAATAGTTAGCTAACAGATTTATCTTCGCTACGGTATAGGGTTCCGCATAATATCATTTTCATACAGAGCTATAACAACATTTTAATTCAGGTGTCAACAAATAGCACTGCTTTGGACTGCAATCCAGAGTCAAATCTTGCTTCAGTTTGCATTATCGTAACAAAACAATATTCAGTAACCATCTATAGATGGTTAAGATTCATTTAGTTGGCATCGATATAAGCTCGGGAATGTTTCATTACGAGTTATATTCAATTAATTATGAATTTTACAATGCAAGGTATATTGCAGTTTTCAGATTTTACGACGTATCTTGGGCGTCCCTTTATGTATGAAACATCAATAATATCCATTCAAATTTCTACGCGACATTTATTAACAGAAAGGAATGTATTGATTATAAATTCCAGCATTTTCAATTGGGTTTTAATTATGATAATTACGGCTATCTTCTAGAACACAAACTTATTTAAATCAAGATTAACATTTATCAAATCGATTAATATAATTATATATATAGGTATTGCATGATTTAGCAAGTGAGAGAGTTCACTTGCCTCGGTCGCTGATATAGAAGCGAAACCGCTTGTAGACTTCGTCTCGACACACGAGACGATGCGTGCTGGACACGGGCGTGGCGCGGGCGCGATGCGCGATGCGCGGTGACTCGGTACTGGATGCAGTGGCGACGCGGGAGTGATACGGTAGTGGACGTGGCGATGACGCGGGCGCGACACGGTACTGGGCACCGTCTTGACTCGGTACAGTCCGGGAGCGGCACGGTGCGTGCACGAGGACTAGGTACGATATGGCACGAGGAGTGGGCACGGGGCGCGACGCGTCTTGGTACGCGGCGGCACGGAGGCTGGCACGGTGATGGCACGCGGTGGGCACGGTAGCCACAGAGCTGTCCCGGTCTGCGACGAACGCGGCGGCGACTGTGATGATGACGGTGACAGAGTGCACGTCGTGGTTAAGGCTGGCCTGAAGTGGGCACCTGTGCAGGGAGGAGGCTCGGTGATAACAACGGGGAGCTCGGGGGCCAGCGGCGGTCGGGGAAGCTCCGGCGAAGTGGTGGTGGGCTCGTCGGTTCGGGGGGAGATCCGGCAC
The DNA here is from genome assembly GCA_030015575.1 of Agapanthus africanus. Lineage (NCBI taxonomy): Eukaryota > Viridiplantae > Streptophyta > Magnoliopsida > Asparagales > Amaryllidaceae > Agapanthus > Agapanthus africanus. The sequence goes on along the minus strand of JASDDO010000012.1, from coordinate 325,673,143 downwards.
GGGCTAGGGTCGCAGGTGAGCGTGGGTCTCGAGGAGCGCGAGGGGGAGTGGAGAGGCAGTGAAGGGGAGTGGGTCGCGTGGAGTTCGGTGATGGGTTCGTTGGGGCTGGGGTGCAGCGACGTGGTGAGGAGCTCGACGGTGACGAGCTCCGGCGAAGAGGTGCAGCCGATGGTGAGGGCTGTTGGGTTTGAGGTCGCAAGGGGGTCGGCTCGATGCGATGAAGGCTCGGCGATGGGGTTCTCGGTCAGGTCTGGAGGCGACGAGGTGGCAGTGGGTTCGACAGCAAGGTGGTGAACGGTGGTGAGGCAACGTAGGAGTTCGGGTGTTCGAAGGGGGAGTGGGGTGGCCTCAGTTGGTGCTCGTGGAGGCGGTCGGCGGGCAGTGGCAAGGAGGAGAGTAGTGGGCTGCTCGGATTGTTGGTGGCGATGGGTGGCTGGTGAGATGCTCGGAGGAGGTAGGAGAGGCGGGTGCTCGAGATGGCCGGAGCTCAGGTGCAAGGGTTGTGGGGAGCTCGGGTGTCTGGTGGTGTTGGGTCGCGAAGCTCGGTGCAGACGATGGAGGCGACAGGGTCGAAGCTCCTGCAAGGTGATCGACGGTAGGGGCACAGGTGAAGTCGGGGTTGTGGGTTCGATGGTAGCGGGGGAGCTTCGGCGGTAGGTTTATAGTGGGGTGCTCGGGGTGAGGAAGATGAAGGTGATGGGGGTGCGTGGGAGGGAAGAGGGGAGAGCGAGAGTGAGGGAATGAGAATGAGAGAGGGGGTAACGCGAGGGAGATGAGGGTTGTAGGGTCAGTTGGCGTGGGCTTCGTCGTATGAGCGATTCGAACGGGGGAGGGGTGAGACGTGGGCGAGGGAGATGGGGGTCGTGGTTGAGCGGGTCATGGGGGTTCGTTGGCCGAAGACGAGGTCGCGGGGGTTCGTTGGCGGAGGACCCTTGTGAGGAGGGGGTCGTGGGGAAGTGGCAGGAAAAGAAGGCGAGGGAGAAGAAGAAGAAAGGAGTGGGGGGGAGAGGTAACGGGTCGGGTTCGGGTAGGGTAGGTTGGGGAATGGGCTGGGCTCGGGGAGAGAAAAGGAAAAGGAGAGTTGGGGGGTTTGGGCAGAGGGAATAGATTAGGAAAAATTAAAAGGATTAGGTTAAATTAGGATAAGGTAAATATAATTAGGTTTTGGAAAAATATAGAAAAATTTGGGAAAAATATTTATTAAAATACAGTAAATATTTATAGGGGACTGGGTATTACAATCATACCCCACTTATATAAAATTTCGTCCTCGAAATTAAAATGAACGAAAAGCTAATAAAATGTAATGCGATACACAAAAAAAATCAAATACTATTATGTAGAGATTTACGCAAAAGCAACTAGATGAAAATCAAATATTTATATATAAGAAATAGAGTAGTTAAAAGGAACAGTCACACATAAGAACACAACTATTACTAGCGATAAACTACATGTATACAAATATAAATAAAAATAGAATGACAATAATAATCAATAATGAAGGGTTGGCTGATAGGCCTTAAGAACCAAAACTACTACGAATCAAGCAATTATGTAATAAGTTGAGAATACTCATAAGGTAAAATATAGGGGAAAATAAAATGAAAACATGGGTGGCTAGTAAACAAACTAGATATCAACAATAAACATAAAGACCATACTAATCTATATTTGCAAAAGTGCGGAGATAACACAATATAAAAGAAACTAAGATAATGTAACAACCGAGTCCAATTCTACAAATTTCAGTTACCGTATGTGTTGTGTGGTATTTATTTCATTTATCTTAATTGACTGTTGCTAGTTATAAATTTTACCCCGACAATTCAGTTCTGCATATAACAATTTAAGGCATCTAAAATAAAATTAAAAATACTTGGCATGGCCTACTAGACACCCCTAACCCTGTGGTAGTGTCCTTGCATCGTGTTCTCGTCCCGTTCAGTGAAACGGACGTGTTTGGACGGCTACGCGCACATACGTGCGTCTGTTCTTGGGGGTATGCTTTTTAATTATAAAATCCTTCATTTTAATTTTTGGAACCCGCCAATAATTTTCATTTTTTTGAATTCAAATTTTGGACTCGACCCGGGCGCAATTCTGAAATATTTTGTATTCCCGCCAAATCCTATTTATTTTAAAATTTCCTAAATCAGTTAAAAAAAATTTTTTTTAAAGGCCTACAATATTTAGTGCAGCTAACCTCAGACTTTTGGTAACAAATAAAATCTCTTTTAATTTTCTTTCAAAACCCTTTCCCCATATTTTTTCAATGAGCCAATCAAAGCTCTTGGATTGCACTGGGCCCCACCACTAAATCTTTTCTCTTCTCTCTCTTTCTTTTATTCCTCAACCAATCAGAAACCCCCTCCTTTCGCTGGGCCCCACCGTTTTCCCCTTTCTCCTTTTCCTTTCTCCCTCTCTCCTCCGCGCAGCTCTCTCTCTCTCTCTCTCTTCTTTCTCTCTCCTCTCGCGCCTTTCTCTCTCCGCTCGCGATCACTGTGCATTCCTCGATTCTCGTCACCCCCGCGTAGATCCCGTCACCTTCCTTCTGCGTTCTCTTCTTCTTCTGTTAAACCCATGCACCCATCGCCACGAGAAGCCCACCAGAGAAAACCCTAACCCTACTCCTCTACCTTCTCCTCCCGCGACCTCGCTTCTCATCCCTCATCACCGTCTCCTTCCTCGACCTCATCTCTTTCCTCTCCTCTGCGTCCTTCCAAACCCAGAAACTGCTCACCAAACCCCAGTAACCTAAACCCTAACTCCTCGACTCAACTCACCGCCGATCACCACCCGATCTCACCCCACTCTCCTCTCCTCCTCATCTTCCTTCCTTTCTTCTCCTTCATCTTTCCTTTTTCTGTCTAACCCTGCACACCACAACAGCCGCGACCCTTTCCCCCGAGCACCCTGCACCCCCGCCGGAGCTGATCGCCGCCGGTGACCTCGTCCTCATGCCCAGATCACCTAACATCCTAGTGAGCCCTGCACCCTTATTCCTCATCCTTCTTTCCTTCTTCCCTTCTTTTCAGTTGTTTTCTACTCGTCGTGTCCTCTGCAGTTGTTTGCCGGAGCTTCGCCGACTATCACCGTCGACGCCATCACCCCTCTGAAAAGCCAGTGGGTAAGCCTCCTCTTCCCAACTGTTCTATTCTCCTTACATGTTCTCATTTCTTTCCATGCATTTCTCTCCGTGGTTTTCACTGTGTTTTTGTCTTGCCGGAATCCGACCGTGCCAGCGACGGTTCCCGACGACTCAGCAAGAACCTCTGATCCGTGTGACTCCATTGTCCGTCGTTTGGGTTCATTCCGTGAACCGTGCGCGCGTCGTGATATTTCCCCGCCGACGTGTAACGTTCCGTTTTCCGTTTCGCGACCCGTCGAGGCAAGTGAAACTTGCTACATGCTATTTTAAACTATTCATATGCTAAATTAATTATTTCCTGTTAAATCCCTATTTAGAATTGATAAAAATGGATTTCAAATTAACCGTATAAGGTTCCGTTACACATTTTATGATTCTGAACTTGAGACTTAATCTTGCATCGAATTATTTATATCTAACAATCACCTGTACATGATAGATCACATTTGTTTACTGCTATAGTACTTTTTATCCTGTTTAGCCTATCAGACATTCATGTGCAACTTTAACCGGTCTAATTACAACTGCATTCATTAAACAGATTATACATGTCGTCGCATCCTTGGGACACTCAATATTTATTAACCTATTTCCAGCAGTTACATCTATCATTCTGTATTCACATTATGTTGACACTGTCTGTTTAACACAATTGATAACTGTACAGATAAATAAACAAATCTGCTTTATTGCTTAACTCATTCATTAGATCATGTTGTTGATAACCATGCTTGATTATTTAACCCTGATTATGCTAGCTGATTATGAGCACACCCATGATATCGTTTACACCTTGACATGACTTGCTACATACATATTGATTGACCCGACATGGAACCGTACACTACTTGACTTGACCTGGTGTACCATGACTTGACCCGTTACCTGATCTTGCGTCTAATGCCATCAAACCTGACATGTAGTCCTCACGGACCGTTCCTGTTGTCTAACCCGACAAACCTACTTACCTGATCCTGTGTTGGCATTAGTTCTTGTTTACTGAATACCTGACTTGACTTACACATATAACTTGGGGATATGGGGAAATCAATGATGAAACCTGACTTGTAACTCGACAGTGTACTACCTTTACTGATCAGTTTTAGAGGCTAGGCCAACCTTGGGATGATGCTGCTGACATCATTCATCTGTACATATTTCCTGTTTTAGTGCCTAGCGGCATGTCTCGGATTCAGCTCGAGAATCTGGACCGTGGTCCCGGGTATGCACGGTATACTATTGAGTTACATCGATGATTCATCAACTTGATTTCAAAGACTTTAGAACAGAAAACCTGATAGAACAGTTTAGTTACTCAGTACACACTACCCTGCACTGCCCTGTTTTATATTACTGTTACACCTGCTTTTCATTCATGTTTATATTTGCATTGCCTGTTACCCTGTTTATATTTTATTACTTGACGACATGACGAGCCGACGTCTGGGTTTTGCATGGCCCAGATTCTGTACCGCTGCTGCAGTCCGAGCAGGAGTACTTCAGCCAGCAGGCTGAGCTGTGAGGTGTCTGCAGTAGTTAGTTCTTTTATTTCCTGCATTTTATTCCTGATGTGAGCCCGCATTATGGGACATACATTCCAGTTATTTTGTATTGGATCTTTTGCTTCCGCATTTTATTATTCTTGACTCATGTTATCTTGGCTTATGGACATGTTTTAGATAGTTTTATTTTGTTCTTGATATCTCTATAGCCGTAATGTGACTGTGGATGGATACTTCCTACCCACAGGTAGCATGGTTGGCTATGTCACGTGCCCATTTTAGCGTATTCTGGGAAGCGGGGCGTGACATGGTTCTTTTGGTATCAGAGCCATAGGTTAGTCGGGTTGATTCTTTTGTAGTTGGGTATTGTACCCAATATGCGAATCAGGATACCCGTGTTTAGGAAACATGTCCTGCCACCTTGCCGTTTACCGTTCTTGAATCAAGTCCTTCCTGGTTATATCTTTTACGATGTGCAAACTTCCTTTGCATATCGACTCGAAACCTGATTCCTTGTTATCCCTAGGACTTAGGCGACTTGGGTGGAGTTATGTAATTGTGGCTATGATACCACGGCATAGTTACAATGCGGCACTCTATTTAAGTAACTTGGAGTTCTAGCCTTGATCTATATTGTAAATTTGTTATCATGCTAATCTTGGGCGTTTTGATTTCAGGAGTATGGCAGGCAAAAATGTGAAGACGTACCAAAGGCGTGTTGACGAAGCCGCCATGCTTGGAGTGATTCGGGGAATGCTGGAGAATCAAAAGAGGCAGACCGAGCTGATCCAGCAGCAAGCTGAATCATTTCAGGAAGGTTTGCAGACCGTTCAGCAGTCTGTGAACAATGTTGGAGCTAAACCAGTTGATCGTGTGGGGACCGTAGCAGACTTCCGTCGTTTGGGTCCGTCGGTATTTACCGGTTTGGAGGAGCCGTTGCCAGCAGAGCAGTGGCTAGTTAACACGGAGAATTTACTTATTGCGGCACAGATTCCAGATGATAAAAGTGTTGATGTGGTGCGTATTTAGTTAGTGGACTACGCCCGTGAATGGTGGCTTGTGGAGGAGACCCGCTTGACCAAGCCGATCAAGTGGGCGGATTTTTCGAAGAGTTTCCTGGAGAAGTTCTTCCCGCGGACTGCACGGGAGGAAATGGAAGAGAAGTTCATCGGTCTGAAGCAGAATGGTGCACCCGTAGATGTACATGCAGCAGAATGGACACGGCTCAGTAGTTTCGCTGGACCTTTAGTTGCCAACGATGCAGACAAGGCAAGGAGGTTCATGCGCAGATTGGATGTGGACATCCAGAGACAAATTGTCTCCCTGGGTTTGACCACTTTCTCACAGGTACTTACGGCAGCCTGAGAACAGCAGAGCCTATCTGGGAAGAATGGGAGTTTGCAACAGACAGCAGTGGCGGTAAGGAAGCCGGCATTTGTACCAAACCGAGCTCATGGTCGCAGAGGTATTCCAGTGGACCGTCGTGGTGTAACACCAATGAAGAAGCATGCTGTAGTTGACCAGAGAAAGAGCGTGACTTGTAACTACTGCAATTTACCTGGCCACGTGCAAAAGGACCGTCGAAGGAGGCAAGGACACTGTTTAGTTTGTGGAGCGGCAGATCACACTGTTAACTCATGTCCGTCGAAGCTTCGTACGAGGGATGATATTCAGAAGCCTCCGCAGAAACCTTTCCAGGGATAAAAACAGCTGACTCAAGGACCTAATCAGGCTCGAGCTTTTACCTTGACGGCTGAGGAAGCTAAGGCATCAGGAGAAGTTGTTTCAGGTACTCTACTCGTTCATGGTTTTCCCGCATTAGCGTTATTTGATTCTGGTGCATCCCATTGTTTTATGTCGTCCAAGTTTATAGCTACACACTCGATTACCTGCACGACCCTGTCTAGTTTCTGGGACATACACACTGGGAATAGGAAAATCATATCTAGTAGGGAGTATAAAGATTGTACAGTTGTTGTTGGCGGACGGGAGCTTTTTGCAGATTTCTTGGTAATCGATACGGGCAGCTACGAATTCGTCTTGGGAATGGATTTTCTTGGCACTTTCCACGCTCACATTGATTGTAGGGCGAAGAAAGTAATTTTCCAGATTCCCGGACATCCCGAGTTTACCTTCACTGGAGGAAGCAGTTCTGTTGGGCCAGTCGAGTTTAGGGCTAGGCCGACAAATAATATTCTTGAATCAATGGAGGTTGATAAAAGTGAAGAGCCAGCTGTTGTTCGTGATTTTATGGACGTGTTTGAAGACATATCGGGATTACCGCCGAAGCGAGACGTGGAGTTCGCAATTGATCTTATTCCTGGTGCAGCGCCAGTATCTAAAGCGTATTATCCAATGGCACCAGTGGAGTTGGAAGAAGTTAAGAAACAGGTTGCTGAACTGCTTGAGAAGGGTTGGATTCGAAGCAGTAACTCGCCTTGGGGAGCTCCAGTTCTTCTAGTTAAGAAGAAAGATGGCACAAGAAGGATGTGCATCGACTATTGATCAGTCGAAAATACTGCATCTTTAAACCGGCAATTTCCCTATCATTTGCACTCATCTAGAAGTGTTCGGCATTCATATAGCACATATTAGCAAAACAGTCGTAAAATATCAGATTGCATATGTTAGACTTTAAAACCGGAAATTTAAGGGAAATTGACTTTATTTCATAACATCGCATCATTCCTATATTGCGCAACTTGTGTCTCGAAGTCTGTGCAGGAAATTACAGGAGATCGGTCAAAATTCACATAACAGTGCTAAAAAATACGCCAACTCAAGGAATTGGAATCTGGCAATGATCTAGAGTGAATTCAGAGATCCAACATATTAGGAAATACATCAAAGTACAGAAGAAGCTAACACATGAAGTATGAAGCCCCAAGCCAGCAACATGGCCGCGGAACCGCGGCCGGAGCCGCCTTGCGCCGCGGTTCCACGGTGGCTATGCCACATCAGCAGAGTTTCTTCAGCTCAGCCCTCTCTCTTTGGTTCTACACTTCATAAAGATACTACAAATTCTAGAAAGATCTTGAAGCTTCTGCCAGATCAGCAAGCCCTAGGGTTCCTAACTAAACACCCCAAGCTTCCACAACATGCTTCACCTAAACTCCATTAAGGACCTAGAACCTTGTCCCTAACCTCCTAGCTTAGGGTAGAAGCTAAGCCCTAACTAACTACTTCTAGAAGCCTCTTCCTATAACTAACTTTTGGAGGGAAATTCAAAATTCAAATTCCTAGACCTAGGGTTTGGGAAATCTATAAAAAGACCCCAAGGCTCACTTGAAAGAGGTTGTTCAAAAATTAGGGTTGAAAGCTAATCAATCTCTAATCTCCCCATTCATTGTTCCTCAATTCAATTGTTGTGGTTGTTCTTCATCTTCAACCCAACAACTACCACCTCAAAACCCTAACCCTAATCCAATCCAAGATCAAGAATTCAAGATCCTTTGAGTGCAAGCAAAGCAAGTCAACAACGATCCTTTAGAAGCGGAACCGGACTTCAACGGAGCACGAGATCCAAGCCGATCCAAGACTCAAGGAGCCGAGCGATGCTAGATTCGACGAGCGAAGTTCCTTCCTCTTGTAATTCTTGAGAGTTGTAACTACTTGTTGATATAATAAAGGTGAAGATTCTTTAAACTTGCTTTTATTTCAATTCGAGCATTACGCTTATATTTCGATTCTTGAATATATTCTTTGTGGTGATGCTTGAATAAAACTCCGCTCGTGGAGGAATCTAAACGATTGTAGAATGATGATGTTGACGAATCTTTAAATGATTTCTTAAGTCCTATAACAATTGTAAATTCTTGAAAATCGAATGATCGATGATCTAGATTGATGCGAATGCGTTCTTGATTCCTTTCGCATGATCTAGAGATCAATGATCGATCGTTCGATTTCATAGAAGCTATTTAGTGAATGTAATTCATCGAAAGTACAAATGATAGGATGAGGAACCCTAATTCTTCGCAAGATCCTTAAACCTCGATGAATCTACATCGATTTAGCATCAATTTGTTAATGGATAAGAAATCGTAATTTCGAATCTTCTTCACATCTACGATCTAATCGATTCCTCGAGCTTTACTTTAAATCTTGAAACCTAAATTGATTGGAATTCTATCTCTCTTGATTCTTGATGTTTATCATTTTCTTGATTCTTGATTAGAATAATTGATCTTTGAAACTCATCGATAAAAATCTTAAATCGTTTTCTTTTCTTTTTCTATTAAATTTTCGATTCAAACAAAACAAAATACGAACGAATCGCGCAATCCCTGTGGACGATCCGCACTTACTAACGCGCTACAAACCGACACCGTTATTGATTGCGGTCAAATATTTTTGGTTGTGATTTCATACAAGTTTCTAAATACCGACAACGTAAATTCAATCAATCAAATGGCGCCGTTGCCAGAGATCGAACCCGGGTCACCCGCGTAACAGGCGGGAATACTCACCACTATACTACAACGACTTGTTGTGGTTTGTTGCAAGGAGATCTGGAGCTTGTTGTGCAATTAAAATTTTTTTTGGAAATTTCCATAGAGCTGGAGGAATCAACAGCAAGCTTCTGTTAAATTTTTGTGGTTTGTTGCAAGGAGATCTGGAGATCTGTTGTGGTTTGTTGCAAGGAGATCTGGAGCTTGCTGTGCAATTAAAGTTTTTTTGGAAATTTCCAGAGAGCTGGAGGAATCAACAGCAAGCTTCTGTTAAATTTTTGAACAGAGAGCATTACTTACGGAAGCTAAACCGTGGTCTGAGCCTCCTCCTGCGGCGGTTTCGTGCGTCTGTGAAGGTATCGCTGTGCAAAATTTTCACAGTGAGCTTCTATCTTTCTTATCTTCTTCTCTGCCTGCTCCAAATAACATTTTTCTGCAGGCTTCTTTGCAAAAATCGCAGCGCGGCGCAAAAAGCAAAATTAAATTGTGCTTGTTTTGATTTTTGTGGTTGTTTGCATAATTAATACGGACATTAAGGGGCAAAGACCAAATCCAGATTAGGTGGGGAGTTCATTACCCTTCCTAAGCCCCGAAAATCGCAAAATTTGCATCCGCATTGACCCTCATTAACTAAAAGAAATCTAAAGATGACTCTAAGGACCGTCGCGCTCACTTAGGACAGAAGAAGGCCGTGGGTAATTCATTGCTTATCCGCGTTTCTTTTGTAGTGTCTAAGGCAAGTGTGTCGAAGGCTAGTGGTTACTTAATTAGGCCCACTACTTACGTAGTGGAGAACCTCCCACTTACCTGGCACTTACCTGTCCACAGGAGAGACAAAGAGGCAGTGGAGGATTTATCCTGCGACTTGTCTTTTGGCAGTTAGGAGCGGTCTAGATATTTGACCTAGGTGACCCCTAGAATTAGGGTTTTGTGTGTTGCATTTGTTGTGTTGCATCATTTTTTCAAAAATCCGTATCACTTTTCAAAACAAACACCGCATTCATTCATATCATTTCCCCTAATTATAAGTCAACGCTGCCACTTGTACTAACCTTTTTTAGTGCAAGATAGGCTGGACACGGGATTCTAGTGCCCGTTTAGTCCGCGTACCCTTGATCGACTCCGAAGTCGGTATTTCTCCATTTACTTCTTCTTTACCCACCACCACACCCACATCGATGGATCCGCCTCCATCGAATTTCTTTACCACTAATCTGCCGCCGTCCGTTGGTGCGCAGAATCCACCCCGCATCTCTCTCCAAGAGAGGTGCTATCCTTTGCGAGGTCCTCTTTCGACCTGCTTATCCATTCCACCAGCCAACGGGGATAATTTTGAAATTAAACCCCAATACATCAACCTTTTACCCAAATTCCACGGACTCGAGACTGAGGACACTTACGTTTTCATTACCAAATTTGAAAACGTATGCGCAATGATGGGTACGTCACAACTTTCAGTGGATGCTATGCGTCTATGACTTCTTCCATTTACTTTGTGCGATATAGCCGAGAAGTGGCTATATAACACTACCGCACATTCCATTACGAATTGGGAAGAATTCGTTGCGGCATTCCTTAAGAAATTTTACCCAATGCAAAAGACAGCTCGAATCCGTAGCGAACTGAATCAATTCACCCAGTTTCTGACTGAACCATTTTCAAAATGCTTTGAACGTTTCAAGGATCTTTTGGTTCAATGTCCTCATCACGGCATCCCGAGATGAGATCTTTGCCGAATCATTTATGAGGGCATTAACCCAAACACTAAACAGAACCTTGAAAACATGTGTCAAGGCACCTTTATGACCAAGGATGATGGGGAAGCTTGGAAATTTTTAGAAGAGTTCGTTGAAAAATCACTACAGTGGGAGAGTGGAACCCAATCATTGAATAGGGTGGCGTACACCAAATAGATGTGTCCATAGGTGTTCGAGATGAGATGGCAGCAATGCAAAAGAAGCTCGAGGCTATGGAACACAAATTTTCAGCAGCCTCCCTAAACCCAATGTCGCTCCCCAAAACTGTATGTGGGTGCTGTTCTGATCCGTCTCACTTAACGGAAGAATGTCTATTAAACTCTGCGTTTCAAGGTCACGAGCATACTAATGCCGCATTTCAAAGACCTAGAAACGATCCATATTCTTCCACGTACAATCAGGGTTGGAGGAATCACCCGAATTTTGCTTGGAACCAATAACAATTTCAAAACACGGTTCCAAGCCAAAATAATTTTCAAAGGGCTCTTCCACCACAGCAGAAACCACTTCAACTCACTCAGCACCCCTACCAGTCACAAAATTTCCACAACCAGGTCAACACTCCTGCACAGTCTAATCCTATGCAGTTGACCGGTTCTGATGAACTCTCTCAATTCACTCAAACCATGAAATCACTCTTGTCAAATTTCATAGAGGTTTCGGCTGAGGTTAGATCTTCCGTCAGTGAGATAAAGAAAAACTCAGCATCCTAAGCTGAGAGTATAAGATCGATGGAAGCTGAAATCGCACGACTTAAAGCCGAAATGAGTGCGAGAGAAAAAGGGAAACTTCAGTCTCAACCCCTACCGAATCCTGGGCATTACAATGTAAATGCCGTCACAACGTTGAGATCGAGAAGAGTGCTGAACAACCATGTCAGGGAAGGAATTGATGATATTGAAAATCCTATCAATAACACCCCGGCTGAGACCTTTCCTCACACACACACTTCTACTTCTGATCCTTGTTCTTCTACCCCACCGCCTTCTCGCGAGCCTATTCTCCATTTCCCACTAGGCTCGACACCTCGGTATAGCCCTTCTAGTTCTCCACAGACAGTCCCCACTTCTCTTTTGGGATCACGTCTACCCCCTCTTCCTTCTCCTATGATGGACTCATCGCTTATTGCGAAAGCTCCTTACCCGAATCGGTTAAGGGGTAACAAAACGAGTCCACATATGGAGAAAATTATGGAAATGTTCAAACAGATTAACATCAACATCCCTCTCCTAGATGCGATTCAACAAGTCCCCGCTTATGCGAAAATTCTTAAGGACTTGTGCACTAGGAAGAGGAAGACTCAAGTGCCGAAGAAGGTCTTCATGTCTAATAATATTAGCACTGCTTTTATCCCCCAGCTACCAAAGAAACGTAAGGACCCAGGATGTCCTACGATATCAATTTTTATTGGGGGTAAAAACATAAATCGTGCTCTTTTAGACCTTGGCGCAAGTGTTAACCTACTTCCATATTCTGTCTATGAGCAGCTAGGGATTGGAGAGTTGAAACCTGCTCACTGCACTCTCTAAATGGCAGACCGTTCAATCACCAAACCAAGGGGTGAACTAGAGGATGTGTTGATAAAGGTCGGGGAATTTGTATTCCCTGTAGACTTCATTGTACTCGATACACAACCTGTAGCAAACCCCCGGGGCCAAATTCCGGTGATTTTGGGTCGACCTTTCCTTGCCACTTCCAATGCTGTTATTAACTGTAGAAATGGTTCAATGAACTTATCATTTGGAAATATGACCATTGAACTAAATATCTACAAAGTTGGAAGTCAGCCATCAGAACCCTCTGCTCATATTCTTGATGTGTGCTCTGTCCATGAGATCGCTCCTGAGAGTTGCTGAGTTGAGGAACTTTGCTTTACAGATCTCGACGACACTGCCACATCTCTGTTTGATCTTACACATGATCTTAGTAAGGACACTTTTCCTTCACTTGAGTCCGACACTCCTGAACTTTCACCACCCGAGTCTGTATCTTTCACAGGCTTTGAGCTTCTTTGTAATTCCAAAAATCACTCGATGATCCCACCTTCTATTATTTCTCCGCCCGCATTAGATCTCAAAATTTTACCTTCTCATCTTAAATATGCATATTTAGGTGAGAATGAGTCTTTACCGGTTATCATATCTGCTTCTCTAGCATCAGAGCAAGAGAATGCACTTTTATCGGTATTGAGATCTAATAGAGAAGCGTTTGGTTGGACTATGACGGACATCAAAGGGATTAGTCCCTTGATTGTTGAACATCATATACATGTGATGGATGATGCCAGACCAACCCGAGAAGCACAGAGACGGTTGAATCCCGTCATGAAGGAAGCGGTGATGAAAGAGATCGTCAAATACCTTGACAATGGTATTATATACCCAATCTCCGATAGCCAATGGGTGAGTCCTATACATGTCGTCCCTAAGAAATCCGGCATCATTGTTATTACTAATGAGGCGAATGAGTTGATTCAGACACGCACCCAAACTGGGTGGCGTGTATGTATTGATTACAGAAAACTCAATGCTGCCACGAGGAAAGACCACTTTCCTCTACCTTTCATTGATCAAATGCTGGAACGCTTAGCTGGACGAGAGTATTATTGTTTTATGGACGGATACTCAGGCTATAATCAGGTCCCCATCGCCAAAAAAGATCAAGATAAAACCACTTTTACTTGTCCTTTTGGTACCTTTGCTTACAGTCGCATGCCCTTTGGGTTATGCAATGCTCCCTCTACCTTTCAGCGGTGTATGATGGGGATATTCTCTGACATGGTAGAGAATTTTCTGGAGATCTTTATGGACGATTTCTCGATTTTTGGAGACTCTTTTTCTGATTGCCTATCGAATCTTGACGTAGTTCTTACTCGTTGCAAAGAGAAGAACTTAACTTTGAACTGGGAAAAATGCCATTTCATGGTCCAAGAGGGAATTGTGCTTGGACATGTTATTTCACAGAAAGGCATTGAGGTTGACAGAGCTAAGATAGATGTCATTCAAAACCTTCCTCATCCCAAAAGCGTCAAAGATATTCGATCTTTCCTTGGCCATGCGGGCTTTTATAGGAGATTCATTAAGGATTTTAGCAAAATTGCTAGACCTTTAACTCTTCTCCTGGCCAAGGATACGACCTTCCACTTTGACTCGGATTGTGAGGCAGCTTTCGACTCACTTAAACACTCCCTCACTTCAGCCCCCGTTCTATCGTCTCCAAATTGGGACTACCCCTTTGAGCTGATGTGTGATGCATCCGATTTTGCAGTTGGTGCAGTCTTAGGACAGCACATTGAAAAGATGCCACACGTGATCTATTACGCAAGTAAGACCCTGAATGATGCTCAAATCAATTATACAACCACCGAAAAGGAACTTTTGGCGGTTGTATTTGCATTAGAAAAATTCAGTCCTTACTTAATTGGCTCTCCTATAGTTGTGTACACTGACCATTCCGCCTTGAAATATCTTCTGGCGAAGAAAGATGCAAAAGGTAGGCTAATACGTTGGATCCTTCTATTACAAGAATTTGATCTTGTTATCAAAGATAAGAAAGGAAGTGAAAACGTAGTAGCTGACCATCTTTCACGCATCTCTTCTTCCCCTGTGACCCTACCGATCAATGATTCGTTTCCAGACGAACAACTCTTGAGCGTATCCAATGAACCTTGGTTCAGGGATATTGTGAACTATCTTGTCACGGGACTTATACCCAGCGATTGGTCAAAACAGGACAAATACCGCTTTCTATCCCAAGTAAAACACTTTTACTGGGATGATCCATATTTGTTTAAATATTGTCCTGATCAGATCATTCGCCGGTGTGTCCCGAAAGAAGAGTTCAAGAGTATTCTTTCTTTTTGTCATGATCAGGCTTGCGGGGGTCACTTCGGTCCTAAAATGACGGCAGAGAAGGTTTTGCAATGTGGATTTTATTGGCCGACCTTGTTCAAGGACGCATTTGAGCATTGCAAAACCTGTACACAATGTCAGCGCACGGGTAAAATCTCCCGGAGAAATGAAATGCTTCAGCAACCCATCTTAGTTGTTGAAATTTTCGATGTTTGGGGCATTGATTTTATGGGTCCCTTTCCCAACTCCTTTGGGAATTTGTACATACTGCTGGCGGTTGATTATGTCTCAAAGTGGGTTGAAGCCATTCCATGTCGCACTAATGACAAGAAAGTTGTCATTAAGTTCTTAAAAGAGAATATCTTTTCGCGATTTGGACACCCACGCGCTATCATTAGTGATAATGGGACACATTTCTGCAACAGGTCTTTCGAGACTCTGATGCGGAAATACGCAATCAACCATAGACTTTCTACACCCTATCATCCCGAAACGAACGGGTAGGCTGAGATTTCAAATAGACAGATCAAACTAATCCTGGAGAAGATTGTTGCTAAGAATAGAAAAGACTGGTCGACCAAACTGACGGATGCTCTTTGGACATTCCGAACTGCATTTAAAACCGACCTAGGGATGTCTCCATATAGGATAGTGTTTGGGAAGGCATGTCACTTACCAGTCGAGATTGAGCATAAAGCATTGTGGGCTATTAAGGAAATCAACTTTGACCTAAACCAAGCCTGCAACTTTCGGAAGCTGCAAATAAATGAGCTAAGCGAACTCCGTGATGAAGCTTATGATAACGCTGTAATCGTAAAGAACAGGACCAAGGTTTTTCACGATAAAAACATTTTGAGGAAAATATTTTCACCTGGTCAACAAGTCCTTCTTTATGATTCACGACTACACCTTCACGCGGGTAAGCTTCGATCTCGGTGGAAGGGACCTTTTGTTGTGCGGTCTGTATACCCGCACGGGGCAGTAGAGGTAGACAATGTTAAAAATGACACATTTTTCAAAGTGAATGGACATAGACTAAAGCCGTATTTTTCCACTGACCCCACGGAGGAGCTCCTGTTCTCACAGGAGCCAGTTTATCTTGATTAAAATTCCTCCGTCTCACCCCATGTCATGCATATCACTGCATCATCTTTTTTGGAGGTGAGTGAAAAGAGTAAGTTTGGGGGAGATTCTTCACTTATATATTTTGTCCCCACTAATAAATTCCTCCTAGGCTTACTGGTTTTGTAGATATAGCGGTTGGCAACAGTGAGGACACTGTTGAAAATAAGTTTGGGGGAGGTTTGTGCTTATTTTTGCGTCATTTGCATATCATTTGCATAAGCACAAAACAATTCTTTAAAAACTTATAAAAATTTAAAATTTTTCAAAATCCATAAAAATTTAAAATTTTAAAAATATAAAAATATTTAAACATTTTTTTTGTACATAAATAAGATAATAAATGTTTAGATAGTGAAAAATTACATCCATGAGATTAGAAAAATTTAAGAAAACCAAAAAAATTAGTAGTTTTCTTATACGAACTAGTAATAAGTAGTTATGAGCCGTTGTCCCAAGGGTTAGTAAGATGAAGGAAGTCACTAATCTGAGGATAAAAATAAGTCTGAAAAATAGTTTCTATTCTGGAAGCCAAACATTTTGAACGTTGATACCTTGCTATTCGCACTTACACACGTCATGAAACCTGGGATAGTAGAGGATACCTTGAAATGCTCTTGTTTTAAAGCCAAAAGTATGAAGGAAATAAAAAAAAATGAAGAAAATATAAAGTGGTGAGAAAAATGGACACTGGTTTTGTTATCGCCAAGGCAGCAATAAAAAAATATAGCGAGGGTGCCTTTTCACCTAGTGCCCTAAGGCCAACTGGTCTGGGAGTCACTGCTAAGCCTTAGGTGGTGCAAGACGAGGAAAATACACCAAATAAGCAAGCACATGAGTAATCGGTCGGTTAGTACCTCAAGAAGTATTAACGGTCGCATGAAAGTGTGTGAGCAATCTCATCTAAATATTCATTAATTAAAAAGTACTGAGGCTGATGGGCAAGAGTATGATAGCTTGAATTGAATTCTCCGGGTGTAGGGATGTCTTTACACACACGCAGGGTTATATGATCAATGTTTGGAAGAAAGATAGGAATGAAGAATAAGATGATGTTTTATTGAGGGAGGACGTGATTTCTGACATCTTTTCATGACTATTAAGATAGGGCCCATGACAACCGAAATGCTAGCTTAGTTGGAAACCCTAATTTTCAAGGCTTTTCTTTTACAATTCTTGTCTTTAAATGTAAATTTCATGATCTTCCTTTTATTATTGGATTTTGTGGGTGCAATCCACTGAAAAACCCTCAGGAGACAACACTCCTCCTACTAGGGACACCTAGAGGTTTAAAGGCTTGTTGCACGTGCTCAGTGCAATCGTGTTGCCTACGAAAGTGTGCTAGTTAGTTTTTCTCTTTCTTTATTTTCTCCTTTCTTTTTAATAAAAAGTTCGCTCGAGACGATCGAAAATAAGTTTGGGGGAATTTGATCAGTCGAAAATACTGCATCTTTAAACCGGCAATTTCCCTATCATTTGCACTCATCTAGAAGTGTTCGGCATTCATATAGCACATATTAGCAAAACAGTCGTAAAATATTAGATTGCATATGTTAGACTTTAAAACCGGAACTTTAAGGGAAATTGACTGTATTTCATAGCATCGCATCATTCCTATATTGCGCAACTTGTGTCTCGAAGTTTGTGCAGGAAATTACAGGAGATCGGTCAAAATTCACATAACAGTGCTAAAAAATACGCCAACTCAAGGAATTGGAATCTGGCAATGATCTAGAGTGAATTCATAGATTCAACATATCAGGAAATACATCAAAGTACAGAAGAATCCAACACATGAAGTATGAAGCCCCAAGCCAGCAACATGGCCGCGGAACCGCGGCCGGAGCCGCCTTGCGCCGCGGTTCCGCGGCGGCTATGCCACATCAGCAGAGTTTCTTCAGCTCATCCCTCTTCTCTTTGGTTCTACACTTCATAAAGACACTACAAATTCCAAAAAGATCTTGAAGCTTCTGCCAGATCAGCAAGCCCTAGGGTTCCTAACTAAACACCCCAAGCTTCCACAACATGCTTCACCTAAACTCCATTAAGGACCTAGAACCTTCTCCCTAACCTCCTAGCTTAAGGTAGAAGCTAAGCCCTAACTAACTACTTCTAGAAGCCTCTTCCTATAACTAACTTTTGGAGAGAAATTCAAAATTCAAATTTCTAGACCTAGGGTTTGGGAAACCTATAAAAAGACCCCAAGGCTCACTTGAAAGAGGTTGTTCAAAAATTAGGGTTGAAAGCTAATCAATCTCTAATCTCCCCATTCATTGTTCCTCAATTCAATTGTTGTGGTTGTTCTTCATCTTCAACCCAACAACTACCACCTCAAAACCCTAACCCTAATCCAATCCAAGATCAAGAATTCAAGATCCTTTGAGTGCAAGCAAAGCAAGTCAACAACGATCCTTTAGAAGCGGAACCGGACTTCAACGGAGCACGAGATCCAAGCCGATCCAAGACTCAAGGAGCCGAGCAATGCTAGATTTGACGAGCGAAGTTCCTTCCTCTTGTAATTCTTGAGAGTTGTAACTACTTGTTGATATAATAAAGGTGAAGATTCTTTAAACTTGCTTTTATTTCAATTTGAGCATTACGCTTATATTTCGATTCTTGAATATATTCTTTGTGGTGATGCTTGAATAAAACTCCGCTCGTGGAGGAATCTAAACGATTGTAGAATGATGATGTTGATGAATCTTTAAATGATTTCTTAAGTCCTATAACAATTGTAAATTCTTGAAAATCGAATGATCGATGATCTAGATTGATGCGAATGCGTTCTTGATTCCTTTCGCATGATCTAGAGATCAACGATCGATCGTTCGATTTCATAGAAGCTATCTAGTGAATGTGATTCATCGAAATGACAAAGGATAGGATGAGGAACCCTAATTCTTCACAAGATCCTTAAACCTCGATGAATCTACATCGATTTAGCATCAATTTGTTAATGGATAAGAAATCGTAATTTCGAATCTTCTTCATATCTACGATCTAATCGATTCCTACGAGCTTTACTTCAAATCTTGAAACCTAAATTGATTGGAATTCTATCTCTCTTGATTCTTGATATTTATCATTTTCTTGAATCTTGATTAGAATAGTTGATCTTTGAAACTCATCGATAAAAATCTTGAATCGTTTTCTTTTCTTTTTCTATTAAATTTTCGATTCAAACAAAACAAAATACGAACGAATCGCGCAATCCCTGTGGACGATCCGCACTTACTAACGCGCTACAAACCAGCACCGTTATTGATTGCGGTCAAATATTTTTGGTTGTGATTTCATACAAGTTTCTAAATACCAACAACGGAAATTCAATCAATCAACTATCGAGAATTAAACCGGGTGACTATTAAGAACAAGTACCCGATCCCTCTCATTGGCGAACTTTTTGAGCAGCTTAGTGGCGCGGGGGTATTCTCGAAACTGGATTTGCAATCCGGATATCATCAGGTCCGAGTGAAAGCAGAAGATATCTGCAAGACGGCGTTCCGAACTCGGTATGGATATTACGAGTACTTAGTGATGCCCTTCGGAGTAACGAATGCACCGGCGATATTCATGGACTTGATGAACCGAATCTTTTCACCATTCTTGGACCAGTTTATTGTGGTGTTCATTGACGATATTCTGGTTTACTCGAAGAGTTTTGAAGAGCATGCTGAGTATTTGAAGATCGCACTGCAGACGTTGAGACAAGAGAAGTTATATGCGAAGATGAGCAAGTGCGAGTTTTGGCTGGAAGAAGTAAAGTTTTTGGGGCATGTTGTGTCTGGCGATGGAATCGCCGTCGATCCCGAAAAGATTGCAGCAGTTCGTGATTGGCCGAATCCAAAGAATGTTGCGGAGATAAGAAGCTTTCTTGGACTCGCCAGATATTACAGAAGATTTGTGGAGAACTTTGCTCGTCTAGCGGAGCCGTTGACCAAGCTTACGCGCAAAGAGGTACCTTTTGTGTGGACGGATAGATATGCGTCAGCTTTTGAGATGTTGAAGCAGAAATTGATAACCGCCCCTATTCTGACCGTGCCAGACAATTCCGGAGGATTGGTGATTCACACCGACGCATCTCGGAAAGGATTGGGATGTATTTTGATGCAACATGGGAAGGTTGTAGCGTACGAATCAAGACAGTTGAAGACCCATGAGAAGAATTACCCAACTCACGACTTGGAGCTTGCGGCTGTGATTTTCGCTTTGAAGATTTAGAGACACTACCTTTTGGGCGAAAGGGTCGAAGTTTTTACTGATCATAAGAGCTTGAAGTATGTGTTGACACAGAAGGAGCTTAATATGAGGTAGCGTAGATGGTTAGAGCTGATGGCTGACTACGATCTTGATCTCAAGTACTATCCGGGAAAGGTTAATGTCGTACCGGATGCGCTCAGTCGGTTACCGGCAATTCAGATGTTGACTACGCAGAAGGAACTCGTAGAAGACTTTCGAAGATTTGATTTGGAGGTTGTGCTACTGCATTCTTCGGGACAGTTGATGCAGCTGCAAATACATTCGTCGTTGATCGAGAATATTAAAGCAGCGCAATCGCGGGATCCTAGATTGCAAAAGTTTCGAGAACAGGTTGTAGCCGGACTACGAACAGATTTATTGATCCATGAAGATGGTTCGTTGAGATATGGTAGCCATTTGTCTGTGCCAAAGGGAGATATTCATGAAGAACTTATGAAGAAGGCACACAGTTCAGCTTTTTCCGTACATCCAGGAGGCACGAAGATGTACCGAGACTTACGACAGCATTTCTGGTGGGAAGGTATGAAATGGGAGATCGCTCGCTTTGTGGCAAAGTGCTTGGTGTGTCAGCAAGTTAAGGCTGAACATCAAAGGGTTGCTGGTTTATTACAACCACTTCCGATTCCTCAGTGGAAGTGGGAACATATAACCATGGATTTCTTGACAGCTCTACCACGGAGTCCAAAGGGCAACAATGCAGTATGGGTGATTGTTGATTGTTTGACCAAGGCCGCTCATTTTATTCCTTTTCGGGTTGGCTAATCAACAGAGACTTTGGCGGAGCCGTACATGCAGGAGATTATAAGATTGCATGGAGTACCGGTAAGTATCGTGTCCGATCGGGACACTCGGTTCTTATCACACTTCTAGAGCAGTTTACAGGAAAGTTTGGGGACTCGATTGAAGTTTAGCACAGCTTATCATCCTCAAACTGATGGTTAGTCGGAGAGAACGATCCAAACTCTTGATGATATGCTGAGAGCATGCATGTTGGACTTCAAGGGTTCTTGGGAGGATCATCTACATTTGGTGGAGTTTTCTTACAACAACAGTTTCCAGGCAACTATTCAGATGGCTCCATTTGAAGCTTTGTATGGTCGCAAGTGTCGATCACCTGTTTGTTGGGACGATGTCGGTGAATGAAGATTGTTAGGACCGGATTTGGTTGTGCAGACAGTTGAGAAAGTTAACGCTATTCGGAATCATATGAAGGCAGCTCAAGACCGACAGAAGAGTTGGGCAGATACGTCGAGAAGACCTCTAGAGTTCGCCGTGGGTGATTTAGTATTCTTGAAGATATCACCGACTAGAGGGGTGATTCGTTTTGGAAGTCGAGGAAAGCTCAGTCCTCGATTCGTTGGACCCTTTGAGATCTTGGAGCGTGTTGGTGAGGCAGCGTATCGTTTGGCGTTACCGTAATCCTTGGCGAATGTGCACGATGTGTTTCACGTATCTCAACTCCATAAGTATGTTCGAGATGAAACGCATGTATTGGATCATTCGGAGCTGACGGTACGAGAAGACTTGACTTTTGAGGAGCGACCGGTTGAAATTGTGGATCGAAAGGAAAAGGTTCTTAAGAACAAGGTTATCCCTTTTGTACTTATTTCTTGGGGTAACCGCTCGCATGGAGAGTCCACTTGGGAACGAGAAGATGAAATCCGACAGAAGTTTCCTCATCTTTTCTTATAGTTTATTTTCGTCAATCTTTGTGTTCTTGGAATTTCGAGGACGAAATTCTTTTTGTAGTTGGGTATAATGTAACAACCGAGTCCAATTCTACAAATTTCAGCTACCATATGTGTGTTGTGTGGTATTTATTTCATTTATCTTAATTGACTGTTGCTAGTTATAAATTTTACCCCGACAATTCAGTTCTGCATATAACAATTTAAGGCATCTAAAAT
The DNA here is from genome assembly GCA_030015575.1 of Agapanthus africanus. Lineage (NCBI taxonomy): Eukaryota > Viridiplantae > Streptophyta > Magnoliopsida > Asparagales > Amaryllidaceae > Agapanthus > Agapanthus africanus. Next base: position 325,651,142 of record JASDDO010000012.1, on the reverse strand, counting down.
AAAATTAAAAATACTTGTCATGGCCTGCTAGACACCCCTAACCCTGTGGTAGCGTCCTTGCATCGTGTTCTCGTCCCGTTCAGTGAAACGGACGTGTTTGGACGGCTACGCGCACGTACGTTCGTCCGTTCTTGGGGGTATGCATTTTAATTATAAAATCCTTCATTTTAATTTTTGAAACCCGCCAATAATTTTCATTTTTTCGAATTCAAATTTTGGACTCAACCCGGGCGCAATTCTGAAATATTTTGTATTCCCGCCAAATCCTATTTATTTTAAAATTTCCTAAATCAGTTTAAAAAAATATTTTTAAAAGGCCTACAATATTTAGTGCAGCTAACCTCAGACTTTTGGTAACAAATAAAATCTCTTTTGATTTTCTTTCAAAACCCTTTCCCCATATTTTTTCCACAAGCCAATCAGAGCTCTTGGATTGCACTGGGCCCCACCACTAAATCTTTTCTTTTCTCTCTCTTTCTTTTATGCCTCAACCAATCAGAAACCCCCTCCTTTCGCTGGGCCCCACCGTTTTTCCCTTTCTCCCTTTCCTTTCTCCCTTTCTCTCCTCCGTGCAGCTCTTTCTCTCTCCTCTCACGCCTTTCTCTCTCCGCTCGCGATCACTGTGCATTCCTCGATTCTCGTCACCCCCGCATAGATCCCGTCAGCTTCCTTCTGCGTTCTCTTCTTCTTCTTCTGTTAAACCCATGCACCCATCGCCACGAGAAGCCCACCAGAGAAAACCCTAACCCTACTCCTCTACCTTCTCCTCCCTCGACCTCGCTTCTCATCCCTCATCACCGTCTCCTTCCTCGACCTCATCTATTTCCTCTCCTCTGCGTCCCTCCAAACCCAGAAACTGCTCACCAAACCCCAGTAACCTAAACCCTAACTCCTCGACTCAACTCACCGCCGATCACCACCCGATCTCACCCCACTCTCCTCTCGTCCTCATCTTCCTTCCTTTCTTCTCCTTCATCTTTCTCTTTTTTGTCTAACCCTGCACACCACAGCAGCCGCGACCCTTTCCCCCGAGCACCCTGCACCCCCGCAGGAGCTGATCGCCGCCGGTGACCTCGTCCTCGTGCCCAGATCACCTTACATCCCAGTGAGCCCTGCACCCTTATTCCTCATCCTTCTTTCCTTCTTCCCTTCTTTCCTGTTCTTTTCAGTTGTTTTCTAATCGTCGTGTCCATTGCAGTTGTTCGCCGGACCTTCGCCGACTATCACCGTCGACGCCTTCGCCCCTCTGAAAAGCCAGTGGGTAAGCCTCCTCTTCCCAACTGTTCTATTCTCCTTACATGTTCTCATTTCTTTCCATGCATTTCTCTTGGTGGTTTTCACTGTGTTTTTGTCTTGCCGGAATCCGACCGTGCCGGCGACGGTTCCCGACGACTCAGCAAGAACCTCTGATCCGTGTGACTCCATTGTCCGTCGTTTGGGTTCATTCCGTGAACCGTGCGCGCGTCGTGATATTTCCCCGCCGACGTGTAACGTTCCGTTTTCCGTTTCGCGACCCGTCGAGGCAAGTGAAACTTGCTACATGCTATTTTAAACTATTCATATGCTAAATTAATTATTTCCTGTTAAATCCCTAATTAGAATTGATAAAAATGGATTTCAAATTAACCGTATAAGGTTCCGTTACACATTTTATGATTCCGAACTTGAGACTTAATCTTGCATCGAATTATTTATATCTAACAATCACCTGTACATGATAGATCACATTTGTTTACTGCTATGGTACTTTTTATCCTGTTTAGCCCATCAAACATTCATGTGCAACTTTAACCGGTCTAATTACAACTGCATTCATTAAACAGATTATACATGTCGTCGCATCCTTGGGACACTCAATATTTATTAACCTATTTACAGCAGTTACATCTATCATTCTATATTCACATTATGTTGACACTGTCTGTTTAACACAATTGATAACTGTACAGATAAATAAACAAATCTGCTTTATTGCTTAACTCATTGATTAGATCATGTTGTTGATAACCATGCTTGATTATTTAACCCTGATTATGCTAGCTGATTATGAGCATACCCATGATATCGTTTACACCTTGACATGACTTGCTACATACATATTGATTGACCCGACATGGAACCGTACACTACTTGACTTGACCTGGTGTACCATGACTTGACCCGTTACCTGATCTTGCATCAATGCCATCAAACCTGACATGTAGTCCTCACAGACCATTCCTGTTGTCTATCCAGACAAACCTGCTTACCTGATCCTGTGTTGGCATTAGTTCTTGTTTACTGAATACCTGATTTGACTTACACATATAACTTGGGGATATGGGGAAATCAATGATGAAACCTGACTTGTAACTCGACAGTGTACTACCTTTACTGATCAGTTTTAGAGGCTAGGCCAGCCTTGGGATGATGCTGCTGACATCATTCATCTGTACATATTTCCTGTTTTAGTGCCTAGCGGCATGTCTCGGATTCAGCCCGAGAATCTGGACCGTGGTCCCGGGTATGCACGGGATACTATTGAGTTACATCGATGATTCATCAACTTGATTTCAAAGACTTTAGAACAGAAAACCTGATAGAACAGTTTAGTTACTCAGTACACACTACCCTGTACTGCCCTGTTTTATATTACTGTTACACCTGCTTTTCATTCATGTTTATATTTGCATTGCCTGTTACCCTGTTTATATTTTATTACTTGACGACATGACGCGCTGACGTCTGGGTTTTGCATGGCCCAGATTCTGTACCGCTGCTGCAGTCCGAGCAGGAGTATTTCAGCCAGCAGGCTGAGCTGTGAGGTGTCAGCAGTAGTTAGTTCTTTTATTTCCTGCATTTTATTCCTGATGTGAGCTCGCATTATGGGACATACATTCCAGTTATTTTGTATTGGATCTTTTGCTTCCGCATTTTATTATTCTTGACTCATGTTATCTTGGCTTATGGACATGTTTTAGATAGTTTTATTTTGTTCTTGATATCTCTACAGCCGTAATGTGACTGTGGATGGATACTTCCTACCCACAGGTAGCATGGTTGGCTATGTCACGTGCCCATTTTAGCGTACTCTGGGAAGCGGGGCGTGACAGATAATACCGAGATAATGATATATGTACAAGTAAATAAAAATGTATTAGTATACAAGATAACCATAATTTATATTACAGTACATAGGAAATTTAAATCGATTGGAGCACAAGCATACGTAAGTAAACGTAAATACGAAAACAAAAGATAGTTGATATTAATATGAACAAAGAGAAGGGAATACTATATAGAAAATCAATATGAAACTCATTTTAAAGAAAACTTCAACCACTAATAATGTAAACTTTGAAAGTTACCCAAAATAACGCCAACAACCGAAATGAATAGGAATGCTAACTGTAAGTCCATGTTACGCACCCCACGAACTTGCGGGGAGGCGGAATATATGAAAAACGATTATCAAAGCTTCGTAACACGGACTTGAGCGCATGAATCGTATCTAAACCGTTACTAGCAAACTACGAGAGGTTTAACTACTCAGATTCGAAGTTATACCTCACGTTACTTGTCCTTCGGGTCTTCATCGCTGTCCTCCACTCCTCGTAGGCTCCTGGGAACATCGGCACCTCAACGGCCTCCTCGAGTCAAAGACGATCCACCCGAGAGCTCCTACGCCAAGCTTGATCTCTAACTTGAGATAACTAGGTTGCTCAAAGTGCTAATCTAAGCTACCTAGGGGATATAGAGTGAGGTTATGGATGTATTAGTCTAGCTAACCCTTGATCTCAACACATGAGAGGTTAGGGTTTCAAGAATGAGAGAGCTTGAGGAGAGAGAAGGTGATGATAAGAATCCTTTTGGATGAATGAAATCATTTGTGTATATATGAAACATATGATAATATTAAGTAAATAACAAATAATGAATTATCACCATGTTTCATTAATACACTAAGTGATTCATCACACGAGTCATATAAAACATTAAATGAATCATTAACTCAATGTATGAATCACTACATAACTCATTAATCCAATTAATGCATATGCCACCTTAACCCCCAAGTCACCATGCTTCTACAAGCTTCCCGGAAAATTACGAGAACGCCCCTCCAATCCGTGAAAACACGGAAAAACTTTAGACTGTATAAATCCAATAACCCGATACTAGAATCTGGCTTAAACCAAAGCTGGCTAGTAAAAACTGTCCGAACGTCGCACGTGCGTTTAAACACGTATGCGTCCGAACCCTTGTCGTAAAACCATACGACCTCTATATCGTTTCGCCTGGAACAGGGAAACTCTCTGTATGGGACTCTAAAGACTCGACACTATGCTGGCAGTGGGTTTAACCACAGACCGCAAGCGGCACTAGCTGTACGTAACGGTCCCCAGGTAGATGTCGATAAGAAGGCCGATAAGGAAACCATCCGAACTCCTACTGATCCTGTCCATGACAATATCCGCGCAGTCCGGTCTATTCATCTAAGAGTATCGCATGTATGGTCTAGAGAGGTGGAGAACGTCAGACCCCTAATAACCATACAAGTCGTGCCGGTATGGCTCATGACCATTCGAGAATCTACTGATCAGTCCACTAGTAATTCTCCATCAGCCCTGGCCAGGGACTTATGGTAATGACCAACCGATCACAGTGCGATATCAACTCCCTATACCGGGAGAGACGAATCCCTAACAGTCGCTCACTGCCTCCATGTAGCTCGGGACTGTACCCAACTAAAACCTGTTTGCACGACTCCTTTGAGCCGTGGTAGGGTAGTAATCAAAGCACAGTGGGAACTCACACGAGACAAATGACGACCTTAAGTCAACAGACTATCTGCACACATGTCACCTGAGAACTGCTATCTGACGTTAGGTATAATACCATCCATTCAGTTCTCCTGCGAGTCCTGTCCGGTGTACCCGTAACCTAATGAGCACCTGTATACTATCTCCAGTACGACGTACTGATGGCTGTGGGACAGACCATCTCCCCAACTGGGATGAGAAGCGTACACACTAGTCTACTCCGGAGTATCGATTCCCTGTCTCGATAATCCTACGACTAGGGACAAGTATAGGATGTTGCTTATAGACTACCCAGCCCCCATTAGTGTGACTGTCATCACAACGCTGGTAATCAAGCAAAGATCCTATGGGCTCTACTAATATGTATAAGTGATACGTTACAAGAAACATATGCACATATTAAAGTAGACACAAACCAAGTAGCATACTACCATTTTTAACAAGACTGTCAATACAACTGTGAATATCCCAAGATTCCATTAAGTAATATACAATCTAGTATGATACAATAATGGCCCCTAGGGCATATACACTAACAATCTCCCACTTGCACTAGGGCCATGAGCTGGCATATCGTAGACCTATCATCTCGAATAGCCTCTCGAACTGCGTCTGACGAATGGCCTTTGTGAATGGATCAACAATTTTATTCTCCGTCTCTACTCTTTTCACCTCGATCTCCCGGCGATCTACGATCTCCCTGATCAGGTGGTACCGCCTTAAGATGTGTCTGGACTTCTGATAGGACCTGGGTTCCTTCGCTAAAGCTATAGCGCCATTGTTGTCATAATACATAGGTATTGGATCAACACTGGTAGGAACCATCTAAAGTTCTGTGAGGAACTTCTTCATCCAGACAGCTTCTTTTGCGGCATCGCAAGCAGCTATGTACTCCGCTTCCATTGTTGAGTCAGCAACGGTCTCCTGCTTGGAACTCTTCCAACAGACCGCCCCTCCATTAAGGGTAAAGACATAACCCGACATGGACTTGGAATCATCTTTGTCACTCTGGAAGCCGGCGTCGGCAAATGCCTCCATCTGGAGGTCTTTTCCGCCATATACTAAGAACATCTCCTTATTCCTCCTCAGGTACTTGAGAATGTTCTTTACTGCTATCCAGTGATTCTCCCCTAGGTTTGCCTGATACCGGCTTACAACGCTTAATGCGTATGCTACATCTGGTCTGGTTCATAACATCGCATACATTATAGAGCCTACCGCTGAAGCGTAGGGTATAATCGACATGCGACCCCTTTCCAAATCAGTCTTGGGAGACATCTCTTTGGAGAGGGTGATTCCGTGACAAGCCGGTAGGTTACCGCGCTTAGAATCTTCCATACTGAATCTTTTCAATATGGTGTTTATGTACCTGGACTGCGAAAGTCCCAACATCCTTTTAGATCTATCACGATAGATCTGGATCCCCAGAATGTAGGTGGCATCACCCAGGTCTTTCATGGAGAATTTCTGTGACAAGAATCTTTTGACTGACTGTAACATAGGAATATCATTTCCTATTAGGAGAATGGCATCCAAGTACAAGACGAGGAATACTACAGCTTTCCCTACAATCTTACTGTATATGCATGGTTCATCTGGATTTTTGATAAAGTCAAATTCTTTGACAGCATCATCAAAACAGATGTTCCAACTCCGAGATGCCTGCTTTAGTCCATAAATGGACTTAAGAAGCTTGCATACTTTACCGCTGCTCCCACTCTGAATGAATCCCTCTGGCTGATCCATATAGACGCTTTCTTCCAAATGTAGGGTTGCTAGGCACGCGCACAAGGGTCTACGAGGCATCAACCATGCCCGATTAAAAATTTAGCCGTGCCGAACAACCGGAATACGGATCTTTAAACTAGAGATTAGGCGAAAACTAACATGTTAACATCTTTAACACTAAGTGAAAGGGATTACAACCTTTGTAGATCCGGTCCTTCACTTCATATGCTCCGTGTTGTGGTCCCTTCGCTGCGATCATCGGGTTCCGGGCTCTCGAGAGGTTCCACGAAGAGAAAGATGCAACCTTTTCTTCCGATCTTCGATACTAAGATGATCTATCTTGAAGTTTCTTTAACACAAGCTAACACTCATGAAATGATGTGAACACCCTCATCTAAATGGCAAGGGAAGATGAGGATGATGAAATAGGATTTTTTGCTCTCTTTATTTTTCTTTTTCTCATATTTATTCATCACCTTTTGAAAAACTAGTAAGCTTTTTCATGAAAAAAATGAAGGAGGAAGAAGATGAATAATGTTTTGTGATGAATAGAAAGAATGTTATCATAATCATTTATGCAACCATGGTTGTAGTAACCATTGTAGAGAGTTTACTAGGGTTAGGGTTTGGGTTAGGTCAAAGGGTGAGTCACTTGTAAATATCTATCATAATATCTTAACAAAGACAAAGTAAAGCTTCTAGAATCAACTAGAAGGTTTAACCCTAATCCAAACCCTAATCGTGTTTAAACTCCTCTAAACATGTTGCATTAATAATTATAACATGTTACAATATAATATATATCACATATACAATATTTATTGTAACAAAATAAAATAATACATTTAACATATATCGCATATATATCAATGTATTACCCGAGTGAGAAAAAGAATCTTTTAGTGAGAAAATATTAGTTAATGCAATTTAATATATCATATATATTATTATACATTAAATTATCGAATCAACACTTGATCCGACAATCCGGCTATATCGCATATAACCGACTAATATTTATCCGTACCGATTCATCGAATCAACACTTGATCCGATGACCCGGCTGATATCAAATATCGCGAGAATAGAATACGGTATCTCATATCGTATTATCCTCGGTTCCACACATATCACATATGTGCCCCTACTCCGTTTTGCCTGAGTCAAGAAACCTCTGTGTAGGACTCTAAAGAATCGTCAATACGCCGGCAGTAGGTGATGATCATATCAAACACCCACAAGCTGCAAGCGGTCAGCTAAACGTAACAGCTACCTAGGTATTGAGCGCTCAGAAGATCAACAAGCAAGCCTGTACATTCTCCTGTGGATCCAAACAGTAACACTCCCGTACAGTCCGGTCTCGTCGTCTGATATGTCGCATATCTCGCCTAGGGGTGGTAAATGTCAGACCCCAGTAGCTCGATAAGTCGTGTCGATATGAGGTCTATAACAGTTCGAGAAACTACTGATAACACTTACCAGTAAATCTCAGCAACCCTGGCCAGGGATTTCCGGTTATAGCCAATCGAACACAGCACAACATCAACTCCCTATACCGGGAGAGAAGAATCCCCTCCTATCGCTCATTGCCTCCATGTGATTCGGGACTGTACCCAAAAGCCACCTTTTTGCACGCCCTCTTGGATGTGGTATGATGGAAATCAAAGCACAGTGGGAACCACACAAGACTCTATGACGATCTCGGGTCAACAGACTACTCTGTACCAGTGTCACCGGAGAACTGCCATCTGACGTATGGTATAATACCATCTGGGAGTTCTCGGCGAGTCCGTCCAGTGTACCCAGTCTCCACTGAGCACCCTTACACCATCCTTGATGTCAAACACCGATGGATATGGGATCATCCATCGCCCATCATATGGGTCAAGATGCGTATGCGCTAGTCTACTCTGGTGCATCGATGCCCTGTCTCGATACACCCACGACTAGGAACAGTTATAGGATGTACTCGTCGACTACCGTGGCCCCACTAGTATGATCTCATCATAGTCCCAGTAGTCGAGTACATATCCTAAGGGCTTTATCAATATGTAATATAGAGACAATCAGAGTATATGTTAAGATAAAGTACAACCAGATAGCATACTATCATGTCGAACAAGAAAGTCCTCCTTATATATGTCCTAGCATCCACTACAATATACATCGTATGTACAGTAATGGCCTCTAGGGCATACATATAACTAACAATCTCCCACTTGCACTAGGGCCATCTGTTATGGTATCGCATACCCAACAATTAGCTGCGGTTGAAGTATCTCATACTCAACCATCCCATAAAAGTCTCTACTGGGAAAAAGGCCTTTGTGAGTGGATTCGCGCTGTTGTCCTCTGTGTCTACACTCCTAACCTCGATCTCCCTGGAGATCAACCATCTCCATGATCAGGTGATACTGCATAAGAATTATATCTGGATTTCTGATGGGACGGTAGTTCCTTGGCTAAAGCCACAACTCCATTGTCACACAATGGTAGGAACGAAGTTCATCGCATGAACTTATATGTATCCAGACTGCCTCTTTGGTAGCATCCTTGGTAACGATGTATCTCGCCTTTAATCGTCTAGTAAGTCACGGTATCTAGCTTGGAACTCTTCCAACATACCGTCCCTCCACTGAGGGTAAAGACAATGCCTGCGACTGACATTCAGTTGTCCTTATCACCCTGGAACCTTTCCAGTGATTCTCCCCAGGATCGATTGATACCATCTCACTACAACTAGTGAGTGTCCTAAGATCCATTTAGATCTATCTCATAGATCCAAAACCCAGGATTTAGGAGGTATCACTTTGATCCTATATGGAGAATCCTTGTGATAAGCGGAGATTAACCGAGCGCAGCATAGGAAACTCCTTCCCTATCAAGAGTATGTCATCCACGTACTCTACGAGGATCACCACCATACTCTCTACTACCTTTTCGTATATACAAGGTTCATCTACCATTTTGATGAAGTCAAACTCTTTGACTACCACATCAAAACAGATGTTCCAACTCCGCGATGCCTGTTTTATCATATAAAATATCTTGCACACGTTTCCGCTGCTCCCACTGTCTACGAAGCCCTCTGGCTGTGTACTTATAGACGTTCTTTTCTAAACATCATTTAGAAAAGCAGTCATGACACCCAACCGCCAGATATCGTAGTCATGGTATATAGCCGTGGCAAGTAGGATCTGGATGGACTTAAGCATAGCTTTGAAAGTCTCAACTTTTCCATATACACCAAGTAATCTTCTCAAGATATACTCGCTCCTGATGGGAATTTAACCCTTCAGATAAAGCAACCAAAGTCCATACTTTGTTGGTGTATAAGGATTCCATCTCAGATCGATAAGCATCCAGCCATTCTTACAGAGTCCCACTCCTGATGGCCAGGTCGAAACTAGTTGGGTCATCATCTCATGATGCAATCCTCGCTCCTACTGTCATAGAGAAACCGAAGTATCTCTCAGGTGGGTGAGGAACCGTACTAGATCGGCGGAGAGGCTGAGGTTCGTTGGTTACTATTGAATCCTTTGGTTCTACCAAATCATCAGCTGCAGTTTGTATAGCTGGAACCATTCCAGTTCTATATAACAGACCTTACCTCGAGCTTGTCCGGATTTTGCTTTTAGACATAGTTCGGACAACCCCAAATCTTAACAAACTTAAGATATGGGCTCTTCCCATTCCATATCACATATGAAGTGGTAGGTAACTGATTTGATTTGAACCTTATTCAATAGGTATGCAGCTTCTCAACTGCATAACTCCCAAAAGGAAATAGGAAACTCAGTAGTACTCATCATAGAGCACACCATATCTAATAGGGTGAGTTTGCTCCGCCCCGATATACCATCGTGCTATAGTGTATACGGAGGAGTAATGCTGAGAGAGAATCTCATTCTCCTTTAGAACAGTCCAGGAATTCCGTGCTAAAGTATTCTCCTCCTTGATCTCATCAAAGGACATAATACTTATACCCGTATTTTCGGTTCTCTACTTCTAACTCATATTCTGTGAATATCTCAAAAGGTTCGGACTTGTGTTTCAACAGGAACATATGTCTGAATCTTGAGAGATTATCAGAGAATGTAATGAAGTACAAAGAACCGGTCTTGGCATGTGTAGACAGGGGACCTTCATACATCAGCATGTATCAATCCCAAGAGTTCACTAACTCTTTCTCTGTTTCCAATAAACAGAGCTGTGGTCATCTTTTCTTTGTGACATGACCGACAAGTTTCACAAGATGTAAATTCAAACTAATTTAAATATGCATTTATATGTAACTTAGCTAGTCGGGTCGCATTGATATGACCTAGTCTACAATACCTCAAGAAGGATTCGTTCATTTCTGAACTCTTCCTCTTGTGTATGTTCCTTATACTAAGAACTGTAGTTTGATTTAGAACGTCAATGCTTTTAGATAACGTGCCTGAACCGATCAACTCTTGATATAGGAAATGTTCAAAACATTATCCAACAATACAAAATTATATCCTTTCTTTACTAATAAAGAGACTGATATGATTTTGTATATCAGGTTCGGTATCTAATAACATTTGTTCAGAATCAATGTATTCAGGTAATACAGGGTGATAGTGACCAACAGACTTGGCTGCAACACTTGCACCATATTTCTGTCTCATGAAACTTATCACCCGTTCTCAGTTCTCTACCTATCTGTAGCCCATGTAACAGATTACATATGCGGGATCCTGATCCGGTATCACATACCCAGGACGTAAAGGATACTGAGAAACAGATCTGTGTAATGAACACACCCGAAGATGATGCATCAACATGCACTTTCTTCGTTTGGGCGGCACGGGAAATCTGGTATTCCCCAATTTCCTGCTCTGTCTTATAACACTTATAAGTTGGAGCGGGACCAACGTTCCCCAGCTCAGTAAAACAAGTGGGTTCGGTCAATATATCCATTTTATTATCTTGATTAAGGCGTGATATGGTCGTTACCTGGAGAGAGAGAGAAGAAAACACTCAGCGTATGCTCTTGCAAGATTAGATTGGTTATCTAATATATCTAATCAGGATGTCTCCCACTGTTTTTGTCAAATCTTCCTTCAAACCCTAAAAGGAAAGACTAGCCGGGATTAATTACACGCTACAAGTTCGCCAATCTTTCAGCCAGGCCAGTGTCGGTACTTTGAGGGAGGTCCCCCGTGCTTTCGCACGAACCTAATTAAAGTAAACCTCGTTTTCCCAGGGGCGTAACCCCGTTAACACCTTTCTAGACACCTACTTGATCGGCTAATTGTAATGTGTAAAACTCTCCCAGGAGTAACACTTACTCGCAGCGGGTATCGGGATCCAACTATTTCATAGAAGATATGCAATCTCATTGCAAATTTCAACACTTGAAATTCCCAATAATATTTTGCCCCTAACGTGCTATGACCTTGACGAAAGCCAACAAACCATAGCGCGCTAGTCAAGTTCAACCCGTACATTTCTTGATTGAATTAAACCCACCCGCACGACCCTTGACGAAAGCCAACAAAGCCGCACGACTACCCTAATCCAATCGCATCGTATGCAGCAGATAAGCAGCAGATAGCTACCGCACAATACACCTTGACGAAAGCCAACAAATGTAGCACGAATACTATATACAACTTATCTGAAATGACGGAGGGTTACGACAGGTTTTTCTGAAAACCTATTGTGTAAGGAACTTGATATCGTTGTAGAATCGAGTGATTTTAAATGGAGTGTTTTTGAGGCTTTTCTAGTTTTGCTAAAGGGGTCACTCCCGGTGAAGGGATCGTCGGCCCTTTCCTCATCGAATAAGGTGCAGGATATTTCACAAATATCACTATGCAAAGCAAGAACTATAGAAGCAATCAAAAGACAAACCGAGTTTGTAGCATCTGCCAGTTATTGATAAAGGAGTCACTCCCGGTGAAGGGATCTCGGTCCTTTCCTTATCGAATAAGGTGCAGGATGTTCTACAAGGAACACCGCGATGCAAAGCAAGAACTGTAGCTACCTGTTTTATTTTGAAATTCGATTCTACAACATCTTAGGTTTCTTTTATTTCATTAATCTCATTAATGAAGTCCCATTTTAATATGCTTCACAAGCATCTCTTTTGAAACAAAATCTGCAATATAACATATATCTCATATATATAAAATATAAACATTCGTCTCAGGCAGTAATATGATCTCATCACAGAACATTGCAGCAGAAGAACATATATGAAATATTGGACATACTAGGACGTCCGTGTTTTCAATACGAGCCTGTATAAAACACGGATTCCACGGTCGCGATGAATAGCCAAACCCACATCCCTAGACCCCTTTGAGAGCGGCAAGTAACACTGCCAATTCTAGGGTTAGGAGACCCTGTCTCGACTCCTCGAGATGGTCTCTGTAACATCTTCAAAAATATAAAATATTAATTTTGGGAATTTTTATAATTTAATATTATTTTATTGATTATTTTAATATTAAATGCAAATAAATAGGAAAAATGTTAGAAAAATTATAGAAAATTCTAAAATGAGTCAATTATTGGAATTATGACATTTTTAAGTTTTTGTGATTAGTTTGACACTAATTTAGTGCTAATCGCGATTAAAATCGCTAATTGGGTTTTTTGGCAATTTTGTGCAAAACTTGCACATATCACTTTTTCTACACTTGTGTATTTTTCTAGCCATGGTTTTCATTTGGGTTTACTATTGGTGTGAGAAGGGTTGGGTTTTTAAAAGAAAAGGGAAAAAGAAAAAGAAAGTGTAATGATGAGGGTAGGTGAGAGAGAGAGGTGGACCTTTGACCTTGCACCCTTGGCCATACCCCTTCATTCCTCATCATTTTTCCCTCTCCATTCATGGAGTTGCTGCTGCTGCCCTTCCTCATCTTCCTCCCCTCTTCAACCTCCCCACTTCATCTCATAAAACACCCCAAAACATCACACTCACTTCATTAAAAATGTCCAAAATCCCTAGATCTACACATGGAGCTAAAGAAGCATGGATTTGGCCACTAGAGGGCAACTCAAGAAAATTCTTGAGTTGCTAATGAAGGTAATTTCTGAACCATTTGCTTAATTATAGCCTTTCCTTTAACCCCATGTCAAGATTTTATCGATATTGTGGATTTTAGTGGAATTGAGAGAAACCTAGTTAGGGTTTGAGTGAATTGGTGTTGCATTATGAAATTGGGCTCAGTATTGATCTTACCAACACCCTAGTGTTTGAATTGGAACCCCAAACCTGATGCTAGAACCAGAATACGGATTTTTGAAACCGATATCGGGGAAAAACTGGAATCTGCCACTGTTAAATTGAATCTGCTAACACCCCGAGAACCCTAAAATAATATTGAGTGGAAATTGAGATGTGCAGGCAACCTAGAGGCAACACCCCAAACCCTAGCCCCTAACTCTTCTTCCCGGCCGCCAAAACCTCCATTCTGGCCGCAAATTGCGGCCAGACCAGAGAGGAATGTCCTCGTTTTGCGTGCCTGGCCCCATTTCATCAATTCTTGGCCCTGGGTACTTCTAGTTTTGACAGATTCTTCCTAGGGTGAAATCTGGGACATATATCCTATGTTGTCGTTTTGGATTCGTGTTTCCATATTCCGTATTTTTGGATTCTGAAATGGTGGAATGTGTTTTGCCTCGACTATTGTCGTTTATACGACGATATAGAGGATTATGGATGGTTTTGAAGGCGTGCCATAGGTTCTCACCTATAGGCCCCTTATCGTATCGTTTTGGAGTTTATGCGCCGTTTTAGATTGGATTTGGTTTTAATGCGCATATACGATATTTTGATGTGTAGGTACCCATGAAGACTTCGGACGACAAGCAAATGCATGGTGACGTCCGCAATTGGTGATGCAAGGTGAGTAGATTATATCTACGGGGGAAAGTCGGGTGGATGGCGTATAGCACCCCCGCAGTCCGTAGATAGCTTATTATATGGTATTGTGATATTAGGTGTATTTTGGATATGCAGGGTTAGAAGTGACTAGTGTAGTTCATAGTCGTGAACCATAAGATAGAATTACCCTATACATATACCCTTGCTTTTCACATGTACTTACACTGTGATTGATGATATGTGACGACTTTGGAGATGAGTCGATATTGTGGGCTTGGTGCCCTGGGATCGGTAATTTGATACGATCCATATGTGGGATATGACTTGTGATTCTTGCGGGCTTGGGATGTGTGTTTACCCCCGCATGCATACTTTACTGATGTTACCGTTTGTACTAGAGATAGAGTAGTACATTCAGACTATATGATCTGATGATGGTGATATTTGTTATGTGATGAGACAGTGAGATGTCGACCCCTACCCAGCCTTTGGGAATGCCGTACGATGATTTACCGTACGAGCTGATATTGATGATAGATCCGCACTCATAGCTAGAGGATATCTTACGATATGACATTGAGGCGGGATCACCGACTATATATACTTAGACTCAGTTTTAGGTGGTTTCCACACCTACCCCTCCTGATTGACAGGATACTTGGGTGTAGTTGCATAGTAGATACTTCACTGTGCTGTTGATTACTAGATTTCTGCATATTCATACTATTCGCATTGCTGGCATATGTTCATTATTATGCTATTATCATGCTGTTAGGACACCAGCACCATTATCGATAATGCGTATGTTTCACGTACACTATTTGCCGGCTCACACACTTCATCATCGATAATTGCCATGTCACTACACAGTAGTACTATTACATTCGTAATATGATGCTTCCTTTGACATATGCGCATTCCTATTCCATGTTGCATGATTTCCGATATGATTACTCTCTTTACATGTCGCATATATCATGGATTGATTGCATAGTACATCGCATTGGATTTACTGCTGGATGTTGGATTTTCATGTGATTTCTGGTTTTGAGGACCGTGGGGTTATTTAAGAAAAGAGGCACTTTATGAAAACCCGGTACCTCGTGATATGATATTTCGGTGCGTCCACCACGCGTTTTCTCGGTGCTGAGACGTGTGCTTGAAACCCGATTCGAGGAGGTGATGTACCGTTTGCGGGTTCGTGGTGGGCCCGGTATGGTTCCCCTCGGCAAGATGATCGATGGGTTATGCCGATTGAGCCTGGAGGCGGGCGAGTACCTACCGGTGATTTTACCTGAGCTCGGCGGATATCCGGGGGATACCACCTGGAGCCGAGAGATGGGCATACTGCTGGGGCCGACGGGCCGATATCCGCAGACGGAGCCCAGAGATGGACATGGGTTGGCTCATACTGCCGGGGCCGAGGGCCGATATCCGCAGACGGAGCCCCATATGGATGAGGATTTACGTGTCGATGCTTGGCACGGGTTTCATGATGGGTTTTCCATGATTTTATTTATATCCTCACATTGCATACATGATGCTTGCTGTCAGTGGGTGACAGGTGGACGGGTTCCACAGATGTACAGACTGGATTTACACTTATCTTACACCAATATTAGTGGTATGGGACGCTAATATATGTATATTGATATTATTGATATTTCTTCATTGATACTTCATGCAGACATACCTTATACTGATGACATGTTGTTACCTGAGTACCTGGCACTATATACATGATTAGATGTTACCTTGCCACCTTATTACACTCAGATGTACTCTTGTGGATATTTTACTGATCGTTGACTTAGGATTATGTCTTGCATTCGATTTATCCTTGTAGATGTTTCTATTCACGAGTTGGCAACTCACCCCCGTTGTGCCACAGCTCTTGCAGGTTATGCCGTACAGGTTCTATTGCGGCATTTCTGGCACATTTCCTTATTGCGGGTGATTTGCTTTGGTAGGTGGATTCTTTCGTATCAGGAATCACCTTTGTATTTATTTATTTCATTGTATCTAGAAATTGTCCATCAACCAAAACTTGTATATTCTTTCTGACTCAGAGACAGTGTTGTATTATTCGACCTTAGAGTCGCGCTTAGTAGTATTGCGGTTTTCTTGCTACTTTTGAGCTTTCTTTTGATTTTGATCCTCGCCACTTGGCGTTGTATATTATCATATCTTGCGTGGTTGTGACCGTCGATTGACGAAGAGCTAGCTCCCGCTTGGGGATGCCTTTATCATGTTATATCTTGTTATTATCGTTTTACCCCATTCGGGGCCAGTTTTACAAAGGAAACTCTGCCGAAATTTCTAGAAAAGACTGTACCGTTTTTAAAATGCACATTCGGCTTAGTTATTTAAAAACCTTGATTTCAAACCTGTATTCCTTCACTTCTTTAAACCGGTTTTCTTTACTTATTCTTCAAAATGGTTTTAGATTTCTGGGCTTTTGGCTTACTTGGATCAGATGGAGTCCTATAGGCTTCATATGGTTCAAGTGCCAGTCACGTGCTCTTTCGGGGCGTGACAAAGTTGGTATCAAAGCGCTAGGTTGACCTTGGTTCGAGTTTAAGTTTGACTATGTGGAGCCTAAGGAGTTGTTTATTTACGGAACTTAGGCTTGACCTTACGGAACTTAGACTTGGTTGAGGGGGTGTAAACCCGAACTTTCGTCGTTTTAGGATGACCCTTGGTTGATGGATTAGGTGACTAAAGTAGAGTGACGTACCGTTGGTATGTTCCGCGGCATACTTACGACACGCCACTCCGCTTAAGGAACCTTAGGATGGACATTTATTTTGAGATCAGTGATTCTTTTCATATCCTGGATTATTCATCCATTTGAGACCCCCGATTCTATTAGTTTCATGATCATACCTTCATTGATGCTGTTCCTTCCTATGATCATGTATCCCCTTTGGATCTGTTGTCTCCTTTCTTGCCTTTGATGTGCTCTCTTTTGATACTCGATTGAGACCCCTGTCACCATGTTTGAGCGCAGTTTGGGCTGCTGCTAGGGTTACGGCCGGTGTGAGCTCGTTTGGTACGAGGGCCGACCGTTGTGTTTTCTGGTGACATGGGAACGTCTCGAGTTAGTGTTTGTGTTTGTGACCTCTAGTGGAGGCGAGTGCTCGGTTTGCACCGGATGATCGTGCCTTTGTTAGAGCTGCCAGTTGAGAGAGGACTGTTGATGTACAGTATACCTCAGGGATTGTGATGTCGCCTACCGTGCAGACAGATGGACCAGCTGTTGCTGAGATTGACAGGATGTCGCTTCCGAAGCTTACGAGCTGAGATTGCCGGAGCTTTCAGGCAGATATGCGACAGATGATAGCTAGTCTACCCGATTTGAGAGACGAAGGTGATTCGTCCGATTTTGCGCCAGAGCGGGCCCAGATGAGTTGAAGATTTCCAGTGTGGAGAGTCTTACTCAGATCTAGAGCAGGCTGATTCAGAGACGACCGCCATTGTGTTGCCTTTCCTGGAGGATTGAGGCGTTGTTCGGCGTACAGGCGTAGGAGCCAGTTGTTGCTGCAAATGATGAGAAATCGCCCAGATGATTGGAGCTACTGCAGCATGAGCATGTACTTAGAGAGATGATAGCGAGTCGCTAGTCACCGAGGATGAATGACTAGGACGTGTGGTGAGTTCGCTTACCCCGATGCGAGGACATCAGGCGGATTGATTCCAGATAGAGACGACTTCACGCAGGTTCGTGAGAGTCGATAGAGACGATCGAATGTCAGGAGCCTATTTTCCAAGTTTAAAGTATACGGAAAGACATGCAGGTGATTCTATGGACCCTCTAGAAGAATGAAACCCTAACTCGACTTAATGACCGTGTGACAGCCTTTGAACCTTAGGGTTTACGGCGGTTCCGCGGCGCCATTAGTGAGGCTTGGGTTTGCCCTTCTACGGCTGGACCACCGACGCTGTGGCATGTACTCGATACTATTAAGCTGTACCCGAGATGTGAGCTCTTGGGGGATTATGAGGATCTGACGAGTCGATCGGATGGTTCGACATCTTTCGGATATCGTGATGGGACATTACTTGGGAGACTCCAGATGCGAGCATAGCCGTCGGAGCGCAGTTCGTGTAGCCACGATGAGACGAGTCCGAATCAGTCGACATTTGAACAGAGTGAAGTAAAGAGTTCGTACGAGATTTCGACGAGATGACGTCCCACTCCGCTGACATTAGAGATGTGATACACCCCGAGGCGTGGTATATGGATATATCTTCCAGAAAGAAGCGCGATAAGTATGCAGCCGTTCCGGAATAAGCGTGAGCTTCAGCATTGGATGATGACTTCCGGGCACTTCGGCAGGATTGAGATTTGAGAAAGGAATCTCGGCAGGACCTTTCTGGAGTACGATACGAGAAGACTTAGACCCAGAGTGGTCATTTTGTGTACACCCAGCAGGGCAGAGTTCAGCATTGTCGACGAGGTAGTTGACCAAGTTCGGATAGAGGAACTTAACCAGATGCGTTGCGAATTGATCAAGGATGGACGAGTGATGAGTATTCCTCCGATGGTTGAGACGTGTTCTCGAGGACCAGTTCGGCCTGACATCTGCTACAGAGTGATGAAGCTACAGAGTACGAGATTTCGAGTCCGTGTGAGAGACTTCAGATTTACCGTGGCCGAGACAGTGCAGTGCATAGTAGCTTGGCGTGACGTCATAGTGGACGACGATAGAGACAGTTGGAACAAGAGGTTCGTGTGAGACCCTGACGAGCTGTCATTGCTTCCCGTCGAGACTAGAGACCTGGGATGCTTACAGAGACGTTACGATGTGACCAGTTTCTGGAGAAATATTGTGCTGAGGACACAGATGCCCTTTGAGCGAGAAGAGGTTATGCAGGAGAGCTAGCCTCTGTACAGATCGGCATAGGCATGATTGGAAGAGACCTTGAGCAGGATTCCTTCCAGGACATAGCTGCCATGATGTTGCACCCAGGATCGGATGTGTGACGTGCTTTCAGAGAGCCAGAGGTCGACGCCAGTGATATGCTGCCTTACGAGTGGTCGTGAGGTTTGACCGAGAGGTGACCAGAGAAGTGCCAGAACGGAATCGTCCCCGTTAGCACACCTGACAGGGCCGATGAGCCGATTGACCGCGTGATAGGTAATCCGCAGAGAAGATAAGGATCCAGAGAGTCAGAGAACGCCAGATCGTGAGCAAGAGGCAGGTAGATGTCCTGCGCTGCTAGCAGTGGATTGCACTGACTCCTTCTCGACTTTGAAGGAGGAACTACCGAAGACGGTATTTGTGATTTGTGATTTTGTGATTCGATTATCACGTATCCGCCATTTTGGATTTCGGTATTTTGGGTGTTCTGTTTGCATGATTTAGTTTTGGTGACTGAGTTTCATGATATTGGTTTCATGCACCCACTGGATATTTATATATTTTGCGCAGAGTTATTACATTTGAGGTGTTGATTGAGATTTCATGCTTACAGTATTCAGTGAGTTGCTTTATGCTTCCAGCATGGTTTTCATGCATTTTGGTGTTATGATTTGATTTGTGCACGTTGATGCACACGGTTATGGGATTTTTCTTTGCGGTACACTTGATTCTGATTTGAGCCGCATTATGCCGTTGATTTTGACCCGGATTTTGATGGTTGGTTTTGCACTCCGTGCTGGTGATATGCTTTACACCTATTCGATGTTTGTTATTGGATTTCGTGATTCCGTGCATGTTGAGTGCGCAGGGTTTAGATTTTCATTCGTGCACGATGGATGCACAGATTTGGATTTTCGCGCATGTTGGGCGCATGTTTTTAGATACGATTTTGGTGCGCACCCGATGCACTAAATCGAGATTTCTTCGTGCATGTTAGATGCACCGGACCTTGGCTGTCAGGCACATACGTTGCCCATGACAGAGGTTTCGTGCACACCCGTTGCACCTAGATGTTGTTTTGTGCACCTGTTTAGCACATATTGGATTTTTGATTTCCGTGCGCACCAGACGCACAGGGTTGTGTTACGTACATTTTGTTGAGATTTATTCCCTTTGGAGCAGTACCTTTTATGATGTTGGGTTTTTGCTTTCATGCTGAGCAGGACTAGTCAGTAGACGAAACCTGGATATACTTTTGCATGTTTTACATCAGCTTTTTTCGTGTATAGATTGGATGTCTACATGTGTAGTTTCGATCCATATCATATCGGTTTTGTATTGGATTTGACATTGTGTTTTTACATCGACTCCGATGATTGCGGGATGCTTGACGGAGTTTTGTTTTTGAGTTATCTGCTCAGTACCCTTGCGCATGCATTGCGCTGTGACGTTCTTGTGTTGATATTTTCGGAGCCCCGACAAATTGGATTACTACTGAGATTGTTTTAGTAGTGGGGGTTTAAATTTAAATTCGGGGACCGAATTTCTTT
This sequence comes from Agapanthus africanus, assembly GCA_030015575.1. Taxonomy (NCBI): domain Eukaryota; kingdom Viridiplantae; phylum Streptophyta; class Magnoliopsida; order Asparagales; family Amaryllidaceae; genus Agapanthus; species Agapanthus africanus. The sequence goes on along the minus strand of JASDDO010000012.1, from coordinate 325,630,336 downwards.
AAGGGGGGTAGATTGTAACATCTTCAAAAATATAAAATATTAATTTTGGGAATTTTTATAATTTAATATTATTTTATTGATTATTTTAATATTAAATGCAAATAAATAGGAAAAATGTTAGAAAAATTATAGAAAATTCTAAAATGAGTCAATTATTGGAATTATGACATTTTTAAGTTTTTGTGATTAGTTTGACACTAATTTAGTGCTAATCGCGATTAAAATCGCTAATTGGGTTTTTTGGCAATTTTGTGCAAAACTTGCACATATCACTTTTTCTACACTTGTGTATTTTTCTAGCCATGGTTTTCATTTGGGTTTACTATTGGTGTGAGAAGGGTTGGGTTTTTAAAAGAAAAGGGAAAAAGAAAAAGAAAGTGTAATGATGAGGGTAGGTGAGAGAGAGAGGTGGACCTTTGACCTTGCACCCTTGGCCATACCCCTTCATTCCTCATCATTTTTCCCTCTCCATTCATGGAGTTGCTGCTGCTGCCCTTCCTCATCTTCCTCCCCTCTTCAACCTCCCCACTTCATCTCATAAAACACCCCAAAACATCACACTCACTTCATTAAAAATGTCCAAAATCCCTAGATCTACACATGGAGCTAAAGAAGCATGGATTTGGCCACTAGAGGGCAACTCAAGAAAATTCTTGAGTTGCTAATGAAGGTAATTTCTGAACCATTTGCTTAATTATAGCCTTTCCTTTAACCCCATGTCAAGATTTTATCGATATTGTGGATTTTAGTGGAATTGAGAGAAACCTAGTTAGGGTTTGAGTGAATTGGTGTTGCATTATGAAATTGGGCTCAGTATTGATCTTACCAACACCCTAGTGTTTGAATTGGAACCCCAAACCTGATGCTAGAACCAGAATACGGATTTTTGAAACCGATATCGGGGAAAAACTGGAATCTGCCACTGTTAAATTGAATCTGCTAACACCCCGAGAACCCTAAAATAATATTGAGTGGAAATTGAGATGTGCAGGCAACCTAGAGGCAACACCCCAAACCCTAGCCCCTAACTCTTCTTCCCGGCCGCCAAAACCTCCATTCTGGCCGCAAATTGCGGCCAGACCAGAGAGGAATGTCCTCGTTTTGCGTGCCTGGCCCCATTTCATCAATTCTTGGCCCTGGGTACTTCTAGTTTTGACAGATTCTTCCTAGGGTGAAATCTGGGACATATATCCTATGTTGTCGTTTTGGATTCGTGTTTCCATATTTCGTATTTTTGGATTCTGAAATGGTGGAATGTGTTTTGCCTCGACTATTGTCGTTTATACGACGATATAGAGGATTATGGATGGTTTTGAAGGCGTGCCATAGGTTCTCACCTATAGGCCCCTTATCGTATCGTTTTGGAGTTTATGCGCCGTTTTAGATTGGATTTGGTTTTAATGCGCATATACGATATTTTGATGTGTAGGTACCCATGAAGACTTCGGACGACAAGCAAATGCATGGTGACGTCCGCAATTGGTGATGCAAGGTGAGTAGATTATATCTACGGGGGAAAGTCGGGTGGATGGCGTATAGCACCCCCGCAGTCCGTAGATAGCTTATTATATGGTATTGTGATATTAGGTGTATTTTGGATATGCAGGGTTAGAAGTGACTAGTGTAGTTCATAGTCGCGAACCATAAGATAGAATTACCCTATACATATACCCTTGCTTTTCACATGTACTTACACTGTGATTGATGATATGTGACGACTTTGGAGATGAGTCGATATTGTGGGCTTGGTGCCCTGGGATCGGTAATTTGATACGATCCATATGTGGGATATGACTTGTGATTCTTGCGGGCTTGGGATGTGTGTTTACCCCCGCATGCATACTTTACCGATGTTACCGTTTGTACTAGAGATAGAGTAGTACATTCAGACTATATGATCTGATGATGGTGATATTTGTTATGTGATGAGACAGTGAGATGTCGACCCCTACCCAGCCTTTGGGAATGCCGTACGATGATTTACCGTACGAGCTGATATTGATGATAGATCCGCACTCATAGCTAGAGGATATCTTACGATATGACATTGAGGCGGGATCACCGACTATATATACTTAGACTCAGTTTTAGGTGGTTTCCACACCTACCCCTCCTGATTGACAGGATACTTGGGTGTAGTTGCATAGTAGATACTTCACTGTGCTGTTGATTACTAGATTTCCGCATATTCATACTATTCGCATTGCTGGCATATGTTCATTATTATGCTATTATCATGCTGTTAGGACACCAGCACCATTATCGATGATGCGTATGTTTCACGTACACTATTTGCCGGCTCACACACTTCATCATCGATAATTGCCATGTCACTACACAGTAGTACTATTACATTCGTAATATGATGCTTCCTTTGACATATGCGCATTCCTATTCCATGTTGCATGATTTCCGATATGATTACTCTCTTTACATGTCGCATATATCATGGATTGATTGCATAGTACATCGCATTGGATTTACTGCTGGATGTTGGATTTTCATGTGATTTCTGGTTTTGAGGACCGTGGGGTTATTTAAGAAAAGAGGCACTTTATGAAAACCCGGTACCTCGTGATATGATATTTCGGTGCGTCCACCACGCGTTTTCTCGGTGCTGAGACGTGTGCTTGAAACCCGATTCGAGGAGGTGATGTACCGTTTGCGGGTTCGTGGTGGGCCCGGTATGGTTCCCCTCGGCAAGATGATCGATGGGTTATGCCGATTGAGCCTGGAGGCGGGCGAGTACCTACCGGTGATTTTACCTGAGCTCGGCGGATATCCGGGGGATACCACCTGGAGCCGAGAGATGGGCATACTGCTGGGGCCGACGGGCCGATATCCGCAGACGGAGCCCAGAGATGGACATGGGTTGGCTCATACTGCCGGGGCCGAGGGCCGATATCCGCAGACGGAGCCCCATATGGATGAGGATTTACGTGTCGATGCTTGGCACGGGTTTCATGATGGGTTTTCCATGATTTTATTTATATCCTCACATTGCATACATGATGCTTGCTGTCAGTGGGTGACAGGTGGACGGGTTCCACAGATGTACAGACTGGATTTACACTTATCTTACACCAATATTAGTGGTATGGGACGCTAATATATGTGTATTGATATTATTGATATTTCTTCATTGATACTTCATGCAGACATACCTTATACTGATGACATGTTGTTACCTGAGTACCTGGCACTATATACATGATTAGATGTTACCTTGCCACCTTATTACACTCAGATGTACTCTTGTGGATATTTTACTGATCGTTGACTTAGGATTATGTCTTGCATTCGATTTATCCTTGTAGATGTTTCTATTCACGAGTTGGCAACTCACCCCCGTTGTGCCACAGCTCTTGCAGGTTATGCCGTACAGGTTCTATTGCGGCATTTCTGGCACATTTCCTTCTTGCGGGTGATTTGCTTTGGTAGGTGGATTCTTTCGTATCAGGAATCACCTTTGTATTTATTTATTTCATTGTATCTAGAAATTGTCCATCAACCAAAACTTGTATATTCTTTCTGACTCAGAGACAGTGTTGTATTATTCGACCTTAGAGTCGCGCTTAGTAGTATTGCGGTTTTCTTGCTACTTTTGAGCTTTCTTTTGATTTTGATCCTCGCCACTTGGCGTTGTATATTATCATATCTTGCGTGGTTGTGACCGTCGATTGACGAAGAGCTAGCTCCCGCTTGGGGATGCCTTTATCATGTTATATCTTGTTATTATCGTTTTACCCCATTCGGGGCCAGTTTTACAAAGGAAACTCTGCCGAAATTTCTAGAAAAGACTGTACCGTTTTTAAAATGCACATTCGGCTTAGTTATTTAAAAACCTTGATTTCAAACCTGTATTCCTTCACTTCTTTAAACCGGTTTTCTTTACTTATTCTTCAAAATGGTTTTAGATTTCTGGGCTTTTGGCTTACTTGGATCAGATGGAGTCCTATAGGCTTCATATGGTTCAAGTGCCAGTCACGTGCTCTTTCGGGGCGTGACAGTCTCCCACTGGACCCTAGAACCCGGTTACTTGTGCTCCCCGCCTTGGGTCTACCTAATGCGGAAAAGTAAATAATATACATCAACGGTGACATCTTCCGCTACCTGGAAGTGTCCCAATAAAAGAATATTACATACAAATGAATTTTACATGAATGAAAAAGAAAAAACTCTCATCTCACATAAAACCCCCGGCTATTCAAAACGCGACGATCCAATATAACATATCACAGCAACACATAATATCTCATATCATCAACGTAAGCAAGTATGCGTATCCCGATTGTCGTTGATGTATAGCAACGAAGCCGGCGATACACCACAAACTACGCTTACGGTCACAGAAAAGAAAGTGTAAAACTACAACAGTTGGAATCCGCAACCTCCTTAGACATCGCATCCCTAACCAGATGAATTCCTTAGACATCTCATGCCTAATTATTATACACCCCGCATTTTAGTCTCATTATCGAAAACTCTTTTCAATATCAAGTCGGGCAATTCAGCAAGATTCCCGACAACCTGATCGAATGCTCGTCGCAAACTTTAGTAGACGGCCGCACCCCCAGATGCCGTCGACGAAGTGCACTAAGGCGGAACACCGCTGCCGCGAGCACCCGAACGGATGCTTTCGGCGACGGGGTTCTCCTACAGTCACTTGGTCGGGGCTATGGGGCGTAGCTGTCTATTAAGTTTACCCGGCGAGTATCCGCGTACGCTACGTGATTGTGACGGACTTTTGATCACATCAAAATTCCGTGGCAACCAATCATCTGAGACTAAACTGCTATGTTTATAATATTCAAATCAGTTATCTCATAACTACCCGTGGATTCCAAATATTATATCAGATTCCAGATAAATAGAGAAAGTTAAACTTTCCGATCGAATCTTCAAACACCCAAGATTTCCCCAATATATCTCAACACTTGAAATTAGTTTAAAAACATCCATCACATGCCACAGTACCAATGGTCCAGCCGTAGAAGGGTCAAGCCAACGCCTCACATGTGGCACGTCGTACTGCCCCAAACCCTAAGGTTCAAAAGGCAGTTCAAGACGGTCACATAATCGAGTTAAGGTTTGTTGTCTTCTAGAGGGTCCACCGAGTTACTTGCATGACTTAGAACATTCTTAAACACGAGAAAAATCCAACTTTTGAAAAAATTTCCGACAGGGGAAAAAGTGAGTTATTGATATCCGTTCGAACTTTTTAACAGTTTCTAAAATTTATCCGGAAAACACATAGACAAAATCTGATAATCCGATCGAATCATCGAATCCCTAAACAACCCCAGAACTCTCAACTGTATAATAAATATTAAAATATTCCAGAAAATTCAGCACTGTGTAATAGGAATTACTGTGTAAAAAGGGAGGGTTAACGTCATCATACTGCCGCGGAACCGCCGCAGAAGCCAGGCTTCTGCCGCGGTTCCGCCGCACTCTGGAGGAATTAGAGGCTCCGTTTTGCACAGTAATTCATAAAAAACCCTGCTTAATTTTCTGCATATTTTTAATATTGAAAAATCCACAATTTTCAAGAAAGGACAGAGAGCAATTTGGATTCGGGGTTTCGGGTTCGATCGGACTTTAAATTTCGTCTAGACTTCGCCTAAAGCTCTAGCTTGGCTCTGATACCACTGTAGGGTTGCTAGGCAGCGCACAAGGGTCTACGAGGCATCAACCATGCCCGATTAAAAATTTAGCCGTGCCGAACAACCCGAATACGGATCTTTAAACTAGAGATTAGGCGAAAACTAACATGTTAACATCTTTAACACTAAGTGAAAGGGATTACAACCTTTGTAGATCCGGTCCTTCACTTCATATGCTCCGTGTTGTGGTCCCTTCGCTGCGATCATCGGGTTCCGGGCTCTCGAGAGGTTCCACGAAGAGAAAGATGCAACCTTTGCTTCCGATCTTCGATACTAAGATGATCTACCTTGAAGTTTCTTTAACACAAGCTAACACTCATGAAATGATGTGAACACCCTCATCTAAATGGCAAGGGAAGATGAGGATGATGAAGTAGGATTTTTTGCTCTCTTTATTTTTCTTTTTCTCATATTTATTCATCACCTTTTGAAAAACCAGTAAGCTTTTTCATGAAAAAAATGAAGGAGGAAGAAGATGAATAATGTTTTGTGATGAATAGAAAGAATGTTATCATAGTCATTTATGCAACCATGGTTGTAGTAACCATTGTAGAGAGTTTACTAGGGTTAGGGTTTGGGTTAGGTCAAAGGGTGAGTCACTTGTAAATATCTATCATAATATCTTAACAAAGACAAAGTAAAGCTTCTAGAATCAACTAGAAGGTTTAACCCTAATCCAAACCCTAATCGTGTTTAAACTCCTCTAAACATGTTGCATTAATAATTATAACATGTTACAATATTATATATATCACATATACAATATTTATTGTAACAAAATAAAATAATACATTTAACATATATCGAATATATATCAATGTATTACCCGAGTGAGAAAAAGAATCTTTTAGTGAGCAAATATTAGTTAATGCAATTTAATATATCATATATATTATTATACATTAAATTATCGAATCAACACTTGATCCGACAATCCGGCTATATCGCATATAACCGACTAATATTTATCCGTACCGATTCATCGAATCAACACTTGATCCGATGACCCGGCTGATATCAAATATCGCGAGAATAGAATACGGTATCTCATATCGTATTATCCTCGGTCCCGCACATATCACATATGTGCCCCTACTCCATTTTGCCTGAGTCAAGAAACCTCTGTGTTGGACTCTAAAGAATCATCAATACGCCGGCAGTAGGTGATGATCATATCAAACACCCACAAGCTGCAAGCGGTCAGCTAAACGTAACAGCTACCCAGGTATTGAGCGCTCAGAAGATCAACAAGCAAGCCTGTACATTCTCCTGTGGATCCAAACAGTAACACTCCCGTACAGTCCGGTCTCGTCGTCTGATATGTCGCATATCTCGTCTAGGGGTGGTAAACGTCAGACCCCAGTAGCTCGATAAGTCGTGTCGATATGAGGTCTATAACAGTTCGAGAAACTACTGATAACACTTACCAGTAAATCTCAGCAACCCTGGCCAGGGATTTCCGGTTATAGCCAATCGAACACAGCACAACATCAACTCCCTATACCGGGAGAGACGAATCCCCTCCTATCGCTCATTGCCTCCATGTGATTCGGGACTGTACCCAAAAGCCACCTTTTTGCACGCCCTCTTGGACGTGGTATGATGGAAATCAAAGCACAGTGGGAACCACACAAGACTCTATGACGATCTCGGGTCAACAGAATACTCTGTACCAGTGTCACCGGAGAACTGCCATCTGACGTATGGTATAATACCATCTGGGAGTTCTCGGCGAGTCCGTCCAGTGTACCCAGTCTCCACTGAGCACCCGTACACCATCCTTGATGTCAAACACCGATGGATATGGGATCATCCATCGCCCATCATATGGGTCAAGATGCGTATACGCTAATCTACTCTGGTGCATCGATGCCCTGTCTCGATACACCCACGACTAGGAACAGTTATAGGATGTACTCGTCGACTACCGTGGCCCCACTAGTATGATCTCATCATAGTCCCAGTAGTCGAGTACATATCCTAAGGGCTTTATCAACATGTAATATAGAGACAATCAGAGTATATGTTAAGATAAAGTACAACCAGATAGCATACTATCATGTCGAACAAGAAAGTCCTCCTTATATATGTCCTAGCATCCACTACAATATACATCGTATGTACAGTAATGGCCTCTAGGACATACATATAACTAACAATCTCCCACTTGCACTAGGGCCATCTGTTATGGTATCGCATACCCAACAATTAGCTGCAGTTGAAGTATCTCATACTCAACTATCCCATAAAAGTCTCTACTGGGAAAAAGGCCTTTGTGAGTGGATTCGCGCTGTTGTCCTCTGTGTCTACTCTCCTAACCTCGATCTCCCTGGAGATCAACCATCTCCATGATCAGGTGATACTGCATAAGAATTATATCTGGATTTCTGATGGGACGGTAGTTCCTTGGCTAAAGCCACAACTCCATTGTCACACAATGGTAGGAACGAAGTTCATCGCATGAACTTATATGTATCCAGACTGCCTCTTTGGTAGCATCCTTGGTAACGATGTATCTCGCCTTTAATCGTCTAGTAAGTCACGGTATCTAGCTTGGAACTCTTCCAACATACCGTCCCTCCACTGAGGGTAAAGACAATGCCTGCGACTGACATTCAGTTGTCCTTATCACCCTGGAACCTTTCCAGTGATTCTCCCCAGGATCGATTGATACCATCTCACTACAACTAGTGAGTGTCCTAAGATCCATTTAGATCTATCTCATAGATCCAAAACCCAGGATTTATGAGGTATCACTTTGATCCTATATGGAGAATCCTTGTGATAAGCGGAGATTAACCGAGCGCAGCATAGGAAACTCCTTCCCTATCAAGAGTATGTCATCCACGTACTCTACGAGGATCACCACCATACTCTCTACTACCTTTTCGTATATACAAGGTTCATCTACCATTTTGATGAAGTCAAACTCTTTGACTACCACATCAAAACAGATGTTCCAACTCCGCGATGCCTGTTTTATCATATAAAATATCTTGCACACGTTTCCGCTGCTCCCACTGTCTACGAAGCCCTCTGGCTGTGTACTTATAGACGTTCTTTTCTAAACATCATTTAGAAAAGCAGTCATGACACCCAACCGCCAGATATCGTAGTCATGGTATATAGCCGTGGCAAGTAGGATCTGGATGGACTTAAGCATAGCTTTGAAAGTCTCAACTTTTCCATGTACACCAAGTAATCTTCTCAAGATATACTCGCTCCTGATGGGAATTTAACCCTTCAGATAAAGCAACCAAAGTCCATACTTTGTTGGTGTATAAGGATTCCATCTCAGATCGATAAGCATCCAGCCATTCTTACAGAGTCCCACTCCTGATGGCCAGGTCGAAACTAGTTGGGTCATCATCTCATGATGCAATCCTCGCTCCTACTGTCATAGAGAAACCGAAGTATCTCTCAGGTGGGTGAGGAACCGTACTAGATCGGCGGAGAGGCTGAGGTTCGTTGGTTACTATTGAATCCTTTGGTTCTACCAAATCATCAGCTGCAGTTTGTATAGCTGGAACCATTCCAGTTCTATATAACAGACCTTACCTCGAGCTTGTCCGGATTTTGCTTTTAGACATAGTTCGGACAACCCCAAATCTTAACAAACTTAAGATATGGGCTCTTCCCATTCCATATCACATATGAAGTGGTAGGTAACTGATTTGATTTGAACCTTATTCAATAGGTATGCAGCTTCTCAAGTGCATAACTCCCAAAAGGAAATAGGAAACTCAGTAGTACTCATTATAGAGCACACCATATCTAATAGGGTGAGTTTGCTCCGCCCCGATATACCATCGTGCTATGGTGTATACGGAGGAGTAATGCTGAGAGAGAATCTCATTCTCCTTTAGAACAGTCCAGGAATTCCGTGCTAAAGTATTCTCCTCCTTGATCTCATCAAAGGACATAATACTTATACCCGTATTTTCGGTTCTCTACTTCTAACTCATATTCTGTGAATATCTCAAAAGGTTCGGACTTATGTTTCAACAGGAACATATGTCTGAATCTTGAGAGATTATCAGAGAATGTAATGAAGTACAAAGAACCGGTCTTGGCATGTGTAGACAGGGGACCTTCATACATCAGCATGTATCAATCCCAAGAGTTCACTAACTCTTTCTCTGTTTCCAATAAACAGAGCTGTGGTCATCTTTTCTTTGTGACATGACCGACAAGTTTCACAAGATGTAAATTCAAACTAATTTAAATATGCATTTATATATAACTTAGCTAGTCGGGTCGCATTGATATGACCTAGTCTACAATACCTCAAGAAGGATTCGTTCATTTCTGAACTCTTCCTCTTGTGTATGTTCCTTATACTAAGAACTGTAGTTTGATTTAGAACGTCAATGCTTTTAGATAACGTGCCTGAACCGATCAACTCTTGATATAGGAAATGTTCAAAACATTATCCAACAATACAAAATTATATCCTTTCTTTACTAATAAAGAGACTGATATGATTTTGTATATCAGGTTCGGTATCTAATAACATTTATTCAGAATCAATGTATTCAGGTAATACAGGGTGATAGTGACCAACAGACTTGGCTGCAACACTTGCACCATTTTTCTGTCTCATGAAACTTATCACCCGTTCTCAGTTCTCTACCTATCTGTAGCCCATGTAACAGATTACATATGCGGGATCCTGATCCGGTATCACATACCCAGGACGTAAAGGATACTGAGAAACAGATCTGTGTAATGAACACACCCGAAGATGATGCATCAACATGCACTTTCTTCGTTTGGGCGGCACGGGAAATCTGGTATTCCCCAATTTCCTGCTCTGTCTTATAACACTTATAAGTTGGAGCGGGACCAACGTTCCCCAGCTCAGTAAAACAAGTGGGTTCGGTCAATATATCCGTTTTATTATCTTGATTAAGGCGTGATATGGTCGTTACCTGGAGAGAGAGAGAAGAAAACACTCAGCGTATGCTCTTGCAAGATTAGATTGGTTATCTAATATATCTAATCAGGATGTCTCCCACTGTTTTTGTCAAATCTTCCTTCAAACCCTAAAAGGAAATACTAGCCGGGATTAATTACACGCTACAAGTTCGCCAATCTTTCAGCCAGGCCAGTGTCGGTACTTTGAGGGAGGTCCCCCGTGCTTTCGCACGAACCTAATTAAAGTAAACCTCGTTTTCCCAGGGGCGTAACCCCGTTAACACCTTTCTAGACACCTACTTGATCGGCTAATTGTAATGTGTAAAACTCTCCCAGGAGTAACACTTACTCGCAGCGGGTATCGGGATCCAACTATCTCATAGAAGGTATGCAATCTCATTGCAAATTTCAACACTTGAAATTCCCAATAATATTTTGCCCCTAACGTGCTATGACCTTGACGAAAGCCAACAAACCATAGCGCGCTAGTCAAGTTCAACCCGTACATTTCTTGATTGAATTAAACCCACCCGCACGACCCTTGACGAAAGCCAACAAAGCCGCACGACTACCCTAATCCAATCGCATCGTATGCAGCAGATAAGCAGCAGATAGCTACCGCACGCTACACCTTGACGAAAGCCAACAAATGTAGCATGAATACTATATACAACTTATCTGAAATGACGGAGGGTTACGACAGGTTTTTCTGAAAACCTATTGCGTAAGGAACTTGATATCGTTGTAGAATCGAGTGATTTTAAATGGAGTGTTTTTGAGGCTTTTCTAGTTTTGCTAAAGGGGTCACTCCCGGTGAAGGGATCGTCGGCCCTTTCCTCATCGAATAAGGTGCAGGATATTTCACAAATATCACTATGCAAAGCAAGAACTATAGAAGCAATCAAAAGACAAACCGAGTTTGTAGCATCTGCCAGTTATTGCTAAAGGAGTCACTCCCGGTGAAGGGATCTCGGTCCTTTCCTTATCGAATAAGTTGCAGGATGTTCTACAAGGAACACCGTGATGCAAAGCAAGAACTGTAGCTACCTGTTTCATTTTGAAATTCGATTCTACAACATCTTAGGTTTCTTTTATTTCATTAATCTCATTAATGAAGTCCCATTTTAATATGCTTCACAAGAATCTCTTTTGAAATGAAATCTGCAATATAACATATATCTCATATATATAAAATATAAACATTCGTCTCAGGCAGTAATATGATCTCATCACAACATTGCAGCAGAAGAACATATATGAAATATTGGATATACTAGGACGTCCGTGTTTTCAATACGAGCCTGTATAAAATACGGATTCCACGGTCGCGATGAATAGCCAAACCCACATCCCTAGACCCCTACGAGAGCGGCAAGTAACACTGCCAATTCTAGGGTTAGGAGACCCTGTCTCGACTCCTCGAGATGGTCTCCCACTGGACCCTAGAACCCGGTTACTTGTGCTCCCCGCCTTGGGTCTACCTAATGCGGAAAAGTAAATAATATACATCAACGGTGACATCTTCCGCTACCTGGAAGTGTCCCAATAAAAGAATATTACATACAAATGAATTTTACATGAATGAAAAAGAAAAAACTCTCATCTCACATAAAACCCCCGGCTATTCAAAACGCGACGATCCAATATAACATATCACAGCAACACATAATATCTCATATCATCAACGTAAGCAAGTATGCGTATCCCGATTGTCGTTGATGTATAGCAACGAAGCCGGCGATACACCAAATACTACGCTTACGGTCACAGAAAAGAAAGTGTAAAACTACAACAGTTGGAATCCGCAACCTCCTTAGACATCGCATGCCTAACCAGATGAATTCCTTAGACATCTCATGCCTAATTATTATAAACCCCGCATTTTAGTCTCATTATCGAAAACTCTTTTCAATATCAAGTCGGGTAATTTAGCAAGATTCCCGACAACCTGATCGAATGCTCGTCGCAAACTTTAGTAGACGGACGCACCCCCAGATGCCGTCGACGAAGTGCACTAAGGCGGAACACCACTGCCGCGAGCACCCGAACGGATGCTTTCGGCGACGGGGTTCTCCTACAGTCACTTGGTCGGGGCTATGGGGCGTAGCTGTCTATTAAGTTTACCCGGCGAGTATCCGCGTACGCTACGTGATTGTGATGGACTTTTGATCACATCAAAATTCCGTGGCAACCAATCATCTTAGACTAAACTGCTATGTTTATAATATTCAAATCAGTTATCTCATAACTACCTGTGGATTCCAAATATTGTATCAGATTCCAGATAAATAGATAAAGTTAAACTTTCCGATCGAATCTTTAAACACCCAAGATTTCCCCAATATATCTCAACACTTGAAATTAGTTTAAAAACATCCATCACATGCCACAGTACCAATGGTCCAGCCTTAGAAGGGTCAAGCCAACGCCTCACATGTGGCACGCCGTACTGCCCCAAACCCTAAGGTTCAAAAGGCAGTTCAAGACGGTCACATAATCGAGTTAAGGTTTGTTATCTTCTAGAGGGTCCACCGAGTTACTTGCATGACTTAGAACATTCTTAAACAGGAGAAAAATCCAACTTTTGCAAAATTTTCCGACAGGGAAAAAGGTGAGTTATTGATATCCGTTCGAACTTTTTAACAGTTTCTAAAATTTATCCGGAAAACACATAGACAAAATCTGATAATCCGATCGAATCATCGAATCCCTAAACAACCCCAGAAAACTCAACTGTATAATAAATATTAAAATATTCCAGAAAATTCAGCACTGTGTAATAGGAATTACTGTGTAAAAAGGGAGGGGTGACGTCATCATACTGCCGCGGAACCGCCGCAGAAGCCAGGCTTCTGCCGCGGTTCCGCCGCACTCTGGAGGAATTAGAGGCTCCGTTTTGCACAGTAATTCATAAAAAACCCTGCTTAATTTTCTGCATATTTTTAATATTGAAAAATCCACAATTTTCAAAAAAGGACAGAGAGCAATTTGGATTCGGGGTTTCGGGTTCGATCGGACTTTAAACTTCGTCTAGACTTCGCCTAAAGCTCTAGCTTGGCTCTGATACCACTGTAGGGTTGCTAGGCACGCGCACAAGGGTCTACGAGGCATCAACCATGCCCGATTAAAAATTTAGCCGTGCCGAACAACCCGAATACGGATCTTTAAACTAGAGATTAGGCGAAAACTAACATGTTAACATCTTTAACACTAAGTGAAAGGGATTACAACCTTTGTAGATCCGGTCCTTCACTTCATATGCTCCGTGTTGTGGTCCCTTCGCTGCGATCATCGGGTTCCGGGCTCTCGAGAGGTTCCACGAAGAGAAAGATGCAACCTTTGCTTCCGATCTTCGATACTAAGATGATCTACCTTGAAGTTTCTTTAACACAAGCTAACACTCATGAAATGATGTGAACACCCTCATCTAAATGGCAAGGGAAGATGAGGATGATGAAGTAGGATTTTTTGCTCTCTTTATTTTTCTTTTTCTCATATTTATTCATCACCTTTTGAAAAACTAGTAAGCTTTTTCATGAAAAAAATGAAGGAGGAAGAAGATGAATAATGTTTTGTGATGAATAGAAAGAATGTTATCATAGTCATTTATGCAACCATGGTTGTAGTAACCATTGTAGAGAGTTTACTAGGGTTAGGGTTTGGGTTAGGTCAAAGGGTGAGTCACTTGTAAATATCTATCATAATATCTTAATAAAGACACAGTAAAGCTTCTAGAATCAACTAGAAGGTTTAACCCTAATCCAAACCCTAATCGTGTTTAAACTCCTCTAAACATGTTGCATTAATAATTATAACATGTTACAATATTATATATATCACATATACAATATTTATTGTAACAAAATAAAATAATACATTTAACATATATCGCATATATATCAATGTATTACCCGAGTGAGAAAAAGAATCTTTTAGTGAGCAAATATTAGTTAATGCAATTTAATATATCATATAAATTATTATACATTAAATTATCGAATTAACACTTGATCCGACAATCCGGCTATATCGCATATAACCGACTAATATTTATCCGTACCGATTCATCGAATCAACACTTGATCCGATGACCCGGCTGATATCAAATATCGCGAGAATAGAATACGGTATCTCATATCGTATTATCCTCGGTCCCGCACATATCACATATGTGCCCCTACTCCGTTTTGTCTGAGTCAAGAAACCTCTGTGTAGGACTGTAAAGAATTGTCAATACGCCGGCAGTAGGTGATGATCATATCAAACACCCACAAGCTGCAAGCGGTCAGCTAAACGTAACAGCTACCCAGGTATTGAGCGCTCAGAAGATCAACAAGCAAGCCTGTAACTTCTCCTGTGGATCCAAACAGTAACACTCCCGTACAGTCCGGTCTCGTCGTCTGATATGTCGCATATCTCGCCTAGGGGTGCTAAACGTTAGACCCCAGTAGCTCGATAAGTCGTGTCGATATGAGGTCTATAATAGTTCGAGAAACTACTGATAACACTTACCAGTAAATCTCAGCAACCCTGGCCAGGGATTTCCGGTTATAGCCAATCGAACACAGCACAACATCAACTCCCTATACCGGGAGAGACGAATCCCCTCCTATCGCTCATTGCCTCCATGTGATTCGGGACTGTACCCAAAAGCCACCTTTTTGCACGCCCTCTTGGACGTGGTATGATGGAAATCAAAGCACAGTGGGAACCAAACAAGACTCTATGACGATCTCGGGTCAACAGACTACTCTGTACCAGTGTCACCGGAGAACTGTCATCTGACGTATAGTATAATACCATCTGGGAGTTCTCGGCGAGTCCGTCCAGTGTACCCAGTCTCCACTGAGCACCCATACACCATCCTTGATGTCAAACACCGATGGATATGGGATCATCCATCGCCCATCATATGGGTCAAGATGCGTATACGCTAGTCTACTCTGGTGCATCGATGCCCTGTCTCGATACACCCACGACTAGGAACAGTTATAGGATGTACTCGTCGACTACCGTGGCCCCACTAGTATGATCTCATCATAGTCCCAGTAGTCGAGTACATATCCTAAGGGATTTATCAACATGTAATATAGAGACAATCAGAGTATATGTTAAGATAAAGTACAACCAGATAGCATACTATCATGTCGAGCAAGAAAGTCCTCCTTATTATGTCCTAGCATCCACTACAATATACATCGTATGTACAGTAATGGCCTCTAGGGCATACATATAACTAACACCAAATTACCATTTAGAAAGGCTGTCTTTACGTCCATCTGCCAGATCTCATAATCGTGGAAGTCAGCAATAGCAAGAAGGACCCGAATGGATTTCAGCATAGCCACTGGAGAAAAGGTTTCGTCATAGTCCAAACCAGGTCTTTGATGGAAACCCTTTGCAACAAGTCTAGCCTTATAGGTTTCAACCTGTCTATCTACACCAATCTTCTTTCTGAAGATTAATTTGCATCCTACGGGTTTTACCCCATCTGGAGCAATGTCCAAAGTTCATACTTTGTTAGTGTACATGGACTCCATTTCGGTCCGCATTACATCCAGCCATTTTACTGAGTCTCCGCTCTCAATGGCTTGCTGGAAGCTAGTAGGCTCATCATAGTCAATAGTGCAATCCTCTCTATCCCCGTCTATGAGAAAACCGTAGTATCTCTCGAGTGGATGAGACTGCCTACTACTCCTGCGGAGTGGCGTCGGGATGTCCCTTTCTTCTGAAACCTCTGGTTCTACCAAGCTTTCAGTAATAGCTTGTGGTTCTGGAATTTCTTCCAGTTCTATTGCGCTCCCACTTATCTGATTTTCTAAAAACTCAGTTTTCAAGAAGCGAGCATTATGAGAAACAAAAATCTTTTGTTCCTCTGCGTAATAGAAATAATATCCTTTGGAGTTCTTTGGATATCCCACAAACTTACACTGTACTGATCGTGCCTCGAGCTTGTCCGCATGCTGCTTCTTTACAAAAGCTGGACATCCCCATATCTTAATATGCTTAAGATAGGGTTTCTTTCTACACCACATCTGATATGGTGAAGTAGGCACAGTCTTAGTTGGAACTCAGTTCAAAAGGTATGCAGTTGATTCTAGTGCATATCCCCAGAATGATCGTGGTAACTCAGCCTTACTTATCATGGAACGAACCATATCCAATATGGTTCGATTCCTTCTTTCCGATACACCGTTGTGTTGTGGTGTGTATGGAGGAGTAAGCTGAGAGAGAATTCCATTCTCTTTTAAATAACTTAGGAACTTGGTGCTTAAGTATTCACCACCTCGATCAGATCTCAGTGTCTTGATACTTTTGCCTGTTTGGTTTTCCACTTCATTCTTGTATTTTTGGAATTTCTCAAATGTTAGTTGTATGTATGCCCTAGAGGCCAGTATTATACAGATGATGTATATTATATTGGATGCTTGGACATATATAGAGAGGACTTTCTTGCTCGACATGATAGTATGCTATCTGGTTGCTCTTTATCTTAACATGTATACTTGTCTCTTTATACTGTCTTATAGTTACATGTTGGTAAAGCCCTTAGGATGTGTACTTGACTACCTGGACTATGATGCAGATCATACTAGTGGGGACATGGTAGTCCATAAGTACATCCTTCAAGGTCCCTAGTCGTGGGTGTATCGAAACGGGGCATCGATATACCAGAGTAGACTAGCGTATACGCTTCTCGACCCATGAGATGGGCGATGTATGATCCCATATCTATTGGTGTTTGACATCAGAGATGGTATACGGGTACTCAGTAGAGACTGGGTACACTGGACGGACTCGCCGAGAACTCCCAGATAGTATTATACCTTACGTCAGATGGCAGTTCTCTGGTGACACTTGTGCAGGTTAGTCTGTAGACCCGAGATCGTCATAGAGTCTTGTGTGATTCCCACTGTGCTTTGATTTCCACCTTACCACGTCCATGAGGGTGTGCAAAATGGTGGTCTTTAGGTACAGTCCCGAGTCACATGGAGGCAATGAGCGATAGGAGGGGTTTCGTCTCTCCCGGTATTGGGGGTTGATGTTGCGCTGTGCTCGATTGGCCGTAACAGGGAAGTCCCTGGCCAGGGCTGTTCAGAGATTTACTGGTAAGTGTTACCAGTAGTTTCTCGACCCGTTATGAGCCTCGCATCGGCATGACTTATCGGTTATTGGGGTCTGACGTTTACCACCCCTAGACTTGATATGCGACATATTAGACGATGAGACCGGACTGTACGGGAAGTGTTACCGGCAGGCTTTTACAGGAGTTGGAGCGGGCTTGCTTGTTGCTCTTCTGATCGCTCAATACCCGGGTAGCCGTTACGTCCAGCTAGTACCGCTGACGGCTTGTGGGTGCTTGATGTGATCATCACCTACTGCCGGCGTATTGTCGAGTCTTTAGAGTCCTACACAGAGGTTTTACTGGCTCAGGCAAAACGAAATAGGAGCACGTTTGTGATATGTGCGGGACCGAGAATAATGCATGTATGTGATACCGTATTCTATTCTCGCGACATTATGTATCAGTCGGTTATATATGATATAGCCGGGTTATCGAATCAAGTGTTGATTCGATAAGTCGATACATTGGATGTTAGTCGGTTATATATGATATGACCGGATTATTAAGTCAAGTGTTGATTTAATAATTTATTGTATAGTTGTATATTTGATATACTAGTTTACATTAACTAGCAATTGTTCACTTTAGGTTTTTTTTCCTCACATGTACACAACTTTAATATATATGTGATATATATTAAAACGTGTTTTCTTTTTGTATCATGGTTGATGATACATCATACATGGGTGTGCAAGACATACACCATACTATATTAGATGGTGGTTAATATTTATTTAAGGTAATTACAAATTAGTGGAGCTTAGGTCATAAGCATGAAGCTTGTAGAAGCTTGTGGATGCTTTGACAAAGTCCACTAAATTTGTTTTACTTTAGATTTTTTTATTAACCTAACCATTTTGAATTAGCTATGGTTATGTCTCTACATGAGTTAGTATATGATACTCACTCACCATGGTTAGCTTACTCACTTGATCATTATCTTCATCTCTTTCTTTTGTTCATCTTCTTCTTCATTTGTTAAAAAGAAAAAGCTTGCTAGGGTTTGATCCAAAGTGAGAAAGATTGTGAGAAATAAAATTCTAAAGAGAACCCACTTCCTATTTATCCATCCTCTACTAGACTAGCACTTTAGTTTAGGGTGTTTGCTTCACTAATTCTCTAGTTAGTGAAGTAGAAGCTTGAGTTGGCATCCCCTCGACGTAGATCATCTTCGGCCTCGAAGACTTCAAGCAAGAACGTTCCTTTAGCCTTGTGAAGCCATGCAAGAGTCCGGGAGAACCACGATCGCAGCGAAGGGACTTCAACAAGGAGTTATAGAAGTGAAGGACCGATCTACAAAGGTTGTATTTCGTATTCACTTAGTCGTAAACGTAGTTTACTAGCATATGAAACCCTAATTTTCTAGCAACGATCTTGTTTAGGGTTATTCGGCACGGCTAAAATTTTAAATGGGCATGGTTGATGCATTGTAGAACCTTATTAGAGTGCCTAGTAACCCAACATCAAAGGCCTCAGATTTATGTTTCATTAAGAAGACATATCCATACCTAGAGAAATCATCCGTAAAACTAATGAAGTAGGAATAACCATCTCGCGCATGTGTAGACATTGGACCGCACACATCACTGTGTATGAGTCCCAAGAGCTCGCTCGCTCTTACTCCGTGTCCAGTAAACGGAGTCTTTGTCATCTTTCCCATGAGACAAGATTCACAAGTAGCATAAGATTGATATTTGAACGGATTCAAATATCCTTCTCTATGTAACTTAGTTAATCGTGTTTCATTGATGTGACCTAGTCTACAATGCCATAAGAAAGCCTGATTTATTTCTAGAGACTTCCTTTTAAGTGTGTTCTCGATATTGAAAACCTGAGCTTGACTTAATACGTATATACCGTTATCTAATATACCTGACCCAATCTGAACTTGATTTAGGTGGATGTTAACTACATCGCTTACGAATGTAAAATCATATCCCTCTCTCGAAAGTGAGGATACTGATATGATATTACAAGTTATACTAGGTATATACAAACAGTTACGTAGAATCAATATATGCCCACTTGTCAAACCCAGACGATATTCTCCCACGGATTCAGCGTTCACTGTCATTCCGTTTGCAACTTTGAGAGACCAATCACCTACCTTTATAACTTTACGGTTTCTCAAAGCATGTAATGAATTACATATATGAGATCCTTCTCCGGTATCTAGTACCCAGGAAGTAGAGTTAATTGACATACAGTTCTCAATTACAAATACACTTGAGGCCGAAGCCACAATATGCTTCGTATTCTGGCTACTGGCTTCCAAAGCCCTTCAATCATTCTGCCAATGCCCAATCCCATAACAATAGGAACGTCCCCCTTTTACTACATTCAGTCCCGAAACTTTTGCCCTTCTCTTTCCTTCTACTTTCCTGGTTTCCTTCAGGGTAGAAGGTAGAGACTGTAGAATCAAGTCAATATCTGACCCGTTTCCCAACGTGGTCTCTAGGTCCTTGAGCTCATCAATATAGCTAGTCATTGTAAGGAAGTCGTTCCCTACAGATGACCCGACAGCCAACCTCGCTTGAATTAATTCGTTCGAGGTCTCATATCTTGCGATATGAGATTGCTCTCCATATAAATCTTTGTTATGGAGAAAGATGGAAACTAAGTCCATCTTCTCGTGCTGCTTCTGGTATACACCATCAACTGAAGCTAACACGAGGCACTTAGCTTTCGCTTTATCCTTTTCCCTTGTCTGACGGATATTCATATCTGTGACAGTGGAAACTGGACCTGGGACGGCGGGATCTTGAGTAGTAATAGGGTGGTCCAGCTTGTCATAGGCAATGGACATCTGGACAGACCTTTGCCAGTCATATAAGTCAGATTCAGTCAATTTGTTATCTAGATGTAACCTAGTCGTGGTCACAGGGTCGCTGCAATTAAGAGAGAGAGAAGAAAACACTTTTAGCATGATGCTCTTGCAAGTTTAGAGTGGTTTTTAATTTATCTAAACAGGATGGCTCCCACTGTTTCTCGAATCCTTCCTCAAACCATAAAAGAAGAATTAGCCAGGACTATTCTCACCGTACAATACTTGCTTAACCGTTCAGCCAGGCCAGTGTCGATACTTCGAGGGAGGTTTTCCAACGCTTTCGCGAAGTTCCTTAATTAAATAACCTCTTTTCTCTGAGGCGTAACCCCTCTGACACCTTTCTAGGCACCTACTCGGTTTATAGCATTGATCGTTAAGTGACGAATCTCCTGATAAGTAGTATATACTCACAGTAGGATCGTGATCCAAAATATCATCGTATGATAATGTTGAAGGAATCCTACCAATATTCATCAAATTCCAAAATGGTATGCAATACTAGCAAATTTCAGTTTCTTTAGAAATTCCCGATGTGGATTTTTGCCCCATGCTCTTATGACCTTGACTTTGTCCAAACAAATCATAAGTCACATGTCAAGTTCTACCCGTCATTTTCCAGGTTAATTTGAACCCATCTGTACATACCCTTGACTTTGGCCAAACAAGGCAGTACGACTGTCTCAAACCAACACATCTATCTATGCTACATATGAATATCCAACAGCTACCAAACATTGTGCCTTGACTTTGGCCAAACAAACACAGCTTGAATACTATTGACTATCCATATTAAATGACGGAGGGCTACGACTAGTTTTGGCAAAACCGTGAACGTAGTGAACTTGATATAATCGAAGGAACCTGATACTTTTTAAAAGGAGTGGTTAAAGCTCCGCAATTAAAGATTCTGATCTTTTAAAATAACCGAGTGGTTTCTTTTAAATTTGTTCCAACGACTTAACTTTGGTTTATTTTCTTTGCATTATAATAATGCGTCCCATCATTTATCCTATCATTGCAGAAAACAACGAAAATACCACGTCCTCTTATGCCATCCGCATTCGCCTTGGGGTCCCGTCATCACCCGTTAGGTTACTTAACTAACGACAGAGCGGGGGCTGGGCTAGCGCGGGTGTAAAACATAAGTGACGTCTAATAGCTATCATATATAGATATTGTACATTCGTCAGACGCAATAATAAGCATTCCAGATCACAGATGAACTTTATTGGATATATAAGCAATCCGCGTTTGTTTTGAGCCTGCAACAAAAGACGGATTACACAGTTGTGATGAATAGCCATTACTCCACCCCAGACCCCTACGGGTACGGCAAACTACCCGCCAAGTACCCGAAGTGAAGCGGTCTCCCTCAACAACGTGAGTAGGCCACTAAACACTTCAACGTACCCGGTAGTTTGTGCACCCCACCTTGGGTCTATCCTAGGAGCAAAAACAGTAAAAAGAAATAATACAACGGTGGCTACAACCGCAACCTGGATGCGCCCCGCAAAAGAATATTACATCATATTACATTTACATCGAATGAATGAATATTAAACCCATCTCAAACCCCGGCTAATTATCACAACAATCTAATACATTTCATATACACAAACAGTAGAATCATTACAGAAATGTGCAACCCCCTGCTAACCGACATACTAGCAGTTAGGGGAGGTTTACGAACATATTAAAAATTACAGATAAAAATCCGATTAGCAAATAATTTAGAACATCGATTGACAACCTTTTTTCGTGTCTTCCCCAAATGCAAGCCATCATGGAAGTAACCTGGGAAGAAATAGAATATACTAGAAAACAAAACACCAAAAATTAAGAATTACAGAGCAAATCCGAGTCCACTCGGGGTTGACTCCGCGGCGGATCCGCGACCAAAAGCACCATTTGGCCGCGGATCCGCGGCCGTCTTGTCGAGTTGAGTGCTCGTATTTTCCCAGTATTCTTATATTCCCCTGCTGTGAATTTTAAGGCATATCAAATAATTTTTTCGACACGTTTAAAATTAACAGAAACTGATAGGGGTCCGGGTTAAGTTTTCGCGTTTTTTTTCTTCTAACGATCGAAGTTCTAATTAGTTGCTAACAAGCTAGTAAAGGTTTAGTTGGCTCTGATACCACTGTAAGTCCATGTCACGCACCCTACGAACTTGCGGGGAGGCGGAATATATGAAAAACGATTATCAAAGCTTCATAACACGGACTTGAGCGCATGAATCGTATCTAAACCGTTACTAGCAAACTACTAGAGGTTTAACTACTCGGATTCGAAGTTATACCTCACGTTATTTGTCCTTCGGGTCTTCATCACTGTCCTCCACTCCTCGTAGGCTCCTTGGAACATCGGCACCTCAACGGTCTCCTCGAGTCAAAGACGATCCACCCGAGAGCTCCTACGCCAAGCTTGATCTCTAACTTGAGATAACTATGTTGCTCAAAGTGCTAATCTAAGCTACCTAGGGGATATAGAGTGAGGTTTTGGATGTATTAGTCTAGCTAACCCTTGATCTCAACACATGAGAGGTTAGGGTTAGGGTTTCAAGAATGAGAGAGCTTGAGGAGAGAGAAGGTGATGATAAGAATCCTTTTGGATGAATGAAATCATTTGTGTGTATATATGAAACATATGATAATATTAAGTAAATAACAAATAATGAATTATCACCATGTTTCATTAATACACTAAGTGATTCATCACACGAGTCATATAAAACATTAAATGAATCATTAACTCAATGTATGAATCACTACATGACTCATTAATCCAATTAATGCATATGCCACCTTAACCCCCAAGTCACCATGCTTCTACAAGCTTCCCGGAAAATTACGAAAACGCCCCTCCAATCCGTGAAAACACGGAAAAACTTTAGACTGTATAAATCCAATAACCCGATACTAGAATCTGGCTTAAACCAAAGCTGGCTAGTAAAAACTGTCCGAACGTCGCACGTGCGTTTAAACACGTATGCGTCCGAACCCTTGTCGTAAAACCATACGACCTCTATATCGTTTCGCCTGGAGCAGGGAAGCTCTCTGTGTGGGACTCTAAAGACTCGACACTACGCTGGAAGTGGGTTTAACCATAGACCGTAAGCGGCACTAGCTGTACGTAACGGTCCCCAGGTAGATGTCGATAAGAAGGCCGATGAGGAAACCATCCGAACTCCTACTGAGCCTGTCCGTGACAATATCCGCGCAGTCCGGTCTGTTCGTCTAAGAGTATCACATGTATGGTCTAGGGAGGTGGAGAACGTCAGACCCCTAATAACCGTACAAGTAGTGCCGGTATGGCTCATGACCATTCGAGAATCTACTGATCAGTCCACCAGTAATTCTCCATCAGCCCTGGCCAGGGACTTATGGTAATGACCAACCGATCACAGTGCGATATCAACTCCCTATACCGGGAGAGATGGATCCCTAACAGTCGCTCACTGCCTCCATGTGGCTCGGGATTGTACCCAACTAAAACCTGTTTGCACGACTCCTTTGAGCCGTGGTAGGGTAGTAATCAAAGCACAGTGGGAACTCACACGAGACAAATGACGACCTTAAGTCAACAGACTATCTGCACACATGTCACCTGAGAACTGCTATCTGACGTTAGGTATAATACCATCCAGTCAGTTCTCCTGCGAGTCCTGTCCGGTGTACCCGTAACCTAACGAGCACCTGTATACTATCTCCAGTACGACGTACTGATGGATGTGGGACATACCATCTCCCCAACTGGGATGAGAAGCGTACACACTAGTCTACTCCGGAGTATCGATGCCCTGTCTCGATAATCCTACGACTAGGGACAAGTATAGGATGTTCCTTATAGACTACCCAGCCCCCACTAGTGTGACTGCCATCACAACACTGGTAATCAAGCAAAGATCCTATGGGCTCTACTAATATGTATAAGTGATACGTTACAAGAAACATATGCACATATTAAAGTAGACACAAACCAAGTAGCATACTATCATTTTTAGCAAGACTGTCAATACAACTGTGAATATCCCAAGCTTCCATTAAGTAATATACAATCTAGTATGATACAATAATGGCCCTTAGGGCATATACACTAACAATCTTCCACTTGCACTAGGGCCATGAGCTGGCATATCGTAGACCTATCATCTCGAATAGCCTCTCGAACTGCGTCTGAGGAATGGCCTTTGTGAATGGATCAGCAATGTTATTCTCTGTCTCTACTCTTTTCACCTCGATCTCCCGGCGATCTACGATCTCCCTGATCAGTGGGCAATAAAACATTTAAAAGAAATATAGAGTATAAAATAACTTGAAATGAAATTCTCTAATTAGGGCAAATAAATTTTTTTAGACAAAAGGCACGAATAATGGAACTTCATAATAAAATAACGATAGTATGAAAATACCAATAGGAAAATTCATTAGAAAAATAAAATATGCAACGTAAATTAGAACTATTGAGAAATTTGAAAATAAAGGAGTATTTAGAGCAAAAGAATAGAATAAAGGTACTAAATCACAATTTACAATTTCATTGCATTTAAATCAAGAACTTCAACATATACAAGATTTAAATGAAAAGAAACAACTACTAAGTAGAGTGACAAAATCTTTATCTATAGTAGGAAATGTGATAACTCTGCGTCGATATTTAATCTCTGCAATCTTGTAAGGTAAGTCTGAATCTTGTGCTGGGTCCGCGCCGTCCTCGAAATTAAAGTACGAAAACAACTAAGTCGCTCAAGAAGATTTGGAGGGCGTTGACGAATCTCCACCTTGCGGCTCCTTCCTTCTAGGGCAGCCATTGACAAGATGTTCGTCGGATCCACAAATCAAGCACTGCCCTTTGGCTTGGCGACAGTCCCTATGAAAGTGTCCTGGCCTCTTGCAATAACCACAACGCTGAGCTCTCCGCTGCTTCTGTTGCTGAGTAACAAATGAGCGCTTCATCTGCACACCACTTCTTTGTCTAACAGGAATTCTTCTATGATTGAGGGCTTCCGTTGGTGCCTGAGCCATTTGCCTTCTTTGTCCTTCAGCTATGAGATCGTTTGTTCGCTCCTTGGCTTTCATTAATCCTTACAGTACACCCAAAATCTCGTCGGTTTGACTCTGGGGAGTGGAGGTAGAAGAAGAGTCGTTGGAAGACATGGTTCTGAAACAACAATTTTAGGACGACATAAGATACAAGGTATATAAGAATCCGAATAAGATGTAGAATGGACAACGAAACAAGAATATATGGTGAGATGAAATTCACACGAGTGAAAATAAAAAGTAGAACTCCAAGTCACTCAAGCAGAGTGCTGCCTTATAACTATGCTGTAGTTCATAGTTACAATCACATAACTCTACTAAGTCACTCAAAACTCTAGCGGATGGAGTGAAAAATATAGCTTGACGAACAATAGGGATTCTAGTCAAGGATAACAAGTTTACAATCTGGAATGAATGAGCGACTTAAATTGTCAAGCCCTACTCGGAAACTGTAATCCCAATCTAAACTTGGCGCTCTATACCAACAAAACCATGTCACGCCCCGCTTCCCAAAATACGGAATACGAGGGGTTGACAAGGCCAGTCATGCTCCTACGGTCAAGGAAATATCCTGCCGTAGTCACACTTCGGCTTCTAGCATTACGTGGTAATCAGTAATCAATGCACAGGTAATGAGAAATGCAGTCACTAATTCTATCAGAACAGATAAAAGATATACCAGATAGAGATCACGGGAAAGATAGCGCTGGTGTAGCTGATCTAGATGTCCGCAATATCCTCGAGGTACGACAGATCCTGATCCGAGCTAAGTCCACTTCTCACTCTGAGCATGCATACTCAGGTCGTCAGAGCGACACAATAGCAAAATATATAAATACATATATAAACACACGCAATAATGATGAACATGAAACAGTAAACATGGAGTGATGACATGAGCATGAAGTAACCGGTACATGTAAACAATAAAGCAGGTATATCGAATCAGTAATCAATGCAATGTCCATGTCACTAAACCTACCAGTCTCTAAGTCTCACTGTCCAGGTCGCTAAACCTATCGTCAGTCCAAGTGTGAGCGTCAACCACTGCAGGAGTATCCCCAACCCAAGGGTAGGCGCCAGGGGCAAGGGAACACGGGCCCGAAACACGCTCGCTAATAATCAGTAATGTCACCCATATGACTCCCAGAATCGCTGTATATGCCGGCAGTGGGACTTTAGAGATTCCGTTGATCGAACTCACACTCAAACTACCCCACATCCCGTGGTCTACATCAAACACCGACCATAAACCCAAATACTAGTCGGTCCATGACAAGTCTACGCGAGAACTGGAGACAGTGCTCCATCAAGCATGTCTCGACTAGTATCCAAGACAAATGGACAGTACTCGATGCCTTACATATGACACTAATATGAGTGCTTCCATAACCGTCCCATTCCAGTTATAGTTATACTTATATATGTCCCATAGGCGTCGACAATGCAATAACTATTTGGTTCCGTTGATTGTGTACAAGTACGCTTCACTTCACTTGTTCATTCACGCTTTTACACTAACGTACTTTCCACAATCCAATCACTAACATTTATCACTAGGTAATGTAATACGGTCAGTAGGTTATTGATGCAAAATGAACACTATCTACAGAGGTATAACAATCACGCACATGATGGAGATATAGTAAATGCGCTACCAAATACAAATGAGCAACCGGTGTCGGTTAGACTAGAAATATCATATAAAATCACACGTGCAGAATTAAGCAAAACAATATAAAAGGGGTAATCGGTATGTTTAATTATCTATCCACAAAAATTGGTTTCGCGTCAATCGGGTTTCAAGTTCGCTAGTTATGGTCATTTCCTTTTAAGTGTTCACTACCGGAAATCCAGTTTCTAAACTGGAGGTCCGTTTCATAACACGTTTTACTCCCAGTTGGGGGAATAATTAGGCGACTCTGCAGTTGGATAATATTTAGGTTTAACAGTTATTTTTCCAACGCATCATACGGATCAATAGTATCCTCTGTGTGCTGGGAGTTATACAATGTTTAATATCAGGATATGCATTCTGTCCCTGCTTGGGACTGCATCACGTACTGATGATTTAAAATATAATTAAAATAGTAAACGATGGTAAAAACGAATGAAACCACTTCCAAGAGTTATCTAACAGATTTATCTTCGCTACGGTATAGGGTTCCGCATAATATCATTTTCATACAGAGCTATAACAACATTTTAATTCAGGTGTCAACAAATAGCACTGCTCTGGACTGCAATCCAGAGTCAAATCTTGTTTCAGTTTGCATTATCGTAACAAAAAAATATTCATTAACCATCTATAGATGGTTAAGGTTCATTTAGTTGGCTTCGATATAAGCTCAGGAATGTTTCATTACGAGTTATATTCAATTAATTATGAATTTTACAATGCAAGGTATATTGCAGTTTTCAGATTTTACGACCTATTTTGGGACGTCCCTTTATGTATGAAACATAAATAATATCCATTCAAATTTCTACGCGACATTTATTAACAGAAAGGAATGTATTGATTATAAATTCCAGCATTTTCAATTGGGTTTTGATTATGGTAATCGCGGCTATCTTCTAGAACACAAACTTATTTAAAACAAGATCAACATTTATCAAATCAATTAACATAATTATATATATAGGTATAGCATGATTTAGCAAGTGAGAGAGTTCACCTGTCTTGGTCGCTGATATAGAAGCGACACCACTTGCGGACTTCGTCTCGACACACGAGACGATGCGATACTGGACATAGGCACGGCGCGGGTGCGATGAGCGGTGACTCGGTACTGGATGCAGTGGCGACGCGGGCGTGATACTGTAGTGGACGTGGCGATGACGCGGGTGCGACACGGTACTGGGCACCGTCTTGACTCGGTACGTGGTCCGGGAGCGGCACGGCGCATGCACGAGGACTGGGTATGATGTGGCATGAGGAGTGGGCACGGGGAGCGACGCGTCTTGGTACGCGGCGGCACGGAGGCGGGCACGGTGATGGTACGCGGTGGGCACGGTAGCTACGGAGCTGTCCCGGTCTGCGACGAAGGCGGCGGCGGCAACTGTGATGATGACGGTGACAGAGTGCATGTCGTAGTTAAGGTTGGCCTGAAGCAGGCTCCTGTGCAGGGAGGAGGCTCAGTGATAACAACGGGGAGCTCGGGGGCCAGCGGCGGTCGGGGAAGCTCCGGCAAAGTGGTGGTGGGCTCGTCGGTTCAGGGGGGGAGATCCGGCGTGGGCTAGGGTCATAGGGGAGCGCGGGTCTCGAGGAGCGTGAGGGGAAGTGGAGAGGCAGTGAAGGGGAGTGGGTCGCGTGGAGTTCGGTGATGGGTTCGTCGGGGCTGGGGTGCAGCGACGTGGTGAGGAGCTCGACGGTGACGAGCTCCGGCGAAGAGGTGCAGGCGATGGTGAGGGCTGTTGGGTTTGAGGTCGCAGGGGGGTCGGCTCGATGCGATGAAGGCTGGGCGATGGGGTTCTCAGTCGGGTCTGGTGGAGACGAGGTGGCAGTGGGTTCGACAGCAAGGTGGTGAACGGTGGTGAGGCAACGAAGGAGTTCGGGTGTTTGAAGGGGGAGTGGGGTGACCTCAGTTGGTGCTCGTGGAGGCGGTCGGCGGGCGGTGGTAAGGAGGAGAGAGGTGGGCTACTCGGCTTGTTGGTGGCGAGATGCTCGGAGGAGGTAGGAGAGGCGGGTGCTCGAGATGGCCGGAGCTCAGGTGCATGGACTGTGGTGAGCTTGGGTGTCTGGTGGTGTTGGGTCGCGAGGCTCGTGTTGGGACGCGGCAGCGCCCCGGCCGTCTATCCGAGGCCAACTGCGGAACAAAAAACTTTTTACGAACTGGCGCTAACCGTATCCCAAAAAATCCCGGATCGTACCATTAACCTTAAACTAGTAAACTGTATATGGGGTTTCGAGATTATACCGATCGATCCGAATCCTTCGGTCTTTAACCTCAGCCCCTAGCATGTTGCGGATGCACCGAAGAAGCTCGCTCGAATGATCTCGCTTGATCTCCGATCTCTTTCTCGCCGAAAACTGCGCCACATCAACGAATCTTTATACGGGCTCCCGCCTCTGAACCGAGGCAACTCGGACACGAAGTTTGCTAGCCGACGTGTCCAAGATTACTGTAGAGGAAGTGAAGAGCACATTGTCTCAAAACATCCAAGTGATCGGATGATAGGTTAATCGAAGTTGCCTTTGGAGAAGTGAGGAGAAAATGAGCAAATTGGAAATGGCTAAGGATTTTGTGCTAATGCAAAATGGATCATTTCCTCACTCAAAAATGGGGCTGCACCTTCACAGTGCTCGGCCAAGGCCAGGGAATCAAAGAGGAAGAGGGGGGGAGGGAGCACAAGAAAAAATGTCACAACTAAGTCTTTCAATCCATTCACAATAAATGCTAGAAATAATGCACCAAAAGAGTCAAGCTTATCCAAGAAGCTTGTTGCAGAATTCTGGAGCCCCTGTGGCCACAAAAAATCCCCCCATTTACAAAATGCAACTTTGCAAAGGAACCCCCTCACATCAATTTCAGCCAAGGAAAGAAAGGACAGAAGGCATGGCAAAAAGGAATGCAAACTGGCAACTTCAAAAAGAGATCCGGTATTAAAATTACAGGATAACTCCGCAACTGTATATGCATACCCGCATTTGTATTCCGACCGAATACAAATGCAATGAGACAAAATCTACACAGTTTAATACTAGGATCTGGCTTAAACCAAAGCCCGCTAGAATTATCCGTCCGAACAGTGACACGTGCACAAGTGCACGTGTACGTTCGAACCCTACCATAAAACCATAAGGCCTCTACAACGTTTCACCTGAATTGGGAAACTTTCAGTGGGGGACTCTAAAGACTCGTCAATACTCTGGCAGTGGGTTTAACCACAAGCCGTCAGTGGTACAAGATGTACGTAACGACTGCCCTTGTACTGGGTGAAAGGGAAACCGATGAGCGAACTCATCCTGGAACCCTACTGAACCTATGCGTGACAATATCCGTACAGTCCGGTCCGTTCTTTTATGAGTATCGCATATCGGGCCTAGGGAGCTGGTAAACGTCAGACCCCCAAAGGCAGTATAAGTCGTGTCGGAGTGTAGCCCAGAACATCCTGAGATACTACTGGAATACCTACCAGTAAATCTCGCTTACCATGGCCATGGATTTTGTGTAATGGATCTCCAGACACAGCACGATCTCACTCCCAATGTAGGGAGAGACGAATCCCCTGCCGATCCGCTCACTGCCTCCATGTGGCTCGGGACTGTACCCAACTAGAACCTGTTTGCACGACTCCTTTGAGCCGTGGTAGGGTAATAATCAAAGCACAGTGGGAACTCACACGAGATAAATGACGATCTCAGGTCGATAGACTAACCTATACACATGTCACCTGGGAATTGCTATCTGACGACGGTTTTAATAACCAGCTAGCATGTTCCCGGCGAGTCCTGTCCGGTGTACTCATAACCCAATGAGCACTTGTATACATCTTAGGTGAACCAACTGACACCAATGGTGAGACCGGCTACTGCCCCTCGTCGGGGTCTCGACTGTATACACTAGTCTACTTCGGAGTATCGATGCCCTATCTCGAAAACTCCCGCAACTAGGGACCACATTTAAGGATGTGCTTATAGACTACTCAACTCTCACGTATATGATCGCCACCATACTGCTGGTAGTCAAGTAAGAATCCTATGGGCTCTATCAACATGTAATAGTGATATATATAATGTCACCTAAAGCAGTACACGATGATAAAGATAAACCAGATAGCATACTATCATCTTGAGCAAGACTGTCCTACTGGTATAGGTCCTCCCTCAATCATTACAATCACGTGCCTGCGATCCAATAATTGACTTTGAGGGCACTATATCCAACAATCTCCCACTTGAACTTAAGGCTAATTATTGAGATGTGCATACTCACAGCCCGTGTGATACCGAACACCCAACTCCTCTACTAATCAGTTTCACAAAGCTCGTTTGTAAAACTATTGTGTTCGAGAAACAACCCAAGTGAGTGGATCCGCTCTGATGTTTCTTTCTATGTCTCTCTTAATCTTAAGTTCACGGAGAAACCCATCTCCCGAAATGAGCAATACCAGTCTTAGAATATGTCTGGATATCTGATGGGACCTTGTTCACGAATGAACTCCAAATCCAAACTTCTTAGACTGTATAGTCAACTGAACTTAATCAGTATCTTGCGCCATCCCTTCCTCCGTATCCTCTTGGACCACCTGTCCAAACTACTGCCCCTCGTCAGAGGGAAAAACTGTAACTCTGACAGTCACTCTGTCATCCAGGTCACCTTGGAAGCCTGGAATGATAACTGTCTCCCGAAGGAGGCTACCATTATCAAATCCTTTGAATATCCACTTATGTTCTAAAACTACTTCCGAACGTTTCTCCAGGATTGGATTAATATCAACTTATTGCATCTAGTGCAAAAACAACATCTGGTGTGGTACTTGACATCTCATGATCAACTCAATTGCCTAAGCAAGTGATATGCCAATCATGCACATCCCTCTCCCCTTTAGTCTATAAGACACCTTCAGAGAGGGTGACTCCATCACCTGCTGGTACACCACCATGCCAGGAGTCGTCCATTCTATATACCTTTAGAATGCTGTCTAAGTACCCAGATTGGGAAACTACCCAAATCTAGATCTAAAACCATAGATCTAGTAACCGGAATGTCTGATATGATATCCATATTCTATGAGGAGAAAACACTGTGTGATAACCATAGTATAACCGATCGCAGTATAGGAATTTTACATCCTACAATGTGTATGTCATCTAAATACCAGGATATCACACCCTACTACTTTCTTAACAGATCCATCCCCTATTCTGACGAAGTCAAAACCCATGACTGTCACATCAAAAATAGATGATCTATCTCCGCTATATCTGCTTTAGTCTATAAATAGACATAAGCTTCTTGTCCACTATGCTTCCGCTGCTCCCACTGACTACGACAACCCTCTGGCAGAATAATATATACGTGCACTTCTAAAACTAGTTTAGAACGACGCTATACTTATCCTCCTGCTGGGTTTCATAGTCTGGAACAGCAGTAATGGCAAGTCTGGGTAAACAAGAACCTCCTTGTCACCGTCCTTGAGGCTACCGGAGTACCTCTCGGGAGTCTGAGGTTACCCACCATATCTGCGGAGTGGCTAATGGAATGTCAAACCTGATTGAATCTTTTAGGTCCTATTAAATTTTCCGTAATCGTTTGCGGTTCTGGAATCTCTTCCAGTTCTACCATACTCCCACTACTGTTTTCTGAAAAAATCCATTTTACTAGAACTGTGGCGAGTCTAGAACAATATCAACATTGGTCTTTCAGATGGTAGAAAGTCAACCCTCGCCAAAGCCAAGGTCAACCCACAAACAGCCATTACAGAAACGTGCCTTGAGTTATCCAGAGTCTGGTTTTAAGAATAAGCCGGACAACTCCATATACCTTAACATCGTTAAGATATGATCCATTCTATATACAATATAGAAACAGAGGCACTGATTTAATTGGAACCAGATTCAAATCATGCAGCTGTCCCCAGTGCATGTTAACTAAATGGAGTGAGGCAGATCAGCATTACTCAACTTAAGAGTGCATCCAATTATGAGTAACCTGAAAGAGAAACAAGTTCTCTAAAACATTACTATCATCTGAATACCAACCACAAGTATCTACATCTTCGATCACCTTGAAGAATCCCGATACTTGCTACACCTGGTTGTTTACTTTATTCTTATACCTGTAACTTCTCAAACTTGGACCATGTATTTCTACGAAACACATGTTTAAAACTAGAGAAGTCACAAGTAAACAGAATATAGTACGAGGACTTACCCCTTTGTCCTAATGGACACTGGACAATATACAATACTTTGTATAAGTCCCCTTAATTTAATAACTCAAACCTTGTGCGTCGTAGGTTGAAAACTGTACTCAGGCGATTTCCTCAAATATCACCAATTACAACGAATTCCGATATAATGAGGATAATCACCTAATTCCCAATAACTTACTCCCACTCATCATCTGTAAAACCATACAGATGTGAGAATCATACCTGGTAAAGACATACCCTGGAGCAAGGGTCTAATTGGGAAATCAGTTTACAGTTAACAATACACAGTGAAACTGAAACATGAATATGTTTCGAAGGGGTATCCGGGTATTCCTAGTAATGCCTATTCCATTATCCATATTCAAGACTATAACCGTATATTTCTTTGCCATCTCTCCAAATCCCTTTATTTGTTTTTAGTTGTTACCTTCTGTACACCATCGTTAGGCTTAATGGTTTTCTTCCTTCCCTACCGTTCGGCACCAGCCTATAGTTTGTAAGAAGACTATCCAATAAGCATAATAGGTGTACTCTCCTAATCCTAGGAGTACTCGCAACCTGAGAGAAGGTGATGATAAAAGACAACTGAATAAACCTTTATTCTATTTCTCCTGAACCAGAATCCATCCCCGAACTGGAACAAGTTCCATCGAGTTCGTAAATAACCATACCATGGATTATCCAAATAACTGTGGATCTTCGTAGTGATACATGGTGTTCTGGAGAAATACAAAGGTGAAATAGGAGTGGCGATGAAATACTTGGTATGGTCGTGAATAGCAGTCGCAATTTACTTTGCCCTCTTTCTAATCCCTTTATTCTTCTTTACTTGTTACCTTCTGTACACCTCCGTTAGGCTAATTGGTTTTCTTCATTCCCTACCTTTCGGCACCTGCTTATGGTTTGGAAGAAGACTATCCAATAAGCGTAATAGGTGTATTGTCCCCTAATCCTAAGAGCCATCATAACCTGAGAGAAGGTAAAAAGGAAAAGACGGCTGAATAGTCATATTCAATCTCTCCAGAACCAGAATCCATCCTCGAATCTGGAACAAGTTCCTTCGAGTTCGTATATAACCATACGATGGATTTATCCAATGGAAGTGGATGTTCGTAGCAATACGGGGTGTTCTGGAGAAATGCAAAGGGTAAAAGAAGGAGTGGCAATGATGTATGCAAACCAGACAATCCAAAAGCCAGTGTTTTAAGAAAGTTCGGTTAACTTGGTTACTGAGTCATAGTCTAGGGTCGGGTCATGGTCACAGCCAAAGAGAGAGAGAGAGAAAAGAAACACTCTGCGTGCACTCTAACCTAGATCAGAATGGTTATCCCTTTATATAATCAGGAAATCTCCCACTATATCCTCAAATTCTCCTCCAAACCTGAAAGAAGAATTAGTCAGGATCACCTGAGGAGTAAACCAACTCATCAGTAAGCATCGGGATCCAACTATCATCGCATGATAACATGACGGAATCCACTCACGTCACCACACTCCAGAAGGTATGCGCATGCCTGGCATGTTTCAGTTTCTTTAGAAACTCCTGATGTGATTTTTACCCCTAGGACCCAAGTGACCTTGACGGAGTCAACAAATCAAAGAGTCCTAGTAAAGTTCAACCCGTCATAATCTGGATTGCATTAAACCCACCCATACATGCCCTTGACGGAGTCAACAAGGCCGCACGACTGTCCAAACAAATCGCATATCTATGCTACAAACAAGCACCACTTAGCTATCGTACACTACGCCTTGACGGAGTCAACAAACGCAGCACGAATACTAAGTACTACTTGTAAGAAATGACGGAGGGCTACGGCTGGTTTTTGGCGAAAAACCTTTAGCGTAATGAACTTGATATCGTTGAAGGAACTGCATAGCCTTTTATAAAAATATAGTGGCGAAAACCTTTGCTAAAGAGGTCACTCCCGGTGAAGGGATCTCGTCTCTTTCCCCGTAGAATGAGGTGCAGGATATTCCAACTAAATACAATGATGCAAAGCAAAAAGTAATCGACTATAGTGAAGTTATTGCCCTGACGCAAACCTCTGTCCAAGGGGTCTCTCCCGGTGAAGGGATCTCGGCCCTTGCCTCGTCGAATGAGGTGCTGGATATTCCAAACCGAATATCTCTATGCAAAACAAATGAAAGCGTCCTTGCAATAACAGCTTTTTGAAAAATTGTTCCAACAACATCTGTATAGGTCTGTTTTCCTTCCATTGATACAAATCAACGCAGTCCCATCAATTAATCACACCAGAAAAGAACGAAAATAAAATGTACGCATATGCCATCCGCATTCGCCACTGGGTCCCGTCATCACTCGTTAGGTTACTTAACTAACGACAGAGCGGGGACTGGACTAGCGTGGGTGTAAAACATATACAACATCTACTAGTGTGTGTGTGTATATATATATATATCAATATACAATAATCGCTCCAGGCGTGATAAAATGCAACATCGCAGAAAAGTAATAAGCATCACAGAACAATACAGATAATCTGGGAGCCCCGGGTTTCATAGAGACAAAAATGAAACCCGACGTTCCCCTAGTCGTGTGGATAGCCCGTGCAATGAAAACCTAGACCCCTACGAGTGCGGCAAGCTACCCGCCAAAACCAGAAGCGAGGCAGCCCCCTTCAGCATCGTGAATGGACCACCCAACACTTCACAGAATCCAGTAACTTGAGCACCCCTCCTTGGGGCAACCTATACCCCCTACGAGTGCGGCGAATAGCCCGCCAATTCTAGAGTAAGGTCCCCTCCCTCTCAAAGCCATGAGACGCGGACCCGTTGCCCTCCAGAACCCGGCTTTCCGTGCACTCCTCCGTGGGGTAAACCTAGTATAGAAAAGAAAATATATATACAACAGGTACATTGATCTCATCCCGGTCGTGCCCCAAAAGAATAATATACAAACGGGCAGTGACGGCAGTCCACATGTCGGATGCTCGCTCCGCAATATCAAATGTACAAATAAATCCAAACTGCACTACCATTGCACGCAAGCTATCCACCACGACAAATCCGCAACATCACAGCACAACACAGAACATCAACGTGAATGTCACATTCGCAAATCCGTCTAAAAGAGCTATAGCAATTAGACAAGATTTACCGATCGAATGACATTCACGGTCGCAGATATAAAGTAAGCACTGTGAACTAACTTATTTGAAATTTTCGATCGAAAAAATTTCCCGAAGTGGGCCCCAAGTACAAGTCCAGTCAAAATAATCTGGGCCAAAACTAAAAATTCCAAAAACCACAATTCCACAAAGAAGACCACCTCAAGAAAAATTGTGCAATGGAGCTACATAACTGCGGCGGAATTGCGGCCAACAACGTGGGTATGGCCGCGGTTCCGCGGTGTTACTGTGGAATCATTCTACAAAATTTCTACAGTGGTCTTGAAAAAGCCTGCCTGATTGTCTGACACAACCAAAAAAAATTTTCGACGACAAAAAAATTCGACAGAAACTTTGTACTTGGAAATGCAGTTTTGGAAATTTCGTCCGATCGATGTTTTAAACAAGTTAGAACAAGCTAGTAAAGATTAATGGCGTGGCTCTGATACTATTGTTGGGACGCAGCAGCGCCCCGGCGTCTATCCGAGGCCAATTGCGGAACAAAAAGCTTTTTACGAACTGGCGCTAACCGCATCCCAAAAAATCCCGGATCGTACCATTAACCTTAAACTAGTAAACTGTAAACGGGGTTTCGAGA
The DNA here is from genome assembly GCA_030015575.1 of Agapanthus africanus. Taxonomy (NCBI): domain Eukaryota; kingdom Viridiplantae; phylum Streptophyta; class Magnoliopsida; order Asparagales; family Amaryllidaceae; genus Agapanthus; species Agapanthus africanus. The sequence continues at coordinate 325,593,148 of JASDDO010000012.1, read as the reverse complement.
TTATACCGATCGATCCGAGTCCTTCGGTCTTTAACCTCATCCCCTAGCATATTGCGGATGCACCGACGAAGCTCGCTCGAATGATCTCGCTTGATCTCCGATCTCTTCCTCGCCGAAAACTGCGCCACATCAACGAATATTTATACGGGCTCCCGCCTCTGAACCGAGGCAACTCGGACACGAACTTTGCTAGACGACGTGTCCAAGATTGCTGTAGAGGAAGTGAAGAGCACTTTGTCTTAAAACATCCAAGTGATCGGATGATAGGTTAATCGAAGTTGTCTTTGGAGAAGTGAGGAGAAAATGAGCAAATTGGAAATGGCTAAGGATTTTGTGCTAATGCAAAATGGATCATTTCCTTACTCAAAAATGGGGCTGCACCTTCACAGTGCTCGGCCAAGGCCAGGGAATCAAAGAGGAGGAGGGGGGAGCACAAGAAAAAATGTCACAACCAAGTCTTTCAATCCATTCACAATAAATGCTTGCAATAATGCACCAAAAGAGTCAAGCTTATCCAAGAAGCTTGCTGCAGAATTCTGGAACCCCTGTGACCACAAAAAGGCCCCCCGCTCGCATCAATTTCAGCCGAGGAAAGAAAGGACAGAAGGCATGGCTAAAATGGAATGCAAACTGGCAACTTAAAAAAGCGACCCGGTAACAAAATTACAGGAAAACTCCGCAACTTTATATGCATACCCGCATTTGTATTCTGATCGAATACAAATGCAATGAGACAAAATCTACACAGTTTAATACTAGGATCTGGCTTAAACCAAAGCCCGCTATTATTATCCGTCCGAACCGTGACACGTGCACAAGTGCACGTGTACGTTCGAACCCTGCCATAAAACCATACGGCCTCTACAACGTTTCGCCTGAACTGGGAAACTTTCAGTGGGGGACTCTAAAGACTCGTCAATACTATGGCAGTGGGTTTAACCACAAGCCGTCAGTGGTACTAGCTGTACGTAACGGCTGCCCATGTACTGAGTGAAAGGGAAACTGATGAGAGAACTCATCCTGGAACCTTACTGAACCTATGTGTGACAATATCCGTACAGTCCGGTCCGTTCGTCTATGAGTATCGCATATCGGGCCTAGGGAGATGGTAAATGTTAGACCCCCAAAAGCGGTATAAGTCGTGTCGGAGTGTAGCCCAGAACACCCTGAGATACTACTGGAATACCTACCAGTAAATCTCGCTTACCATGGCCATGGATTTTGTGTAATGGCTCTCCAGACACAGCACGATCTCACTCCCAACGTAGGGAGAGACGAATCCCCTGCCGATCCGCTCACTGCCTCCAAGTGGCTCGGGACTGTACCCAACTAGAACCTGTTTGCACGACTCTTTTGAGCCGTGGTAGGGTAATAATCAAAGCACAGTGGGAACTCACACGAGACAAATGACGATCTCAGGTCGATAGACTAACCTGTACATATGTCACCTGGGAATTGTTATCTGACGATGGTTTTAATAACCAGCTAGCATGTTCCCGACGAGTCCTGTCCGGTGTACTCATAACCCAATGAGCACCTGTATACATCTTAGGTGAACCAACTGACACCAATGGCTTGTGAGACCGGCCACCGTCCCTCGTCGGGGTCTCGACTATATACACTAGTCTACTCCGGAGTATCGATGCCCTATCTCGAAAACTCCCGCGACTAGGGCCACATTTAAGGATGTGCTTATAGACTACCCAACTCTCACGTATATGATCGCCACCATACTGCTGGTAGTCAAGCAAGAATCATATGGGCTCTATCAACGTGTAATAGTGATATATATAATGTTACCTAAAGCAGTACACGATGATAAAGATAAACCAGATGTCATACTATCATCTCGAGTAAGACTGTCCAACTGGTATAGGTCCTCCCTCAATCATTGAAATCACGTGCCCGCGATCCAATAATTGACTTTGAGGGCACTATATCCAACAGCTCGGTGCAGGCGATGGAGGCGACGGGGTGATTGGTAGGGATTCTGCGTGTTCAAGTTTAGTTAATTACCGCAATCTAGACGGTTTCACTTGTAGCTAGCCGGTTGAGTACGGGTCGTCCGCAGGGAGATGGGAATCTTTTTCTAAGTGTTTTAACGAGTTAAGTCCAATTTTCTAGATTTTGTTGTGATTAATTAAGTGTTAAAATGATATGTAAAGAGAGTTTGTTAGGGTTAAAATTAGGTTAGTTTGAGTTAGGAGTCGCTCACCTCTTTCGTTGCCCCTCTTAATATCGGTGTTACGGTAATCGGCAACAACGGGGATTAGCACGACTAGGAAGGAACTTGCGAGTATAAGCTAGGCTTTCCAACGCATAAGTTCTTCCTTTTGGTGCTTGTCCGTCCGTTCTTGGCTCTTAGCCATAACCTCCGGTTAATTCAACCACAACCGGTCTCACTACGGAATCATCGCTATCATGTAGGATAGGGTGCCGTAAGGAGCGGATTGTGGTTCAATTAACGGGAGTCGATTTAAGATGTTGGGCAAGGAAAGAGTGAGAGAGATTTCCTTCTCTCAAACTTCCCTTATCCTACCCTAACAAGTATGAAACTACTCATACATCATAATGAAAAGAAAACAAAACAAAAGAGGAAGATAGAAAGAAGGAGATTAGAAGATAACAACTAGCTATTTGCGACCTCACCTCGGCAAGGATCAAGCGTAAGTATCATGGTTGTTTTAAGGATAAAGGAAAAGAGAAAAAACAGAAACAACAAGAAATAACAACAACTAAGTTAACAAATGAAAATTACAAGCAATAATAAGAGAACAAGACAAGCATCATAATAAAAAGAACTCCTTTATTCATTCTTCACTCACAAAAGCTCACTACAAGATTTTTAATGGAGAAGAGATGAGAGGAGGAAGAAGAACAACAACTAAAACCTAAAAAATAAATACAAGATTATGCACCCTTTGGCTTCACAAGTTCTGGACTATTTATAGGCAGGTAACAGAAATTCTAGGGCAACATTCTGGACCCATGTGAAAAGACCCAACTACCCATGAAAAACGACACACTGAAGGCCCAGTACGGCCGCGGATCCGCGGCCTATACCCCCTATTGGCCGCGGATCCGCGGCCCTATGGTGGAATTGGGGCATGGGGTTTTTGGTGCTTTCCTGGTTTGCTGTGTCTTTTATTCTGGCATATGATTTTTCTCAGATTTGCTTCACGATTTTTCCAGAATTCCTGTTGATCAAAAAGGTGATTGGATGTGTATCTTTTGTCATGATTTTCTTGAGCTCCGCGTAGATTTCTTGGATCTTGTGTTGTCATTGAGCCTTGTGTATGAAAATGACATAGATTTGCCATTTTGTCTTTTAATCTGATGTGCGACAACATACGGATAAAGAGCGGAGACCCGTGTTTTATCTGTGGTTAGCAGGAACCCGGGTTTTGTCGTGTTTTTCCATGGATTTCACCGTTTAGAGCCGAGAACCTGTATCCTGCAATTGACTAGCAAACACGGCTCAAGAGTACCTACCGATATGCAATGTGATAAAAATTGGGCGGTATGAAAATGCAAAAATCTGATATGAACACGGGGTCGAAGCTCCGGCAAGGTGATCGACGGTGGGGGCAGAGGTGAGGTCGGGGCTGTGTGTTCGATGGTAGCGGGGGAGCTTCAGCGGTAGGTTTACAGTAGGGTGCTCGGGGTGAGGAAGATGAAGACGATGTGGGTGCGTGGGAGGGAAGAGTGGAGAGCGAGAGTGAGGAAATGAGAACGAGAGAGGGGGTAACGTGAGGGAGATGGTGGCCGCGGGGTCAGTTGGCGTTGGCTCCGTCGTGAGAGCGAGTCGAGCGGGGGAGGGGAGAGACGTGGGCGAAGGAGATGGGGGTCGTGGTTGAGCGGGTCGTGGGGGTTTGTTGGGCGAAGACGAGGTCGCGGGGGTTCGTTGGCGGAGGACCGTTGCGAGGAGGGGGTCGTGGGGAAGTGGCAGGAAAAGAAGGCGAGGGAGAAGAAGAAGAAAGGAGGGGGGAGGTAACGGGTCGGGTTCGGGTTCGGGTTCGGGGAGGGTAGGTTAGGGAATGGGCTGGGTTCGGGGAGAGAAAAGGAAAAGGAGAGTTGGGGGGTGGAGGGGGGTGGGCTGAGCGAATAGATTGGGAAAAATTAAAGGGATTAGGTTAAATTACGATAAGGTAAATATAATTAGGTTTTGGAAAAATATAGAAAAATTTGTAGAAAAATTTGCGGAAAATATTTATTAAATAACAGTAAATATTTATAGGGGACTGGGTATTACACCCATCGCCAGAGATAACTGGTCGCGATATCATGAATTAAGCACGCGCTCGCTCGCTCACTGCCCCCTCGGTGCTGGGTGGAGAGGAGCGGAGGGATTTGATGAGGTCGCTGATGTAGAACCTGATCTGCTCGGGACATGGTTGATTGGGGTTTGATTATAAATATAACATTAATTAGTCTACTTAGGTTAATCTATATATTTTTACATTTACTTTATTTTTAATGTTTTCAAAATTGTCTTGTAAATTCCTTCCTTCAATCCATCCATCATAAAACAATCTTCTTTCAAAAAGAAAAATAGGAAGGGAAAAATAAACAGAAAGAATAAAGAGAAACCTTATAACATGTATCTTTCAATATTTGGATCTAATATTTTTGTGTTTGGTAATTGACCCTCCCAAACAATGGAAAAAATTATTAATAAATTCTTTTCCACGAATTCAATTCATCAATAACGGTGGATCTTTTTCTTTTTTCCTTTTTTGGATGGGCTTGCGATTGTGCAGTATTTTGCAATCGAAAATTTACCAATTTTAGAAATTAATTGGATATTTTGAAGACCTTTATTTGCTTGGCCATCAAGAAGCAAGTTCGGTTTGTGAAAGAGTTGAGGAGAAGAAGAAGAGGAAAAAAGAATAAAAAAAGGAGTGGCTTTAACAATCAAAGCTGGAAAGGACTCAAAGCAGTGCTAATTTTAACGAGAAAAACTTAAAATGTACTTGTCCTTTATCTTATAAAATTGGCAGGACGAGATGAATAAAAGACAAAATAATATAAAGGTAACCGACACATGTCATGCTATCAGTAGTGTAACCGGAATCTATAAACTTTGACTGGTTTGCACGTTTTACCAAGACAACATCAGAAGGACCAAAGAATTTCTCATTTTTATTGGACCGAACCATCCATAAATGCCAAAAGTGTACCTTTCATTGGGAGAATTTCTTTGGTGCCTTTGATTTGGAAAAAACTTCTATGCAAGGGTTTGCATGGTGCAAGTTACTTGCAAGCCCTTGAATGGCTTTCCTTGCACAAATCCCAAAACCATCCAAGGGCTTGCAAGTGGCTTGAACCATGCAAGCCCTTGCATACTAGTTTTTTCCATTTGATTTCAGGCTTCTTCCGGTATATCCAATTAAAACACGCAACCTGTTAGTCACTTTAAAATAACCCATAATGTGTGTTGTCAAATCAAACCCTTCCGGCTGTCAGCTCACCTCTCTCTTCCTTTTTCTGTTGCATCCGACAACTTCTTCTTCCTCATCAACTTTTTCTTTTTCTTTTTTTTTAAAATAAAAATGAAAATTCTTCCCTCTTCTGGTTATCTTCACTTACACTAACCACTAAATTTTGACACAGATTCCTTGTCTCAACCCAATCGTTGTCGCTGATGAGAGCTTGGAAAAAATATATTCCTTGTGGTCGCTGATGCAGCGGTTTCCGCTGTAGTCTTCATCGATGTTCGCAGTCGAGGGTTCACTTTGTAATAGGCTATTTATGTGGCGACGATTTCGGATGCACACTCCACGAGCTGAGGTTGCATGCATGTGTTGACGATTTTTATGGCCTCGTCTCTTTTTTATTTTTGTTTTCTAAAGATGAAGTTTTGAATTTGGTTTCATGTGCATAGAAAGCGGAACTTGAAGTTTTACGGACCACCTGGAATTATTTTTGTACTCTAAGGTGCTGAAATGAGTAATTGGATTTATCTTTTTAATTTACGGACCATATTCTTAACATGTTCAGAACGGTTGGTAACAGGTAACCGGCTGTGTTGGTTACTTGGTTGATCCAACAAAGGATAATAGCACCGTACTTGTCCATTGGTTTATTATTAAATGCACCTGAGACGGACTCGGTACAATCAAGTAGAGGAAGCCAAATAGAATGGATTCTTGATGGGCAATTATATGATGCTAAGCTTTGATAATGCCAACAATAATTGGATCGAACAAATAATCCAATCGCTTTTGGGGCATGCGGGAACTGAACCAGGCAGGTTTATCACCATGTCACAATGGCACTCATTAGAATGATGAACACACCTGATAGTGCTCAATATTGGCGATCCCTAAGATTATGACACGTGGCAGGTGATGTGTCCCGGAACTCAGAAGAAAGGACCCGCAGGGGCCGATCAGGCCACCTCGTGCCCGACCAGCAAGCACAAGCTGGCACCCCTCGGGGCCCCTGCAAATTGGCCTCCTCGGCTTCTCAGCTCGCCCCCAAGATACCACAGGACCAAGACTCCTCGGCCTCCTTGCTCGTCCCTGAGCTTCCGCCGAGGACGTCTTCCTCGGCCCTCTGACCTACTCTCGGGCGTAACCGCCGCTCCGCGAATCTCGCCATGCGTGGATTTTACGCCAGCAACGTCCAACGTTCCACGCCATCACGATCCCCATTGATGGGCGATCCACTCTCTACGCGGGCGTGACGTCGGGAGCGTAACTGCCGGCGAGATTCTCGCGCCCACTGCTGCGTGCTCCGCCGCTATATAAACCCCCATCACAGAGGGGTTAGGTAAGCAATTTTTTACACTTTTACGCCGTTACTCTGCTCGAATCTCATCACTAACTTGAGCGTCGGAGGGTCCTTGGTGGTACCAAACCACCCCGGGACTTCTTTGCAGGTACTCGGCGGCAACTCTCTCACCTCACCTCTTACTCCAAAAACCCATTGAGACTCACACGCAACGAAGGATAATCAGCTAAGTTCACCGCGAGATCAACAGAAGACAACATCTGACGGAGACCCGATAAGGAGCTCCATCAGTTGGCGCCGTCTGTAGGAACAGTAACTCCACAAAATACAAAGTTGGCCTTCCGATCTCCGCCCGCATGACAACCGATTCCCCTAAAGATCCGAACGCCCGTTGTCGCCTCCTTCGCAACGGAGACGCGGGCGAACCCTCGCCCGAGGTCGTCGGTCTCCCCGCTGGCTACGGCCTCACAGGCTCCGGCGGCCGCCCGGGAAAAAAGGCTAGGGGCCGGGAGCCCATCACCTTTGGCGACGAGGATCTCCACGGCATATCTGTGCCCCATAGCGACCCGCTGGTGATCGTAGCACAAATTCACCAATACGAGGTGCACCGAATACTCATCGATTCGGGCAGCTCGGTGAACATCCTCTTCCATGACTGCTTTTTGCAAATGGGGCTGGCCCCCGCAGACTTGAGACCGACCTCCCACGTCCTTTCGGGGTTCACCAACCACTCCATCCCGGCACAAGGGGTGGTCACCCTACAGTTCACGATCGGGGAGTCCAGCCGCACGCGCATTCTGCCTGTGGACTTCATTGTGGCTAGGGTCCCATCGGTCTACAACGTCCTCCTCGGCCGGCTGACACTGAACTCCCTCCAGGCCCAGATCTCGACATACCACCTGGCGATAAAATTCCCCCTCGATCAGGATGGGGTGGGCCGGGCATACGGGAGCCAGCGGTGTTGGAAATAGTGCCCTAAGAGTCAATTATTGGATCACAGGCACGTGATTGCAATGATTGAGGGAAGACCTGTCCCAGTAGGACAGTCTTACTCAAGATGATAGTATGCTATCTGGTTTATCTTTATCATCGTGTACTGCTTTAGGTGACCTTACAGGTCACTATTGCACGTTGATAGAGCCCCTAGGATTCTTGCTTGACTGCCAGCAGTATGGGGGCGATCATATACGTAGGAGCTGGTAGTCTATAAGCACATCCTTAAAAGGTCCCTAGTCGTGGGAGTTTCGAGACAGGGCATCGATACTCCAGAGTAGACTAGTGTATACAGTCGAGACCCCGACGAGGGGCGGTGGCCGGTCTCATAAGCCACTGGTGTCAGTTGGTTCACCTAAGATGTATACAGGTGCTCATTGGGTTATGAGTACACCGGACAGGACTCGCTGGGAACATGCTAGTTGGTCTTATACTTGACATCAGATAGCAGTTCCCTGGTGACATGTGTACATGTTAGTTCATCGACCTGAGATCGTCATTTGTCTCGTGTGAGTTCCCACTGTACTTTGATTACTACCCTACCACACTCAAAGGAGACGTGCAAACAGGTTTTAGTTGGGTACAGTCCCGAGCCACATGGAGGCAGTGAGCGGATCTTCAGGGGTTCGTCTCTCCCGGTATTGGAGGTGAGGTCGGCTGTGTCTAGGAGAGCCATTACACGAAGTCCTTGGCCAAGGCAGGAGATTTACTGGTAGGTATTCCAGTAGTATCTCAGGGTGTTCTGGGCTACATTCCGACACGACTTGTACCGCTTTTGGGGGTCTGACTTTTACCAACCCCCTAGGCCCGCCATGAGATGCTCATAGACGAACGGATCGGACTGTACGGATATTGTCACTGACAGGCTCAGTAGGGTGTCAGGATGAGTTCGCTCATCGACGTCCCTTTTGGTCAATACCTGGTAGCCCGTTACGTATAGGCTAATACCTCTGACGTGCTAGTGGTTAAATCCACAACCAAAGTATTGACGAGTCTTTAGAGTCCCCCACAGACCAGTTTCTCAAGTTTCGGGCGAAACGCTGTAGAGGACGTATGGAGATATGGCAGGGTTCGATCAGATACGTGCGGTATTGCACGGATCATGATCGGACGGATAATACTAGCGGGCTTTGGTTTAAGCCGGATCCTAGTATTGTACAGTGTAGATTTTGTCTCATTGCATTTGTATTCGGTCGGAATACAAATGCGGGTATGTATATACAGTAGCGGGGTTTCCTGTAATTTATTACGGGATCTGTTTTCTGAAGTTGCCAGTTTGCTTTCCGTTTCGGCCATTTTCCTTTGTATCTTTCCTTGGCTGAAGATTGGTGGAGGAGGGCTTATTTGTATTTGTGCAAATAAGCATTTTGGAGGGTTGTTTTTGCAAGTAGTTGCATCATGATGGTTTCATGATGGTGCACTTTCATTTGACTTCTTTTCCTCATCATTGCTTGACTTTGGGTGTGATGATTGGTTGATGGAGTGTTGGACTTTCATTGTGATCATTGCTTATTATCATGACCCTTTCTCTCTCTTGCATTATTCTTGTGGCTCCCTCATCCATTCACTCTCCTCCCATTCCTTTCCTTGTTACATGGCTGGCCAAAGAGAGGGTGGGGCTGCCCATTATTTTTGTGGGGATTTTTGGTTCTCTTGGGCTTGCAAAAATCCCCAATTTCATCTCCAAAAATGCTATCATCTCAATCCTCCACCAATGGTGTAACATTTCGAAATAATAAAAATATTATTTTTGGGAAATTTATAATTTAATATTATTTTATTGAATATTTTAATAATTCGGTATAATTAAATACAAATAAATGGGGAAAATTTTTGGAAAATTCTAAAATAGGGTAAATTAGAGAATTATGCCATTTCTAAGTTTAATTGATTAGTTATATGCTAATTTAGTGCTAATCGCGATTAAAATTCGCTAATCGGTTTTTTAGCATTTTTGTGCAAAACATGCACATATCACTTTTTCACACTTGTGCATTTTCTTGCCATGGTTCACTTTGGGTTTACTATTCTTGGGAGAAGGATTTTGAGAGAATAAGAAAAAGAAAATGGGAAAAGAATAAAGAAATGAGGTATGGTGAGAGAGAGAAAGGTATGGGTTTTCTTTGACTTTGGACTTAGCTATTCTCTTCATTCCTCATTCATTTTCCCTCCCTCTCCCTCCATTGCTGCTGCTGCTCCTGCACCTCACCTCCCTCCCCTCTTCAATGCCCTATAAACACCTCTAAAACAACTCCAAAACCCCACTCTCATTTCATTAAAAGTGTGCACAAGCTCAAGATCTACACTTGGCGCTAAAGAAGCAAGGATTTTGGCCACTAGGGGCAACTCAAGAAAATTCTTGAGTTGCCAAATGAGGTATTTTCTGGATCATTAACTTAGTTTTAGCATTTCCTTTACCCCTATGTTTAGATTGAACCAATATTGTGTGATATTGTGGAGTTAAGGAAAACCTAGTTAGGGTTTGAGGAAATTATGAGTTGTAATGTGAAATTGAGTTCAGTAGAGGCTTCACCAACACCCTAGTGTATGAATTAAGACCCAAACCTGAGACTTAAGACCCGGATTACGGATTTAGAAACCGATATCGGGGAATTTGTGAAATCTGTGAGAGGTATATTGAATCTGCTATCACACGAGACATCCTAAATTAAAATTGATTGGACAGTGACATGTGCAGGCACCCAGGAAGCTACCACCTAGACCCCAACCCCTAACTCATCAAGCCGGCCGCAGATTTATCCATTCTGGCCGCAATTTGCGGCCAGACCATGGTGGATTTTCCTCGTTTTGGTTTTGGTGTTCCCTTATCTGTAGATTAGGCCCCTGGTATATATAGATTTGTCCAATTTGACCTAGGGTGAAATCTGGAACATATTTCCTAAGTTGTTGTTTTGGATTCGTGTTTCCGTATTCCGTATTCTTAATTCTGAATTTGTGTCTTGTGTTTTACCTCGACTATTTGGCGTTTATATGACGATATAGAGGATTTTATTGATGGTTTTGAAGGCGTGCCATAGGTTCTAACCTATATGCCCCTTATCGTATCGTTTTGGGATTCGTATGCCGTTTTAGTTTTGAATTGGTTTTAATGTGCATATACGACATTTTGATGTGTAGGTACCCCATGAAGACTTCGGGACGACAAGCAAACGCGTGGTGACATCGAAAGATAAAGACGCAAGGTGAGTAGATTATATCTACAGGGGGAAGTCGGGTGGATGGCGTATAGCACCCTCGCAGTCCGTAGTTGTTATTATATATGATAGTTAGGTGTATTATGGATAGTGTAGGGTTAGAGGTGACTAGTGTAGTTCATAGTCGCGAACCCTAGAATAGATTTACACCTACACGCACGCCCTTGAATATTCCTTTCACTTGCACTGTGTTTGATGATATTGGATGACATTGGAGATGAGTCGATGATGTTGGGCATTGTGCCGCGAGATCGGTGATTTGATGTGATTCGTATTTGGGATACGATACGTGATCTCTAGCGGGCCTTGGGACGTGTGCTTGCACACGCAGTATATAGATGATATTGATTTGTACTAGACTTAGATCTGTACCCTAGATTATATGATATGATGATAATGATACCTGATATTTGATGAGAGGAATGTGATACTGACCCGTACCCAGCTATTGGGATGCCGTACGACGATTTACCGTACGAGCTTTATATTGATGATAGATCCGCACTCATGACTTGAGGATGTCATATGATATGTTGTAGCGTACGCGATACTATTGAGACGGGATCACCGACTATTATATCCATATATAGACTCAGATTTAGGTGGTTTCCATACCCCTCTCGATTGACTTGATACTTAGATCTGTAGTTTGCATAGTAGATGTTAGACTAGACTCGAGTCATTCTTATTTCAAATGGCATAACTGCATGACACATACATTTGGGTGTAGATTCTTTACTGTTACGTTGATTATTCGATTTCCGCATATTCATGCTATTCACGTTGCTTTGCATATGTTTATTGCTATATTATTATCATGCTGTTAGGACACCAGCACCATTATCGATGATGCGTATGTTCCACGTACACTTGCTTGCCGGCTCACACACTTCATCATCGATAATTGCCATGCCACTATACTGTAGTACTGTTGCATTCATGAAATGATTCTTGCATGGCATATTGTACACTTATACCTGTACACAAACATAGATGATTCTGACTTGATTAGAGATTTGGGAACCGCAAGATGTTCTTCAAAACTGATTCGTTTTAAAAGAGCGGTTTCCCTCGACATGTGCACATTACTATTCCATGTTGCATGATTTCTGATATGCTTACCTTTCTTTACATGTCGCATACATCATGTTTTGATTATACGCATTGAGATAGGTTGTTTCCATGATATTTCGATTTGGGAACCATGGGTATTTCAAAAGAGATATATAATTGTGTTAAAAACCCGGTTACCCTTGATATGATATTTCAGTGCGTCCACCATGTGTTTTCTCGGTGCTGAGAGCGACATGTGAAACCCGATTCGAGGAGGCGGATGAGGCCGATTGCGGGTGCATGGTGGACCCGGTATGGTACCCCGGGACGAGAACGGTTTCGCTGTGTAGTAGACGGTGAGCCTGGCAGAGGGACTACTACCTACCGGTGATTGGTTGGACCTGGCGGTTATCCAGAGGATACTGACCAGAGTCGATAGATGGATATGGGCGTACAGCCGGGGCCGAGGGCCGATTCCGCAGACATAGCCCGTGGGCTGATCCGGACTGACGGAGCCCGATAGATGAGGATTTACGTGTCGATGCTAGGCACGGGTTTCATGATGTTTTCCATGATTTGATTATATCCTCGCATTTGCATGCATGATGCTTATTGTCATTGGGTGACGGGTGGACGGGTTCCACGTTTACTGTCATTGGGTGACGGGTGGACGGGTTCCACGTTTATTGTCATTGGGTGATGGGTGGATGGGTTCCACGTTTATACAGACATTGATCACATACAGACTTTGATTACATTGATCATACTTCATTTGTATATATAACAGGGTACGAAGGCGCTGTTATATATACCTTTACACCAATATTAGTGGAATGGGACGCTAATATATGTGTATTGATATTCATTTGATACTTCATCATGTTTACTTCATGCAGACATACCTCACATTTATGACATGTTATTATCTGAGGCACCGGCACGAGTACTTAGCACTACCTACATGATTAGATGTTACATTGCCACATTATCATGCTTCAGACTTACTCTTGAGGGTTATATTTTATACTGATTGTATTGACCTAGGATTATGTCTTGCATTCGGTTTCTGCTTGTAGATATTTCTATTCACGAGTTGGCAACTCACCCCCGTTGTGCCACAGTTCTTGCAGGTTTTGCCGTACAGGTTCCATTGCGGCATTTCTGGCACACTGCTTCCTTGTGGGTGAATTGCATTTGGTAGGTGGATTCTTTTGCATCAAGAACCACCATTGCACCTGTATTATTCATTGTATCTAGAATTTCCATCAACCAAAACCTGTATATTGTTTCAGACTCAGACACTAGTGATGTATTATTTCGACCCTAGAGTCGCGCTTAGTAGTGTTACAGTTTTCATGCTTATCTGGGTTTCTTTTGAATTTTGATCCTCGCCATTCGGCGTTGTATAGTATATTGCTTGTTGTTTATTTATCCTTAAAATGGTTTTAGATTTCTGGGTTTTTGGCTTACTTGGATCAAATGGAGTCCTATAGACTTCATATGGTTCAAGGGCCAGTCATGTGCTCTTTCGGGTCGTGACAAATGGCAACTTCCACAACCCCAAAGAGACATGGAGTTCTACAGCTAATTCTATAGCACTTCTTGGGCACGTCGGTTCGCCAACTTCGTGCCCGAGTTGCCTCGGTCCAGAGGTGGGAGCCCGTAAAAGAAGCCGGCGATGTGGCGCCCTTCCGGCGAGGAGGCGAAGACCAGAGATTCCGCGTGGAGATTGGGACGATGACGAGAAGACCGAAGGACACGGATCGCTCGGTATATCTCTCTACCCGTTGTTTAGTTAGCTAGGACTAGATTAATGGCCCGATCCGGGATTTTAGTGCGCGGTGGTGCCGGTTTAAAAGTTAAAGTAAATTATCGTTTCCGCATTTTGGCCTCGGATTGACGGCCGGGGCGCCGCCGTGCACTTACATTGGTATCAGAGCCAGGCCATTATCCTAGTCTAGCTTGGTCTAACGTGTTTACATTTTCGATTGGACAAAAATCCCAAAACCGCGATTTCAAAGAATCAGTTTTCTGTCGAATTATTTTTGGCTCTAAAATTTTTCAGTACATTGCAGAAAGACATGCAGGAAATTTTAAGACTTCTGTGAAAAAATGGTAGTGTAACACTGTAGAACGACCGCGGAACCGCGGCCAAACCCCTGTTCCGGCCGCGGTTCCGCCGCAGCACAGTGCCTTCACTGCACCATTTTTGTACAGTGATCTTTGTACAGGGAAATTGGGGTTTTGGAATATTCTTTTTGGGCCCAGAATTTCTTTAAGTGCTACAGTAGTGCTTGGGGGCCCACTTGGGAAAATTTGATCGATCGAATATTTTAAACATGTTAGTTCACATAATTTACATTATATCTGCGACCGTGAATGTTACTTGATCGGTAAATCCTGTCTAACTGCTATAGCCCGGTTAGACGGATTTGCGAACGTGACATTCACGTTGATGTTCTGTGTTGTGCTGTGATGTTGCGGATTGGTCATGGGGATAGCCTGGATGCAATGGTAGTACAGTTTTGTTTTATATGTACATTTGATATTGCGGGGCGAGCGTCCAACATGTGGACTGCCGTCACTGCCTGTTTGTCTATTATTCTTTTGGGTCACGACCGGGGTGAGGTCGATGTACCCGTTGTATGTATATTTTACTTTCTGTACTAGGATTACCCCAAGGTGGGGTGCACGGATAGCCGGGTTCTAGAGGGCAACGGGCCCGCATCTCATGGCATTGAGACGGAGGGGGCTTTACTCTAGAATTGGCGGGCTATTCGCCGCACTCGTAGGGGGTACAGGTTGACCCAGGAGGGGTGCCCAAGTTACCGGATTCCGTGAAGTGTTGGGTAGTCCATTCACGTTGCTGAAGGGGGCTACTTCGCTTCAGGTTTTGGCGGGTAACTTGCCGCGCCCGTAGGGGTCTAGGATTTCATTGCACAGGCTATCCACACGACCAGGGGAACGTCGGGTTTCAGCAGCGGCTCTATGAAACCCGAGGATCCCAGATATCTGTATTGTTCTGTGATGCTTATTACATTTATGTGATGTTGCATTTTATCACGCCTTGAGCGAAATATTATATATTGATATATATACTAGTAGATGTTGTATATGTTTTGCATCCGCGCTAGTCCAGTCCCCGCTCTGTCGTTAGTTAACTAACCTAACGGGTAATGACGGGACCCAGTGGCGAATGCGGATGGCATATACGTACATCATTATTTTCGTTCTTTATTGGTGTGATCAATTGATGGGATTGCGTTGATTCGGATCAATGCAAACTAAACAAACCTATTCTGATGTTGTTGGAACTTTTTTCAAAAAGCTGTTATTGCAAGGACGTTCTCTTTTGTTTTGCATCGTGGTATTCAGTTGGAATATCCTGCTCCTCAGTCGACGAGGCAAGGGCCGAGATCCCTTCACCGGGAGTGACCCCTTGGACAGAAGTTTGTGTCAGGGCAATAACTTCACTATAGCCGATTACTTTTGCTTTGCATCGTGGTATTCAGTTGGAATATCCTGCACCTCATTCTACGGGGAAAGAGCCGAGATCCCTTCACCGGGTGTGACCTCTTTAGCAAAGGTTTTCGTCACTATATTTTTATAAAAGCTATCCGGTTTCTTCAACGATATCAAGTTCATTACGTTAAAGGTTTTTCGCCAAAAATCATTCGTAGCCCTCCGTCATTTCAGGAAGGTAGCACATAGTATTCATGCTATGTATGTTGGCCTTCGTTAAGGCATAGTGTATGGTAGCTATTTGTTACTTTTCTGTTGCATAGATAGATGCGTTGGTTTGGGACAGTCGTACTACTATTTTGGCCTTCGTCAAGGGTATGCACGGGTGGGTTCAAATTAACCTGGAGAATGACGGGTAGAACTTGACATGTGACTTATGATTTGTTGGTCTTCGTCAAGGTCATAAGAGCATGGGGCAAAAATCACATCGGGAGTTTCTAAAGAAACTGAAACTTGCCAGATATGAGCATACCTTCTGGAGTGTGATAACGTGAGCGAAGTCCGTCACGTTATCATGCGATGATAGTTGGATCCCGATTCCCACTGATGAGTTAGTTTACTCCTCGGATGATCTCGACTAAGTCTTCTTTTTGGTTTGGGGAAGAATTTGACGTTACAGTGGGAGGTTTCCTGATTAGATAAATTGGTAACCATTCTGATCTAGGTTAGAGTGCACGCTGAGTGTTTCTTTTCTCTCTCTCTTTGGCAGCGACCATGACCCGACCCTAAGACTATGACTCAGTGACCAATATTAACCGAACCTTCTTAAACACTGGCTTTTGGATTGTCAGTGTTGCATACCTCATTGCCACTCCTACTTTTACCCTTTTCTCCAGGGCACCCCGTATTACTACGAACGTCCACTTCCATTGGACAAAACCATCGTATGGTTATATACGAACTCGAAGGAATTTATTCGAGGATGGTTTCCGGTTCTGGAGAAAACGAATAGGACTATTCAGTTGTCTTTTCCTTTTACCTTCTCTCAGGTTGCGAGTACTCCTTGGTTTAGGAGATAGTACACCTATTACGCAAATTGGATAGTCTTCTTCCAAACCATAGGCAGGTGCCGACCGGTAGGGAATGAAGAAAACCAATTAGCATAACGATGGTGTACAGAAGGTATTAACTAAAGACATATCAAGGGATTAGTAAGAGGGCAAAGTAAACTGCGACTGCTATTCACGACCAAACCAAGTATTTCATTACCACTCCCACTTCACCTTTGTATTTTTCCAGGACACTCTGTATCACTACGAAGATCCACAGTTTATTGGATACTCCATCGTATGGTTATATACGAACTCGAAAGGAACTTGTTCCAGTTCGGGGATGGATTCTGGTTCAGGAGAAATAGGAATAAGGTTTATTCAGGTGTCTTTTATCTTCACCTTCTCTCGCATTGCGAGTGCTCCTAGGATTAGGACAGTACACCCATTATGCTTATTGGATAGTCTTCTTCCAAACCATAGGCTGATGCCGAACGGTAGGGAAGGAAGAAAACCATTTGGCCTAAAGGGGTGTACAGAAGATAATGACTAAAGACTTATGAAGGGATTTGGAAAGATGGCAAAGAATTACACGGTTATAGTTGTGAACCTGATAATGGAAGAGGCATTACTAGGAATACCAGGATACCCCATCGAAACATTTCAATGTTTCAGTTTCACTGTGTACTGTTAAAAGAAAACTGATTTCCCAATTAGACACTTGCTCCAAGGTATGTATTTACCAGGTATGATTCTCACATCTGTATGGTTTTATAGATGATGAGTGGGAGTAAGTTATTGGGAATTAGGTGATCATCCTCATTATATCGGGATTCGTTGTAATCGGTGATATTTGAGGAAGTCACCTGGATTGTTTGCCGGACAACAAATATTTGGTTTTGAATATCCGCTGTTATGCACCAATTTCAAATTGATACATCTGTACGTCTATTTTTATAGAGTGAGATATACCTTTTTGAAATTATGTCTATGACATTTACCTATATCAGTGGATGGTTAGGTAAGGAGCATTAAACAACGGTGTAATTCTTCTTAACCATAAGTACAGTTTTCAACCTACGACACACAGGGTTTGAGTTATTAGACTCAGGGGACTTATACAGAGTATTGTATGTTGTCCAGTGTCCATTAGGACAGACGGGTTGGTCCTCGTACTATATTCAGTTTGCTTATGACTTCTCTAGTTTTTAGACAGGTGTTTCTTGGAAACACAGGGTCCGAATTTTGAGAAGTTATAGGTATATGAATAAAGTAGAGAACCAGGTATTGCAAGTATCGGGATTCTTCAAAGTGATCGAAGATGTATATACTTGTGTATGGTATTCAGTTGATAGTAATGATTAAGAGAACTTGCTTCTTTTTCAGAATACTCGTAATTGGAAGCATTCCAAAGTGGAGTAATGCTGATAGGCCTCCTTCCATTTAGTTGACATGCACTGGAGAAAGCTGCATGATTTGAATCTGGTTCAATTAAATCAGTGCCTCTGTTTCTATATTGGATATAGAACAGTTCATATCTTCACATTGTTAAGGTACGGGGAGTTGTCCGGCTTATGCTTAAAACCAGACTCTGGATAACTCAAGGCACGTTTCTGTAACGGCTGTTTGTGGGTTGACCCAGGCTATGACGAGGGTTGACTTTCTACCATCTGTAAGATCAATAGCGATATTGTTCTTGACTCGCCACAGTTTTAACAAAAATGGATTTTTTCAGAAAACAGTAGTGGGGGTATGGTAGAACTGGAAGTGATTCCAGAACCGCAAACGATTACTGAAAATTTGATAAGAACCTAAAGATTCAATCTGGTTTGACATTCCATTGGCCACTCCGCAGATTTGGTGGGTAACCTCAGGCACCCGAGAGGTACTCCGGTAGCCTCAAGGACGGTGGCAGGGAGGTTCTTGTTTACCCAGACTTGCCATTGCTGTTGTTCCAGACTGTGAGACCCGGCGGGAGGATGAGTATAGCGTCGTTCTAAACTAGCTTTAGAAGTGTACGTGTATATGACTCTGCCAGAGGGTTGTCGTAGTCAGTGGGAGCAGTGGAAGCATTGGTGGACAAGTGGCTTATGTCTATTTATAGACTAAAGCAGATATAGCGGAGATAGATCATCTATTTCTGATGTGACAGTCATAGGTTTGACTTCATCAGAATAGAGGATGGATCTGTTAAGAAGGTAGTAGGGTGTGATGTCCTGGTATTTGGATGACATATACAGAGTAGGAAGTGATATTCCTATACTACGATCGGTTATACTTTGGTTGTCACACGGTGGTCTCTCCACATGGGACTTGGATATTATATCAGACATTCTGGTTACTGGATCTATGGTTTTAGATCTAGATTTGGGTAGTTTCCCAATCAGGGTACTTAGACGGCATTCTAGAGGTGCTTTAGAATGGACGACTCCTGGCGTGGTGGTGTACCTGCAGGTGATGGAGTCACCCTCTCTAAAGGTGTCTTACAGACTAAAGGGGAGAGGGATGTGCATGATTGGCAGATCACTTACTTAGGCAATTGAGTCAATCATGAGATATCAAGTACCACACCAGATGTTGTTTTTGCGGTAGATGCAATAAGTTGATATGATCCAATCCTGGAGAAACAGTCGGAAGCAGTTTTAGAACATAAGTGGATGTTCTAGGGATATGATAACGACAGCCTCATTCGGGAGACAGTTATCATTCCAGGCTTCCAAGGTGACCTGGATGACAGAGAGGTTGTCAGAGTTATAGTTTTCCTTCTAACGAGGGCAGTATTTTGGACAGGTGGTCCAGGTGGATACTGAGGAAAGGATGGCGCAGGATACTGATTAAGTTCAGTTGACGATACAGTCTAAGAAGTTTGGATTTGGAGTTCATTTATGAACTAGGTCCCATCAGATATCCAGACATACTCTAAGACAGGTATTGCTCATTTCGGGAGATGGCTTTCTCCGCGAATTTGAGATATAGAGAGACACGAAAAGAAACATCAAAGCGGATCCACTCGCTGAGGCTATTCCTCGAACGCAATAGTTTTGCAAACGGGATTTGTGAGACTGACTAGTAGAGGAGTTGGGTGTTCGGTATCACACGGGCTGTGAGTATGCGACATCGCAATAATTAGCCTTGAGTACAAGTTGGAGATTGTTGGAGATAGTGCCCTCAGAGTCAATTATTGGATCACAGGCACGTGATTGCAATGATTGAGGGAGGACCTATCCCAGTAGGACAGTCTTACTCAAGATGATAGTATGCTATCTGGTTTATCTTTATCATCGTGTACTGCTTTAGGTGACCTTACATGTCACTATTGCACGTTGATAGAGCCCCTAGGATTCTTGCTTGACTGCCAGCAGTATGAGGGCGATCATATACGTGGGAGCTGGTAGTCTATAAGCACATCCTTAAAAGGTCCCTAGTCGTGGGAGTTTCGAGACAGGGCATCGATACTCCAGAGTAGACTAGTGTATACAGTCGAGACCCCGACGAGGGGCGGTGGCCGGTCTCACAAGCCACTGGTGTCAGTTGGTTCACCTAAGATGTATACAGGTGCTCATTAGGTTATGAGTACACCGGACAGAACTCGCCGGGAACATGCTAGTTGGTCTTATACCTGACATCAGATAGCAGTTCCCTGGTGACATGTGTACAGGTTAGTTCATCGACCTGAGATCGTCATTTGTCTCGTGTGAGTTCCCACTGTACTTTGATTACTACCCTACCACGCTCAAAGGAGACGTGCAAACAGGTTTTAGTTGGGTACAGTCTCGAGCCACATGGAGGCAGTGAGCGGATTTTCAGGGGTTCGTCTCTCCCGGTATTGGGGGTGAGGTCGCGCTGTGTCTAGGAGAGCCATTACACGAAGTCCTTGGCCAAGGCAGGAGATTTACTGGTAGGTATTCCAGTAGTATCTCAGGGTGTTCTGGGCTACACTCCGACACGATTTGTACCGCTTTTGGGGGTCTGACTTTTACCAACCCCCTAGGCCCGCCATGCGATGCTCATAGACGAACGGACCGGACTGTACAGATATTGTCACTGACAGGCTCAGTAGGGTGTCATGATGAGTTCGCTCATCGACGTCCCTTTTGGTCAATACCTAGTAGCCCGTTACGTATAGGCTAATACCTCTGACGTGCTAGTGGTTAAATCCACAACCAAAGTATTGACGAGTCTTTAGAGTCCCCCACAGACCAGTTTCTCAAGTTTCGGGCGAAACGCTGTAGAGGCCGTATGGAGATATGGCAGGGTTCGATCAGATACGTGCGGTATTGCACGGATAATGATTGGACGGATAATACCAGCGGGCTTTGGTTTAAGCCGGATCCTAGTATTGTACAGTGTAGATTTTGTCTCATTGCATTTATATTCGGTCGGAATAAAAATGCGGGTATGTATATACAGTAGCGGGGTTTCCTGTAATTTATTACGGGATCTGTTTTCTGAAGTTGCCAGTTTGCTTTCCGTTTCGGCCATTTTCCTTTGTATCTTTCCTTGGCTGAAGATTGGTGGAGGAGGGCTTATTTGCATTTGTGCAAATAAGCATTTTGGAGGGTTGTTTTTGCAAGTAGTTGCATCATGATGGTTTCATGATGGTGCACTTTCATTTGACTTCTTTTCCTCATCATTGCTTGACTTTGGTTGTGATGATTGGTTGATGGAGTGTTGGACTTTGATTGTGATCATTGCTTATTATCATGACCCTTTCTCTCTCTTGCATTATTCTTATGGCTCCCTTATCCATTCACTCTCCTCCCATTCCTTTCCTTGTTACATGGCTGGCCAAAGAGAGGGAGGGGCTGCCCATTATTTTTGTGGGGATTTTTGGTTCTCTTGGGCTTGCAAAAATCCCCAATTTCATCTCCAAAAATGCTATCATTTCAATCCTCCACCGAGTTCCTCCGAAGGACCGTCCAGGTCGGGTCACTCCTGACAGGAATTCAGCGGGATGACCTGACCGAGTTCCTCCGAAGCAATTCCGACGTCTTCGCCTGGGCACCGACAGACATGCCTGGGATTGACCCCAAAATCATCTCCCACAAGTTCGGAGTTGATCCTACGGCCCGACCTGTCAGGCAGAAGAAAAGAAGCTTCGCCCCGGTCAAACAGAAGGCCATCGAAGAGGAAGTTGACCGGCTCCTCGCCGCCAACTTCATCAGGAATGTGCTCTACTCGGAGTGGCTGGCAAACATGGTCCTGGTCAAGAAGTCGAGTGGGAAGTGGCGTATGTGCGTCGACTTCACCGACCTCAACAAGGCCTTCCCCAAGGACAACTTCCCGCTCCTCCGCATAGACCAGCTCGTCGACAGCTCGGTTGGGCATGAGCTTCTGAGCTTCATGGACGCTTTCTCCGGCTATAACCAAATCGGCATGAATCCTGACGACGAAGATATGACCGCATTCACAACGGACTGGGGGGTGTACTGCTACAGAGTGATGCCCTTCGGCCTCAAGAATGCCGGGGCCACATACCAGAGGCTGGTCAACCGCATGTTCAAGCCACAGATCGGCAGGAACATGGAAGTTTACGTTGACGACATGCTCGTCAAGTCCGTTTCGTTGGCCGACCATGTCAAGGACCTGGGCGAGGAGTTTAGGGTGCTCCGCAAATTCAACATGAAGCTGAACCTCGCCAAGTGTGTGTTCGGAGTCACCGGAGGGAAATTCCTCGGGTTTATGGTCACTCACCGCGGAATTGAAGCTAACCCAGAGAAGATCGACGCCATCCTGAGCATGACCGCACCCAAGACCAACGTCGAGATCATGCGGCTTACAGGGCGGGTCGCCGCTCTGAGCCGTTTCATGTCCAGGTCGGGGGAGAAATGCCTCCCGTTCTTCAAGGCACTGAGGAAAATTCCAAGGTTCGAGTGGTCGGAAGATTGCCAAGCCGCCTTCGGCCAGCTGAAGAGGCACTTCGCAACGCCGCCCCTGCTCACCCGGCCCGTGGAAGGGGACGAGCTGTCGCTGTACCTGGCAGTATCCAACCAAGCAGCAGGCTCGGTGCTCGTCCGAGATGCAGAGGGGGCACAGAAGCCAGTGTACTATGTGAGCCATGTGTTCAAGGACGCGGAGACGAGATACCCCTCCATAAAGAAGATTGTCCTGGCCCTCGTAGTAACCTCGCGGAAACCGCGGCACTACTTCCAAGCACACACAATCATCGTCCTCACTGAGCGCCCGTTGGGGGCTATCCTGGCATCGCCGGAATCCTCTGTCCGTCTAGAGAAATGGAGATAGGAGCTATCTCAATTCGACATAAGGTATCGCCCAAGGCAAGCCATCAAGGCGCAGGCCCTGGCCGATTTCATCGTTGAATGCACCATCCCCAGCAGGAAGCCGGATTCCGTGCCGCCCCTCACAGCCCGGCATCCCATCCAGGAAGGCCCTAGCTCAGCTCCGGAGTGGGTCATCTACGTCGACGGGTCTTCCACCGAGGAAGGCTGCGGTGCCGGCCTCATTATCCGGGGCCCAAACAAAGCCGAGATGGAGTATTCCTTGAGGCTCGGTTTCAAAGCATCGAACAACGCGGCAGAGTACGAAGCCCTCCTAGCCGGACTGCGCATGGCCGTCGGGCTGGAACTGAAGATCATCCGGGTCCACAGCGACTCGGCCCTGGTTATCGGCCAAGTGACCAGCTGCTTCGAGGCTCGAGAGCCCCTAATGATGAAGTACCTAGACGGGGTGAGGAAGCTCCGAAAAAACTTCGACGAAGTCCAGGTGGAACAAATACCGAGGAAAATGAATGCTCAAGCAGACGCCCTGAGCAAGCTGGCTTCATCGTACTCGGCCAACAACAGGCGGTCGATACTCTTTGAAACCTTGACCCAACCCAGCGTGGGAGACGAGGCGGCGACACTTCAAGTGTACACGGCGCAGGAGAACGACCGGGATTGGAGGAAGCCCCTCGTGGAATTCCTGAAGGACGGCACGCTCCCGGAAGACAGAGCAGCTGCCCGCCGCCTCCGGGCCAGAGCCACACACTTCGTCTGGAGCAACGGGAACCTCTACAAGAAGGACTTCACCCAGCCCCTGCTCCGGTGCGTTGACCCCCACGAGGCCGACTACGTCTTGCGGGAAATCCATGAAGGGGTGGGCGGCGCACACCAGAGGGCTCGAACCTTGACCCAAAAGGCACTACTCCAGGGGTACTACTGGCCCACCATGCACGAGGACGCCCTGAAGCTGGTCAGAAGGTGCAAGAGCTGCCAACTCCACGACAGTATTCCCCGCCTCCCGGCTACCGAGCTAACTGCCCTGACGTCCCTGTGGCCATTCGCCCTGTGGGGATTGGATATGATCGGCCAGTTCCCTACCGGAACTGGCGGACATAAATACATCCTCATCGCGGTGGACTACTTCACCAAGTAAATCGAGGCCATTCCCATCAGGAAACCGGACGCTGCCACAACCATCAAGTTCCTCCAAAACAACCTGATACACCGGTTCGGGATCCCGAGGTGCATCATCATCGACCACGGGACGAACTTCGAGAACGAAAAAGTAAGGGACTTCTGCAAAGAATACCATATCCTCATGAAGTTCGCCGCGGTCGCGCATCCCCAATGTAATGGGCAGGCCGAGGTCGCTAACTGAGACGTCCTCCGGGGTCTCCGAATCCGCCTGGAAGGGAGACAAGGCAGTTGGGTCGAGGAGCTACCCCGGGTCTTATGGGCCCGGCGCACATCAAGAAAGACTCCCACCGGGGAGACCCCTTTCAGCCTCTGCTATGGGACCGAAGCGATGGTCCCAGCGGAGATCGGGCTACCCAGTCACCGAGTCGAGCACTTCGACGATGAAGCAAACACCATGGCTGTCACGACCCGAAAGTACGGAACATGACCGGCACTTAAACTACGAACGTCTCGAGTCGTACGTAATCTAAGTAAACCGAAAACCCAGAAATCCAAACCAAGAAAAGTAGTAGAGTGCAGGAAAAACCAACTTAAAGCAAGTAGTTTCAGTAGCATAAGCCGAATTATGCGGTGTTTTTAAAACATCAAAAATTTACTGAAAATTTTGGCAGAGTCTCCTTTGTAAATACTGGCCCCCAAACGGGATACAACATGAATAGTATACGAAATCAAGAAAAAGGCATCCCTAAGCGGGAGCTAGCTCTTCGTCAATCGACGGTCACAACCACACAAGCAATATAATATACAACGCCAACGGCGAGGATCAAAACTCAAAAGGAAACTCAAAACCACCAGAAATATAACGAGCGACTCTACGGTCGAAAGAATAAACAACACTAGTCTCTATCTCAATAAATACATGTTTGGTTGATGGAATTTACTAGATACAACGGAATAATATTATACAAGATATAATGATGGGTAAGATACAAATAACCCACCTACTAGCAAGCCACCCGGAAATGGAAATAGTGCCAGCAAAGCCGTAATGAAACCTGTACGGCAAACCTGCAAGAAACTGGGGCACAACGGGGGTGAGTTGCCAACTCGTGAATAGAAAAACATCCACGCACAGAAATCGCATAAATAACGCAATCCTAGGTCAATGATCATAATATATCCTCAAAAAATGTATAACAGGCAGCCTATAACAATGGCTAGGGTAATATCTAACCCGAGTGTAATCTCATGTGCCCGTGTCAGTGCCTCAGGTAGCAATATATCGTATGAATGAGGTATGAAGGCATGAAGACAGAATACATGCAAATGAAGAAACCGTTTTCATAAATTAGTGAGATTTCATTTGTATATTTTCAAAATGAGGTATCATAATGAAATCAGCATAAAACAGTGCCTAGCATCGGCACAAAACATAATCCCAATATCTCGATATCTCGGTATCACAGTCTCTGTACCTCAATCACAATATCTAGGGCGCCGTCAGTCCAGACCGGCCCCTACCATCCATCTCAAGACCACGACGGTATCCTCCGGATATCCGACGCGTCGGGTAAAATCACCGGTAGGTAGTGCTCCCCTTCCAGGCTCACATCGTCATCATCACGCGCTTCTTGCCCCGGGGTACCTTACCGGGTCCACCATGTACCCGAAACGGTTCATCCGTCTCCTCGAATCGGGTCTCGAAATCCATCAGCAAACTCATGGTGGACGACTCATACATAATGGGAAAAACCGCACTTTTATTTAAAAAGAAAGAAATCAGTTTATATATGTTTTGCGGTTTTCCTCAAAATCCAGAAAATATCATGGAAATCCGAATCATCAATCGCATGTAGAACCATGAATATAAGCATGAGAATGAATAACAGTATGCATGAAGCGACAAGTAATAACTACAATATCTAAGCTGGCATATAAGGTATGTACACTAATATTATGTCAAACTACTGGCTATCAAGCTAAGTTAAGCAACAATATTTTCTAAGGTGTACGTGACATGGCAATTACCGATGAAGATGTGTGTGAGCCGGCAAGTAAGTGTATGTGGTACATACGCATCATCGGTAATGGTGCTGGTGTCCTAACAGCATAATGTCAACAATGCAATATGAAATAACAATGTAAATATGCGATGCGGAGCGAGCAACCAAAATGAGCGGGAGCTAAAAACTAGACGCAACTATAACTAATCTGCATTAATCTAATATAAGTCCTACAAATGGTGCCATTTGAAATAACACGAACCGCGGGGTTTTGAAAATAGGGCTACGGTGGTTTTTAAGAAAGGATACGTCTTTTGAAATATCCGTAGACCCCTTGACCTGTCTTTTAAAATACCCACGATCCGCTAGTTTTGAAATAGCTAGGAGTCTAATCTAATCTAACAACTACACTAAACTATACGATTGAACTAACAAGCTGAACTACAGGTAAGGAAACCGCCTATCATCTGAGTCGATACATATACATACCTGTATATATACAGTCGGTGATCCCGCCTCAATAATATCATATCCATAACCAGACATCCCAAGTCAAGAGTGCGGATCAATCATCAAAATATAGCTCGTACGTACATCCGTCGTACGGCATCCCCAAATCTGGGTACGGGTCAATATCATAATCATCACACTATTCATCCGGTATCCTCTTTATCAAAGATCATAGTCTAAGGTACTGACCTATGTCTAGTACAATACTAATATCATCAATATAGTCATGATCTGGCTACTGATCGACCGTCTTGTACAAACTGATATCATCAGCATATATCATCATCAAGGGGTATACATTGCCCAATACGGCCTAGGATCAATATCCTAGCATACCATATCTCATATCACGATCACATGTCGACCATTTAATTAATAACACTATTCACCCGTATCGTCGTCCCAAGATCCGCTCTAACACCAGGACGTACCTCAAGTACGAATCATGCCATATCACCGATATCACAATCTCAACTCAAAACTCATCGACTCATCTCAATCCCAAGTATCATCCTCAAATCCGTATGTGAACACATAGTCCCATACCCATGTGAACACATAACAATATATTCCCGTAAGCACAAATGAAAGAAAAAAGTATGCAAGTATGGGTGGGTGTGTGCAAGTATGGTGCGACCACTACTCTAGGGTTTCGGGACACTAAATCATCCAAGAACACCAAATATCCATATTATCATCAATATACTGAAACAATATATATATATATGTGTGCATACGTATTCGTATACATCACCACGAACAGCGGGGGTGCTATACGCCATCCACCCGACTTCTCCCCGTAGATATAAATCTACTCACCTGGTCCTCGCCCGCCGGTGCCGACGTCGCCACGCGCTTGCTTGTCGTCTCGAAGTCCACATGGGGTTACCTACATATCATAACGCACCATATCGCATTAAAACTAAATTAGAAATCGAAACGGCATACGAAAATCAAATCGGCACGCGTATCACGCATAGGTCCAAACCTATCGCCTACGCATGCAAGAATAGTCAAACCAACCCTCGATGTCGATGTACAAACGTCAAACCATCGAGAAAAATCCAATCACACTCATTTGCACATTCACGAACCCTAATTTTAATATAAACTAGGTTAAAACTCACAAAAACCCCAATTTCACTTAAAAAGTCATTTTTCCGAAAATCTAGCAAGCACAATTCGCCGTTTTTGTACAAAACATGACGTTTAAATGAATGTAGCGGCCAATATACTTATTAAATATCTTAAATAAGTCATATAAACAATTCCCGGAATTTAATCTCATTAAATTCCAAAAACCCTAATATTCTAGTTTACAAAATACCTAAAATTTAACAATTTCAAAGCAAAAATGCACAAACTACAATCTAGCTTAGATTTGCATGATCTAAAGCATTAAACCACGCTTAATAAAGTTGATGAAGTCATGAAAAACCTAAACACATTTTTAATCCCAAGTATTTAACCAATTTCAAAAACCTAGTAAGCAAATTAGCAAATTAACACAATTTTTAAACTAACCATTAGCACAAGCTACTAATCTTGTATTAACATGACAAAAAGCCTAAATATAACACACAACCATACACCAATTTTATAAAACCCTAACTTGCATTCAAATTCCTAACTTGAATTCCAAAACTTGCAACTTAAGCCTAATTAACACTTAAGTAGTTTAGCTTTAAGAAATTTGTAACAAATTAAGCAAAAATGTTTTAGAATTATACCCCAAAAACATTTGAAGATCCACAAGCATCCATGGCCTCCCAAAATGCTCTCTTTTCACAAAGATCCATGCTATACGGGCTAGGCTAAAATGGGTAGGAGTCGGATTTGGGTTTTGGGATTTTTTTTGATGGATTTGAGGCAATTTTTGATGAAGTTTGAAGAGAAAAGAGAAGGGAAATGGGGGGGGGGAGGCTGTTGCTGCTGTAGGAGGGGGGGCTGCTGGAATGGGAGTGGAAGAGGAGAGATAGGGAGGTAGAGAATGTGGGGGGAGAAGTCAAAGTCAATTCAAGGTTAAAGGTCCACCTCATTTCTCCATTTTCTTTTCTTTTCTTTCATTTCTTTTCCTTTGAAATTCAAATGGGGAAATAGATGGTGGCTGCTGAATTCAGCCAAGGGGAGAAGTAAATGGGGGTGTGTGGGTGTGGGTACGGGTGTGAGGTGATGAAAAATGATAAATACAATACCCCAAACATCCATTTACGCTAAAAAAAGCCTTTTTTCTTCAATAATTTCTAAACCGTTTTGGCAAATAATTTCGTTCCAAAAACCACATGATAAAATTTTATTTAATGTTTTATGATGCACAAAATTTGTTTCAACTCATTCCAATTTGTAATTTTCCCTAATTAAATGTATTAGTGACGGCTTAAATTAATATTAAAATAATTTTTTTTTCAGAAAATTTGAAATTTCACCAGTGGCTCAATAAACACCAAATAATAGCAATTACATAGCTAGAATATGTATATTTAATTTTTATAATAAGATATTTGTATTTTGACTTTTTACAGAAAACCCCCTTATTTTACCGATTTTTTCGAAATTTCACCGAAACGATTTTCAAAACGTTACAATCTTCCCCCCTTAAAGAAATTCGGTCCCCGAATTTAAATTCAAACTCCCCCAAATACTAAAACATCTAAGAAAACCATCAAGTTGTCGGGGCTCCGAAATTGTAAATACATAAAACAAATCGTAGCGCAGCGCATGCACTTGAAAAATGACCATATAACTCAGATCAAAACTCCGTCAAGCATCCCGCAATCATCAGAGTCATGGAGAAGACATCAATGCCAAATCCAAATCAAACCAATATGATATAACTCGAAACTATACATGTAAACATCGAATCTATATCTGTAAGTATCTGAAGGAAATGCATGCCAAATCTCTTTAAGTCGCTGTGTAACGCGTATAACACTGCACAGTGGCGGACGTCTATCATAAGAAAATAACTATATACATATATACCTTTGTTTGAAATGTTCGTCCCGCCGTTTTGGAAACAATTTAGAATGGTCTCCTTGTTTTAAACATTTTGTGTCATATCAGACACGTAGGTAAATACTGAGGCTATAGCTCGCTTTTTGGAAATCCCTTCAATAACTATCAATGCATGCAAAAATATATTCAGGTACTGTCCTCTGACTAGTCTGCTCAGTACGAAAACACATAGCAATATCATAAAAACGTACTGCTCTACACGAAATCAATCCCACAATATGCACATGAATGCTACGTGCGTCTGGTGCGCACGGAAATCAAAATCCATGAATGTGCCATACATGCGCACAGAAACAACATCTAAGTGCATCGGGTGTGCACAAGCATTTGTTGTAGGCAACGTGTGTGCCTGACAGCAAGGACAGGTGCGTCTGACACGCACGAAGAATCTCGATTTAGTGCATCTGGTGTGCACCAAAATCGTATCTCATAACATGCGCCCAACATGCGCGAAAACCCCAAATCAGGTGCATCCATCACGCACGAAATCACGAAATCCAATATCAAGCACCGAACATGCGCAAAATCCAATCAAGTGCACACGGTGCACAAAACAAATATCGATCATCACAATCGAAATCGAAGTCCAGTGCATCTAAGTGCACAAAAGGCGTATCACTGCACTGCAAGCATATATAAACTATACAGAGTGCAGGAACGAAATCGGGTGCATGCATACGCATAAAACCAACTCAACTGTTTAAAACCGTAAAATCACAAACATGTGAAACTAAAGCACGAAAACGATATCAAGTGCAACACTGTGCAAAGATCGTAAATCCTC
This sequence comes from Agapanthus africanus, assembly GCA_030015575.1. Classification (NCBI taxonomy): domain Eukaryota; kingdom Viridiplantae; phylum Streptophyta; class Magnoliopsida; order Asparagales; family Amaryllidaceae; genus Agapanthus; species Agapanthus africanus. The sequence continues at coordinate 325,562,971 of JASDDO010000012.1, read as the reverse complement.
AATCATCAAAATCAAATCATACGAATAAATCACCCAAAACATCGTAATCAATAATGGCGGAACAGTACCGCTCAAGCGCATCCTCTAAGAATCTCGGCCAACTGTCGCGGTCACTAGTGGGACGTCTCGTCGATGATCATGAACTCTGTCCTGCTGGTGTACGTAACCATGACCACTCCTGGGTCAAGGTCTTCACTGTGAATTACCAATCTTTCGGTCCATCGGCTCATCGGCCCTGTCAGGTGTGCTAACGGGGATGATCCCATTCTGGCACGTCTCTTGTCATCTTCCGGTCAATCATTGCGACCACTCGTAAGACAGCATATCACTGGCGTCGGCCTCTGGTTCTCTGAATGTACGTGACACCTCTGATCCTGGGTGCAAGTATCATTGCAGCAGTGTCCTGGAAGGAATCCTGCTCACGGTCTCTTCCATGTTTCGTCTCTGCCAACTGTCCGAAAGTCATCGTCCTTTACTATATCTGCGTCTTGCTCTGGAACGACTGCATTCTCATCACGACTCTTCTGGAAGGTATATCCAAGTACCATGCCTCGGCATGCGCATCGCATCTCTGATGTCGGCGGAATGGAACGTCATCTCATCTAGATCTGGTACGAACCTCCTACTTCACTTTTCTCTAATGTCGTCTGCTTTGGACTCGTCTCGTCGTGGCTGCATGGATTGAGCTCCAACGACTATCCTCGTATCTGGAGTCTCCCAAGAATGCATCTCACCACCTAGCATCCGAATTAAGTCGAGCCATCCGATCGAGTCGTCAAAACCTCATAATCCCCCAAGAGCTCAACATCTTGGGCACAGTTTAATAGTATCGAGTACATACCACAACATCGGTGGTCCAGCCGTAGAAGGGCAAACCCAAGCCTCACTAATGGCGCCGTAGAACTGCCGCAAACCCGAAGGTTCAAACGCTTTCACACGGTCATTAAGTCGAGTTAGGGTTTCATTCTTCTAGAGGGACCATAGAATTGCCTGCATGTCTTTCCGACTACTTTAAACTTAGAATAATAGGTTTCTGACATTCGATCGTCTCTGTCGACTCCCAACGTCTCCGCATGAAGTCGTCTCTAGCTGGAATCAATCTATCTGATGACCTCGCATCGGGGTGGGCGAACGATCCACATGTCCTAGTCATTCATCCTCGATGACTAGCGACCTTCTATCATTGGCTGAATCCTCCGGTGCTGATCTGCCCGTCCGAGTAATCTCACACAGCGATCCATCAACCCTCGTGGCGCGAAAACACAATAAAAAGACACATCTCTGCAATCGTGTGTCGCCGGAATCACGCCCTGGTCAGTCCTCGTTGGTAACGAGCTCGTGCTGACCGCAACTCTAGCCGTAGCTCTCCCTGCCGTAACCGTAGCAGCAAAACCAAACTGGTACCGATGAGGCTAGATCAGGAAGGAATATAATACTGAACAAGGAAATGTACATCCTAAGGCTTCATAAGTGGAGTGGCATGTCGTAAATATGCCGCGGAACATATCAATGGTACGTCACTCTACTTTAGTCACCTATTCCATCAACCAAGGGTCATCCTACGCTCCGAAGGTTAAAACCTAACGCTCTGATACCAACTTTGCCACGACCCGAAAGTACGGAACATGACCGACACTTAAACTACGAACGTCTCGAGGCGTACGTAATCTAAGTAAACCGAAAACCCAGAAATCCAAACCAAGAAAAGTAGTAGAGTGCAGGAAAAACCAACTTAAAGCAAGTAGTTTCAGTAGCATAAGCCGAATTATGCGGTTTTTTTAAAACATCAAAAATTTACTGAAAATTTCGGCAGAGTCTCCTTTGTAAATACTGGCCCCCAAACGGGATACAACATGAATAGTATACGAAATCAAGAAAAAGGCATCCCCAAGCGGGAGCTAGCTCTTCGTCAATCGACGGTCACAACCACACAAGCAATATAATATACAACGCCAACGGCGAGGATCAAAACTCAAAAGGAAACTCAAAACCACCAGAAATATAACGATCGACTCTACGGTCGAAAGAATAAACAACACTAGTCTCTATCTCAATAAATACATTTTTGGTTGATGGAATTTACTAGATACAATGGAATAATATTATACAAGATATAATGATGGGTAAGATACAAATAACCCACCTACTAGCAAGCCACCCGGAAATGGAAATAGTGCCAGCAAAGCCGTAATGAAACCTGTACGGCAAACCTGCAAGAAACTGGGGCACAACGGGGGTGAGTTGCCAACTCGTGAATAGAAAAACATCCACGCACAGAAATCGCATAAATAACGCAATCCTAGGTCAATGATCATAATATATCCTCAAAAAATGTATAACAGGCAGCCTATAACAATGGCTAGGGTAATATCTAACCCGAGTGTAATCTCATGTGCCCGTGTCAGTGCCTCAGGTAGCAATATATCGTATGAATAAGGTATGAAGGCATGAAGACAGAATACATGCAAATGAAGAAACCGTTTTCATAAATTAGTGAGATTTCATTTGTATATTTTCAAAATGAGGTATCATAATGAAATCAGCATAAAACAGTGCCTAGCATCGGCACAAAACGTAATCCCAATATCTCGATATCTCGGTATCACAGTCTCTGTACCTCAATCACAATATCTAGGGCGCCGTCAGTCCAGACCGGCCCCTACCATCCATCTCAAGACCACGACGGTATCCTCCGGATATCCGACGCGTCGGGTAAAATCACCGGTAGGTAGTGCTCCCCTTCCAGGCTCACATCGTCATCATCACGCGCTTCTTGCCCCGGGGTACCTTACCGGGTCCACCATGTACCCGAAACGGTTCATCCGTCTCCTCGAATCGGGTCTCGAAATCCATCAGCAAACTCATGGTGGACGACTCATACATAATGGGAAAAACCGCACTTTTATTTAAAAAGAAAGAAATCAGTTTATATATGTTTTGCGGTTTTCCTCAAAATCCAGAAAATATCATGGAAATCCGAATCATCAATCGCATGTAGAACCATGAATATAAGCATGAGAATGAATAACAGTATGCATGAAGCGACAAGTAATAACTACAATATCTAAGCTGGCATATAAGGTATGTACACTAATATTATGTCAAACTACTGGCTATCAAGCTAAGTTAAGCAACAATATTTTCTAAGGTGTACGTGACATGGCAATTACCGATGAAGATGTGTGTGAGCCGGCAAGTAAGTGTATGTGGTACATACGCATCATCGGTAATGGTGCTGGTGTCCTAACAGCATAATGTCAACAATGCAATATGAAATAACAATGTAAATATGCGATGCGGAGCGAGCAACCAAAATGAGCGGGAGCTAAAAACTAGACGCAACTATAACTAATCTGCATTAATCTAATATAAGTCCTACAAATGATGCCATTTGAAATAACACGAACCGCGGGGTTTTGAAAATAGGGCTACGGTGGTTTTTAAGAAAGGATACGTCTTTTGAAATATCCGTAGATCCCTTGACCTGTCTTTTAAAATACCCACGATCCGCTAGTTTTGAAATAGCTAGGAGTCTAATCTAATCTAACAACTACACTAAACTATACGGCTGAACTAACAAGCTGAACTACAGGTAAGGAAACCGCCTATCATCTGAGTCGATACATATACATACCTGTATATATACAGTCGGTGATCCCGCCTCAATAATATCATATCCATAACCAGACATCCCAAGTCAAGAGTGCGGATCAATCATCAAAATATAGCTCGTACGTACATCCGTCGTACGGCATCCCCAAATCTGGGTACGGGTCAATATCATAATCATCACACTATTCATCCGGTATCCTCTTTATCAAAGATCATAGTCTAAGGTACTGACCTATGTCTAGTACAATACTAATATCATCAATATAGTCATGATCTGGCTACTGATCGACCGTCTTGTACAAACTGATATCATCAGCATATATCATCATCAAGGGGTATACATCGCCCAATACGGCCTAGGATTAATATCCTAGCATACCATATCTCATATCACGATCACATGTCGACCATTTAATTAATAACACTATTCACCCGTATCGTCGTCCCAAGATCCGCTCTAACACCAGGACGTACCTCAAGTACGAATCATGCCATATCACCGATATCACAATCTCAACTCAAAACTCATCGACTCATCTCAATCCCAAGTATCATCCTCAAATCCGTATGTGAACACATAGTCCCATACCCATGTGAACACATAACAATATATTCCCGTAAGCACAAATGAAAGAAGAAAGTATGCAAGTATGGGTGGGTGTGTGCAAGTATGGTGCGACCACTACTCTAGGGTTTCGGGACACTAAATCATCCAAGAACACCAAATATCAATATTATCATCAATATACTGAAACAATATATATATATATGTGTGCATACGTATTCGTATACATCACCATGAACTGCGGGGGTGCTATACGCCATCCACCCGACTTCTCCCCGTAGATATAAATCTACTCACCTGGTCCTCGCCCGACGGTGCCGACGTCGCCACGCGCTTGCTTGTCGTTTCGAAGTCCACATGGGGTTACCTACATATCATAACGTACCATATCGCATTAAAACTAAATTCGAAATCGAAACGGCATACGAAAATCAAATCGGCACGCGTATCACGCATAGGTCCAAACCTATCGCCCACGCATGCAAGAATAGTCAAACCAACCCTCGATGTCGATGTACAAACGTCAAACCATCGAGAAAAATCCAATCACACTCATCTGCACATTCACGAACCCTAATTTTAATATAAACTAGGTTAAAACTCACAAAAACCCCAATTTCACTTAAAAAGTCATTTTTCCGAAAATCTAGCAAGCACAATTCGCCGTTTTTGTACAAAACATGACGTTTAAATGAATGTAGCGGCCAATATACTTATTAAATATCTTAAATAAGTCATATAAACAATTCCCGGAATTTAATCTCATTAAATTCCAAAAACCCTAATATTCTAGTTTACAAAATACCTAAAATTTAACAATTTCAAAGCAAAAATGCACAAACTACAATCTAGCTTAGATTTGCATGATCTAAAGCATTAAACCACACTTAATAAAGTTGATGAAGTTATGAAAAACCTAAACACATTTTTAATCCCAAGTATTTAACCAATTTCAAAAACCTAGTAAGCAAATTAGCAAATTAACACAATTTTTAAACTAACCATTAGCACAAGCTACTAATCTTGTATTAACATGACAAAAAGCCTAAATATAACACACAACTATACACCAATTTTATAAAACCCTAACCTGCATTCAAATTCCTAACTTGAATTCCAAAACTTGCAACTTAAGCCTAATTAACACTTAAGTAGTTTAGCTTTAAGAAATTTGTAACAAATTAAGCAAAAATGTTTTAGAATTATACCCCAAAAACATTTGAAGATCCACAAGCATCCATGGCCTCCCAAAATGCTCTCTTTTCACAAAGATCCATGCTATACGGGCTAGGCTAAAATGGGTAGGAGTCGGATTTGGGTTTTGGGATTTTTTTGATGGATTTGAGGCAATTTTTGATGAAGTTTGAAGAGAAAAGAGAAGGGAAATGGGGGGGGGGGGGCTGTTGCTGCTGTAGGAGGGGGGGCTGCTGGAATGGGAGTGGAAGAGGAGAGAGAGGGAGGTAGAGAAAGTGGGGGGAGAAGTCAAAGTCAATTCAAGGTCAAAGGTCCACATCATTTCTCCATTTTCTTATCTTTTCTTTCATTTCTTTTCCTTTGAAATTCAAGTGGGGAAAAAGATGGTGGCTGCTGAATTCAGCCAAGGGGAGAAGTAAATGGGGGTGTATGGGTGTGGGTACGGGTGTGGGGTGATGAAAAATGATAAATACAATACCCCAAACATCCATTTACGCTAAAAAAAGCCTTTTTTCTTCAATAATTTCTAAACCGTTTTGGCAAATAATTTCGTTCCAAAAACCACATGATAAAATTTTATTTAATGTTTTATGATGCACAAAATTTGTTTCAACTCATTCCAATTTGTAATTTTCCCTAATTAAATGTATTAGTGACGGCTTAAATTAATATTAAAATATTTTTTTTTCAGAAAATTTGAAATTTCACCAGTGGCTCAATAAACACCAAATAATAGCAATTACATAGCTAGAATATGTATATTTAATTTTTATAATAAGATATTTGTATTTTGATTTTTTACAGAAAACCCCCTTATTTTACCGATTTTTTCGAAATTTCACCGAAACGATTTTCAAAACGTTACAATGGCACTACGAACCAACCTCGACATACTATTGGAGAAAAGGGATTGGTCCCAGATCAGAGCCGCCGCCTATTAACAGCAGACGACCCGATACTACAACGCTCGGATAAAACACCGCTCCTTCAAGACCGGGGGCCTTGTCTTGCGGCGGAACGAATTCATCGACCAAGGCAGGCTTCACAAGTTCTCCCTAAAGTGGGAAGGTCCTTTCCTCATCTCCGAAACGCTCCTCGGCGGAGCCTACCGCTTACAGGACGCGGGCGGACGGAAGCTCCCTCGGCCTTACAACGCCGAGAACTTGTGACCGCGTCCTGTAAGCTGGCCAAGACGCCTTATAGCTCTTCCCGCGCCAAGGACCAAAGTCCTCCCAAAGGCAGCCGGGTCCTTGCTCGGCTATCCCCGGCTGGTAGCTTCCTACCATAACCGACAGGGATCAAAGTCCTCGCCAAGAGGCACTGGGCAGTAACCCTGATCGGTCCCCGTCCTGAAGGATCAAATCCCTCGCAAGAGGCAACCGAGCAGCTACCCTGCTTGGTCTACTCCGGCTGGTAGCTCCCTACCCTCGACGCCAGGGATCAAAGGCCCTCACAAGAGGCACCAGAGCGGCTACCCCGCTCATTCGACCCGGGCCGGTAGTTGCCTACCCACGACTCCAGAGATCAAAGCCCTGGCCAAGAGGCAACCGCGCATCCTCACTTCCCGGTCATTCCTACTGGCCTTCCGCAGCCCTTCCCGCGCTAAGGCCCAAAGTCCTTCCAAAGCCGGCCGAGCCCTTGCTCGGCTACCCCCGGCTGGTAGCTTCCTACCACAACCGATAAGGATCAAAGCCCTCGCAAGAGGCAACCAAACAACCACCCTGCTTGGTCAAGCCCGGCCGGTAGCCCTGTGGCCATACATGAGGATCCGAGACACCCGACGACAGGTTCATCCAAGTCCGAATGATCTCCCATCGACTTAGGGGGCCATACATGAGGATACCTCCACGGCAGCGCTTGACACACTCGCCGGCTGGTGATTGGAGTCAACTCGATAGGAGATCGCCAGAAAATTGCCAACCTGACACGAAAACATGACAATACAAGCGAGGATATCTTACGAACGTCCTTCACACACAAAAGACAAAATACAAACCGACGAATCAAGGGTTTTTCTTTTATTGCCAAAATCAAGGTCTTTACAAAGGGTACTCTAGGGCCCCCCAGCCCTACAAACTGCCCGGAGGCTCACTTCGGCCACTTCATCGTCGGCCTCTCAGCTCGACCCCGAGCTTCACGGCTCAAGGCCTTACCACCGGAGACTTTGCCACCAGGGGAACGCCCTGCTTCCCTCGTCATCTCTCGCCGGAGGCCTTGTCGCCGGAAGCGGAACCCAAGCACGGAGTTCACCATCGTCGAACTCGGGAAGCTGTTCCTTCACGGCGTCCAAAGCCTTGTTCCACGCGACGGTAGAATACTCCCTGAGCTCGGCGTAAAACTGCTCTGATGCCTTATACTCGGCCACAACTTTCTTAGCCCGAGCCTCGGAAACATGGGCCTTCAGCAGCGCCGCCTCGGCATCTCCCCTGCTGGAGTTCCTATCTTTTTCCAGCGCCGCAAAGCGTTCGGCCATGTCCGCTAACTTCCTATCGGCAACCTGGAGAGACACGTTCAGACGACGAAGGGCGCCCCTGTTTCCTGATTTAAAATCAGAAAAGCTTATGGAAAATGCTTCAGAAAAGGGTCACGTGCTTACACGTGACCAGCAGTCACGTGTTGGCACATGACATCTAAAAGCATCAGCAAGGCAAATTCAGCTTCCCGACTACATCAAAGAAAAGGGCTTCAGAAAGGGTCACGTGCTCCCACGTGACCTGGGTCACGTGTTGGCACGTGACAATTAAAAGCGGCTTCAAAGGCAAACCAGTTCCCTGATCAAATCAAGGAAAAGGCTTCAGAAGAGGTCACGTGCTCCCACGTGACAAGGGTCACTTGTTGGCACGTGATACTCAAAAGCAGCAGACTTGTTCTCCGGTTAAATCAAGAAAAAGAGTACAGACGAGGGTCACGTGCTCACACGTGACCAGGGGTCACGTGATGGCACGTGATGGTTAAGCAGCAACCAGAAGACAGAGCGCAAAAAGAAAGAACAAGGCTCGTTCCAAGGGGGTCTCGTGCCCACACGTGACCAAGGGTCACGTGGCCACACGTGACCGACTTCAAAGCCTATTTGTTAACAGAATTAAATTCTGAGAAAAGACCTCTCAAATCTTTCCAAAAGAACTGATTGAATTAAAGATTTAAAGGTGATTAAATATCATCTATCTATGGGAAAATCTCGAATTTTGAAAGATTTCCCCTTAAAATCTAACCGAAATAACAAAGGAGAATATCTGGATTTAAAATCCAATGGTGAATAAAATTCACCTAATAATCCAAAGGTCCAAAACGAATGATGGATACAAATCAAATCTCTCAATGAAAGATTCATAAAAAACTAATTGGCTCGGTTGCTTCTCCTATAAATAGGAGCCAAGAGACACACAAGAAGAAGATATAGGCAGAGGGAAGAAAAAAGAGAGAGCCTTGATACTTTGGAGGAATTTGAATCTTCTGCAAAAGAAAACCCTAGGTAAGAAAGGGAAGGTTTTTTAATTCTCGACAGAGTTTAACTCTGATATAAAACAGAAGGACATATTTCTTCTCTCTTTGATGGAGGATCTGTAAAGTGCACATCTCCCCTTGAGTTGAGAATTTAATTCTCAATGGGTTGAGATCCTGCCATGCAGATCCAAAGCATAGAGAGGGAATGGAAGCACGAGAATTTAATTCTCGCAGAACTATAGGAATTTAATTCCTTTAAAATAAAATTAGGGTTTGACCCTGTGTTATGGGAATTTAATTCCTTCAGAATGAAAAGAATCAGGGTTTAACCCTAGTTAAGAACTTAGTTCCGTTAAAACAACAAGAATTTAATTCCCTTAATCTTATTCCCCAGAATAATTCTCTAACAGAGAGTGGGAGTTTAATTCCTTAAAACTTTTATTAGGGTTTAACCCTATTCAGTTCTTCACATATATGAGGAATTTAATTCCTACAGAAAATTCAGAGTTCAACTCTTCAAAAGGAAGTAGGAATTTAATTCCTCTGAAATTATTGTCAGGGTTCAACCTTACGAGGAATTTAATTCCTGAAAGGGATTAACAGATCTTCTAAACAACTACAGAAAAGCAGGGTCACGTGTCACCACGTGACCCCCCTAAAAGATCTACAGAAAGCCCTTTGAGGCAGTGCCTCACGTGACCCACGTGACCCTTGGCAGAGGCTTTAACATACTCCATTCAAACACCCGTCATGTGATGACACGTGATGCTCCAAAAGATGCGATCTTCTCAGCAGAACAAACGAAGGGAGAGCGCCCTCACGTGCTACCACGTGACCCCTCTTGCCTCAGCGTCTAACGCTAAATTGGAACCCCTGAATCCAGTGTTAAAACATTGTTTGGCCTTAGTGTTCAACACTAAGCAAAGAACTTTATTTGCAGTGTTCAACATTGATTACCTTAGTGTTCAACACTAATTTGGGATTTCTGTTGCCAGTGTTTAACACTAATTTGAAGGCCTTGTTGCTGGTGTTTGACACCGACTATCTTTTAGTGTTAAACACTGACTTATCAATTTCATTCCCAGTATTCAACACTTATTGGTCTTTAGTTTTTAACACTAGGCATTGGCCCAATTGGCTAAATGGCCAGAGGCAAAGCCTCTCCTTCAAGGGACCAACAGGAGGGCCGATGTCCCAGACATGATTGGACTTTGCCAAAGCTGGCCATAAGTCCTCAAGGTCATAGCATGTTAGGGGTAAAATATTATTGGGAATTTCAAGTGTTGAAATTTGCAATGAGATTGCATACCTTCTATGAGATAGTTGGATCCCGATACCCGCTGCGAGTAAGAGTTGCTCCTGGGAGAGTCTTACACATTACAATTAGCCGATCAAGTAGGTGTCTAGAAAGGTGTTAACGGGGTTACGCCTCTGGGAAAAAGAGGTTTACTTTAATTAGGTTCGTGCGAAAACACGGGGGACCTCCCTCAAAGTACCGACACTGGCTTGGCTGAAAGATTGGCGAACTTGTAGCGTGTAATTAATCCCGGCTAGTCTTTCCTTTGAGGGTTTGAAGGAAGATTTGATTAAAACAGTGGGAGACATCCTGATTAGATATATTAGATAACCAATCTAATCTTGCAAGAGCATACGCTGAGTGTTTTCTTCTCTCTCTCTCTCTCCAGGTAGCGACCATATCACACCTTAATCAAGATAATAAAACGGATATATTGACCGAACCCGCTTGTTATACTGAGCTGGGGAACGTTGGTCCCGCTCCAACAGCAGGAAATTGGGGAATACCAGATTTCCCGTGCCGCCCAAACGAAGAAAGTGCATGTTGATGCATCTTCTTCGGGTGTGTTCATTACAGAGAACTGTTTCTCAGTATCCTTTACGTCCTGGGTATGTGATACCGGATCAGGATCCCGTATATGTAATCTGTTACATGGGCTACAGATAGGTAGAGAACTGAGAACGGGTGATAGGTTTCATGAGACAGAAAACGGTGCAAGTGTTGCAGCCAAGTCTGTTGGTCACTGTCACCCTGTATTACCAGAATACATTGATTCTGAACAAATGTTATTAGATACCGAACCTGATATACAAAATCATATCAGTCTCTTTATTAGTAAAGAAATGATATAATTTTGTATTGTTGAATAATGTTTTGAACATTTCCTATATCAAGAGTTGATCGGTTCAGGCACGTTATCTAAAAGCATTGACGTTCTAAATCAAACTACAGTTCTTAGTATACGGAACAGACACAAGAGGAAGAGTTCAGAAATGAATGAATCCTTCTTGAGGTATTGTAGACTAGGTCATATCAATGCGACCCGACTGGCTGAAGTTACATATAGATGCATATTCAAATTAGTTTGAATTTACATCTTGTGAAACTTGCCTGTCATGTCACAAAGATAAGATGACCACAGCTCTGTTTGTTGGAAACAGAGAAAGAGTTAGTGAACTCTTGGGATTGATACATGCCGATGTATGAAGGTCCCCAGTCTACACATGCCAAGACTGGTTCTTTGTACTTCATTACATTCTCTGATGATCTCTCAAGATTCAGACATATGTTCCTGCTGAAACACAAGTCTGAACCTTTTGAGATATTCACAGAATATAAGTTAGAAGTAGAGAACCAAAATACAGGGTATAAGTATTATGTCCTTTGATGAGATCAAGGAGGAGAATACTTAAGCACGGAATTCCTGGACTATTCTAAAGGAGAATGAGATTCTCTCACAGCCTTACTCCTCCGTATACACCACAGCACGTCGGTGTATCGGGGCGGAGCATTAGCACCGTATTTGATATGGTGTGCTCTATGATGAGTACTACTGAGTTTCCTATTTCCTTTGGGGAGTTATGCACTTGAGAAGCTGCATACCTATTGAATAGGGTTCAAATCAAATCAGTTGCCTACCACTTCATATGTGATATGGAAAGGGAAGAGCCCATATCTTAAGCTTGTTAAGATTTGGGGTTGTCCGGTCTATGTCTAAAAGCAAAATCCGGACAAGCTCGAGGCAATGTCTGTTATGTAAAACTGGAAATGTTCCAGCTATACAAAATGCAACTGATGATTTGGTAGAACCAAAGGATTCAATAGTTTCCAACGAACCTCAGCCTCTCCACCGATCTAGTAGGGTTCCTCACCCACCTGAGAGATACTTCGGTTTCTCTATGACAGTGGGAGCAAGGATTGCATCATAAGATGATGACCCAACTAGTTTCGAGCTGGCCATCAGGAGTGGGACTCTGTAAGAATGGCTGGGTGCTTATCGATCTGAGATGGAATCCTTATACACCAACAAAGTATGGACTTTGGTTGCTTTATCTGAAGGGTTAAATCCCCATCAGGAGCAAGTATATCTTGAGAAGATTACTTGGTGTACATGGAAAAGTTGAGACTTTCAAAGCTAGACTTGTTAAAGGTTTGCATCATAAGCCCAGGTATGGATTGTGTTGAAACCTTTTCTAAGGATCTATGGTTAAGTCCATCCAGATCCTACTTGCCACGGCTACATACCATGACTACGATATCTGGTGGTTGGGTGTCATGACTGCTTTTCTAAGTGATGTTTTAGAAGAGAACGTCTATAAGTACACAGCCAGAGGGCTTCGTAGACAGTGGGAGCAGCGGAAACGTGTGCAAGATGTTTTATATGATAAAACAGGCATCGCGGAGTTAGAACATCTGTTTTGATGTGGTAGTCAAAGAGTTTGACTTCATCAAAATGGTAGATGAACCTTGTATATACGAAAAGGTAGTAGAGAGTATGGTGGTGATCCTCGTAGAGTACGTGGATGACATACTCTTGATAGGGAAGGAGTTTCCTGTGCTACGCTCGGTCAATCTCAGCTTATCACAAGGATTCTCCATATAGGATCAAAGTGATACCTCCTAAATCCTGAGTTTTGGATTTATGAGATAGATCTAATTGGATGTTAGGACACTCACTAGTTGTAGTGAGATGGTATCAATCGATCCTGGGGAGAATCACTGGAAAGGTTCCAGGGTGATAAGAACAACTGAATGTCAGTCGCAGGCATTGTCTTTACCCTTAGTAGAGGGACGGTATGTTGGAAGAGTTCCAAGCTAGATACCGTGACTTACTAGACGATTAAAGGCAAGATACATCGTTACCAAGGATACTACCAAAGAGGCAGTCTGGATATATATAAGTTCATGAGATGAACTTCGTTCCTACCATTGTGTGACAATGGAGTTGTGGCTTTTGCCAAGGAACTACCGTCCCATCAGAAATCCAGATATAATTCTTAGGCAGTATGACCTGATCATGGAGATGGTTGATCTCCAGGGAGATCGAGGTTAGGAGAGTAGACACAGAGGACAACAGCGCGAATCCACTCACAAAGGCCTTTTTCCCAGTAGAGACTTTTATGGGATGGTTGAGTATGAGATACTTCAACCGCAGCTAATTGTTGGGTATGCGATACCATAACAGATGGCCTTAGTGCAAGTGGGAGATTGTTAGTTATATGTATGCCCTAGAGGCCATTACTGTACATACGATGTATATTGTAGTGGATGCTAGGACATATATAGGGAGGACTTTCTTGCTCGACATGATAGTATGCTATCTGGTTGTACTTTATCTTAACATGTACTCTGATTGTCTTTATATTACATGTTGATAAAGCCCTTAGGATATGTACTCGACTACTAGGACTATGATGAGATCATACTAGTGGGGCCACGGTAGTCGACGAGTACATCCTATAATTGTTCCTAGTCGTGGGTGTATCGAGACAGGGCATCGATGCACCAGAGTAGACTAGCGTATACGCATCTTGACCCATATGATGGGCGATGGATGATCCCATATCCATCGGTGTTTGACATCAAGGATGGTGTACGGGTGCTCAGTGGAGACTGGGTACACTGGACGGACTCGCCGAGAACTCCCAAATGGTATTATACCATACGTCAGATGGCAGTTCTCCGGTGACACTGGTACAGAGTAGTCTGTTGACCCGAGATCGTCATAGAGTCTTGTGTGGTTCCTACTATGCTTTGATTTCCATCATACCACGTCCAAGAGGGCGTGCAAAAAGGTGGCTTTTGGGTACAGTCCCGAATCACATGGAGGCAATGAGCGATAGGAGGGGATTCGTCTCTCCCGGTATAGGGAGTTGATGTTGTGCTGTGTTCGATTGGCAATAACCGGAAATCCCTAGCCAGGGTTGCTGAGATTTACTGGTAAGTGTTATCAGTAGTTTCTCGAACTGTTATAGACCTTATATCGACACGACTTATCGAGCCACTGGGGTCTGACGTTTACCACCCCTAGGCGAGATATGCGACATATCAGACGACGAGACCGGACTGTACGGGAGTGTTACTGTTTGGATTCACAGGAGAAGTTACAGGCTTGCTTGTTGATCTTCTGAGCGCTCAATACCTGGGTAGCTGTTACATTTAGCTGACCGCTTGCAGCTTGTGGGTGTTTGATATGATCATCACCTACTGCCGGCGTATTGACGATTCTTTAGAGTCCTACACAGAGGTTTCTTGACTCAGGCAAAACGAAGTAGGAGCACATATGTGATATGTGCGGGACTGAGGATAATGCGATATATGATACCGTATTATATTCTCGCGATATTTGATATCAGCCGGGTCATCGGATCAAGTGTTGATTCGATGAATCGGTACAGATAAATATTAGTTGGTTATATGCGATATAGCCGGATTGTCGGATCAAGTGTTGATTCGATAATTTAATGTATAATAATATATATGATATATTAAATTGCATTAACTAATATTAGCTCACTAAAAGATTCTTTTTCTCACTCGGGTAATACATTGATATATATGCGATATATGTTAATAGTATTATTTTATTTGGTTACAATAAATATTATATATGTGATATATAATATTGTAACATGATATGATAACTAATGCAACATGTTTAGTAAAGATTAATCTAGATTAGCGTTTGATTTGGGTTAATGACTTCTAGATGTTTCTAGAAGGTTTTCTTTTTGTTTTGGTAAAGATATTTACAAGTGACTCATGCTTTAACCCAACCCAAACCCTAACCCTAGTTAATTCTCTACAAGAGTTTGCTTGACCATGGTTGCATTATCTATCATATTATTCATTTCCTATTCATCACAAAAGGATTCAACATTATTGTTCTTCTTCTTCCTTCATTCTTTCATGGAAAAAAAGCTTTCTTGATTTTTCCAAGTGATGAATAATTATGAGAAAAAGATAAATAAAGAGAGCAAAAATCCTACTTCATCATCCTCATCTTCCCTTGCCATTTAGATGAGGGTGTTCACATCATTTCATGAGTGTTAGCTTGTGTTAAAGAAACTTCAACGTAGATCATCTTAGTATCGAAGATCGGAAGCAAAGGTTGCGTCTTTCTCTTCGTGGAACCTCTCGAGAGTCCGGATCCCGATGATCGCAGCGAAGGGACCACAACACGGAGCATATGAAGTGAAGGACCGGATCTACAAAGGTTGTAATCTCTCTCACTTAATGTTAAAGTGTTTAGCATGCTTGTTTTCGCCTAATCTCTAGTTTAAAGTTCCGTATTCGGGTTGTTCGGCATGGCTAAATTTTAAATCGGGCATGGTTGATGCCTCGTAGATCCTTGTGCGCGTGCCTAGCAACCCTATAGGGCCGATGTCCCAGACATGATTGGACTTAGCCCAAGCTGGCCATAAGTCCTCAATTCGTAATTAACTGGGCTAATGGGCTCATAACATAATTAATTGGTCTTGATCCCAAATTGGGCCAAAGACTATTTAATCCACTCCGGTTCCAGGGTACATCTCTTCACTCCTTTGATACTTGGCGTTGTAATCCCTCAACGTCTTCAAAGAGGTAACGGGTCCCGATGACCACACATTGATACGGACTGTGAGGTCCTTAAACCCATGGACTACGACGTCCTTAACCTTAACCGAGATGTCTTAAAACTAACAATGGACTGTGGGGTCCTTAAACCCATGGACTACGACGTCCTTAACCTTGACCGAGATGTCTTAAAACTAACAATGGACTGTGGGGTCCTTAAACCCATGGACTACGACGCCCTTAACCTTGACCGAGATGTCTTAAAACTAACAATGGACTGTGGGGTCCTTAAACCCATGGACTACGACGTCCTTAACCTTGACCGAGATGTCTTAAAACTAACAATGGACTGTGGGGTCCGTAAACCCATGGACTACGACGTCCTTAACCTTGACCGAGATGTCTTAAAACTAACAATGGACTGTGGGGTCCTTAAACCCATGGACTACGACGTCCTTAACCTTGACCGAGATGTCTTAAAACTAACATTGGACCGCAATGTCCTTAAACTACCCATGGACCGCAATGTCCTTAAACTAGCGATGGACCACTATGTCCCTAAACTGGAGCAATAGAGCCCAAACGCTCTTTTGTCGGATCTAAACGATCCCGTTTAAGTTGATCTTAGCCTTAAATATGGCTAACGTATCCTTAAACCTTTCAAACAGACTTTAGTCCCAAACTGGACTATAGATCCCCCCAATTAACTCTGGTTCAAGGGTACATCTCTGAACTCCTCTGACATCTGTCGTTGTAATCCTTCAACGTCGTCAGAGAGGTGACGGGTCCCGACGGCCATACATTCAATGGACCATTATGTCCCTAAACTGGAACAATAGAGCCCAAATGCTCTTTTGTCGGATCTAAACGATCCCGTTAAGTTGATCTTAGTCTTAGGTTAGACTAACGTATCCTTAACAAACGTTTGAGTTGATCTTGGCCTCAAATATGGCTAACGTATCCTCAAACCAAACCCCCAAACACAAATCTAAGATAATACGGATTTGGACTAGTCCACGCCCTACGGGCGACGACATAACTCGGTCTCCGTTAACAATCCACGGGCAACAAAACATAAAATAAACACACACGACACGAAGTGACCATCTGGAGAAGGAGAAAGTTGTTACCGCGACGCGGTAGCGTAATTAACTGCAGGGGCTTGCGCCTGCAGGGAAGAGCGTCCCCACAATAAAAAAAACCCCCTCAAGCGAGGGGGAATCTGACGAAGTCTGCTACATCGGACGCATCCGTTCAAACCTTCGATACATGGTGCCATAAATCAACTTGGCATCTTTGGAGAGGTGGACGGATAGCACCAATTAGCATCTGCCCCGAATCTCCGGCGAGACGCCCACGTCTCCGCCGCGTCATTCGGAGGGAAACAGATTCTGGCACGCCCGGTGGGACCTTTTCCTCTTTCCACTCCACACTTTGTGTGTCGTGATTCGCGAACCAATCGCGGTTCGCTAATGGTTGCCCTTGGGTTTCAAGATACTAAGAATTGGCGTCTTGCTTATTGCAGAAAGCAAAGAATCGATGGCTTCTACTTCTGCGAAATGCTCCAACTGCTCGGACTGCAATTGCGACCAACGCTCTGCCTCGCCAGGAGGTATAGCCTACGGACCCCAAGCTGCTTCGTTATTCACAATACCGGTGGACCAGGTGACTCAGGCCACTACCAGATTGTTCTTTGGGACTATGCTCCCACCGACAAGCTTCACGGCGCCGGTGCTGACAAAAGAAGCTCCTAAGAAGTCGGTCTTTGATCGTCTTACCCCTACCGCGGCTCCTCTCAACGGGTCGCCCAACGTCAGCGCCTCGGTCTTCTCTAGATTGGGCCAGAAATCATGTGGACCCATCATGGGGCCTACAATCCCAGAGAAGGCTGCTTCTAAGAAAGTGACCGGTCCTGCTCCCGAAATCGGCAAGGCGGCTTCCCCGGCCAAGAAGTCGGTCTTTACAAGATTGACGGCCCCAGCTCCCGCTCCTACTACCCAAAGGACATCGGTCTTTGACAGGATAACACCAGCAGCGACCCCCCACCTACACAGGGGGTAAGACGAAGCCATTCTCACCGCTGAACCAACGCCGTCCGCTCGATACGCTCGACGTCGCCATTGGCGTCGAGTAAGGAAGGCTGGGGGCAACTCCCCCTCTGGGCTAACTCCATCAGCCCCGATGGCAGAAGTTAATGCTGCTGTTCCAACGGGGAACAACTTCGAGATGCTAAATAAGGTGCGAAGGAATTCTCCTACTGCGGTGCTAAAGAGGTCTCCTCCCCCACTAAAAAAGGTTGTGGAAATAAAGTCAGAACAGCCCCGATCCCCTCAACGGCTGTCTTCCAAAATCTATAAGGTTTGGCGGCAGGCCCGAGACTCGATGATCGATCCAAACTTCTCCCGCCAGCACAAGAAGCTGAAAATCCAATCGGAAGCCGGTCACCAGGCTAAACCACGAAAGGCTGTCTGGACGCCCACCTCAACGGCCCCCTTTACCTCCACTGCTCATAAAAGGAGGAAGCCAGAGAAGATCCCCCAGCCTGCAACGACAGCTAAAAGCACTGAGCCCAGACGCCCTAAGTCTGGGGGCATGATGGTCCACACCGTATACATGGCGTCAGGAAAAGAAGACAGCCGTGCGTCTACAGGTCATAGATCGCTTACACGGTCGGTGACCAAAGCTCAGGAGCAACAGCAAAAGCTCCAGGAAATGATGAATGCTATGGCCGCACTTACCGGGCCAAAAGAAAACCCAGAAACATCCTCAGATGAACGCCAGGAGGAAGAAACCGACGCCGAATTCCTTCGCCGGATACTGGAGAAGAAGGACAAAGAGGCTGCTGAACAAGCAGCCAACATACAGCGTATGGGCCTTCTCTTTCAAGATATGATAGGAATGATGATCCAACAGGACCCACCCGCCGAGGATCCCCCAATCGTTCTTGAAGACGACCGAGGAGAAACGTCAAACCCACCACCGGCCCTCTCAACGGCCAAAGAGGAGGCAATCTTTAAGGCTGATTTGGTCGACTATATAGCCCAGCAAATCCGGGTTCATCATGCGACTGAGGCAGCTGGTCAAGTCGTAAAGACGGGCCGGTCGTATCCAAGCTGGTACGACCAAATCAAATACCCGCCGGGTTATACAATACCAAAATTCCACGTGTATAAGGGGACCGGCAATCCCCATCAACATGTTGCCCAGTTTAGGGCCTTTTGCGGTAACACCGGCGGTGATGATAAACTGTTGCTTCGCCAGTTCGTGGGCAGCTTATCAGAAACAGCGTTCGAATGGTATTCGGAACCCCCGAACGATTCTATCAAGACGTTCGCTGAAATGGAGTTGCTACTCACTCAGCGATTCGCAAGCGCCAGCGAACGCACTCCAATAACGGCATTGATTAATGCCAGGGTGAAACCAGGCGAAACTTGGGTCCAGTATGCTATACGCTGGCGGAATTTTTGGTCGAGATGCGAGCAACGCATTGAGGAAGCACCCGCAGTGGGCATGTTCATGGGAACCCTAGACCCTCACGCGACTATCTCCCAGTTTATGATGTTCTTTAAGCCAACCACATTCCAGGCTTTAATCGACAAGTTGGCTCAGATGGACCAGATGGGTCATAGACCACCTCCCCCGAAGTCGGAACCTCGGAATGACAAGGGTAAAGGAAGGGCAACCTTCATCGCGAATGCCCAGCAGCAGCCTAACGCCCCGAAGCCGGCAGATCAATTGGAAGAAGGACGCCGGTATTATAATGAGAAGATGAAGCGTCCCTACTCGTTCCCAAGAGACAAGACGAAACGGTTATTCGAGCTGGCAGTACGCAACAGACTTATAAACCTACCAAATCCAAGGTGACCACCGCAACCCACTGAGGTGAATAACCCTAACTATTGCCCTTACCTTCAAACGGTAAGTCATCCGATTGAGGATTGCTTTGTCTTCAAAGGATGGATTGAAGATCAATACCTCCAGGGGAAGTTTGCACTGTCCGAAAAGTGGAAGGTGAACCCACCACAGCCGCATACTCCTAAGAAAGCAGATACACCGGGGGCAACCTGTTCCTTTATTGAAGAAGCTCCATGGGAGGTCGTGCTATCAACTAAAACCAAAAGAATGCTGAGAGACCTTCATGCGTGCCCTGCGATCGAATGGAAGGACCCTCTTGAACCTCAAATTATCGAAGGGATGTTGAAGCCCCGCCCAACTACGAAGACTCGTGATAATGGCCCAAATACTCATGCCCAACCGTCAAAATCTTCGAAGAAAAAGAAGAAGAAATCCAAGAAGCCCGTGAAGCCTGGAGACGAGCACACGAACTTGCAGAAGCAAATCGACGCGCTGGAAGAGTACAATCAAAAGGCGCAAACTCCTGTCACGCTGCAAGAGTTCCTCAGCCACATCTTTCAAGAGGACGATGATGGAGAGAGCTCGTCGGATGAATCCGAGGGATATGTGGCGAGTTATAACGTAATCTCCCATTCGTTTACCGACGATGAAAAAACTCCTGGCACTAAGAAGCTGGGGACAGAGCCTGAACCAGAGCGTGTGTGGCCAACAGATGAAATGATCAATGCCTTTCTAGACGAGATTCGTCTAAAGAGTAAAGCGGATCAGGAGCGTGAGATGACCACATCGGAAGGAGCCAAATGCAGGCGACTGAACGAAAGAGCTGAAGTACTCCCGCCAGATCGAAAAGCATCCGTGGCAGACAAGAAAATATTCAAGACGAGAAAAAGGTTTGCCAAAGCCATGTCAATGGGAATGAAGCTACCACCCTCGGAAGAAAACACACTCAATGGGGTGGAGAGGCACCCTGATTATGGCACATATCATCGGAAAATTTCACACCCTACGGAGGAGTGAGACGCCTTTAAGATATGGTGGCAAGGATATGTTGCTCATCGGCAACATTTTAAGCGCATGAAACGCAAGACTCGTCGGGAACGAAGGAGTACTGCCGACGGGCACAACAGAACTACTGGCAGCTGTTACATGGTTAACGCCGGGGGGTCACAAGTTCTCACCTTTGGGAGCGACTCTGATGAAGAAATGGCTCTGGGCCCTCTCTTTAAAGAATTCGTTTTAGGGAAAGAGGAGAAATCGGAGGCCTGCGAGAACATTCAGCTGCGCAATCGCACACTCCCAGAAAAGAATCTCGGGCCCGCAAGTAGAAAAGATAAGGGAAAGGAAAAGGTCACTGAGGATATCACTTTAGATGACCAGGTCATGAAAGAACTGACTACCAAAGACCCTCCCAGGAAGGGTAAGGTGGACTACAATATCCTAGCGCACCTAAGGAAGCTACCTTCTCAGCTTAGCATTCTCGATGCCCTCCTATTATCAAAAGAAGCGCGAGACTCACTAATTAAGGCGTTATAAGAACCTGAGCAATTTCAAGCCTTCCTCGCCACTGAAAGGATGAAGGATGAACCGGAGGAAGTGCATACGGCCGACATCACTTTCGGTGACGAAGACCTCCATCTCGGGACGTGCAACCACAACCGTCCCCTATATGTCTCTGGATACTGCCATGATATCAAGATAGGAAAGATCCTGGTGGATAATGGATCCTCCGTCAATCTCCTTAATGTTCGGGTGTTGAAGGAAATCTGCATGAGTGTGCAACACCTCGCTCGTGACAAAATTACTATCTCCGGTTTCGATTCACAATCGTCACGGACTCTCGGATCCATGATACTAACATTACGCTTTGGACTCCTCGTCACAGACATCAAATTCCATGTCATTGACGCCAAGACCTGCTACAACACCTTGCTCGGTCGTCCTTGGCTACACGAGTACAACATCATCCCTTCTACACAACATCAGTGTATGAAGTACTTTAAGGATGGTTTCGAGTATACCGTAACAGGTGAGTTGAACCCATTTTCTGTGAACGAAGTCCGCAAATACGAAGATGCGAAGTACTTTTTGTCAGATTTCGAGGATACAGAAAGGTGTCGAAACCCGGAGAACAAAGCCGCCGCCACCATCCCTGTTTTCGGGAGCGATACCGAAGAAGAAGAAGAGATAGTTTACGCCGGGCCATCTCAACGCAACAACCCGGGGACGTCCGCCCCCATGTTGGTCTTCGGAAGTGACTCGGAAGATGAGGTTAATGCCGTGTTCTCCAATCGGCTGTCAATACAAGCACCCCCTAGCGATGATCAGAGTTTGCATATCACCATGGTGCCGCGAGAACACTACAAGGATCTCGACACACTTCAAGCTTACAATGTGCATGACCTGCAAACGTTTTACGTCCCTCCCAGGCAAAGGGGTGAGAAGGTGATCCTATTCTACCGATCCTCAGAGTCGAAAATAGAGAAAGAGATCTGGCATGGCACGGATGTTACACTCAACAGGCTCCAACCTATCCGTTTGCCCAGATACTACACAAATGGACTAAAGAGGCTATTGAAGCGCCAAGGAGTATCCTTAAAACAGACCGTTCGACAAGCTCGGTTCTACAACAGGATTTGGGATGTCCCTGGGACTCAACGCAAATTGCCCAACGGGAAAATGGAAACACTTGGGCTTGGATACGCGAGAACCGGAAAACGGGAACGGGCCCACAGTAGCTACGCCATATATACTTTTGATGAAGAAGAGGACGCCCCGTCAGGAAATGCCAACCCCTCATCAAAACTAGATCCCGCGATTGAAATGCCGAGTCCGTCGTTTGAAGAACGAATGGACAAGCCTATCAGGAAAGTGGGTCAAAAAGCTCGGGAAGACCACAACCGCGAGATAGCCATATACGAGAAGGCCAGGACGCAACGTCTATTTCAACAGGCTGCAAAAGACAAAGATGCTCATCCTTGTCAACCCATTGTACGAAAGGCCCGACGCAGAGACGGAAATAAATCAAGAAGCGGAAAGAGGAGCCGACAACAACGATGCAGGATTAGAGAGTTACGTGATCGGGTATTGCGCGGCTCGGATTTGTCCCTCATGAAGAAGATGAGTAGAGCGTACTCCTTCCCCCGAGACAAGATGGAGAAGTTACTCGAGCTCGCTATAAAACATCAAATGATCGCGCTTCCAGAGTCTAAGCACCCTGAGCAAGCTAAAAGGGCTTCTCATCTGAGCTATTGCTCTTATCACCAAGCCATAGGACATCCTACCGAAGACTGCTTCACCTTCAAGAACTGGGTCGAGGACCAGTACCAACAGGGCAGATTCGCTTTATCCGACGGCTGGAGGGTAACGCCACCACAAAAGCACGAACCCAAAGCCGCAAAAGCAGAACCAGATCCACCTCAATCCTGGAAGCGGATTCGCACCTGTTATACGATTACGATATTAAAAGAAGAGCCCGAGAATATGGATGACCTTCCCTGGTGCTTTGAGAACAGCGATGATGAGGTGGTCTCAGAATTTCCGCCAGCTCCAAAAGAACTGGAAGACGGCATACATACTACTACAGATAACCTCAAGAAGATTGAGTTGGGATCGGCAGAGGACCCGCGACCGACATTTGTCAGCGAGCTGCTATTTGAAGAAAGGGTGACTGCGTTAAAGAATGTGCTTCTACGGCATAAAGACTGCTTCGCGTGGAACTACTCCGAGATGCCAGGATTAGATCCGGAGATTGCTGTGCATAAATTAGCAATATGCCCAGTTATCAAGCCAGTCAAGCAGGCGCCAAGAAGGATGCGACTCGAGCTTGAAATGAGCATCAACGCCGAAGTCAAGAAGCTGATCGATTCTGGATTTATCCAAGAAGTCCAGTATCCCGACTGGATCGCCAATGTCGTCCCGGTAATGAAGAAGAATGGGACGGTACGCATATGCGTGGATTTCAGGGATCTCAATAAGGCCTGTCCAAAGGACGATTTCCCCGTACCAGTAACCGAGCTAATGATAGATAACATGTCCACTCACGAGGTTTTCTCCTTTATGGACGGTTCATCAGGATACAATCAGATAAAGATGCATCCCGAAGACCAGAAGCATACCGCTTTCCGGACCCCTTTGGGTATATTCTGCTACAGGGTTATGCCCTTTGGTCTAAAGAATGCCGGCGCTACCTATCAAAGGGCCATGACAAAAATCTTCGACGACCTCATACATGACATCGTCGAGTGCTATATCGATGACCTTGTAGTAAAGAGCATGTCATATGAAGAGCATTTAAAGCATCTGGAGACTGTATTTCAACGCCTTCAGCAATATAATTTGAAGATGAATCCCCTCAAATGCGCGTTTGGAGTCTCCTCGGATAAATTCCTGGGATTCATCATCCGACATCGAGGTATCAAAATAGATCCATCTAAGATCAAGGCGATCATGGAAATGCCTCCGCCAAGAACCCTCAAACAGTTGCGGTCTCTCCAAGGGAAGCTCGCATACATCTGGCGGTTTATCGCCAATCTTTCAGGCAAATGCCGTCCTTACAGCCACCTGATGAAGAAGGGAACTCCATTCGTTTGGGATCACAAATGCCAAGGTGCACTAGACGAGATCAAGCAGTACCTGTAGAACCCTCCGGTGTTGGCTGCGCCGGTCAAGGGAAAACCCCTCATTCTTTATACAACCGCCCTCGAAGGTTCTTTAGGCGCATTATGGGTACAAGAGAACGATCAAGGGAAAGATAGAGCACTCTACTACTTAAGTCGAGTTCTGCTGGGGGCAGAAAGCAACTACTCTCCCATTGAAAAACATTGCTTGGCGTTAATCTTCGCGATAACAAAGCTCAGGCACTATGCGTTGGCGCACGAAGTCCGTCTCATCTCGAAGGTGGACCCTCTTAAATATTTGATGTCAAAAGCTATATTGACGGGTCGACTCGCTAAATGGGCTCTACTCCTGATGGAGTTCTCAATAACGTATTGACCTCTTAAGGTAGTGAAAGGCCAGGCCATTGCCGACTTCCTCGCTGAGCATCTAGTACCTGCCGGTTCTCCTCTGAACTGCGATTTGCCGGACGAACATGCATTCGACGCGATCGGCAGCGGTGATACCCGATGGGAACTCTATTTTGACGGGGCATCTTCCATGAAAAAGCGCAAACAATGTACCCCCATAATCAAATCGGGAGTAGGCCTCATCTTCGTAACCCCACAAGGAGGGATAATGCGCTTTGCTTTCTCCTTAACGGAATCGAGGATGAACAATGAAGCCGAATACGAAGCTTTGATAGCAGGCCTCGAGATCGCCATTGACATGGGAATTGAAGACCTCTCTATATACGGGGATTCTCAACTGGTCGTTAGTCAGGTAAATGGTGACTACCAAACGTGCAAACCGGAGCTGGTGAAGTACGGCGAAAAGGTGCAACAACTATTGACCCAAATCCCCTCCTATACTTTGGAAAGTATACCACGTGCGGAAAATAGCAAAGCAGACGCGTTAGCTAAGCTCGCTAAAGAACTGGCTGACGAGAACCTCGATGACGTCAGAATCGTGGTACAAAGCCGTCGAGTGCTCGCCCCAGCAGAAATATCTCCGGAATTATACGAAGAAAAGGGGGCGACTGAGCAGACGACTCTATAAATAAAAGACCATGAGAAGGCTGAGGACTGGAGGGAAGTCTTCATAGACTACTTTAAGTCCCACCGAATGCCCGAAGAAGCGTCCTCAAGACATCAGCTCATGAAACGAGCTCTATTTTTCGCTTTTGTCAACGACACTCTATACAAAAGATCGTTTGATTCTCTGTGGCTGAGATGCTTAGGACCTGACGAAGCAGAAAGAGTCGTTCGGGAAGTTCACGACGGACTCTGCGGTTCTCACCAAGCAGGCCCGAAAATGAAATTGAAGATCAAACGGATGGGTTATTATTGGCCCACGATGGTCCAAGACTGCCTCGAGTATGCGAAGCAATGCCACTCGTGCCAGATTCATGGAGACTTTATCCACCAACATCCGAATCCACTACACCCAACGGTGGCTAGCTGGCCATTCGAAATGTGGGGGACTGACATAGTCGGCCCCATCGAACCAGCATCGTCCCGGGGACATCGTTTCATCCTGGCGACAACTGATTACTTCTCCAAATGGGCAGAAGCAGTACCGCTGAGGGAAGTGAAGACGAAGAATATCCTCCACTTCTTCAAGACGCACGTCATCTATCGGTTTGGAACCCCACGGCGGATTATCTCCGATAATGGGCCGGCCTACAGAAGCCATAAGATTAGCCGCTTCGCGCAGCAGCACAATATAGACTGGAGATATTCTTCAGTTTACAATTCACGAGCTAACGGTCTGGCCGAGGCCTTCAATAAGACCTTGACGAAGATCATAAAAAAGACGGTGTCCCGAAATAAGAAAGACTGGCACGAGAGGCTGCAAGAGGCCCTTTGGGCCTATCGAACTACATTCAAGACGGCCACGAACACAACGCCGTACGCGCTGGTATTTGGGACGGAAGCAGTGCTCCCCCTCGAGATAGAGTTACCCTCTCTACGAGTGGCAGTCCACTACGAGCTGACGGACGAAGAAAATGCTCACCTTCGGCTTGAGGAGCTCGATGCCCTCGATGAAACCAGGCTCATAGCGCAACAAAATCTGGAAGCTTATAAAGCAAAAGATGACGCGCTCATATGAAAGATTGACCCGACCGAGGACATTCCGCCAAGGCGAACTCGTGTTAGTGGTCAAAAGGCCTATGATCCCCAATCGAGCCAAGCGGGGAAAATTCGAGCCAAACTATGAAGGCCCGTACATCATAGATAAGATCTACCAGGGTGGGGCCTATCTACTCATGGACATGCACGGTGAAAGGACTTTCAGGCCAATAAACGGTCGCTTCCTAAAGAGATACTACGCTTAATGAGCCACGGCCTAGGTCAATGATAGATGACGATGACTATGTCCGCTCGCTATCTTCCTAAGTTCGAGCTTTATAAGCAGTAGCCGGCCTTCTCCATGTCGGACCGAAATGTCCTTAAACTAATAATGGACCGAAACGTCCTTAAACTATCGACGGACCGAAATGTCCTTAAACTAACGATGGACCGAAACGTCCTTAAACTATCGACGGACCGAGACGTCCTTAAACTATCGACGGACCGAGATGTCCTTAAACTAACGACGGACCGAAACGTCCCTAAACTACTACCGTAGCATCCTTAGGCTGACGAGATAAAAAAAAGGATAAAAAGGAAAATATATATATATATATATATATATATATATATATATATAAATGATAAAAAAAAACAACGGTATGTCCATAAGCAAAATGGGCACGGATGAAAACCCGAGAGGGCTCCGTGAGTAAAAACAGCAGGGCTACCGGCGAGTGTTCGTGAAAACCCGAAAGGGCGCGACCTTGTAAAAAAAAAGAAAAAAAGAAAAAAAAAACGGTATGTCCATAAGCAGAAGGGGCGCGGATGAAAACCCGAAAGGGCTCCGTGAGTAAAAACAGCAGGACTACCGGCGAGTGTTTATGAAAACCCGAAAGGGCGCAACCTCGTTGAACGACACGTACAGGGTCCTCTCGACCTTGTAAGGAGAAACCACCCGTGTGAGATCCTTACGACTCACAAAGGAGCAACACACTTAGGGACCCTCACAATTCCTAAGGAGAAAATACACTTGCGAGATCCTTACGACTCGTAAGGAGAATTCTCTTATGGGACCCTCACGGCTCATGAGATTTGAAAGTCTTAAGTTACAGAAAGCTAAACCTGTTCTTAAGAAAATCCCCCACAACCTTTGATATTGCTCTACAAGAGGCTCAATACTGACCCTTGTATACAATCCACGGGCGCGAATAAACATTCCCCCAGCAAAGTCGCACCCGTGACTAGGGACATGTCCATATGGTGAACAACCCTTATAATTCATCTCGACTTATAAGGAGAAAACCCTCTTGTAGGATCCTTACGACTTACAGAGGAACATACACTTAGGAATCCTCACGATCCCTAAGGAGAAAATACACCTGCAAGATCCTCACGACTTGTAGGGAGAAATACCTTTGTGAGACCCTTACGGCTCATGAAGTCAAAAGCCTTGGTCGACAGGACCCTTAACCCTGTTTACTAAGCCACCTTTGTTCAACATCGACAGAGGCAAATGATGATTCGCTCCTGGCAACATCCCAGTTGTAGCGGTGCTGATGCTGAAATCGGTATCTAAAATCCAAGCTTGCAGCAAAAAAGCTAGCGAGCCACACATGCATACGAAATAGACGAAATGATGGGGCAACTTGCAATAAAAAGCAGTAAGTAAAAATGTATGCATGACAGATAGCCGAAATGATTGGGCAACTCGCAATAAAAAGCAGCGAGTAGAAAATAAATAAATAGCCGAAATGATTGGGCACCGCGAAAAATAGCCGAAATGACGGGGCAATCTCGACCTTCGCGATATAAAAGCTGAAACGATAGAGCATCGCGGAAAAAGAAATAAAATAAAAATAAAATTTAGGCCCTACAGGTGATGTTCCATCACACCCTGTACACAATCCAAGGGCGTAAACAAAAAGGGAACATACCTCCCCCCCAGGTTTCACCAAAGAAAGAAGCTAAATCTCGACGGGCCACAAGCGACCTAGAGATCATCCCAACACTCATCTCGTAACGACGGACACAACTTCAAGCTAAGCGGAACAGCGGCAACTCCCAGTTCCATGGCTCGGTGGTATACATATCGCCAACAGTCAAACCTCCATCCCGTGAAATGCGGATACAATCAGCAAAATTCCTGGTTACGTGGAACGCGGATAACGTCACTCTTTGACCCCGTGGAAAACGTCCAGAACGGAGCCTAGTCCTCGCCGAGCACGGCAGTGAACCCGTGTGAAGCATCTAGTGCAAAATTCCTGGTTACGTGGAATGCGGATAACGTCACTCTTTGACCCCGTGGAAAACGTCCAGAGCGGATCCTGGTCCTCGCAGAGCACGGAAGTGAACCCGTGTGAAGCATCCAGAGCGGAGCCTAGTCCTCGCCGAGCATGGTAGTGAACCCGTGTGAAGCATCTAGTGCAAAATTCCTGGTTACGTGGAATGCGGATAACGTCACTCTTTGACCCCGTGGAAAACGTCCAGAGCGGATCCTGGTCCTCGCAGAGCACGGCAGTGAACCCGTGTGAAGCATCCAGAGCGGAGCCTAGTCCTCGCCGAGCACGGCAGTGAACCCGTGTGAAGCATCTAGTGCAAAATTCCTGGTTACGTAGAACACGGATAAAGTCACTCTTTGACCCCATGGAAAACGTCCAGAGCGGATCCTGGTCCTTGCAGAGCACGGCAGTGAACCCGTGTGAAGCATCCAGAGCGGAGCCTAGTCCTCGCCGAGCACGGCAGTGAACCCGTGCGAAGCATCTAGTGCAAAATTCCTGGTTACGTGGAACGCGGATAACGTCACTCTTTGACCCCGTGGAAAACGTCCAGAGCGGATCCTGGTCCTCGTAGAGCACGGCAGTGAACCCGTGTGAAGCATCCAGAGCAGAGCCTAGTCCTTGCCGAGCACGGCAGTGAACCCGTGTGAAGCATCTAGTGCAAAATTCCTGGTTACGTGGAACGCGGCTAACGTCACTCTTTGACCCTGCGGAAAACGCCCAGAGCGGAGCCTAGTCCTCGCCAAGCACGGCAGTGAACCCGTGTGAAGCATCCAGAGCAAATACCGGACTGTGGAGTCCTTAAAATCCACGGACTATGATGTCCTTAACCTCGACCGTGATGTCTTAAAACTAACGATCAACCACCCCGATTCCCTACGGATTCTGCCTTGGTTTAAGGGTACATCTCTTCACTCCTTTGATACCTGGCGTTGTAATTCCTCAACGTCTTCAAAGAGGTGACGGGTCCCTGCAACCAAACATCGGACTGTGGAGTCCCTAAATCCACGGACTATGAGGTCCTTAACCTTGACCGTGATGTCTTAAAACTAACATCGGACTGTGGAGTCCTTAAATCCACGGACTATGAGGTCCTTAACCTTGACCGCGACGTCTTTAAACTACGATACCTGGACCAGCCCCCTGGCCCCGTGAAACACGGACAAGGGCGACCACATCCAGCACTTGCAGGCCCTCACGACCTGTAAGGAAGAAAAAACTCTCTTGTGAGATCCTTACGACTCTCAAAGGAAAACCTGCTTAAGAATCCTCACGATTCCTAGGAAGAACTTACACCTATGGGATCCTCTCGACCTGCAGGGAGAAAAACTCTTTATGAGACCCTCGTGGCTCATAAAATGCAAAAGTCTTAGGAGGCAGATCTTAACCCTGAATCCTGAGCCATCGCTGTCCTGCAAGGAGATCAAGATAGAATATCTGCAGAATACATTCAATAAAAAGGGGACACACCATTGAGAAGAAAAATGTATCTTTTATTCATAAACCAAAATGGATACAAAGTACAATTCATGAAAGAAACAAAAAAGAAAGATACTCTCATCCATGAGTATGTACAAAAAAGGAGAAAAGATACAAGTCCTCAAGCCGGCGGGCGGTGCAGTAATTTTACCAGCTCATCGTTCTGTCGCTGAGCCACGGCTTCATGACGCAAGATCTCCATAAGACGAGCGTCCGCCTGAGCTTGCTGAGCCTGATACGAAGCAAGCCGAGCTTCGAGCTCTTTCTCGGTGGCTTTATGAGCCTCGACCCTCTCACGAGTGAACGTGGCAGCTTTATCGAGAGCCACCACCTCTTTTATGGACTCCTGGAGCACTCGCCAGAGTTCGTATGCTTTGTTGGCCTTGGCTGTGAGGCTGGCCTGAAGCTCGCTCAGCGCCTTAGAAGCCAATTCCCTCTCCGAGAACTTGCGGCCAAGCCTCTTCTCGCATGACGTCATGTTGGCCGCACATCGTGCTATCAGACCCCGCAACTCCGCTTTTGCAGCCACGGCTTCCGAGGAAAGGCGAGAACATTCAAAAGTGCAAACAAGCTTCCACCTTCCTACAGAACTCCACCCAGACCCGCACCACCTCCTCGCTATGATAGGTGGCGAGAAAAGGAAGAGAGCCGTTAGCTTCATCGGCAAACGCTTCGGCTGTGGTCGCGCTACCAGCACGGAGCTCCTCGACGAAAGAAGATAGGGAGACAAGGCTCAATTAGGCCAAGCGTTCTGAAGCCCGCAAAGCATAAGGGCCGGGCGGCATCACGATGCGCGATCCCAACGCCATGGAGACTGGCAGGGCTGTTCAAATTTGACAAATGTTAGTAAAATTCTTGAGCACAGAACGAACGGGATTATAATAAAATGTCAATCACCGACAGTCATGCAAGTAGGAGCCAAAGGTTCCCCTGGCCCTTCAACGACCTCAACCTCATCATCAGCTTCCAAAACTATAAGAGACATCAACGTCATTTCACAAGATAGTAACAATGCTGTGGTAAAAGAAAAGATGGCGAATGACACTAACCTTGCCCAGAGAAAAGGACGATACGCTGAGGGGAGATCGCCTGCGGAGCTGCCATCTCCAATAAACGCTGAAATGACTGTCGAGGCGACAGATCAGCGATAGTGGCCGCCAAACCGCGCAATTCTGGGAAAGATAAAAGAGTTTAGATTATGAAAGGGTTGCTAAATTAAAACGCAGAGGGTTACCTTCAACGCTCCTTCCATTTTCAGCCGGGGGGATAGCAGCTTCAACGGTCTCCGCCGTAACATCAGGATTCAACAAAGGAAGAGTAGTCCCGACTACCTCCCTTCCAGCCTCTGAGCCATCCTCAGTAAGGGTCATTGGGGCGGCGACCTCCAAAGGAGCTTCCCCCAAAGGGGCAAGCGCTCCCTGATCAAGAACCGCCGCTGGAGGATCTACCATGAGAGGAGCAGCCTCACCAGCCCCCTCCACATCAAGCAAGGCCTCATTAAGAATTCCAGCGGGCTTTAGCTTTAATGGGCCCGTAGAGAGCTCCCCCAGCGTCGAAGATTCTGCACGATTCGAATAAAAATAATGATACAAATGCACGGGCATAAATAATCGGAAAGACTACAAAAGGAGCACAACGTACCTATACGCAAAGAAGCCCTCAATATGGCTTCTTCAAGCCGCTGCTCCTTCTCAAGGAGGTGGGCTCGCCGGGGTCCAAGGGTAGACTCATAACCACCGGTCCATAAGGAAAGTGCATCAGCTGCGTCTTCTGAAGCGGCCTGCTTCAAAGCCCTTTCCCCCCATTCCTCCAAAGGACCGATAAATCGCCGCCGAATCCACGAAGCGTCTTCGTAAAAAATTACAGCGGGATAAGACTTCTTCGGAACCTTGGCGTTATGAGACGCGTCTTTTGAACGCCGTATGGCCTCAGCCAACTGTGCGGCCTCCTAATCAGCCGAACTCGGGATGAGAAGTCCAGCTTCTGACTCTTGCAGGGCCAATGGTTCATCTTCAAGAATAGGCTCAGACTCCGCCAAAGAATCGAGCAGGGTGGTGGCCGCTTTCCTCCGCCGTTTAGACCCATAGCCGGTCGCTAAGGATGACCGCTTCCTCCCTCACGAAGCCTTAGGGCGGCGCTGGCCCACATCGCCCTCACCCCTGTTACTCTCGCTCGGTGCCACAACCGAGGATGACATCGCCATTGTCGACGCCACAGGGGGCGGTGCCGCCACCGGCAGGGGTGCTACTACTGGGGCCCGTTTACCCCGCGATCGGGAACCCAAGGGCATACCGGCTGTTGGAGTAAGGTCTACCCCTGACTCCCCCAGAATGAGCGCGGTGCCAATCTCCCTCAAAGGGAAGCGGACCGGAACCCTCGGTTGCAGCTTAGCCCCCGAAACCTGAGGAGGGGCGTCGTGACCAAGAAGCACCCTTCTTTCTTCAAGAATAATTGGGCTGATCCGATGAAGATACCAGCCCGTAAATTCACCCACACACCACGGCATGTACTCAGCTTCAGGGACCATGAAACGGGAGCTGGTGTTCAGCCTCATGAAATGATGAGCGGCATCGCGAACAGCATCGAGCGAAGGGATCGGGGAGACTATAAAAGCCTCGAAAGGAACACCCTGGTCGTATCCAAGCTGTCGGGCGAATTGATGCGGATTGTACCGCATAAAAAGAGCTGCATTGTCCTGGCGAAACACCAAGTAGCCCGGTCTAATTGTATACAAATGCGCGGCCTCTCGGGGCTTCAAAGAAGGTGCGTTGTCTTTCGACTGGTCCCAGAGTTGTTGAACTGGACCCGAAGGAGGAGACAAAACCCGATCATTAAAAACCAACCCGCCAGCGGCGGCATGAGGAGAAATCAGCACCCGAATAGCCCCGAATTGAGTCGGGTCAGCAGCAGAAGCACCCACCAATCGCATAAGTCGCGGGAAGGGATAGGCGTCGTAAAACGCGGGCCTCTGATGCATAGCGAAAGCTCCCAGCACATGCATTTCGACCCAGGACGTGAAATAATGAAGCAAAAAGTTCACTACATCCACGCCGGGTGTAGACGTATTATCTGCGGTGCCCAATCCATGATAGAGGTGCGCCAAGGCCGGGATGCCGATGGCCAACCGCGTCCCCTCAGCAATACGATGAGCCAGGTAGATGACCGAGGCTCTCATGAAGCGGCGATGCATGGGGATAACGAACCAACTGAGCCAAACACTAACAAACCCCACAAAGAACGTCTCCTCGTCCATGCCTGGAACAACAATGGATTCAAAAGATATCGGCGACATAATAGGGATGTAGTACTGAGGTAAGTCCGATTCAGTGGTCGGCAGCTTCTTCGGACCAAACCCAAAGGGGTCTCCAATGTTGGCAAACTTTGGAGCCGTCTTCGATAAGGCGTCCTCGCGAAGGAAACGAGCAATGAAGCTCTTGAAAGTAACACCCTGCTCTTCGGATTCGGTGAATAATCGATCGAAGATACCTAGCGCCTTGATTAAACTGGGACGCTTATGGCGGACGGCATTCTCAGCAGACATGCCGTCAACTGGGGCGGGCTCGGGTTCAAAAATATACTCGTCAGAAGGCAGCAACTCCTCGTACAGACTACCCCTGATTGGCAACCCCGAGATATCATAAAATTCGGCCAGAGAGATCGAGACCTCGCGATCTCCTAGAATGAAAGTGTTGGTGGGAAGATTCCATTGGTTCAAAAACGCCTTGACCCATCAGACATGCGGGGACTTATAATGGAAGAGTGACGCGTATATTGCCTGATAAAGCCCGACTTTCTGCAACCACGCACGATGGGCAGAAAGGATGTAGCGAGCCCAGAGAAGGTAGCCCGTAGGGTGTCGAGGAGTAAGCCCTATCTTATAAATTTTCCCCCACGGGTGGGCCTCACCCTGGCAGATACGCCGTCCCAAGATGTCTATGGCCGGGATCGGATGGTTCGGAATACCGGTCGTCGAAGGCTCAAGCCTCCTCGTTAGAGTCCAGTTGGGCATTTCCACAGCAAAAACCGTCCTCGGAGGGTCCATCGGCAAGAATGGGAAAGTGGGCTCCGTCGGTACCGCGCAAAGAAAACTCCGGCGACCCTTAATAATCTGACTATACCAAGATCCCCATTGAAGAAGGTTGGTATAGTTCGGGTCATGGGCCCGGATCATCGCCATCGCTTCCTCATCAGATGGCGACTGAGGAAAAGCAGCCTCCGAGCGAGAAAAGGGAAAGCACGGAACAAAAGCCATCGCACCTAAAATCCAATAAAAGGAGACCGTTAAAAGCAAAGTCAGCAACATATATCCATGCATGAACATGAAGACTAGTTAAAGAAAGCAACAACAGAGTTTTCTGGGACCATTGGCTACAAAACACATGGGCCCCACAGAATCCGGATGACGGCTCATTAATAATGAGACCAAATAGTTACAATAAAACAAAGGGAATATCCTCGTTAAATAAAGAATGATGACCTTGCACATTCCCCCAATAGGATCTGTCTCGGGCTCTACAATGGATCCATCAAGATCAAAGGAATTAAATTCCCACAGAAGACATCATTACAAAGCTCCTGTTTCATTAATTGCAGAAGGACAACCTCGGGTCAAGAGACCCCAAGAAGCCTCCGTGTGAAGAAATTGAGTCCTTCATCGGAATTAAATTCCTTATTAAGAGAAGGGAATTAAATTCCCAGAAACATTTTTGGGATGGAATTAAATTCCATGGATTTGAACCGCCATCATCATCTCCCTAAGGATCATCTAAACCCTAAGAGATCTACTGTTGGAGGTTAAGTGGTCTCATATTTTGGTTAAAGAACTTGAAGAAAAATGGGTTCTTTGTGAAACCCTTGATATGGATTTAAAATCCAAAGAGTTTTGTCAAAATGAAGGTGCTTCGATCACCATTACCTGAGGAGGAAGAGTCCTTTTAAACAGAGTTAAACTCTGAAAATGTTTCAAGGCAGAGAACTAAGCTCTGGAAGAAGAGAATTAAATTCTCAAGGGAAAAAGTTCTCAGAAGAAGAAGATGAGCAAAGTGAAGGCTCTTCTGAAGAAACGTGAGTATTTATAGGAGGTGATGGAGATGTTTCATCTCCCCAAATCCCTAGAGGAATCCAACGGTCACAAAAGGTGACAGCGTTGCACTCACGTGCGGACACGTGAGAACAACGCTGTGGGGGCATTTGTTTCGTGATTTAAAATCAGAAAAGCTTATGGAAAAGGCTTCAGAAAAGGGTCACGTGCTTACACGTGACCAGCAGTCACGTGTTGGCACGTGACATCCAAAAGCATCAGCAAGGCAAATTCAGCTTCCCGACTACATCAAAGAAAATGGCTTCAGAAAGGGTCACGTGCTCCCACGTGACCTGGGTCACGTGTTGGCACGTGACAATTAAAAGCGGCTTCAAAGGAAAACCGGTTCCCTGATAAAATCAAGGAAAAGGCTTCAGAAGAGGTCACGTGCTCCCACGTGACCAGGGTCACGTGTTGGCACGTGATACTCAAAAGCAGCAGACTTGTTCTCCAGTTAAATCAAGAAAAAGAGTCCAGACGAGGGTCACGTGCTCACACGTGACCAGGGGTCACGTGATGGCACGTGACGGTTAAGCAGCAACCAGAAGACAGAGCGCAAAAAGAAAGAAGAAGGCTCGTTCCAAGGGGTCACGTGCCCACACGTGACCAAGGGTCACGTGGCCACACGTGACCGACTTCAAAGCCTATTTGTTAACAGAATTAAATTCTGAGAAAAGACCTCTCAAATCTTTCCAAAAGAACCGATTGAATTAAAGATTTAAAGGTGATTAAATATCATCTATCTATGGGAAAATCTCAATTTGGAAAGATTTCCCCTTAAAATCTAACCGAAATAACAAATGAGAATCTCTGGATTTAAAATCCAATGGTGAATAAAATTCACCTAATAATCCAAAGGTCCAAAACGAATGATGGATACTGTTAGTTATATGTATGCCCTAGAGGCCATTACTGTACATAGGATGTATATTGTAGTGGATGCTGGGACATATATAGGGAGGACTTTCTTGCTCGACATGATAGTATGCTATCTGGTTGCTCTTTACCTTAACGTGTATACTGATTGTCTCTCTGTTACATGTTGGTAAAGCCCTTAGGATGTGTACTTGACTACCTGGACTATGATGCGGATCATACTAGTGGGGACATGGTAGTCCATAAGTACATCCTTCAAAGTCCTTAGTCGTGGGTGTATCGAGACGGGGCATCGATATACCAGAGTAGACTAGCGTATACCTTCTCGACCCATACAGATGGGCGATGGATGATCCCATATCCATTGGTGTTTGACATCGGAGATGATATACGGGTGCTCAGTAGAGACTGGGTACACTGGACGGACTCGCCGAGAACTCCCAGATGGTATTATACCTTACGTCAGATGGCAGTTCTCTGGTGACACTGGTACAGAGTAGTCTGTTGACCCGAGATCGTCATAGAGTCTTGTGTGATTCCCACTGTGCTTTGATTTCCACCTTACCTCGTCCAAGAGGGCGTGCAAAACGGTGGTTTTTGGGTACAGTCCCGAGTCGCATGGAGGCAATGAGCGATAGGAGGGGATTCGTCTCTCCCGGTATAGGGAGTTGATGTTGCGCTGTGTTCGATTGGCTATAACCGGAAATCCCTGGCCAGGGTTGCTGAGATTTACTGGTAAGTGTTACCAGTAGTTTCTCGAACTGTTATAGACCTCATATCGACACGACTTATCGAGCTATTGGGGTCTGGCGTTTACCACCCCTAGGCGAGATATGCGACATATCAGACGATCAGACCGGACTGTACGGTAAGTGTTACTGGTTGGATTCATAGGAGTGTGAGCGGGCTTGCTCGTCGATCTTCTGATCGCTCAATACCCGGGTGGCCGTTACGTTTAGCAGACCGCTTGCGGCTTGTGGGTGTTTGATATGATCATCACCTGCTGCCGGCGTATTGACGAGTCTTTAGAGTCCTACACAGAGGTTTCCTGGCTCAAGAGAAACGAAATAGGAGCGCATATGAGATATGTGCGGGACCGAGAATAATGCGTGTATGTGATACCGTATTTCATTCTTACGATGAATGTATCGATTGGTTGTATGCGATATAACCTAGTTATCGAATCAAGGATTGATTCGATAAGCCGATACATTGGATATTAGTCGGTTGTATGCGATATGACCGGATCGTTAAATCAAGTGTTGATTTAATGTTTTAATGCATAATTATATATTTGATATATTACTTTGCATTAACTAGTATTGGTTCACTTTAAATGGATATTCTCACTTGGATTGTGCAAGTTGTATATGTGATATACTTTTGTGCACATGATTGTATCATGTTTGATGATAGATTATTGCTAGGGTTTTTGTGTAAAGAATTAAACCTTCGTTAAGTAAATGGTTAGGGTTTTTCTTTTATCATTCATTTATCTTTTTAATTTAGATTAAAAAAAGAAATGGCAAATGAAAACAAAATGGTTTTCTTTCTTTCTTTCTTTCATGAAGCTTGTTGAAGCTTCATGAAGCTTTGACCAAAGTGACCACTTTGTCTTCATCCTTAATCCTAACCATTCATCTAACCTTAGTCAACTCTCTACACATAACCATGGTTCATATTATGATAAGTATTCTTTTCTTTTGCTTTTTTGAATGAACTTATCATAATAATATCATCTTCTTCTTCTTCTTCTTCAAGATGAAGAAGCTTGATTCCATCAATGGTGATTTGATGAAAAGAGTGAGAAATCCAATTCTAAAGTGAACCCACTTCCTATTTCTTCATCCTCTACCTCTTGCCA
The DNA here is from genome assembly GCA_030015575.1 of Agapanthus africanus. NCBI lineage: Eukaryota > Viridiplantae > Streptophyta > Magnoliopsida > Asparagales > Amaryllidaceae > Agapanthus > Agapanthus africanus. The sequence continues at coordinate 325,525,205 of JASDDO010000012.1, read as the reverse complement.
AGTAGTAGAGTGTGTTTTCTTCACAAGTTTCATGACTTGGTGAAGTGGGAGCTTGATCTAGTGATGTCTCGACGTAGATCATCTTTGGCATCATCGTCGATGACCTAGCCCGCTTTTTCTCCGATGAAGCGGACGCTAGAGCCCAAGATCCGATTTGTACAGCGAGGAGACTTCATCGCGGAGCCATGGAGGTAGAGAACCGGATCTATAAAGGTTGTATTTCCGTTTACCATTTAGTTAAGTTGTTAACTAGTTTCTATTTCGCCTAAAATTCTAGCCAACGATCTTGTTAGGGTTTCTCGGCACATATAAAATTTGAAATTGGCATGGTTGATACCTTGTGAGACCTCTTGAGAGTGCCTAGGACCCCTACAGATACAAATCAAATCTCTCAATGAAAGATTCATAAAAAACTAATTGGCTCGGTTGCTTCTCCTATAAATAGGAGCCAAGAGACACACAAGAAGAAGATATAGGCAGAGGGAAGAAAAGAGAGAGAGCCTTGATACTTTGGCGGAATTTAGATCTTCTGCAAAAGAAAACCCTAGGTAAGAAAGGGAAGGTTTTTTAATTCTCAACAGAGTTTAACTCTAATATAAAACAGAAGGACATATTTCTTCTCTCTTTGATGGAGGATCTGTAAAGTGCACATCTCCCCTTGAGTTGAGAATTTAATTCTCAATGGGTTGAGATCCTGCCATGCAGATCTAAAGCATAGAGAGGGAATGAAAGCACGAGAATTTAATTCTCACAGAACTATAGGAATTTAATTCCTTTAAAATAAAATTAGGGTTTGACCCTGTGTTATGGGAATTTAATTCCTTCAGAATGAAAAGAATCAGGGTTTAACCCTAGTTAAGAACTTAGTTCCGTTAAAACAACAAGAATTTAATTCCCTTAATCTTATTCCCCAGAATAATTCTCTAACAGAGAGTGGGAGTTTAATTCCTTAAAGCTTTTATTAGGGTTTAACCCTATTCAGTTCTTCACATATATGAGGAATTTAATTCCTACAGAAAATTCAGAGTTCAACTCTTCAAAAGGAAGTTGGAATTTAATTCCTCTGAAATTATTGTCAGGGTTCAACCCTACGAGGAATTTAATTCCTGAAAGGGATTAACAGATCTTCTAAACAACTACAGAAAAGCAGGGTCACGTGTCACCACGTGACCCCCCCAAAAGATCTACAGAAAGCCCTTTGAGGCAGTGCCTCACGTGACCCATGTGACCCTTGGCAGAGGCTTTAACATACTCCATTCAAACACCCGTCACGTGATGACACGTGATGCTCCAAAAGATGCGATCTTCTCAGCAGAACAAACGAAGGGAGGGCGCCCTCACGTGCTACCACGTGACCCCTCTTGCCTCAGCGTCTAACGCTAAATTGGAACCCCTGAATCCAGTGTTAAAACATTGTTTGGCCTTAGTGTTCAACACTAAGCAAAGAACTTTATGTAGGGTTCCTAGGCACACTAATGAAGTCTCACAAGGCATCAAACATGGCTAATTTAAATTTTATGAGTGCCGAGAAACCCTAACACGGATCGTTAACTAGATATATAGGCTATGCGATGCAAGTTAACTTCTTTAACTTAAAAAGAAAGGGGGTACAACCTTTGTAGATCCGATCCACCACTTCCTAAGCTCCGCGATGATGTCCCTCCGCTGTGCAAATCGGATTCCGGACTCTGGCATCGGCTTCATCGGAAAAATGGGCGGGCTTGGTCGTCGGCTTCGATGCCGAAGATGATCTACGTCGAGGCATCACAAGATCAAACTCCCACTTCACCAAGTCATGAAACTTGTGAAGGAAACACCCTATACTACTTGGCAAGAGGTAGAGGATGAAGAAATAGGAAGTGGGTTCACTTTGGAATTGGATTTCTCACATGATTTCATCACTTGCCATTGATGAGGCAAGCTTTTCTTTCTTGCTCATGAAGAAGAAGATGAAGAAAGAATATGATAAGTGTTATTAAAAATAGAAAATAAAATCAACACTTATCATTTTCTAACCTTGGTTAGGAGTAGAGATTGTACTAAGGTTAAGTGTAATGGTTAGGGTTAAGTATGAGACAAAATGGTCACTATGGTCAAAGCTTCAAGAAGCTTCAAAGAAAAACCAAAACTAGCAACCATTTCATTTCTTATCTTTTCAAAATAAATAAATAAATAAATAAGTGAGAAAAAGAAAACCCTAATCATTAACTTAACCATGGTTTAATTCTTTACACAAACCCAAGTGAGCAAGTATCATCAAACATGATACAAACAAGTGCACAAAAGTATATCACATATACAACTTGTGCATTTCAAGTGAGAAAATCCATTTAAAGTGAACAAATACTAGTTAATGCAAAGTAATATATCAAATATATAATTATGCATGAAATCATTAAATCAATACTTGATTTAACGATCCGGTCATATCGCATATAACCGACTAATATTCAATGTATCGGTTTATCGAATCAATCCTTGATTCGATAACTAGGTTATATCACATATAACCTAATCGATACATTCATCGCGAGAATGGAATACGGTATCACATACACGCATTATTCTCGGTCCCGCACATATCTCATATGCGCTCCTATTTCGTTTCGCTTGAGCTAGGAAACCTCTGTGTAGGACTCTAAAGACTCGTCAATACGCCGGCAACAGATGATGATCATATCAAGCACCCACAAGCCGCAAGCGGTCTGCTAAACGTAACGGCCACCCGGGTATTGAGCAATCAGAATATCGACGAGCAAGCCCGCTCACACTCCTGTGAATCCAACCAGTAACACTTACCGTACAGTCCGGTCTGTTCGTCTGATATGTCGCAAATCTCGCCTAGGGGTGGTAAACGTCAGACCCCAGTAGCTTGATAAGTCATGCCGACGTGAGGTCCATAACATTCGTGAAACTACTGATAACTCTTACCAGTATATCACTGCAACCCTGGCCAGGGATTTCCTGTCATGGCCAGTCGAGCATAGCGCAACATCCACCCCCAATACCGGGAGAGACGAATCCCCTCCTATCGCTCATTGCCTCCATGTGAATTGGGACTGTACCCAAAAACCACCTGTTTGCACGACTCAGTAGAGCCATGGTAGGGTGGAAATCAAAGCACAGTGGGATACACACAAGACTCTATGACGATCTCGGGTCAACAGACTAAGCTGTACCAGTGTCACCAGAGAACTGCCATCTGACTAAGGTATAATACCATCTGGGAGTTCTCGGCGAGTCCGTTCAGTGTACCCAGTCTCCACTGAGCACCCGCATACCATCTCTGATGTCAAACACCAATGGATATGGGATCATCCATCGCCCATCACATGGGCCGAGAAGATATACGCTAGTCTACTCTGGAATATCGATGCCCCGTCTCGATATTCCCACGACTAGGAACAACGAAGGATGTACTCATTGACTACCCAGGCTCCACTAGTATGATCTTCATCATAGTCCTGGAAGTCGAGTACACATCCTAAGGGCTTTATCAACATGTAACCAGAGAGATAGAAAGTATATATGTTAAGATAAAGAGCAACCAGATAGCGTACTATCATGTCGAGCAAGAAAGTCCTACCTATATATGTCCCAGCATCCACTACAATATACATCCTATGTACAGTAATGGCCTCTAGGGCATACATATAACTAACACTTTATTTGCAGTGTTCAACACTGATTACCTTAGTGTTCAACACTAATTTGGGATTTCTGTTGCCAGTGTTTAACACTGGTCTGTTTTAGTGTTTAACACTAATTTGAAGGCCTTGTTGATGGTGTTTGACACCGACTATCTTTTAGTGTTAAACACCGACTTATCAATTTCATTCCCAGTGTTCAACACTGATTGGTCTTTAGTGTTTAACACTAGGCATTGGCCCAATTGGCTAAATGGCCAGAGGCAAAGCCTCTCCTTCAAGGGACCAACAGGAAGGCCGATGTCCCAGACATGATTGGACTTAGCCCAACCTGGCCATAAGTCCTCAATTCGTAATTAACTGGGCTAATGGGCTCATAACATAATTAATTGGTCTTGATCCCAAATTGGGCCAAAGACTATTTAATCCACTCTGGTTCCAGGGTACATCTCTTCACTCCTTTGATACTTGGCGTTGTAATCCCTCAACGTCTTCAAAGAGGTGACGGGTCCCGATGACCACACATTGATACGGACTGTGAGGTCCTTAAACCCATGGACTACGACGTCCTTAACCTTGACCGAGATGTCTTAAAACTAACAATGGACTGTGGGGTCCTTAAACCCATGGACTACGACGTCCTTAACCTTGACCGAGATGTCTTAAAACTAACAATGGACTGTGGGGTCCTTAAACCCATGGACTACGACGTCCTTAACCTTGACCGAGATGTCTTAAAACTAACAATGGACTGTGGGGTCCTTAAACCCATGGACTACGACGTCCTTAACCTTGACCGAGATGTCTTAAAACTAACATTGGACCGCAATGTCCTTAAACTACCCATGGACCGCAATGTCCTTAAACTAGCGATGGACCACTATGTCCCTAAACTGGAGCAATAGAGCCCAAACGATCTTTTGTCGGATCTAAACGATCCCGTTTAAGTTGATCTTAGCCTTAAATATGGCTAACGTATCCTTAAACCTTTCAAACAGACTTTAGTCCCAAACTGGACTATAGATCCCCCCCAATTAACTCGGTTCAAGGGTACATCTCTGAACTCCTCTGACATCTATCGTTGTAATCCTTCAACGTCGTCAGAGAGGTGACGGGTCCCGACGGCCATACATTCAATGGACCACTATGTCCCTAAACTGGAACAATGGAGCCCAAATGCTCTTTTGTCGGATCTAAACGATCCCGTTAAGTTGATCTTAGTCTCAGGTTAGACTAACGTATCCTTAACAAACGTTTGAGTTGATCTTGGCCTCAAATATGGCTAACGTATCCTCAAACCAAACCCCCAAACCCAAATCTAAGATAATACGGATTTGGACTAGTCCACGCCCTACGGGCGACGACATAACTCGGTCTCCGTAAACAATCCACGGGCAACAAAACATAAAATAAACACACACGACACGAAGTGACCATCTGGAGAAGGAGAAAGTTGTTACTGCGACGCGGTAGCGTAATTAACTGCAGGGGCTTGCGCCTGCAGGGAAGAGCGTCCCCACAATCAAAAAAAACCCTCAAGCGAGGGGGAATCTGACGAAATCTGCTACATCGGACGCATCCGTTCAAACCTTCGATACATGGTGCCATAAATCAACTTGGCATCTTCGGAGAGGCGGACGGATAGCACCAATTAGCATCTGCCCTGAATCTCAGGCGAGACGCCCACGTCTCGGCCGCGTCATTCGGAGGGAAACAGCCCCGAGTCGCCGAGTTGGCAAGCTCCGCAGCCTCCGCCCGGCCCGCCACAACGTCAGCCTTTTCCCTCTCCTGGCGCAGGTCGCGTTGAAAAATCTCGACCTCCGAAAGGAACGCCTCCACTGGCCTCGGGGCGTGGAACACCCCCTTAGCCTCCATGCGAGTGGCAAGGGCACAGTGTTGAAGAACCTGACAGAAAGCCGATGAGAAACCAGGAACCACCCGAACTAAGGGAAGGCATACCAAGGCAAATACGCGTGGAGTGATTCGTACCTGGACCACCCCTTTGGCCATGGCCTCCAATTGATCCCTCGAGGAGCCACACGGAAGCTTTCCCCCAGCCGACTCCTCCATCCTGGCGAGCAGGCCAGTGGCGACAGAAAGCCCAGACGGAACCATGAAGATGGAGCCCCCTTCCTGCACGGGAATCCCTTCAGGGGCCTTCAACGACGACGCGCGAGAAACCGTCCTCTTCCTTTTAAGAAGGGGCCTGCCCTCGCCCTTCCTCCCGTCCTCAGTCTGGGACTCGGGTAACTGCTGACGACTCTGGCCGTCGCCAAAGAAACCACCAGATGCCGTCAATGAAATGGACGGCCCTGCCGCCGGCAGAGAATCTGGCGGAGGGCGCGAGCTGGCCGGGGGCTTGGCTATGCCACTAGCTTCATCCTGGTGCGAGCCGCCCGAGGATTGGGTGCGAACCATGTATCCCGAAGGAAGAAGAACGCCGAGCGGCAGCGACTCAAGGAAGAAGGGAAATGAAAGGTTAGGGGCCCTGAGGCGGGACCTGCCCCCGTTTTATCACCACGTACGGCCGCATCCAACGGCGCCCGTCACCTCCCGCCGAAATGACTCCTCACGCCCAGCAGCTCCGATCACTCCACGTGTCGGTCCTGCACTGGACTGCATCCAATCGGGCGCTGTAGGCCCGCATACGTCGTACCGGCCAGTCATCCATTGACGCGTGGACCATTGCTTCAGTTACATAGCGCACGAACCGGCACACCCTCTTTAAGGTGCGGAGATCTCTCCTTGGTTCACTAGCGGAAAGGACAACTGACGGACCGAGGGCTTGCCCCGACGGAACCATATAAGGGATCTCACCTCAGGAGGCCCGGCAGTCCACTCCTGACCCGACCACTAGCTGGTCGGGACAAGAGTGGGGGGCTGATGATATTGCTCAATATTAGCGATCCCCAAGATCATGACACGTGGCAGGTGACGTGTCCCAGAACTCAGAAGAAAGGGCCCGCAGGGGCCGATAAGGCCACCTCGTGCCCGACCAGCAAGCACAAGCTGGCACCCCTCGGGGACCCTGCAAATTGGCCTCCTCGGCCTCTCAGCTCATCCCTGAGCTACCACAGGACCAAGAATCCTCGGCCTCCTTGCTCGTACCCGAGCTTTCGCCGAGGACGTCTTCCTCGGCCCTCCGACCTACTCCCAGGCGTAACCTCCGCTCCGCGAATCTCGCCATGCGCGGATTTTACGCTAGCAACGTCCCACGTTCCACGCCATCATGATCCCCATTGATGAGCGATCCTCTCTCTACGCGGGCGTGACGTCGGGAGCGTAACTGCCGGCGAGATTCTCGCGCCCACTACTGCGTGCTCCACCGCTATATAAACCCCCATCACAGAGGGGTCAGGTAAGCAATTCTTTACACTTTTACGCCGTTACTTTGCTCGGATCTCATCACTAACTTGAGCGTCGGAGGGTCCTTGGTGGTACCTAACCACCCCGGGACTTCTTTGCAGGTACTCGGAGACAACTCCCTCACCTCACCTCTTCTTCCAAAAACCCATTGAGACCCACACACAACGAAGGATAATCAGCTAAGTTCACCACGAGATCAACGGAAGACAACATCTGACGGAGACCCGAAAAGGAGCTCCATCAACACTAATAATTGGATCGACAAACAATCCAATCGTTTTTGGGGCACGCGGGAATTGAATTAGGCAGGTTTATCACCATGCCACAATGGCACTCATTAGAAAGATGAACACGTACTCATATTTATCTAAAAAAGAAAAGAAAATAATTCATAAGTAAAAACCGTGTCATGTTTATAGATTGTTTTGCATCAATAGTGAGGATTATTCACATCCATTTAAACATTTGGCTTAGGACTTGCTCCTTTCTCTGTGGCTAAAACTAGAAGATTGGGTAATAGCTCATTCTCTATCAAAAGCATTGTTGAAAATAACGATAGCGTAAAGCATAACGTTCTATCCCTAAAAGTGAAAAGCGCAAATAGCGTTGTGAAAAGCGTAAGCAATTTGGATTATTATTAATTAATTTTAATAATTATATTTATTCATTCTAAACCATAAATTTAAGTAAATTGGTTTTAAAATTAAAAAAATAGATTACATTCTTTAAAGAGTCAAGAAAATAATGCAAAACCTATTATGATATTAAGACCTAATTACCAAAAACTACCCTAAAATTTCATCCATTTCCAACAAACTATCCTAAAATTTAGAAATGAAAGATAACCACCCTTTTTAACGGCTGACATCAACATTTTTCCATCTTCATAAAAAAATTCCCCAAAACCCCCTAACTTCATCTTCTCCAAACCTAAACCCCTAACCCTAACCCTAACCCATGACCAACCGCCGCTCACCCTCATCACCGCTTACCTACCTCCCTCTCCTCCTCTCCCGCTACTACCTCCATCATCATCATCATCATCATCATCATCTTCTTCTTCTTCATCATCTCACTACACTGTAACGTTTTAGAAATCGTTTTGCGAATTTTTCTGTTTTAGGGTAAAATAGTCGGTGTTTTCCGTTTTAACCCTATTATGGTCAAACTTCTGTATAGACTTGCCGACACCTAGTTTAGCTAGAATAAAACTAGTACGCGAACTTTGGGGGTCAATGGGAAGTTTTGGTTCACATAGAATTTTTCCCTAATTAAATATTATTTTAAGTGGTAATTACATTTTTGGTTTGGGTTAAATTACTTCTAATGAGAATCATTTTAATCTTATCATTAGAATTAGTTTTGAAGCTTCTCTTCAAATATCAAGATTCTTTTGTGCAAAAAGATTTAAGATTTAAAAAGAAAAGAAAAAGAATGAAATGGTGGCATTTGCTATTAATGTTGCATTTAATATTTTTGCTAGAACTTTCTTCACATTTACCACAAACACCCCCCTTCACCTTATGGCCGAGCCTCCCTTGTTCTGCCCATCATTTTTCCTTGCCTCTATTTCTTCATTCCAAGCTCAATAAATCATCATTAATCCCTAAATAAATCCACAAAACACCTAAACAAATTTTAACCCATCTTTCTTCTCACAAATCTTGCTTGAATCTTCAAGAAAAACTTGATCTTTGGAGGCAAAAGTTGATGTTTCTAGTTGCTTGATTTTGATCTTTTGTGAGGTATAAATTCTAACCCTAATCCTTTTTTGTTATGCTAAATCATTAAGATAGCTAATTAATTGGATTATTATAGCTTCAAACTTATGTTTAATTCATTCTTTATAATTTTAAAGAAAATCAAGTTAGGGTTTGTGATGGATAATGGTTAAAATGAGGACTTTGGAAACTTAATCTAGTGAATGATAATTATTGATAAATCCTAAGTTAACTAATGAAGTTTTTGCTTACTAGGTTTTAATAAAACCTAATTGGGTGGGTTTAAAATTATGGAAACAGTTTGGATAACTTAGTTGAGCCGCTTTGCGATGTTTGGAACCGCTAGAATGGTTTTAGTTTTATACTTGTGCAAAATATTGCGATAAGTTGCTTACTAGGTTTCGGTGTTTTTCCGACGTGGGTTTAATTGGTCGTTGCGAGGTGATATCTATTGATTCCACGTTTATTATTGTGTTGTGAATTCGTGATCGGTACGATCAGGGTCTAGGCTTGATGGTTGTGTCGCTTAGTGCTCCTAGCTAGGGTTGTGCCGATATCGTCCGTGTCTTTGTGTAGATTTTGCTCTTGAGTTGGTTTCGTAGTGTCGCTACGCGCGTTAGCTACTTGACGAACACTTGAGAGTATGTTTGGAGTTGGTGCGTCGGTCAAACGTAGTTGGTATGTGTTATTGGCCAATTGCTAATATATACTTGTTATATTGTTATATGCTTTCAGGATCGCAGGCGGGGACTTCGGGCGCTGCGAACAGGGGAAGCAAGTAGTTGGCTTTACTTAGCCAGGACGGTTGGTGAGTAGATTTAACATTTACAGGGGAATCGCCCGCATGACGTTATACGTCTGGGCTAGAGATGTTATGTTATTGTCGCATATTCTATTTCATATATAGAGTTGCGCATACACATTATTGCTTAGTTATTGTTGTGCTCGGACTAGTACCCTTAGGATACTGCACTATTATTGACGGCTCATGTTGCACGAGCACTGATTGTATGCTACACACACCGTCAATAATTTCCATGGCACGCACAACACCCATACTTATATGATATTGTTTGGTTAGGGACACTGAGACATTGATTCATATTCCTTGTTGCATATGACATCTAGCATAACTGTATACCTACATGCTTACACATATACCTTGACATGCTTACATGCTAGTTACCTGTATACCTATAAGGTATTGTATCATTAGCGATAGGTACATACACACATAATGACATAGCTACGTGTATACCTTGCATACATACTTCACTTATACGTAGAGGCTATATTACATCATTACTGATAGGTAGATACATATACCTTGCTATACCTTTATGTTTACGTATATATCTGGTTATAGCTACATGTTCACCTTTATTTGATGTTATATAGACTTGGAGAAAATAGGAACTGCATGATTTATATTTTAACTTGTTGCAGTTAAATAGCCGCTTTTCCTTTATATGCTCGCATTTCAGTTTTATGTTGCGTATGTTATATTCATGGATTTTCGCATTGAGATATGGATTTTTTCATGATGTTTTCTAGATTTGAGGACCGTGGGAGTTCATGAAATTATGCATTATTTGAAAAACCCGGTTCCTCTTGATATGATATTTCTACATCCACCATGAGTTTTATCGGTTCTGATATATATATACCCCATGCGAGGAGGTGTCGAGGCCGCGTGCGGGACATGGTAGGGCCCGGAGGTACCTCGGGGCAAGACCATCGACGGTACATGCCGATTCTCCTGACAGAGGAATCATACCTACCGGTGATAGTATTTGGACTCGACGTATATCTGGAGGATATCGATCGAGGTTATGTACGCACATGCCTTGCAGATTTCGGGTGGTGCTTACCCAGGTTCATAGGATGTACGTACATGACACAGGAGGGCCAGTCCCAGGTGACGGCTCCTCAGATTTGAGTATTTTGTGTCGATGCTAGACACTTGTTTTCATGATGTTTTCGGGTGTAGATGTAGGAAACTCAGGTTTCATGAAACATACTTGATATTAGATACTGGTTATATGAGATTTACTTGATATTGGACACTCAGGATATATGATACTTACCAGATATGAGGGCCAATTTGGGGGCTGATTTGTGGAAATTTAGGATTTTGTTTGTCTTGGTGGACTTTTGTCCTACCACGAGATTAGGATTCCGTGGGAATGACATGTTTTATCCCATACTCCGCATTTATTGTATTTGCATTGCTTCATATATTAGTAGTACCTGATAGAGTACCTTTCATGACTGTTGCATTTACATACTGTTATTTTATATGCATTGCTTATGTATTAGCAGTACCTGATAGAGTACCTTACATGATTGTTGCATACAGATTGTCATATTATTGCTTCATGTATTAGTTGTACCTGCTAGTGTACCTTTCATGACTGTTGCATTCATATGACCTTTTATTGCTATTAGTTAGCATATGTTAGATTCGCGCTGTACGTACATACTTGCGATTACCTGCATATGTTATTTACTATTCACGAGTTGGCAACTCACCCCCGTTGTGCCAGAGTATTTTGCAGGTGTTCCTCAGAGTAGTCAGAGGCAGGGCTATTTTCATCTATCGTATCATCTTTTGCTGCGGATACCGCTTCGGCTCACAGTGTGCAGTTTTTCTTTAGGTGGGTTTGTGGTTATCCGTTTATGTTCTTTGTATATTTGTTGTATCCTGTACTCTCCATCTACCACTTTCATGTATGACTTAGAGACTTGATGTGAGGACGATATTGTATGTTATTTTATGACTTGGAGGTCTTTTATGCAGTTTTCCTTATATCGTCTTTTATTTCTTCGCTATGGCGTCGTATATCTGTTGTGGTGGTTGTTTTCCGCCGTTGGGCATGGATTTGTTCCCGTTGGGGATGCTTTACTTATATTTATGTTGTACCCATTTTTGGGGTTAGTTTTTACCAAGGAGGTGCTGCCAAAATTTTTAAGAAAGAAAAGTTGGACTTTAAAGAATTTGTACTCGAGATTTTTAAAAGTTTTAACAATGTTCTAATCACTTACTACTTTTGATGGTTTAGATTGCTGGGTTTTGGCTTACTTAAATTGCGTTATGTATGTAGACGTTGCGTAGTTTAAGGGCCGTCATGTGCCAATTTCGGGTCGTGACAAAGTTGGTATCAGAGCGCTAGGTCTTACTTTTCGGAGTATAGGATGACCTTGGTATGATGGAGTAGGTTGCTTAAGCAGAGTAACATAGTGTGTGTATGTCCGCGACATACTTACGATCACGGTACTCCGCCTAAAGTGATCTAAGTACTAATTGCTTGAAATTCCTTCCTTGATGATACTTATCCTTGTGATTCGATTTTCGTGTTCATATCGAATCCTATTTCCATTATAGCCTTTGTCGCCGATGACTATGAGGACTCAGAGTGGTGCAGCGAGAGTCGAGGTCAGAATTGACTCGTGTGGGATGAGGACTGGCCAGGATGGCACGCTCGTTGCACAGGAGCAGATGGATCCGCCTTCGATAGATCGTATCACTAGGCTTGAGGCAGAGATGCAGGACTTGCGCCAGAAGATGAGGTCTTTGGTTGAGGCCAGTAGAGCGCGGCGACAGAAGGTTGCCACCCCTGTTACCCAGTTGTTCCTTACGATCAGCACTCAGCATTGTGTTACGCACACAGCACCAGTGGACGCAGCCCTATTTTACGAGGAGCATCATTCCGAGACTTTTGGAGTTCGAGGACAGAGGAGGGCTTGTGCAGGTGTACCAGCCCAGAGACAGAGGTTCAGTCGCCGTGACATGTTTCGTGCACGTCACGGGAGTAGCAGACGCTTGGGACGGGAGACGTGTTAGTTAGATCAACCATTTGTTGTGTTAATTTCTGTCAGCGATTCTTTTGTTGCGCGACACGTATTTCGGTCATGTGCCAATCGGATAGGAGATAGGGATTCGTCCGTCGATTTGTTCCTTCTAGAGATGTTAGACTTTGACATTCTCCTGGGCACGGACTGGTTAGCTACGTGCTAGGCGTCTGTGGACTGCCGTGAGGAAACAATCAGGATTTGTTTTCCCGGTGAGTCAGTTCTTGTTATGCATGGGACAGTGGTGCCGCCCATCACTGCTTGAATTTAGCCTTTTTCGCTAGTCGGCTTTTGAGGAGAGGATGTCGAGGATTCTTGGCTTTCATTCGTGATGCTGGAGCCACAGTGGGTTTGTTGGACCGGCTTTCCATCGTGCGAGAGTTTTCCGACGTTGTTCCAGATGAGCCGGCGGAGCTTCGAGAGCTTAAGGATCAGCTGCAGAGTTGCTAGATAGGGGGACTTGTACGTCCTAGTGTTTTGCTTAGGGAGCTCCTATTCTGTTCGTCAAGGAGAAAGACGACAGTTGAGGTTGTGTTGATGGATCTTCAATTGAACCGAGTTACGGTGCGGATAGGTATCCTTTACCTCGCATTGACGATTTGTTCGACTTGCTTCAGAGTTCTAGACATTTTCTAAGTTTGTTTGAGATCAGGTCATCATTGGTTGCGGGTTCGGAGTGATGACATTCCGATGGCTGCTATTGTGCGCGCTACGGGCAGTATGTGTTTTGGTGGTGTCGTTGGACTCACCAATACCCTAGCAGCATTCGTGGATGTGATGAACTAGATTTCTTCAGGCCGTTCCTCGACCAGTTTATTGTTGTGTCATTGATGACAATCTGGTCTATTCCAAGTGCCAAGAGGAACATGAGCAGCACTTGAGGATTTGTTTTGCAGATACTGGGAGAGCACCAGCTGTTTGCTAAATTCTCGGAGTGTTCCTTCAGGCTTGATTGTGTTACGGGAGACGGTTTTCGTACGGACCTGAGGGAAATCGAGGTCGTGCAGCTTTGGCCCAGACTTGTAGCAGGGACGGAGGTCCGCAGCTCTTGGGCTTAGCCGGTTTTACCGCCATTTCGTGCAGGATTGCTTGTGTAGCGCTGCACCGTTGACCGGGTTGACCAGGAAGGGAGTTTCCTTTTCTTTGGACTGAGTCATGTGTGCGGAGTTTTCAGCATTTGGAGACTCGGTTGACAACTGCACCAGTTCTTTTCTTGTTTCTGGTTCGGGCGATTTTGTTGTTTTACTGTGATGTTTCGCGAGTGGGGCTTGATTTTGCATTGATGTGGCATTATAGAGTTATCTCTTTTCTTCCCGACAGTTGGGGGTAGTATGAGCAGGATATCCCACTCATGATCTGGAGATGGCTGCGGTGGTCGTGCGTTGAAGATCTGAGGACACTACTTGTGTGGAGAGTCGTGTCAGATTTTCACGGACCACCAGAGCTTAATGTACATCTTCCTGCAGCGGGTTTTTGATTGTTGAGACAGCACCGTTGTATGGAGCTTGTGGAGGATTGTGTTTGTGAGATCCTCGTTACCCGTGGCAAGGCGATTGCGGTAGCTGATGCTAGAGTCGTAGGCCCGGGGTTAGCTTGTTCCAGTTGTGCGCAGTTCAGAGACAGTCTTCTGCAGATTTACAATTCTTGTGTGATCGTGGAGTACATCTAGGTTCGTTTCTACTGAGGGGACATCTTGCTCATGTCCGCGCCCGACCACCTTTCCTTAATCGCTTTCGCGAGGCATAGCCCGCCGATGTCGTCAGAAATTCTTGAGCATACTCGGCTGGGTAAAGATTCGGAGTCCTTGATTTGTGACTAGGGTGTGCTACGTTTAAGGACGCGTTTGTGTGTACCTGTTACTGTGGGGGTAGAAACGCGAAATCCTAGAGCAGGCACATCGGTTAGCTTTCTGTGTGTTCATTCAAGTTCCACCAACATTTGACGTGACTTGTGAGATAGTTACGGGTGCGTAGGGATGAAGAGTGAAGTTTCGGATTTCGTATCAAGGTGTTTGTCTTGTTGTGAGTTAAGGTTGAGTATCTAAGACCGGCTGGAGAGTTGCAACCTTTAACCGTTCCGGAGGGGGAATGGGAGCAGATCTCCATGAATTTCGTTGTGGTGTCTACTCCGGTTTAGTCAGGGTGTGACTCCATTTGGGTGTTGTTGTCCGGTTTTGCTCAGTTTTCTCTGTCGTTCTTTGTTAAGTTGTGCGTTTGCACGGAGTTCCTTCATGCGTTGCATCCAATAGAGGCACCCTGTTCGCTTGCCGTCTTGGGAAGAAGTTTCATGAAGCCTTGGGTACTGGTTGAGCTTTAGCTCCGCTTTTCCATCCGCAGGATGAGGGTTGTGAGAGCGGGCTATACAGACTCTGGAGGATATGTGTCACGACCCGAAAGTGCACGTGACTGGCCCTTGAACCATATGAAGTCTATAGGACTCCATCTGATCCAAGTAAGCCAAAAGCCCAGAAATCTAAAACCATTTTAAGAGTAAGTAACGAAAACTGGTTTAAAGAAGTGAAGAAAAACATGTTTGAAGTCAAGGTTTTTAAATAACTAAGCCGAATATGCATTTTAAAATGTAAAGCCTTTTCTAAAAATTTCGGCAGAGTTTCTTTTGTAAATACTGGCCCCGAACGGGGTACAACAAGAACAATATATATGCAATGATAAAAGTGTTAGTTGTATGTATGCCCTAGAGGTCAGTATTGTACAGATGATGTATTTTATATTGGATGCTTGGACATATATAGAGATGACTTTCTTGCTCGATATGATAGTATGCTATCTGGTTGCTCTTTATCTTAACATGTATACTAGTCTCTTTAAACTGTCTTATAGTTACATGTTGGTAAAGCCTTTAGGATGTGTACTTGACTACCTGGACTATGATGCAGATCATACTAGTGGGGACATGGTAGTCCATAAGTACATCCTTCAAGGTCCCTAGTCGTGGGTGTATCGAGACGGGGCATCGATATACCAGTGTAGACTAGCGTATACGTTTCTCGACCCATGAGATGGGCGATGGATGATCCCATATCCATTAGTGTTTGACATCAGAGATGGTATACGGGTGCTCAGTGGAGACTGGGTACACTGGACGGACTCGCCGAGAACTCCCAGATGGTATTATACCTCACGTCAGATGGCAGTTCTCAGGTGACACTTGTACAGGTTAGTCTGTAGACCCGAGATCGTCATAGAGTCTTGTATGATTCCTACTGTGCTTTGATCTCCACCTTACCACGTCCATGAGGGCGTGCAAAACGGTGGTTTTTGGGTACAGTCCCGAGTCACATGGAGGCAATGAGCGATAGGAGGGGTTTTGTCTCTCCCGGTATTAGGGGTTGATGTTGCGCTGAGCTCGATTGGCCGTAACAGGGAAGTCCCTGGCCAGGGCTGATTCAGAGATTTGCTGGTAAGTGTTACCAGTAGTTTCTCGACCCGTTATGAGCCTAACATCGGCACGACTTATCGGTTATTGGGGTCTGACGTTTACCACCCCTAGACTTGATATGCGACATATCAGACGAGGAGACCAGACTGTACGGGAAGTGTTGCCGATCGGCTCGACGGGAGTTGTAGCAGGTTCGCTTGTTCTCTTCTGATCGCTCAATACCCGGGTGGCCGTTACGTTTAGCTGACCGCTTGCGGCTTGGGGGTGCTTGATATGATCATCACCCACTGCCGGCGTATTGACGAGTCTCAGAGTCCCACAATGGAGTTTCCTAGTCCAGGCGAAACGTTGTGGTGCGCGTATGCGATATGCGCATGGACCCGATTAAAATGCGCGTATGGGATACCGTATATTGATCGGGCGGCTTGCTTTTGGTAGGGGTCATATGTGATATGGCCGGATTGATAAATCAAGTGTTGATTTATCATTTAACCATTAGATTCTCACTTGAAATCTTTTCTTGAGTTAGTTGGATGTATGCATGCATGTATGCCTTCTTTTTTATTCATGCACATATGGATGTACATATACACATACATACATACATACATCTTTCATGGTTGATTATACAAGGAAATGGTGGCAATATAAGACTCACACCATGGTTTTTTTATATGGAATATTATTGTATTTAAGCTAAAAACAAAAGGAAAAAGAAATGGGTTTGTTTTGGATTGTTTCTACACTCTTCTTGACCTAACCTCACTCACCCACCATTTAACCATGGTTTACTCTTCCTTTTAGTTTTTAACTCAAGTACAATAATGATTCAACCATGGTTTGAGATGAGAGATAGAAAATATATATTGATATATTTTTTCTATTTTCTTTAAGTGTGTTGAACTTATCATCTTCTAAAATTGCCATCATCTTCTTCTTCCTCCCTCATTTTGCTCTCTAGTTCTTTGTAGTGAGCAATATACTCATCAAGATTGGATTTTGAAGTGAGAAAGAGAACCATAACACCATTCTACACAAGTCTAGCCCACTTGTTTGGAGTGTTAGCTTGATTTCGTTCACTTGATCGGATAAAGTTGCAAGCTTGGACAAAGCGGACTCCGGGTGGATCATCGGTGACATCGAAGAGTTCAAGCGGAGCTTTTTCAAACCCTATGTAGCCGAGGAGTCTAGCGTAGGGAGCTACAAAGGTTGTACTCTCTAAACCCTAGCTTTCCTTTCATATGATGATGTGACAAAATTTGAAACCCTAATCGATTCTAGGAACGATCCTTTGTTAGTTAACTTAGCACCCTAAAGACTCCACTTTTGGTTCATGTGATGCTTCCAAACCCTTCATGTGGTGCTTGGCTAACCTTACAGTGGTATCAAAGCCGACCTAGAATGTTAGGCGACACCTTTACGAAGTTAAAACTCCGATCGAACCGAAAATATGGATTTTTGGGTGCTCTCTAGACTTTTTTCAAAATCTGGTTATTTTCAGAATTAAAAATATGCAAAAAATTCAGCAGGTAAATATAAGAGTTACTGTAAAAAACGAGAGCATGAACAGTTAAAACGACCGCGGAACCGCGGCAATAGTCTACTTAGGCCGCGGTTCCGCGGCCATTTTGTTGAGTCATGGTCTGGTTTTTCAACAGTAATTTATGACTCTGCTTGTTTATGTTTTTGGAGTATTTTTAATCTGAAATTGGTACAGTAAATTCTGGAGATGTTTTTGGACTCATCGGTTCGATCGGAATTTTGATTTCGTGCCTTTTCCGGATAAATTAGAATATATTGAAGTATTTGAACGAGTATCATTTGCTCACTTTTCACGGGGTTTAAAATCTTTCGGAAATACGTGCAAGTTTGTTTGTGGTGGACCCTCTAGAAGACAACAAACCTTAACTCGATTATGTGACCGTCTTGAACTGCCTTTTGAACCTTAGGGTTTGGGGCAGTACGGCGTGCCACATGTGAGGCGTTGGCTTGACCCTTCTATGGCTGGACCGCTACCACTGTGTCACACTCCGGGTGTTTGAACTCCGCTCAAGTGTTGAGGTTTAGGGAATTTTGGGTATTTGATCATTCGTTCGAAAACTTTAATACCGTCTAATTATCTGGAATGAGATGCAATGTGTGGAATTCATATTATAAGACATGAAATACGAGGTATGTGATACTTCGCATTTACGATGTCTAAAGAGAATGTGGATTCCAGATATTGCAGTTTTACACTTTCTTTTCTGTGACCGTAGGTGTAGTATGTATTTACCGATTGTCGTTGCTATACGTCGACGACAATCGGTGTATGTATACTTACTTACGTTGATGATATGAGATATTATGTGTTGCTGAGATATGATGTGCAGGATTGTCGCAATTGAATAGCCGGGGGGTTTTATGTGAGATGAGAGTTTTATATTTTCATTCATGTAAATTCAAATGTAATGTAATATTCTTTTATTTGGGGCACTTCCGGTTGAGGTTGTGTCACCAGTGTTGTATATTATTTACTTTTCCGCATTAGGATGGACCCAAGGAGGGGAGCACAGGTGACCGGGTTCTGGGGTTCAGTGGGAGGCCATCTCGAGGAGTCGAGACCGGGTCTCCTAAACTCCAGAATTGGTAGGGTCGCTTGCCGCTCTCGTAGGGGTCCAGGGTGTGGGCTTGGCTATTCATCGCGACTGTGGAATCCGTATTTTCTATTTTGGCTAAATACTAAATACGGACGTCCTAGCATATCCCACATTATATCTATGTTTCTGCTGCGATATCTGTGATGTGATCATTATATATGTTCTGTGATGGATACAGTATATAGTATATATGATATATTATATAGGCGTTACTTATGTTTTACACCCGCACTAGCCCTGCCCTGCTCTGTCGTTAGTTACCTAACCTAACGGTGCACGATGGGACATCGAGGCGAATGCGGATGGCATAAGTGTACGTCGTATTTATCTGTGATGTTTAGGTGACTTAAATGATGGGACTTCATTAATGTGATTAATGAAAGAAAAGAAACCTAATAGATGTTGTAGAATCAAATTTTCATATAAAAAGGGTAGCTATAGGTTTGCTTTGCATAGCGGTATATATGATATACCCTGCACCTTATTCGATGAGGAAAGGGCCGAGATCCCTTCACCGGGAGTGACCCCTTTAGCGAAACTGGCAGATGCTACAACACTCGGTTTGACTTTTGACTGCTTTTGGAGTTTTGCTTTGCACAGTGATATATATGATATATCCCGCACCTTATTCGATGAGGAAAGAGCCGAGATCCCTTCACCGGGAGTGACCTCTTTAGCAAAACTAATAAAAGCCTCAAAATCACTCCATTCCAAAACTTCACTTGATTCTACAACGATATCAAGTTCATTACGCTCATGGTTTTCAGAAAAACCTGCGTAGCCCTCCATCAATTCAGATATGTAATATTTAGTATTCGTGCTACGGTTGTTTGGCATGCGTCAAGGCGTAGTGTACGGTAGCTGATTATTACTTATCTGTAGCATGAGATGTGATTGGATTAAGGTATTCGTACGGCGTTGTTTGGCATGCGTCAAGGGTCGTACGGGTGGGTTTAATTCAATCACGAATTGTACGGGTTGAACTTGACTAGCGGACTATGGGTTGTTTGGCATGCATCAAGGTCATAGCACGCTAGGGGCAAAATATTATCGGGAATTTCAAGTGTTGAGATTTGCAATGAGAGTGCATACCTTCTATGAGATAGTTGGATCCCGATACCCACTGCGAGTAATTGTTACTCCCGGGAGAGTTTTACACAGGACAAATTAGCCGATCAAGTAGGTGTCTAGAAAGGTGTCAACGGGGTTACGCCTCTGGGAAAACGAGGTTTACTTTAATTAGGTCCGTGCGAAAGCACGATGAACCTCCCTCAAAGTACCGACACTGGCCTGGCTGAAAGATTGGCGAAGTTGTAGGGTGTGATTAATCCCGGCTAGTCTTTCCTTTTAGGGTTTGAAGGAAGATTTGATAAAAACCAGTGGGAGCCATCCTGATTAGATAAGATAATAACCAATCTGATCTTGCAAGAGCATACGCTAAAGTGATTTCTTCTCTCTCTCTCCAGGTAGCGACCATGTCATGCCTTAATCAAGATAATAATATGGATGTATTGACCGAACCCGCATGTTATACTTTGCAGGGGAACGTTGGACCCGTTCTTTCTTATAAGAGTTATAAGACTGAACAGGGAATAAGAGAATATCTAGATTCTCAAGCCGCCCAAAAGAACATGCATATTGATGCATCTTCTTCAGGTGTGTTAGTTATTGAGAACTGTTTCTCTGTTCACCCTACGTCCTGGGTATTAGATACCGGATCAGGATCCCACATATGTAAAATGTTACATGGGCTACGGAAAGATAGAGAACTGGGAAAAGGTGATCATTCCGTTCAAGTAGGGAATGGGGCAAATGTTGCAGCCAAAGCAGTTGGCGAGTATCACCTAGTATTACCAAGTGGTAATACACTGATTTTAAATGAATGCTATTATATACCAAACATGATGTGCAACATTATATCAGTTTCTTTATTAAGTAAAGAAGGATATAATTTTGTAGTAAAGGATAATGTTATGAACATATTCCTAGATCAAAAGTTGATTGCATCAAGCTCGCTACATAATGGCATATTCATTCTAAATCAAAATACAGTC
The DNA here is from genome assembly GCA_030015575.1 of Agapanthus africanus. Taxonomy (NCBI): domain Eukaryota; kingdom Viridiplantae; phylum Streptophyta; class Magnoliopsida; order Asparagales; family Amaryllidaceae; genus Agapanthus; species Agapanthus africanus. The sequence goes on along the minus strand of JASDDO010000012.1, from coordinate 325,504,527 downwards.
CTCAATATACAAAACACACACAAGAGGAAAAGTTCAGAAATGAACGAATCCTTCTTGTGGCATTGTAGACTTGGTCACATCAATGCTACACGACTAGATAAGTTGCATAAGGATGGATATTTAAATCCGTTTGAATTTTCATCTTATGACACTTGCCAGTCATGTCTCAAAGGCAAGATGACCAAAACTCCATTTACGGGACACGGAGAAAGAGTTACGGAACTCTTAGGGCTGATACATAGTGATGTATGCGGTCCCATGTCTACACATGCCAGGGACGGTTCTTCCTACTTCGTTACATTCACTGACGATCTCTCTAGATACGGACATGTGTTCCTGATAAAACACAAGTCTGAAGCTTTTGAGAAATTCCGAGAATATAAGCACGAAGTAGAGAACCAAACGGGAAAAAGTATTAAGATCCTTCGATCTGATCGAGGAGGAGAATACTTGAGCAATGATTTTCTGGATTATCTAAAAGAGAATGGGATTCTCTCTCTGCTCACTCCTCCTTATACACCACAGCACAACGGTGTATCCGAACGGAGAAACCGCACCCTATTAGATATGGTGCGCTCAATGATGAGTACAGCTGAGTTACCTATTTCCTTCTGGGGATATGCGCTTGAGACAGCCATGGACCTATTGAATAGAGTTCCTACCAAATCAATGTCTACCACTCCATATGAGATATGGAAAGGGAAGAGACCACATCTTAATTACATTAAGATATGGGGTTGTCTAGCCTATGTCAAAAGACAAAATTCAGACAAACTCGAGGCAAGATCAGTCTTATGTAAGTTTATAGGATATCCCAAAAATTCACAAGGGTATATCTTCTACCACCCCGAGGAACAAAAGGTGTTTGTTTCTCGACATGCCACTTTCTTAGAAAAATGTTTTCTTATGAAACAGATAAGTGGCATTGAGGTAGAACTGGAAGAGGTTCCAACGACACAAACTATAACAGAAGACTTGGTAGAACCAGAGGATTCGGTAGTACCTGACGAACCCCAGCCGCTCCGCCGATCTAGCAGGGTTTCTCATCCGCCTGAGAGATACTACGGTTTTCTCATTGATGGTGGAAGCGAGGATTGCATCATGGAAGATGATGACCCAACTAGCTTCGAGCAGGCCATCACGAGTAAGGACTCAGTGAAATGGCTGGATGCAATGCGGTCTGAGATGGATCCATGTACACCAACAAAGTATGGACTTTGGAAGTTGCTCCTGAAAGGGTAAAACCTATCGGGAGCAAGTGGATCTTCAAGAAAAAACTTGGTGTAGATGGGAAAGTGGAGACTTTCAAAGCTAGACTTGTTGCAAAGGGTTTTCGTCAAAGACCAGGTGTGGACTATGACGAAACCTTTTCTCCAGTGGCTATGCTTAAATCCATCCGGATCATGCTTGCCATCGCTGCATATCATGACTACGAAATCTGGCAAATGGATGTTAAGACCGCCTTTCTAAATGGTGATTTAGAAGAGTGCGTGTACATGACTCAGCCAGAAGGCTTCGTAGACAGTGGGAGCAGCGGGAAGGTGTGCAAGCTGCTTAAATCCATTTATGGATTAAAGTAAGCATCGCGGAGTTGGAACATCTGCTTTGACGTCGTTATCAAAGAGTTTGATTTCGTCAAAAACCCAGATGAACCTTGTATCTACAAGAAGGTGGCAGAGAGTAAGGTTGTCTTCCTCGTATTGTACGTGGACGACATACTCTTGATAGGAAATGATATTCCTATGCTGCAATCGGTTAAGCTCTTCTTATCACAAAGATTCTCAATGAAAGATCTTGGTGATGCCTCCTGCATATTGGTAATTAGGATCTATAGAGATAGATCCAAACGGATATTGGGATTGTCCCAATCCAGGTACATTGACACCATACTAAAGAGTTTTAGTATGGAAGAATCCAAGCGTGGGAACTTGCCCACGATCTCTGGAGTCACTCTCTCCAAAGAGATGTCTCCCAAGACTGATTTGGAGAGAGCTCGCATACAAGGGATACCCTATGCTTCGGCTGTAGGCTCTATCATGTACGCGATGCTGTGTACCAGACCCGATGTAGCATACTCACTAAGTATAGTGAGTAGGTATCAAGCTGATCCTGGAGAGAGTCACTGGACAGCTGTGAAGAGCATTCTCAAGTACTTACGAAGGACTAAAGAGATGCTCTTGGTGTATGGTAATGAAGAACTCCAAGTGGAGTCCTTTACCGATTCGAGCTTCCAGAGTGATAAGGACGACTCTAAGTCGCAGTCGGGATTTGTCTTTACCCTTAACAGGGGGCGGTTAGCTGGAAGAGTTCCAAGCAGGAAACCGTAGCAGACTCGACGATGGAGGCTGAATACATCGCTGCCAACGATGCTGCCAAAGAGGCTGTCTGGATCAAGAAGTTCATTACTGAACTTGGAGTGGTTCCATCCATTGAGCATCCAATACCTTTGTATTGCGATAATAATGGAGCGGTGGCTTTGGCCAAGGAACCTAGGTCCCATCAGCGATCCAGGCATATTCTGAGGCGGTATCACCTGATCCGGGAGATAGTTGATCGCTGGGAGATCGAGGTCAGGAGGGTTGACACGAAGAACAACACAGCGGATCCACTCACGAAGGCCATTCCCCAGATACAGTTTGAGAGACTCTTCGAGATGCTCGGTATGCGATACTACAGTAGCTGGCCCTAGTGCAAGTGGGAGATTGTTAGTTGTATGTATGCCGTAGAAGCCAGTATTGTACAGATGATGTATATTATATTGGATGCTTGGACATATATAGAGATGACTTTCTTGCTCGATATGATAGTATGCTATCTGGTTGCTCTTTATCTTAACATGTATACTAGTCTCTTTAAACTGTCTTATAGTTACATGTTGGTAAATCCCTTAAGATGTGTACTTGACTACCTGGACTATGATGCAGATCATACTAATGGGGACATGGTAGTCCATAAGTACATCCTTCAAGGTCCCTAGTCGTGGGTGTATCGAGACGGGGCATCGATATACCAGTGTAGACTAGCGTATACGTTTCTCGACCCATGAGAAGGGCGATGGATGATCCCATATCCATTAGTGTTTGACATCAGAGATGGTATACGGGTGCTCAGTGGAGACTGGGTACACTGGACGGACTCGCCAAGAACTCCCAGATAGTATTATACCTCACGTCAGATGGCTGTTCTCAGGTGACACTTGTACAGGTTAGTCTGTAGACCCGAGATCGTCATAGAGTCTTGTGTGATTCCCACTGTGCTTTGATCTCCACCTTACCACGTCCATGAGGGCGTGCAAAACGGTGGTTTTTGGGTACAGTCCCGAGTCACATGGAGGCAATGAGCGATAGGAGGGGTTTCGTCTCTCCCGGTATTGGGGGTTGATGTTGCGCTGTGCTCGATTGGCCGTAACAGGGAAGTCCCTGGCCAGGGCTGATTCAGAGATTTGCTGGTAAGTGTTACCAGTAGTTTCTTGACCCGTTATGAGCCTAACATCGGCACGACTTATCGGTTATTGGGGTCTGACGTTTACCACCCCTAGACTTGATATGCGACATATCAGACGAGGAGACCAGACTGTACGGGAAGTGTTGCCAATCGGCTCGACGGGAGTTGTAGCAGGTTCGCTTGTTCTCTTCTGATCGCTCAATACCCGGGTGGCCGTTACGTTTAGCTGACCGCTTGCGGCTAGGGGGTGCTTGATATGATCATCACCCACTGCCGGCGTATTGACAAGTCTCAGAGTCCCACAATGGAGTTTCCTAGTCCAGGCGAAACGTTGTGGTGCGCGTATGCGATATGCACATGGACCCGATTAAAATGCGCGTATGGGATACCATATATTGATCGGGCGGCTTGCTTTTGGTAGGGGTCATATGTGATATGGCCAGATTGATAAATCAAGTGTTGATTTATCATTTAACCATTAGCTTCTCACTTGAAATCTTTTCTTGAGTTAGTTGGATGTATGCATGCATGTATGCCTTCTTTTTGATTCATGCACATATGGATGTACATATACACATACATACATACAGACATCTTTCATGGTTGATTATACAAGGAAATGGTGGAAATATAAGACTCACACTATGGGTTTTTTATATGGAATATTATTGTATTTAAGCTAAAAACAAAAGGAAAAAGAAATGGGTTTGTTTTGGATTGTTTCTACACTCTTCTTGACCTAACCTCACTCACCCACCATTTAACCATGGTTTACTCTTCCTTTTAGTTTTTAACTCAAGTACAATAATGATTCAACCATGGTTTGAGATGAGAGATAGAAAATATATATTGATATATTTTTTCTATTTTCTTTAAGTGTGTTGAACTTATCATCTTCTAAAATTGCCATCATCTTCTTCTTCCTCTCTCATTTTGCTCTCTAGTTCTTTGTAGTGAGCAATATACTCATCAAGATTGGATTTTGAAATGAGAAAGAGAACCACAACACCATTCTACACAAGTCTAGCCCACTTGTTTGGAGTGTTAGCTTGATTTCTTTCACTTGATCGGATAAAGTTGCAAGCTTGGACAAAGCGGACTCCGGGTGGATCATCGGTGACATCGAGGATTTCAAGCGGAGCTTTTTCAAACCCTAAGTAGCCGAGGAGTCTAGCGTAGGGAGCTACAAAGGTTGTACTCTCTAAACCCTAGATTTCCTTTCATATGATGATGTGACAAAATTTGAAACCCTAATCGATTCTAGGAACGATCCTTTGTTAGTTAACTTAGCACCTAAAAGACTCCACTTTTGGTTCATGTGATGCTTCCAAACCCTTCATGTGGTGCTAGGCTAACCTTATTAAAAGGCATCCCTAAGCGGGAGCTAGCTCTTCGTCAATCGACGGTCACAATCATACAAGCAATATAATATACAACGTCGAATGGCGAGGATCAAAACTCAAAAGAAACCCAATAAGCATGAAAACCGTAATACTGCTAAGCGCGACTCTAAGGTCGAAAAAATACATCACTAGTGTCTAAGTCTGAAACAATATACAAGTTTTGGTTGATGGAATTCTAGATACAAAGGAATAATACAAGTACAATGGTGGTTCTTGATGCAAAAGAACCCACCTACCAAAATGCAATTTACCCGCAAGGAAGCAGTGTGCCAGAAATGCCGCTATGGAACCTGTACGGCAAAACCTGCAAGAACTGTGGCACAATGGGGGTGAGTTGCCAACTCGTGAATAGAAAATATCTATAAGCAGAAACCGAATGCATGACATAATCCTAGGTCAACACAATCAGATATATAAACCTCAAAGAATAAGCCTGAAGCATGATAAGGTGGCAATGTAACATCTAATCATGTATGTAGTGCCAAGTACTCGTGCCAGGGCCTCAGGTAATAACATGTCATAAATATAAGGTATGTCTGCATGAAGTAAATATGATGAAGTATCGAAATAAATATCAATACACATATATTAGCGTCCCATTCCACTAATATTGGTGTAAGGGTATATATAACAGCGCCCTCATACCCTGTTATATATACAAATGAAGTATGATCAATGTAATAAAAGTCTGTATATATATGGATCCCGTCCACCTGTCACCCCAATGACAATAAGCATCATGCATGTAAATGTGAGGATATAATCAAATCATGGAAACATCATGAAACCTGTGCCTAGCATCGGCACGTAATCCTTGTCCATATGGGGCTCCGTCTGCGGTATCGGCCCTCGGCCCCGGCAGCACGGGTCAACCCATGTCCATCTCTCAACTCCGGTCGGTATCCCCCGGATATCCGCCGAGCTCAAATACAATCACCGGTAGGCACTCGCCCACCTCCAGGCTCAATCGGCATAATCCTTCGATCATCTTGCCGAGGGGAACCATACCGGGCCCCACCATGTATCCTCATACGACACACACTCCTCGTATGAGGTATGTAATCAGAACCGATAAATCTCATGGTGGCTGTGCAAATATCATATCAAGGAAACTGGGTATTTCAAATAAGTACATATTCTCCTTTGAAACTATCCACTGTTCCCAAATCCAGAAATATCATGAAAACGAATATCTCAATGCGTAGAATCAGAAAGCATGATGTATATGACCTAGAATAGTAGCATGCACATACAAGGTCATATCCTGATGCAATAATACTACTGTGTAGTGATATGGCAATTATCGATGATGAAGTGTGTGTGCCGGCAAGCAAGTGTACGTGGAACATATGCATCATCGATAATGGTGCTGGTGTCCTAACATCATGATTGCAATATAGAAATAAACACATGCAATGCGATGCGGAATCGAATAATCAATGCAACAGTGAAGAATCTACACCAATATGTACATGTCCTGCAGTGGTGCCATTTGAAAAAAGACGAATCGGGGTTTTGGTAATGTAACGTTTTGAAAATCGTTTCGGTGAAATTTCGAAAAAACGGTAAAATAAGGGGGTTTTCTGTAAAAAGTCAAAATGCAAATATCTTTATTATAAAATTCAAGAAAGGGTTTGAATGCAAGTGAGGGTTTTGTGAAATTGGTGTATGGTTGTGTAATGTATTAGGCTCTTATGGCTTGTTAAAACAAAGTTAGTAGCTAGTTGTTAATTGTTAGTTTAAAAATTATGATAATTACGCTAATTTGCTAACTAGCTATTTAAAATTGGTTAAATAATTGGGTTAAAAATGTAATTATGTTTTTATGACATCATTAACATTATTATGAGTGGTTTAATATCTTAGGTTATGCAAAACCAAGCTTAATTGTTGAATTGTGAATTTTGCTTTAAAAGGTGTTAAAAATTGATATTTTTGCAAACTAGGATTTTGGAATTTATGCAAATTGATGAGAATAAATTATAGGAATGGTTTATATGACTTTGTTATGATATTTAGTGAATATTTGGATGCTAGGTTCGTTTATACATCGAGTTTTTTTACTAAAACGGTGATTTGTGCTTGCTAGATTTTCGGAAAAATGACTTTTTAAGTGAAATTGGGGTTTTTGTGAATTTTAAGCTATTTTATATTATAATTAGTGATTGTAATTGTACAAATGAGTGTGTTGGAAGTTTTCTCGATGGTTTGGCGTTTGTACGCCGACGTCGAGGGTTTTTGGGTCGATTTGCGAAAGCAACCATAGGTTTTGACCTATGTGGGATTCGTGCGTCGTTTTGGTCATGAGTCGGATTTTAATGCGGTATGGTGCGTTATGATATGTAGGTACCCTATGTGGATTTCGAGACGACAAGCAAGTGCGTGGCGACGTCGGCACCGGCGAACGAGGACCAGGTGAGTAGATTTATATCTACGGGGAGAAGTCGGGTGGATGGCGTATAGCACCCCCGCAGTCCGTGGCGGCGTATACGGATGCGTATACACACCAACAATTTATTATATGTTATTTGGGATTAATAACGATGTTTAGGATGGATATTGGTGTGTTGGATTATTTTAGTGTTGCGAACCTTAGGGTAGTGTTGCACTATACATACACACCTACATACTTGCATACATTCCTATTTATATGTGCTCATGGGATTCTTTATAGTTATGTGATCACATGGGTATGGGACTATGTGTTCACATACGGATTTAAGGATGATACTTGGTATTGAGCTGAGTCGATGAGATTTGTTTTGTGGTTGTGACATCGGTGATATGGCAGGATTCGTACTTAAGGTACGCCCTGGTGTTATAGCGGATCTTGGGGTGGCGATACGGGTGAATAGTGTTATAAATAAAATGGTCGACATGTGATCGTGATATGAGGCATGATAGGCTAGGATATTGATATTAGGCCGTATCGGGCGATGTATACCCTTGATGATGCTATGTGCTGACGGTATCGGTTTGTACGAGATTGTCAATCTGTAGTCAGATCATGAGTATATTGAGGATATTAGTATTGTACTAGACATAGGTCAGTACCCTAGACTATGAGCTTGAATAAAGAGGATACCAGAGGAATGGTGTGAGGAATATGATATTGACCCGTACCCAGATTTGGGGATGCCGGACGACGGATTTACGTACGAGCTATATCTTGATGATTGATCCGCACTCTTGACTTGGGATGGCTGATTGTAGATATGGTATCGGGTATGATATTATTGAGGCGGGATCACCGACTAATATATATACAGGTATGTATATGGATCGACTCAGATGTTAGGCGGTTTCCTTACCTGTAGTCCAGCTTGTTAGCTTAGCCCTTTAGTTTAGTTTAGTTGTTAGATTAGATTCGATTCTTACCTATTTCAAAAACTAACGAATCGTGGGTATTTTAAAAGACAGCCCAAGGGATCCTACGGAGATTTCAAAAGACGTATCTTTTCATAAAAACACCGTAGCCCCTATTTTCAAAACCCCATGATTCGTGTTATTTCAAAAGGCACCATTTGTAGGACTTATATTAGATTAATGCAGGTTAGTTACAGTTGCGTCTAGTATTCAGCTCCCGCTTATTATTGTGGTTCTCTTCGCATCGCATACTTATGTTATAATTTCTTATTGCAATGTTGATATCATATTGTTAGGACACCAGCACCATTACCGATGATGCGTATGTACCACGTACACTTACTTGCCAGCTCACACACATCTTCATCGGTAATTGCCATGTCACGTACACTTTAGAAAATATTATTTCTTGACTTAGCTTGTTAGTTAGTAATTTGACATGATATTAGTGTGCCTGCCTTATATGCCAGCTTAACATTGTAGTTATTACTTGTCACTTCATGCATACTGTTATTCATTGTTATGCCTATATTCATGGTTTTTACATGCTATTGATGATTTGGATTCGGATTTCCATGAAATTTTCTGGATTTGGGGGGAAAACCGCAAAACTTATATAAACTGATTTCTCTCTTTTTAAATAAAAAGTGCGGTTTTTTCCCATGATGTATGAGTCGTCCACCATGAGTTTGCTGATGGATTTCGAGACCCGATTCGAGGAGACGGATGAACCGTTTCGGGTACATGGTGGACCCGGTAAGGTACCCCGGGGCAAGAAGCGCGTGATGATGACGATGTGAGCCTGGCAGAGGAGCACTACCTACCGGTGATTTTACCCGACGCGTCGGATATCCGGAGGATACCGTCGTGGTCTTGAGATGGATGGTAGGGGCCGGTCTGGACTGACGGCGTCCTAGGTATTATGATTGAGACATTGAGATTTCGAGATATTGAGGTACAGAGACTGTGATACAGAGATATCGAGATATTGGGATTACGTTTTGTGCCGATGCTAGGCACTGTTTTATGCTGATTTCATTATGATACCTCATTTTAAAAATACAAAGGAAATCTCACTAAATTATGAAAACGGTTCTTCATTTACATGTATTCTTTTTTCATGCATTCATACCTCATTCATATGATATATTGCTACTTGAGGCACTGACACGGGCATATGAGATTACACTCGGGTTAGATATTTACCCTAGCCTTGTTATAGGCTACGTGTTATTCATATATTTGAGGATATATTATGATCATTGACCTAGGTTGCGTTATTTATGCGATTTCTGTGCGTAGATATTTTTCTATTCACGAGTTGGCAACTCACCCCCGTTGTGCCCCAGTTTCTTGCAGGTTTGCCGTACAGGTTTCTTTACGGCTTGCGGGCATAGTTTCCTTCGGGTGATTTGTTAGTATGTGGGTTTACTTGTATCGTACCCCCATTTTATATCTTGTATATTATTATTCTGTTGTATCTAGAAGTTCCATCAACCAAACATGTATTTATTTGAGATAGAGACCAGTGATGTTTATTCTTTCGACCTTAGAGTCGCGCGTTGTATTTCTGTGGTTTCCTTGTGGTTTTTGAGTTTCCTTTTGAATTTTGATCCTCGCCCTTGGCGTTGTATATTATATTGCTTGTGTGGTTGTGACCGTCGATTGACGAAGAGCTAGCTCCCGATTGGGGATGCCTTTTTATTTATTTCGTATACTATTCATGTTGTATCCCATTTGGGGGCCAGTACTTACAAAGGAGACTCTGCCGAAATTTTTGGGAAATTTTTGATGTTTTTAAAACCGCCTAATTCGGCTTATGCTATTGAAACTACTTGCTTTAAGTTGGTTTTTCCTGCACTCTACATCTTTCTTGGTTGGGATTTTTGGGTTTTCGGTTTACTTAGATTACGTACGCCTTGAGACGTTCGTAGTTTAAGTGCCGGTCATGTTCCGTACTTTCGGGTCATGACAAAGTTGGTATCAGAGCGTTAGGTTTTACCTTCGGAGCGTAGGATGACCCTTGGTTGATGGAATATGTGACTAAAGTAGAGTGACGTACCGTGGGTATGTTCTGCGGCATATTTACGATACGCTACTCCACTTAAGAAGCCTTAGGATGTACATTTCTTTGCTCAGTATTATATTCATTCCGATCTAGCCTCATCAGTACCAGTTATGGTTTTGCTGCCACGATTACGGGCAGGGAGAGATACGGCTAGAGTTGCGGTCAGCACGAGCTCGTCACGAACGAGGACTGACCAGGGCGAAATTCCGGCGACACTCGATTGTGGAGATGTGTCTTTTTACTGTGTTTCTGCGCCACGAGCGTTTGGCGGATCGCCTTTATGAGATTTCTCGGACGTGCCGATCAGTATCAGAGGATTGGGCCACTGACAGAGGCCAGCCAGATTTTGATGACCGTTGGTGTGTTGCTTATTCATGATGGTCGAGGCACTGTTCAGCGTGCAGACGACCGAGCCAGTTATTGCTGCGAACGACGAGATATTGCCCCAGATGCTGGCGTTAGTACAGAACGAGTTGTACTAAGAGATGATAGAAGGTCGCTAGTCATCGAGGATGAATGACTAGGACATGTGGATCGTTCGCCTACCCCGATACGAGGTCATCAGATAGATTGATTCCAGCTAGAGACGACTTCACGCGGAGACGTTGGGAGTCGGCGGAGACGATCGAATGTCAGAAACCTATTATTCCAAGTTTAAAGTAGTCGGAAAGACATGCAGGCAATTCTATGGTCCCTCTAGAAGAATGAAACCCTAACTCGACTTAATGATCGTGTGAAAGCCTTTGAACCTTCGGGTTTGCGACAGTTCTATGGTGCCATTAGTGAGGCTTGGGTTTGCCCTTCTACGGCTGGACCACCGATGCTGTGGTATGTACTCGATACTATTAAACTGTGCCCAAGATGTTGAGCTCTTGGGGGATTATGAGGTTTTGACGACTCGATCAGATGGCTCGACTTAATTCGGATGCTAGGTGGTGAGATGCATTTCTTGGGAGACTCCAGATACGAGGATAGCCGTTGGAGCTCGGTCCATGCAGCCGTGACGAGACGAGTCCAAAGAAAACGACATTAGAGGAAAGTGAAGTAAGAGGTTCGTACCAGATCTAGATGAGATGACGTTCCACTCTGCCGACATCAGAGATGCGATGCGCATGCCGAGGCATGGTACTTGGATTTACCTTCCAGAAGGAGTCGTGATGAGTATGCAGCCGTTCTGGAACGAGAACAGATCTAGTAAGGAACGATGACTTTCGGACAGTTCGGCAGATGCGAGATTTGGGAGAGACCTCGACAGGACCTTTCTGGGACAAATTACGAGAAGACTTGGACCCAGGAGTGGTCGTGTTACGCACACCAGCAGGCCAGAGTTCATGATCATCGACGAGACGTCCCACTAGTGACCGCGACAGTTGGTCCGAGATTCTTAGAGGATGCACTTGAGCGGTACTATTCCGCCATTATTGATTTCGATGTTTTGGGTGATTGATTCACATGATTTGATTTTGATGATTGAGGATTTACGATCTTTGCACAGTGTTGCACTTGATATCGTTTTCGTGCTTGGTTTCACATGTTTGCGATTTTACGGTTTTAGACATTTGAGTTGATTTTGTGCGTATATACGCACACGATTTGGTTTTTGCACGCGGTATAGTTCATATATGCTTGCAGTGCAGTGTTACGTATGTTGTGCATTTAGATGCCCTAGACTTTGATTTCGATGGTGATGTTCGATATTTGTTTTGTGCACCTTGTGCACCTGATTTGAATTTGCGCATGTTCGGCACTTGATATTGGATTTCATGATTTCGTGCACGATGGATGCACCTGATTTGGATTTTCGCGCATGTTGGGCGCATGTTTTGAAGTGTGATTTTGGTGCACACCAGATGCACTAAATCGAGATTTTTCGTGCATGTCAGATGCACCTGATTTTGTTGTCAGGCACACATGTTGCCTATGACAGATGTTTCGTGCACACCTGATGCACTTAGATATTGTTTCTGTGCATATGTATGGCACATATTTGGATTTTGATTTCCGTGCGCACAAGACGCACGTAGTATTCATACGCTTATTTTGGGGATTGATTTTTCTTATAGAGCAGTACATTTTTATGATATTGCTATGTGTTTTCGTACTGAGCAGGACTAGTCAGAGGACAGTACCTGAATATATTTTACATGTATAGTTTCGAGTTATATCATATTGGTTTTGCTTTGGATTTGGTATTAATGTCTTCCCCATGACTCCGATGATTGCGGGATGCTTGACGGAGTTCTGATTTGAGTTATATGCTCATTTTTCATGCGCATGCGTTGCGCTACGATTTGTTTTATGTATTTATGATTTCGGAGCCCTGGCGATTTGATGGTTTTGGCTGAAATATTTTAGTATTTGGGGGAAGTTTTAATTTAAATTCGGGGACCGAATTTCTTTAAGGGGGGAAGATTGTAACGTTTTGAAAATCGTTTCGGTGAAATTTCGAAAAAACGGTAAAATAAGGGGGTTTTCTGTAAAAAGTCAAAATGCAAATATCTTTATTATAAAATTAAATATACATATTCTAGCTATGTAATTGCTAGTATTTGGTGTTTATTGAGCCACTGCTGAAATTTCAAATTTTCTGAAAATTTTTCCGAAATTAATTATTTTAATATTATTTTAAGCCGGTAAGAAAATACATTAAATTAGCGATAAATACAAATTTAAATGGGCTAATCTTAATATTTAAAATCATGTTAATTAAAATCTAGTTGTAATATAATTTTTTAGTATTTTATTTCAAGTTTTAATTGATTTATTTTATGGAAAACAAAAATATAGTTATTTTGAACTAAAACTTGCAAATATGGTATTGTGGGGGGTCTTTTTGCATAGAATTTTTTTGTAAAGTCTATCACACTCACCCTCACTCCCCTTGGCCGGCCCCACACTATTGTAGCAGCCCAAGAATTTTATTTCCCTCTTTTTGACCTTAAATCATGTGAGAAATGGGTTAAAATAAGGTTTTTATATATAGTAAAGTAGGTGGGGGCATTATGGTAATTTGGGAGGGGCTTTGACTTGGATTCTTTTCCACAACTCCCCCACACCTCTCCCCACTCCCTCCTCAGCCGAAATTCCTGCAATAAACAGCCCCAAAATTTCCCCTCTCATTTTTCTTCTAAACTCATCAAAATTCCATCAAAATTCCATTTAAACTTCACAATTTCAAGCCCATCCTTCATCCATTCTTCTTAACCTTTCTTGCATGGATTTTGGATGCTAGGAGGCCATCTTTGGAGTCAAAATTTCTTGCTAGATCTCTAGATCTAGAGGTATAATTCTTACCCATTTAAATTCTTATGGTTAGATTTCTTTAAATGAGTTGTTTTAGTGTTAATATTGGTGCTATTTTCATCTAGGATCTTCAAGAGAATGGTTTGAGTTAAACTAGGGTTTTTAGCACACCATTATTAAGTTAATTAATCTATTTTGCTATCTAGTGTTTTATACAAACCAAATCTAAGAGTTTAACTTGCTTTTTGGGCTTCAAATTAGTGCTAATTTAGTGTTTCATGTATAGTTTGGGTTGGATTTTGTTAGTTATAAAATTCAAGAAAGGGTTTGAATGCAAGTGAGGGTTTTGTGAAATTGGTGTATGGTTGTGTAATGTATTAGGCTCTTATGGCTTGTTAAAACAAAGTTAGTAGCTAGTTGTTAATTGTTAGTTTAAAAATTATGATAATTACGCTAATTTGCTAACTAGCTATTTAAAATTGGTTAAATAATTGGGTTAAAAATGTAATTATGTTTTTATGACATCATTAACATTATTATGAGTGGTTTAATATCTTAGGTTATGCAAAACCAAGCTTAATTGTTGAATTGTGAATTTTGCTTTAAAAGGTGTTAAAAATTGATATTTTTGCAAACTAGGATTTTGGAATTTATGCAAATTGATGAGAATAAATTATAGGAATGGTTTATATGACTTTGTTATGATATTTAGTGAATATTGTGGATGCTAGGTTCGTTTATACATCGAGTTTTTTACTAAAACGGTGATTTGTGCTTGCTAGATTTTCGGAAAAATGACTTTTTAAGTGAAATTGGGGTTTTTGTGAATTTTAAGCTATTTTATATTATAATTAGTGATTGTAATTGTACAAATGAGTGTGTTGGAAGTTTTCTCGATGGTTTGGCGTTTGTACGCCGACGTCGAGGGTTTTTGGGTCGATTTGCGAAAGCAACCATAGGTTTTGACCTATGTGGGATTCGTGCGTCGTTTTGGTCATGAGTCGGATTTTAATACGGTATGGTGCGTTATGATATGTAGGTACCCCATGTGGACTTCGAGACGACAAGCAAGTGCGTGGCGACGTCGGCACCGGCGAACGAGGACCAGGTGAGTAGATTTATATCTACGGGGAGAAGTCGGGTGGATGACGTATAGCACCCCCGCAGTCCGTGGCGGCGTATACGGATGCGTATACAAACCAACAATTTATTATATGTTATTTGGGATTAATAACGATGTTTAGGATGGATATTGGTGTGTTGGATTATTTTAGTGTTGCGAACCTTAGGGTAGTGTTGCACTACACATACACACCTACATACTTGCATACATTCCTATTTATATGTGCTCATGTGATTCTTTATAGTTATGTGATCACATGGGTATGGGACTATGTGTTCACATACGGATTTGAGGATGATACTTGGTATTGAGCTGAGTCGATGAGATTTGTTTTGTGGTTGTGACATCGGTGATGTGGCAGGATTCGTACTAAAGGTACGCCCTGGTGTTATAGCGGATCTTGGGGCGGCGATACGGGTGAATAGTGTTATAAATAAAATGGTCGACATGTGATCGTGATATGAGGCATGATAGGCTAGGATATTGATATTAGGCCGTATCGGGCGATTTATACCCTTGATGATGCTATGTGCTGACGGTATCGGTTTGTACGAGATTGTCAATCTGTAGTCAGATCATGAGTATATTGAGGATATTAGTATTGTACTAGACATAGGTCAGTACCCTAGACTATGAGCTTGAATAAAGAGGATACCAGAGGAATGGTGTGAGGAATATGATATTGACCCGTACCCAGATTTGGGGATGCCGTACGACGGATTTACGTACGAGCTATATCTTGATGATTGATCCGCACTCTTGACTTGGGATGGCTGATTGTAGATATGGTATCGGATATGATATTATTGAGGCGGGATCACCGACTAATATATATACAGGTATGTATATGGATCGACTCAGATGTTAGGCAGTTTCCTTACCTGTAGTCCAGCTTGTTAGCTTAGCCCTTTAGTTTAGTTTAGTTGTTAGATTAGATTCGATTCTTACCTATTTCAAAATCTAACGAATCGTGGGTATTTTAAAAGACAGCCCAAGGGATCCTACGGAGATTTCAAAAGACGTATCTTTTCATAAAAACACCGTAGCCCCTATTTTCAAAACCCCATGATTCGTGTTATTTCAAAAGGCACCATTTGTAGGACTTATATTAGATTAATGCAGGTTAGTTACAGTTGTGTCTAGTATTCAGCTCCCGCTTATTATTGTGGTTCGCTTCGCATCGCATACTTATGTTATAATTTCTTATTGCAATGTTGATATCATATTGTTAGGACACCAGCACCATTACCGATGATGCGTATGTACCACGTACACTTACTTGCCAGCTCACACACATCTTCATCGGTAATTTCCATGTCACGTACACTTTAGAAAATATTATTTCTTGACTTAGCATGTTAGTTAGTAATTTGACATGATATTAGTGTGCCTGCCTTATATGCCAGCTTAACATTGTAGTTATTACTTGTCACTTCATGCATACTGTTATTCATTGTTATGCCTATATTCATGGTTTTTACATGCTATTGATGATTTGGATTCGGATTTCCATGAAATTTTCTGGATTTGGGGGGAAAACCGCAAAACTTATATAAACTGATTTCTCTCTTTTTAAATAAAAAGTGCGGTTTTTTCCCATGATGTATGAGTCGTCCACCATGAGTTTGCTGATGGATTTCGAGACCCGATTCGAGGAGACGGATGAACCGTTTCGGGTACATGGTGGACCCGGTAAGGTACCCCGGGGCAAGAAGCGCGTGATGATGACGATGTGAGCCTGGCAGGGGAGCACTACCTACCGGTGATTTTACCCGACGCGTCGGATATCTGGAGGATACCGTCGTGGTCTTGAGATGGATGGTAGGGGCCGGTCTGGACTGACGGCGTCCTAGGTATTGTGATTGAGACATTGAGATTTCGAGATATTGAGGTACATATACTGTGATACAGAGATATCGAGATATTGGGATTACGTTTTGTGCCGATGCTAGGCACTGTTTTATGCTGATTTCATTATGATACCTCATTTTAAAAATACAAAGGAAATCTCACTAAATTATGAAAACGGTTCTTCATTTACATGTATTCTTTTTTCATGCATTCATACCTCATTCATATGATATATTGCTACTTGAGGCACTGACACGGGCACACGAGATTACACTCGGGTTAGATATTTACCCTAGCCTTGTTATAGGCTACGTGTTATTCATATATTTGAGGATATATTATGATCATTGACCTAGGTTGCGTTATTTATGCGATTTCTGTGCATAGATATTTTTCTATTCACGAGTTGGCAACTCACCCCCGTTGTGCCCCAGTTTCTTGCAGGTTTGCCGTACAGGTTTCTTTACGGCTTACGGGCATAGTTTCCTTCGGGTGATTTGTTAGTATGTGGGTTTACTTGTATCGTACCCCCATTTTATATTTTGTATATTATTATTCTGTTGTATCTAGAAGTTCCATCAACCAAACATGTATTTATTTGAGATAGAGACCAGTGATGTTTATTCTTTCGACCTTAGAGTCGCGCGTTGTATTTCTGTGGTTTCCTTGTGGTTTTTGAGTTTCCTTTTGAATTTTGATCCTCGCCCTTGGCGTTGTATATTATATTGCTTGTGTGGTTGTGACCGTCGATTGACGAAGAGCTAGCTCCCGCTTGGGGATGTCTTTTTATTGATTTCGTATACTATTCATGTTGTATCCCATTTGGGGGCCAGTACTTACAAAGGAGACTCTGCCGAAATTTTTGGGAAATTTTTGATGTTTTTAAAACCGCCTAATTCGGCTTATGCTATTGAAACTACTTGCTTTAAGTTGGTTTTTCCTGCACTCTACATCTTTCTTGGTTGGGATTTCTGGGTTTTCGGTTTACTTAGATTACGTACGCCTCCAGACGTTCGTAGTTTAAGTGCCGGTCATGTTCCGTAATTTCGGGTCGTGACAGGTAAAATAAGAGTTACGGTGTTTTTAAGAATAGATACGTCTTTTGAAAATACCCGTAGAATCCCTTTAGTTGTCCTTAAGATATTCCCGATTCGTTAGTTTTGAAATAGGTATGACTCGGGTCTAGTCTAACATCTACTAAGCTAAGTCCATCAGGAGGTGTATAGAAACCACCTAAATCTGAGTCGATATATATATAATAGTCAGTGATCCCGCCTCAATAGTATCGCGTACGATACAGTACATCATCTGACATCCTCGAGTCATGAGTGCGGATCTATCATCAATATAAAGCTCGTACGGTAAATCGTTGTACGGCATCCCAATAGCTGGGTACGGGTCAATATCACAATCAGCTCATCAATTATTTGGTATCCTCATCATCATATCACATAATCTGGGGTACTGATCTAAGTCTAGTACAACTGATACCATCAATAGAACTACGTGTGTAAACACAGGTCCAAAGGCCCGCTAGAGATCACATGTCTTATCCCAAATACGAATCATATCAAAACACCGATCTCGCGGCACAATGCCCAATATCATCGACTCATCTCAAATGTCGTCCAATATCATCAAACACAGTGCAAGTATAACGAATATGCAAGGATGTGCGTGTAGGTGTAAATCTATTCTAGGGTTCGCGACTATGAACTACACTAGTTGCTTCTAACCCTAAACTATCCATAATACACCTATCACAATATCCACGACACACTATAACTATTAAAAATATATCAACTACGGACTGCGGGGGTGCTATACGCCATCCACCCGACTTCCCCCGTAGATATAATCTACTCACCTTGCGTCTTCATTGTCGACGTCACCACGCGTTTGCTTGTCGTCCCGAAGTCTTCATGGGGTACCTACACATTAACGTATCGCAAATGAATATCAAAACCAAATCCAAACTAAAACGGCATACGAAAACCAAAACGATACGCTATGGGGCCTATAGGTTAGAACCTATAGATACGCCTTCAAAAACCAACAACAACCCTCGATATCGTCGTATAAACGCCAAATAGTCGAGGTAAAACACAGTACACAAATTCAGATTTAAAAATACGGAATACGGAAACACGAATCCAAAACAGCAACTAAGGAAAAATGCTCCAGATTTCACCCTAAGGTCAAATTAGACAAATCTATACATGCCAGGGGTCTATACTACAGATAAGGGAACACCAAAACCAAAACGAGCCAATATGGGGTAGGTCTGGCCGCAAATTACGGCCAAACAGAATAAATCCGCGGCCGGGAAAATGAGTTTGGGGCTGGGGTCTTGTGTGGTGATTCTAGGGTGCCTGCACATCTCACTGTCCAATCAATTAAATTTTCAGAGTCTCGGGCTAAAAGCAGATTCAATATAACCTTCACAGATTTCACAAATTCTCCGATATCGGTTTCTATAAATCCGTATTCTGGGTTTAAGCTTCAGGTTTGGGTCTCAATTATAGAACTAAGGTGTTGGTGTAGCCTCTACTGAGCTCAATTTCATATCATAACTCAAATTTTCCTCAAACCCTAACTAGGTTTATCCTTAAGTCACCAAATCAAACAATATCGGTTCTAAACTAGCATGAGGGTATATGAAATGCTAAAACTAATCTAATGGTCCAGAAAATACCTCATTTGGAAACTCAAGAATTTTCTTAAGTTGCCCCTAGTGGCCAAAATCCTTTGCTTCGTTGGTCCAATGTGTAGATCTTGAGCTTGTGCACACTTTTAATGAAATGAGGGTAGGGTTTTGGTAATGTTTTGAGGTGATTTGTGAGGGTTGAAATGAGATGAAGGGGGAGGGAGAGCTGCTGGAAATGGCTTCAGCTGAAGGAAAATGAAGAGGGAGAGAGATGAGGAAAATGAGAGGGAGAGAAAATCCAAGTCAAAAGTGCACCATGCCTCATTAATGCACTTGTCCCCTTTTCTTTTCCTTTTCCTTTTCCTTTTCCTTTCCTCCAAAAACCCTTCTCATAAGAATAGTAACCCCAAATAACATGATATAAAATGCACAAGTGTGATAAAAATTATATGTGCATATTTCGCACAAAATTGCTAAAAACCCGATTAGCAATTTTTAATCGCGATTAGCACTAAATTAGCTTATAACTAATCATAAAAACTTAAAAATGACATAATTCAATAAAATACACTATTTTAGAATTTTCCATAATTTTTCCAAATTTTTCTGTATTTAATTATACCTAAATATTAAAATATTCAATAAAATAATATTAAATTATAGAAATTCCCAAAAATAATATTTTATTTTTTTGAAATGTTACAATCTTCCCCTCTATAATAAATTCGGTCCCCGAATTTAAATTTAAACCCCTAAGTTCTAAAACATTTCAGTAAAAATCCAAATTGTTGGTGCTCCGAAAATATCAATACATAGCGAATATCATAAAAATGTACTGCCCTAAAAATCAATCCCAAAAATGTATATATAAGAATATCCGGTCCGTCTGGTGCGCAAGGAATCAAAATCCATATATGTTTCATACAGGTGCACAAAACAACATCTAGGTGCAACTGGTGTGCACGAAACATCTGTCATAGGCAACGTGTGTGCCTGACATCAAAATCAGGTGTACCTGACATGCACAAGGAATCCCGATTTAGCGCATCTGGTGTGCACTAAAATCGTATCACAACACTAAAGGTGCATGAAAACTATGCTGGAAGCGTAAATCAAATCACTGGAATAAAATAGGCATGAAATCACAATCAATACCTCAACGTAATAACTATGCACAAAATATAAATACCCAGTGGGTGCAACCATGGTGCATAAAAACAAATATCATGAAACTCAGCCATCAAGACTAAATCATGAAAACAGAACGTCCAAAATACCGAAATCCAAGGTGACGGATTCATGATAATCGAATCACAAAATCACAAATCATAAATACCGTCGTCGGTAGTCCCTCTTTCAAAGTCGAGAAGGGGTCGGTGCATCTAATGCTAGCAGCGCAAGATATCTACTTGCCTCTTGCTCACGGTCTGGCGTCCTCTGTCTCTGGGTCCTTATCTTCTCTGTGGATTACCAATCTCATAATTAATCGGCTCATCGGCCCTGTCAGGTATGCTAACGGGGACGATTCCGTTCTGGCACTTCTCTGGTCATCTCTCGGTCAATCCTCACGACCACTCGTAAAGCAGCATGTCACTGGCGTCGGCCTTTGGCTCTCTGAATGCACATCACACATCTGATCCTGGGTGCAAACATCATTGCAGCAGTGTCCTGGAAGGAATCCTATTCAAGGTCTCTTCCGATCTTGCCTATGTCGGTCTGTACGAAGGTTGGTACTCTTGCATAATCTTCTCTCGCTCGATGGACATCTGCGTCCTCAGCACCGTATTCTCTCGGAAATTGGTCGCATACTAACGCCTCTGTAAGCATATCAGGTCTCCGGTCTCGATGGAAAGTAATGACAGCTCGTCAACGCCTTGCACGAACCTCTTGTCCCGCTTGTCTGTATCATCGTCCACTTCGACGTCACGTCTCTATCTGCGCACTGCAATTCTCTCGGCTACGGTCCATCCGAAGTCTCTCGCATACCTCTTTCCTGCCGAATTGCCCGGAAGTCATCATCCCTTATCGAAGCTAATTCTTGTTCCGGAATGGCTGCATACTCATCGCGCCTCTTTCTGGAAGGTATACCCATATACAACGCCTCTGCGTGCGTATCGCATCTCTGATGTCAGCGGAGTGGGACGTCATCTCGTCGAAATCTCTTGCGAACTCTTTTACTTCACTCTGCTTCAATGTCGACTGCTTCGGACTCGTCTCATCATGGCTGCATGGACTGTGCTCCAACGGCTATACTCGTATCTGGAGTCTCTCAAGCAATGCACCCCATCACATGATATCCGAATGATGTTGAATCATTCGATCGACTCGTCAGAACCTCATAATTCCCCAAGAGATCAACATCTTGAGTACAGTTTAATAGTATCGAGTACATGCCACAGCGTCGGTGGTCCAGCCGTAGAAGGGCAAACCCAAGCCTCACTAATGGCGCCGCGGAATTGTCGCAAACCCTAAGGTTCAAAGGCTTTCACACGGTCATTAAGTCGAGTTAGGGTTTCATTCTTCTAGAGGGTCCATGGAATCTCCTGCATGACTTTCCGTATACTTTAAACTTGGAAAATGGGCTCCTGACATTCGATCGTCTCTGTCGACTCTCAACGTCTCCGCGTGAAGTCGTCTCTAGCTCGAAGCAATCTATCTGATGACCTCACATCGGGGTAAGCGAACGAACACCTGTCCTAGTCATTCATCCTCGGGTGACTAGCGACTCAACATCATATCTCGAAGTGTATACTCATGCTGCAGTAGCTCCAATCATCTGGGCGATATCTCGTCATTTGCAGCAACAGCTGGCTCATTCGTCTGTACGCTGAACAGCGTCTCAATCCTCCAGGAAAGGCGATACATTGGCGGTCCTCTCTAAATCGGTCTGCTCTAGATCTGAGTAAGACTCTCCACACTGGAAATCTTCAACTCAACTGGGCCTGCTTCGGCGCATAAATCAGACGAATCACCTTCGTCTCTCAAATCGGGTAGACAAGCTATCATCTGTCTCATATCTGCCTGGAAGCTCCGGCGATCTCAGCTCGTAAGCTCCGGAAGCGACATCCTGTCAATCTCAGCAACAGCTGGTCCATCTGTCTGCACGGTAGACGACATCATAATCTCTAAGGTATGCTGTACATCAACAGTCCTCTCTCAACTGGCAGCTCTAACAATGGCCCGATCATCCGGCGCAAAACCAAGCACTTGCCTCCACTAGAGGTCACAATCACCAATACTAACTCGAGACGTTCCCATGTCACCAGAAAACACAACGGTCGGCCCTAGTACCAGACGAGCTCGCCCTGACCGTAACCCTAGCAGCAGCCCAAACTGCGCTCAAACATGGCGACAGGAACCTCAATCGAGTATCGAAGAGAGCAGATCAAAGGCAAGAAAGAAAACAACAGATCCAGAATGGATACATGATCATAAGAAGGAACAACATCAATGAAGGTATGATCATGAAACTAATAGAATCGAGGATCTCAAATGGATGTATAATCATGGATATGAAAAGAATCACTGATCTCCAAAATATGTACATCCTAAGGTTCCTTAAGCGGAGTGGCGTGTCGTAAGTATGCCACGGAACATACCCACGGTACGTCACTCTACTTTAGTCACCTATTCCATCAACCAAGGGTCATCCTACGCGACGAAAGTTCGGGTCTAATACCCCCTCGACTAAGTCTAAGTTCCGTAAGGTCAAGCCTAAGTTCCGTATATATATAGACGCCCTAGGCTCCACATAGTCAAACTTAGACTCGAACCAAGGTCAACCTAGCGCTCTGACACCAACTTTGTCACGACCCGAAAGAGCGCGTGACCGGCCCTTGAACCATATGAAGTCTATAGGACTCCATCTGATCCAAGTAAGCGAAAAGCCTTGAAATCTAAAACCATTTTAAGAGTAAGTAAAGAAAACTGGTTTAAAGAAGTGAAGAAAAATATGTTTGAAGTCAAGATTTTTAAATAACTAAGCCGAATATGCATTTTAAAATGTAAAGCCTTTTCTAAAAATTTCGACAGAATTTCTTTTGTAAATACTGGCCCCGAACGAGGTACAACAAGAACAATATATATGCAATGATAAAAGGCATCCCCATGCGGGAGCTAGCTCTTCGTCAATCGACGGTCACAACCACGCAAGAAATATAATATACAACGCCGAATGGCGAGGATCAAAACTCAAAAGAAACCCAATAAGCATGAAAACCGTAATACTGTTAAGCGCGACTCTAAGGTCGAAATAATACATCACTAGTGTCTAAGTCTGAAACAATATACAAGTTTTGGTTGATGGAATTCTAGATACAAAGAAATAATACAAGTACAATGGTGGTTCTTGATGCAAAAGAACCCACCTACCAAAATGCAATTCACCCGCAAGGAAGCAGTGTGCCAGAAATGCCGCTATGGAACCTGTACGGCAAAACCTGCAAGAACTGTGGCACAACGGGGGTGAGTTGCCAACTCATGAATAGAAAATATCTATAAGCAGAAACCGAATGCATGACATAATCCTAGGTCAACACAATCAAATATATAAACCTCAAAGAATATGCCTGAAGCATGATAAGGTGGCAATGTAACATCTAATCATGTATGTAGTGCCAAAAACTCATGCCAGGGCCTCAGGTAATAACATGTCATAAATATAAGGTATGTCTGAATGAAGTAAATATGATGAAGTATCGAAATAAATATCAATACACATATATTAGCGTCCCATTCCACTAATATTGGTGTAAGGGTATATATAACAGCGCCCTCATACCCTGTTATATATACAAATGAAGTATGATCAATGTAATAAAAGTCTGTATATATGTGGATCCCGTCCACCTGTCACCCCAATGGCAATAAGCATCATGCATGTAAATGTGAGGATATAATCAAATCATGGAAACATCATGGAACCTGTGCCTAGCATCGGCACGTAAATCCTCATCCATATGGGGCTCCATCTGCGGTATCGGCCCTCGGCCCCGGCAGCACGGGTCAACCCATGTCCATCTCTCAACTCCAGTCGGTATCCCCCGGATATCCGCCGAGCTCAAATACAATCACCGGTAGGTACTCGCCCACCTCCAGGCTCAATCAGCATAATCCTTCGATCATCTTGTTGAGGGGAACCATACCGGACCCCACCATGTACCCTCATACGGCACACACTCCTCGTATGGGGTATGTAATCAGAACCGATAAATCTCATGGTGGCTGCGCAAATATCATATCAAGGAAACCGGGTATTTCAAATAAGTATATACTCTCCTTTGAAACTATCCACGGTTCCCAAATCCAGAAATATCATAAAAACGAATATCTCAATGCGTAGAATCAGAAAGTATGATGTATATGACCTAGAATAGTAGCATGCACATACAAGGTCATATCCTGATGCAATAATACTACTGTGTAGTGACATGGCAATTATCGATGATGAAGTGTGTGTGCCGGTAAGCAAGTGTACGTGGAACATATGCATCATCGATAATGGTGCTGGTGTCCTAACATCATGATTGCAATATAGAAATAAACACATGCAATGCGATGCGTAATCGAATAATCAATGCAACAGTGAAGAATCTACACCAATATGTACATGTCCTGCAGTGGTGCCATTTGAAAAAAGACGAATCGGGGTTTTGGTAAAATAAGGGTTACGGTGTTTTTAAGAATAGATACGTCTTTTGAAAATACCCGTAGAATCCCTTTAGTTGTCCTTAAGATATTCCCGATTCGTTAGTTTTGAAATAGGTATGACTCGGGTCTAGTCTAACATCTACTAAGCCAAGTCCATCAGGAGGTGTATGGAAACCACCTAAATCTGAGTCGATATATATATATATATATATATATATATATATATATATATAATAGTCAGTGATCCCGCCTCAATAGTATCGCGTACGATACAGTACATCATCTGACATCCTCGAGTCATGAGTGCGGATCTATCATCAATATAAAGCTCGTACGGTAAATCGTTGTACGGCATCCCAATAGCTGGGTACGGGTCAATATCACAATCAGCTCATCAATTATTTGGTATCCTCATCATCATATCACATAATCTGGGGTACTGATCTAAGTCTAGTACAACTGATACCATCAATAGAACTACGTGTGTAAACACAAGTCCAAAGGCCCGCTAGAGATCACATGTCGTATCCCAAATACGAATCATATCAAAACACCGATCTCGCGGCACAATGCCCAATATCATCGACTCATCTCAAATGTCGTCCAATATCATCAAACACAGTGCAAGTATAACGAATATGCAAGGATGTGCGTGTAGGTGTAAATCTATTCTAGGGTTCGCGACTATGAACTACACTAGTTGCTTCTAACCCTAAACTATCCATAATACACCTATCACAATATCCACGACACACTATAACTATTAAAAATATATCAACTACGGACTGCGGGGGTGCTATACGCCATCCACCTGACTTCCCCCGTAGATATAATCTACTCACCTTGCGTCTTCATTGTCGACGTCACCACGCGTTTGCTTGTCGTCCCGAAGTCTTCATGGGGTACCTACACATTAACGTATCGCAAATGCATATCAAAACCAAATCCAAACTAAAACGGCATACGAAAACCAAAACGATACGCTATGGGGCCTATAGGTTAGAACCTATAGATACGCCTTCCAAAACCAACAACAACCCTCGATATCGTCGTATAAACGCCAAATAGTCGAGGTAAAACACAGTACACAAATTCAGATTTAAAAATACGGAATACGGAAACACGAATCCAAAACAGCAACTAAGGAAAAATGCTCCAGATTTCACCCTAAGGTCAAATTAGACAAATCTATACATGCCAGGGGTCTAAACTACAGATAAGGGAACACCAAAACCAAAACGAGCCAATATGGGGTAGGTCTGGCCGCAAATTGCGGCCAAACAGAATAAATCTGCGGCCAGGAAAATGAGTTAGGGGCTGGGGTCTTGCGTGGTGATTGTAGGGTGCCTGCACATCTCACTGTCCAATCAATTAAATTTTTAGAGTCTCGGGCTAAAAGCAGATTCAATATAACCTTCACAGATTTCACAAATTCTCCGATATCGGTTTCTATAAATCCGTATTCTGGGCTTAAGCTTCAGGTTTGGGTCTCAATTATAGAACTAAGGTGTTGGTGTAGCCTCTACTGAGCTCAATTTCATATCATAACTCAAATTTTCCTCAAACCCTAACTAGGTTTATCCTTAAGTCACCAAATCAAACAATATCGGTTCTAAACTAGCATGAGGGTATATGAAATGCTAAAACTAATCTAATGGTCCAGAAAATACCTCATTTGGCAACTCAAGAATTTTCTTAAGTTGCCCCTAGTGGCCAAAATCCTTGCTTCGTTGGTCCAATGTGTAGATCTTGAGCTTGTGCACACTTTTAATGAAATGAGGGTAGGGTTTTGGTAATGTTTTGAGGTGATTTGTGAGGGTTGAAATGAGATGAAGGGAGAGGGAGAGCTGCTGGAAATGGCTTGAGCTGAAGGAAAATGAAGAGGGAGAGAGATGAGGAAAATGAGAGGGAGAGAAAATCCAAGTCAAAAGTGCACCATGCCTCATTAATGCACTTGTCCCCTTTTCTTTTCCTTTTCCTTTTTCTTTTCTTTTCCTCCAAAAACCCTTCTCATAAGAATAGTAACCCCAAATAACATGATATAAAATGCACAAGTGTGATAAAAATGATATGTGCATATTTCGCACAAAATTGCTAAAAACCCGATTAGCGATTTTTAATCGCGATTAGCACTAAATTAGCTTATAACTAATCATAAAAACTTAAAAATGACATAATTCAATAAAATACCCTATTTTAGAATTTTCCATAACTTTTCCAAATTTTTCTGTATTTAATTATACCTAAATATTAAAATATTCAATAAAATAATATTAAATTATAGAAATTCCAAAAAATAATATTTTATTTTTTTGAAATGTTACAATCTTCCCCTCTTAAATAAATTCGGTCCCCGAATTTAAATTTAAACCCCTAAGTTCTAAAACATTTCAGTAAAAATCCAAATTGTTGGTGCTCCGAAAACATCAATACATAGCGAATATCATAAAAATGTACTGCCCTAAAAATCAATCCCAAAAATATATATATAAGAATATCCGGTGCGTCTGGTGCGCAAGGAATAAAAATCCATATATGTTTCATACAGGTGCACAAAACAACATTTAGGTGCAACTGGTGTGCACGAAACATCTGTCATAGGCAACGTGTGTGCCTGACAGCAAAATCAGGTGTATCTGACATCCACAAGGAATCCCGATTTAGCGCATCTGGTGTGCACTAAAATCGTATCATAACACTAAAGGTGCATGAAAACTATGCTGGAAGCGTAAATCAAATCACTGGAATAAAATATGCATGAAATCACAATCAATACCTCAACGTAATAACTATGCACAAAATATAAATACCCAGTGGGTGCAACTATGGTGCATAAAAACAAATATCATGAAACTCAGCCATCAAGACTAAATCATGAAAAAAACGTCCAAAATATCGAAATCCAAGGTGGCGGATTCATGATAATCGAATCAAAAAATCAAAAATCATAAATACCGTCGTCGGTAGTCCCTCCTTCAAAGTCGAGAAGGTGTCGGTGCATCCAATGCTAGCAGCGCAAGATATCTACTTGCCTCTTGCTCACGGTCTGGCGTCCTCTGTCCCTGGGTCCTTATCTTCTCTGTGGATTACCAATCTCACAATTAATCGGCTCATCGGCCCTGTCAGGTGTGCTAACGGGGACGATTCCGTTCTGGCACTTCTCTGGTCATCTCTCGGTCAATCCTCACGACCACTCGTAAAGCAGCATGTCACTGGCGTCGGCCTCTGGCTCTCTGAATTAGTTTGGAAGCTTCTCTTCAAATATCTAGATTCTTTTGTGCAAAAGGATTTAAGATTTAAAAAGAAAAGAAAAAGAATGAAATGATGGCATTTGCTTTTAATGTTGCATTTAATGTTTTTTGCTAGAACTTTCTTCACATTTTGCACAAACACCCCCCTTCACCTTATGGCCGAGCCTCCCTTGTTCTGCCCATCATTTTTCCTTACCTCTTTTTCTTCATTCCAAGCTCAATAAATTATCATTAATCCCTAAATAAATCCACAAAACTCCTAAACAAATTTTAACCCATCTTTCTTCTCATAAATCTAGCTTGAATCTTTAAGAAAAACTTGATCTTTGGAGGCAAAAGTTGATGTTTCTACTTGCTTGATTTTGATCTTTTGTGAGGTATAAATTCTAACCCTAATCCTCTTTTGTTATGCTAAATCATTAAGATAGCTAATTAATTGGATTATTATAGCTTTACAATTATGTTTAATCCATTCTTTATAATTTTAAAGAAAATCAAGTTAGGGTTTGTGATGGATAATGGTTAAAATGAGGACTTTGGAAACTTAATCTAGTGAATGATAATTATTGATAATTCCTAAGTTAACTAATGAAGTTTTTGCTTACTAGGTTTTAATAAAACCTAATTGGGTGGGTTTAAAATTATGGAAATAGTTTGGATAACTTAGCTGAGTCGCTTTGCGATGTTTGGAACCGCTAGAATGGTTTTAGTTTTATACTTGTGCAAAATATTACGATAAGTTGCTTACTAGGTTTCGGTGTTTTTCCGACGTGGGTTCAATTGGTCGTTGCGAGGTGATATCTATTGATTCCATGTTTATTATTGTGTTGTGAATGCGTGATCGGTACGATCAGGGTCTAGGTTTGATGGTTGTATTGCTTAGCGCTCCTAGCTAGGGTTGTGCCGATGTCGTCCGTGTCTTTGTGTAGATTTTGCTCTTGAGTTGGTTTCGTAGTGTCGCTACGCGCGTTAGCCACTTGACGAACACTTGAGAGTATGTTTGGAGTTGGTGCGTCGGTCAAACGTAGTTGGTACGTGTTATTGGTTGATTGCTAATATATACTTGTTATATTGTTATATGCTTTCAGGATCGCAGGTGAGGACTTCGGGCGCTGCGAACAGGGGAAAGAGAGTAGTTGGCTTTACTTAGCCAGGACGGTTGGTGAGTAGATTTAACATCTACAGGGGAATCGTCTGCATGGAGTTATGCGTCTGGGCTAGAGATGTTATGTTATTGTCGCATATTCTATTTCATATATAGAGTTACGCATACACATTATTGCTTAGTTATTGTTGTGCTCGGACTAGTACCCTTAGGACACTGCACTATTATTGACGGCTCATGTTGCACGAGCACTGATTGTATGCCACACACACCGTCAATAATTTCCATGACACGCACAACACCCATACTTATATGATATTGTTTGGTTAGGGACATTGAGACATTGATTCATATTCCTTGTTGCATATGACATCTAGCATAACTGTAAACCTACATGCTTACACATATGCCTTGACATGCTTATATGCTAGTTACCTGTATACCTATAGGGTATTGTACCATTAGCGATAAGTACATATACACATAATGACATAGATACGTGTATACTTTGCATACATACTTCACTTATTCCTGGAGGGTATATTACATCATTACTGATAGGTAGATACATATACCTTGCTATACCTTTATGTTTACGTATATATCTGGTTATAGCTACAAGCTCACCTTTATTTGATGTTATATAGACTTGGAGAAAATAGGAACTGCATGATTTATATTTTAACTTGTTGCAGTTAAATAGCGGCTTTTCCTTTATATGCTCGCATTTCAGTTTTATGTTGCGTATGTTATATTCATGGATTTTCGCATTGAGATATGGATTTTTTTATGATGTTTTCTAGATTTGAGGACCGTGGGAGTTCATGAAATTATGCATTATTTGAAAAACCCGGTTCCTCTTGATATGATATTTCTGCATCCACCATGAGTTTTATCGGTTTTGATATATATACCCCATGCGAGGAGGTGTCGAGGCCGCGTGCGGGACATGGTGGGGCCCGGAGGTACCCCGGGGCAAGACCGTCGACGGTACATGCCGATGCGCTTGATAGGGGAATCATACTTACCGGTGATAGTATTTGGACTTGACGTATATCTGGAGGATATCGATCGAGGTTATGCACGCACATGCCTTGCAGATTGCGGGTGGTGCTTACCCAGGTTCATAGGATGTGCGTACATGACACAGGAGGGCCAGTCCCAGGTGATGGCGCCTCAGATTTGAGTATTTTGTGTCGATGCTAGACACTTGTTTTCATGATGTTTTCGGGTGTAGATGTAGGACACTCAGGTTTCATGATACATACTCGATATTGGATACTGGTTATATGATATTTACTTGATATTGGACACTCAGGATATATGATACTTACCGGATATGAGGGCCAAGTTGGGGGCTGATTTGTGGAAATTTGGGATTTTGTTTGTCTTGGTGGACTTTGGTCCTACCAGGAGGTTAGGATTCCGTGGTAATGACATGTTTTATCCCATACTCCGCATTTATTGTATTTGTATTGCTTCATGTATTAGTAGTACCTGATAGAGTACCTTTCATGACTGTTGCATTTACATACTGTTATTTTATATGCATTGCTTCATGTATTAGCAGTACCCGAGAGAGTACCTTACATGATTGTTGCATACAGATTGTCATATCATTTCTTCATGTATTAGTTGTACCTGCTAGTGTACCTTTCATGACTGTTGCATTCATATGACCTTTTATTGCTATTAGTTAGCATATGTTAGATTCGCGCTGTACGTGCATACATGCGATTACCTGCATATGTTATTTACTATTCGCGAGTTGGCAACTCACCCCCGTTGTGCCACAGTGTTTTGCAGGTGTTCCTCAGAGTAGTCAGAGGCAGGGCTATTTTCATCTATCGTATCATCTTTTGCTGCGGATACCGCTTCGGTTCACAGTGTGCAGTTTTGCTTTAGGTGGGTTTGTGGTTATCCGTTTATGTTCTTTGTATATTCGTTGTATCCTGAACTCTCCATCTACCACTTTCATGTATGACTTAGAGACTTGATGCGAGGACGATATTGTATGTTATTTTATGACTTGGAGGTATGATTGATCGTTTCTTCGTGTGTCGGTTTAAGAAAATGTATAGAATCACAATCAAAGAATTATATTTGACCGCAATCAACTACGGTGTCCGATGTAGATTGTAAGTGAGTGCGGATCGTCCACAGGGACAGTGTAATAGTTCGTCTTATGAATTAGATGAGTCGAAACTTTAAAGAAAAGAAAACAAAACAATTCAAGATTTATAGTTGAAGTTCAAGAATTAGAAAATCTAGATCTAATAACAAGAAAAAGATAGAATCAAGAATTGATAGTTTGTTGATTTTTCCAAACCAAATATCAAGAATCGAAATGAGGCTCGTAGGAATCGATCGGATCTATAGATGTGATGTAATCTTACAATTACGTATTCTTATCCTTCGATGAATTGACACTAGATTGATGATGATCGACAAGAATTAGGGATTTCTTGTGAAACTAGGGTTTCATCTTATCCCTTGTTCTTTCATCGATATCATTCACATTCTAGCCTCTAATAATTTCAAGAAACGATCGTAGATCCCTAATTTCGAGCGATAACAATCAAGAAAGCATCGCAACGAAACTAGGTCATCGATTCTTGAACTTGCTAGGGTTTACAAAACTCATAGGACTTAAAAATCGTTTCAAGATTTGTTACATCATCATTCTATTGATCGTCTCGACTTCTTTACGAGCGGAGTTTTACTCAAACATCATCACAAGAACTACAATCATAAATTGAGATCGAATCATGATGCAAGAATTTAAAGAAAGCAAGATTAAAGAATTTCACCTTTTATTTATATCAACAATTTCATTACTATCGCTCAAGAACTACAAGAGGAAGAACTCGATCGTCGATTTGGCTTCGCTCGGCTCCGTGAGTCGCGGATCATCTTGGATCACTTGCTCGGTTGGAGATCGGCTCGGCTCCTAAAAGGTTGAAGGGCTTCTCGCTTGATTTGGTACTCAAGATCTTGAATTTGGAGTGGAATTAGGGTTAGGGTTTCGCACAAGCCTTGTCACAAGACTTGTGGAAGAAGATGATGTAAGAGGGAATGAACTAGCTAACTAAAAGATTAACAACTAATGAAGAACCCAAAGATTGATTACCTAAAGATTGATTAGCCTTTAACCCTAGGTCTAGGTTTCTATTTATAGACATCTAAACCCTAGATCTAGGATTTGAATTTTAAGTTTCCCTCCAAAAGTTTGTTGAGGAAATTTGAATTTCCCTCCAAAAGTTAGTTAGAGGAGAAGCTTCTAGATGTGATTAGTTAGGAGAGAGCTTCTAGAAATAGTTTGTTAGGAGCTTAATCATGTTTAGCTTTGCTTAATGATCTTTGCTGATCTGGTAGAAGCTTCGAGGTCCTTCTGGAATTTGACGTGTCAAAATGAGGTGTAGGCCTTGAGATAGGAGTTTTGCACTGAAAATTGAGCGATGATGTGGCAAAACCGCTGCTGAACCGCGACGCAAGCCGGCTCCCGCCGCGGTTCCGCGGCGCTTTAGAGGCTTTAGGGCTTGCAACTTTTGGTGATGATTTGGGCTGACTTGTGGGCCTTTCTTTGATATGTTGAATTTAATATCTCCTTTTGAATTGCTACCAGATCTGAAATCATTGAGTTGGCGTATTTTTTATCATCTCTTTGGCTTTGCTCCTGTAATTTCCTGCACAAATCTCGACACAAGTGTTGCGCAAATACAGAGATGATGCGATGCCATGAATTGCGGTTAATTTCCCTTAAAGTGTCGGTTTAAAAGTCTAACACATGAAATCTGATATTTAACGACTGATTTGCTAATATGTGAAATATGAATATCGAACACTTCTAAATGAGTGTAAATGATAGGGAAATTGCCGTGTTAAAAATACATTATTTTCGACTGATCAAATACCCCCAAACTTAATTTCGATCGTCTCGAGCGAATTGTTTTATTAAAAAGAGAAGGAGAAAATAAAGAAAGAGAAAAACTAACTAGCACACTTTCGTAGGCAACACGATTGCACTGAGCACGTGCAACAAGCCTTTAAACCTCTAGGTGTCCCTAGTAGGAGGAGTGTTGTCTCCTGAGGGTTTTCAGCGGATTGCAACCACAAAATCCAATAATAAAAGAAAGATCATGAATATTACATTTAAAGAAAAGAATCGTAGAAGAAAAGCCTTGAAAATTAGGGTTTCCAACTAAGCTAGCTTTTCGGTTGTCATGAGCCTTATCTTAATGGTCATGAAAAGATGTCAGAAATCACGTCCTCCTTCAATAAAACATCGTCTTATTCTTCATTCCTATCTTTCTTCCAAACATCGATCATATAACCCTGCGTGTGTGTAAAGGACATCCCTACACCCGGAGAATTCAATTCAAGCTATCATACTCTTGCCCATCAGCCTCAGTACTTTTTAATTAATGAATATTTAGATGAGATTGCTCACACACTTTCATGCGACCGTTAATACTTCTTGAGGTACTAACCGACCGATTACTCCTGTGCTTGCTTATTTGGTATATTTTCCTCGTCTTGCTCCACCTCAGGCATAGCAGTGACTCCCAGACCAGTTGGCCTTAGGGCACTAGGTGAAGAAGCACCCTCGCTATACATTTTTATTGCCCTCGGTGATAACAAAACCAGTGTTCATTTTTCTCACCACTTTATATTTTTATTCATTTTTTTTCTTTTTATTTCCTTCATACATCGGCTTTAAGACAAGAGCATTTCAAGGTATCCTCCACTATCCCAGGTTTTAAGACGTGTGTAAGTGCGAATAGCAGGGTATCAACGTTCAAAATGTTTGGCTTCCAGAATAGAAACTATTTTTCAGACTTATTTTTATCCTCAGATTAGTGACGTCCTTCATCTTACTAACCCTTGGGACAATGGCTCATAACTACTTATTACTAGTTCGTATAAGAAAACTTCTAATTTTCTTAGTTTTCTTAAATTTTTCTAATCTCATGGATGTAATTGTTCACTATCTAAACTTTTATTATCTTATTTATGTACAAAAATATTTTTATCTTTTTGAAAATTTTTAAATTTTTATAGGTTTTGAAATTTTTTAAATTTTTATAGATTTTTAAAAGAAATGTTTTGTGCTTATGCAAATGATATGCAAATGATGCAAAAATAAGCACAAACCTCCCTCCAAACTTGTTTTCAACAATTTCCTTACTGTTGCCATCCGCTAAATCTCGAAAAATCTGTAAGCTTGGGAGGAATTTATTAGTGGGGGCAAAATATTTAAGTGAAGAACCTCCCCCAAACTTATTTTTGGCTCAATATTTTGTAAAATTTTTCTTTTCAAGAGCCAGAAAAATTGGCCTCCCAAACTTGAGTTATGCAATGTTAATCTTTGAAAATCACATGAGGGGGTCAAGAATCAGTGGTCGATGCCAAGCTTTGCAAAGACCGAAAGTTAACTCCAACCATTCAAAAATTTTATCAATGCAGTGCTCTGGTTGGTGGAAGAAGAAGTGGGGAAAGGTTAAGTGGTGGAAGAGAGTGTGTGAGCGTCTCGTATTGGAGAGACGATGCAGTGAATGTGATGGATTACTCGCATTCTTATTACAGTTCAGAAGAAGGGGTGGAGGTTCAATTTCATTGATTGGGACATGATTCATCTCAACACCCGTGTTATTCAGAAATGCGAGTTCATCAGCGAAGATCTCCTCAAAAGTTTCATCAATACCCCGAAGAATAATGTCATCACAAATCGCGGGGTGATCTTCAGACTCTAAAAGCAGTTCATAATCAGTGTTAGTTGTTGACCCGGACATCTCGGTGGAAGAGTCCGTATGTGTATGATACATAGTTGAGTCAAACAATAACGTATGAAAAGAGTCTAGATCAATATCAGGAGGATCATCAAATTCCCTGCTGTCGACATCCATTAAGTCGACAGAACAGACCTGAGCAGTAGGTTCGGAGGGTACACTTCCCAACTTGTAAATGTTTAGCTCTATTGACCTATTCCCGAAAGATAGGGTCATAGAACCGTTACGACAGTTGATAATAGCATTGGAAGTGGCCAAAAAGGGGCGACCTAAAATCACCGGAATTTGATTCCGTGGGTTCGCTACAGGCTGTGTATCAATTACAATAAAGTCCACAGGGAATATGAATTCCCCGATTTTTATTAACACATCCTCCAGTTCACCCCTAGGTTTGGTGATTGATCGGTCAGCCATCTGGAGAGTGCAATTGATTGGCTTCAACTCTCCGATTCCTAATTGCTCATAAATTGAATATGGAAGCAAGTTAACACTAGCGCCAAGGTCTAGTAGAGCACGGTTGATGTGTTTTTCCCCAATAGAAACGGAAATAGTAGGATATCCAGGATCCTTACGTTTCCTCGGTAATTGTTGGGGGAAAGCCGTGTCTATTGTTTTTTCCATGAAAATCTTCTTGGGCACTTGAGTCTTCCTCTTCCTAGTGCACAAGTTCTTAAGAGTTTTCGCATAGGACGGAACTTGTTGGATGGCATCTAGGAGAGGGATGTTGGTGTTAACTTGCTTAAAAATGTTCATAATCTTCTCCATATGTGGACTCGGTGTGTTTGCCCTTAACCGATTAGGGTAAGGTGCTTTAGCAATAAGCGCTGGGTCCATCATAGGAGAAGGAAGTGGGTGTGGAACCGATCCCAGAATAGAAGTGGGGATCGTCCGTGGAGGAGTAAAAGAGGTGGGCTGAAGTGGCGAGCCTTTTGGGAAACGAAGAATAGGCTCGGAAGAAGGTGGTGGGGTAGAAGAACTGGGGTTAGAATTAGAAGTAGAGGTGGAAGGAAATGTCTCAGCCGGGGTACCATTGATTGATTTATCAGTATCATCAAACTCTTCCCCAAGGTGAGTCTCAAGCACTCTTCCAGATCTCAACGTGATTTCATCCACATGATGTGAATAGCCAGAATTAGGTAAAGGTTGAGCTGGAAGTTTCCCTTTCTCTCTTGCACGCATTTCGGCTTTTAGTTGTGCAATTTGTTCTTCCATCGATTTGATATTCTCATTTTAAGAGACAATGATCTTTATCACATTCTTGACGGAAGATTGCAAACTTGCCGTCCCCTGGATGGATTGTTTCATGAAAGTATCCAAGGTTTGTGCTAGTGCAGAGGTATTATCTGTACCGGTCAATTGCAAAGGACAAGACGGTGCAAAAGTGTTGGCCGGATTTTGAAAGTTTTGTGCTTGGAAGGGGTGTTGACTTAATTGAAGTGGTGGCTGCTGTTGTGGTGGAGGGACCCTTTGGAAATGATTCGTGTTTGGAACCGTGTTTTGAGATTGTGATTGGTTCCAAGCAAAGTTAGGGTGATTCCTCCAACCCTGATCATATGTGGAGGAAGATGGATCGTTTCTAGGTCTTTGAAATGCGGCATTGGTATGCTCATGACCTTGAAACGGACATTCTTCCGTCAAGTGAGATGGATCAGAACAACAGCCACATACAGTTTTGGAGAGTGATATTTGACTTAGGGCGGCTAAAAATTTGTTTTCCATAGTCTCAAGTTTCTTTTGCATAGCTGAAATGTCAGCTCTAACTCCTATGGAAATATCATTGCCCTCCCTAGACGATTGACTCATACCCTCCCACTGTAAAGATTTTTCAGCGAAATCTTCTAAATATTTCCAGGCTTCCCCATCATCTTTAGTCATAAAGTTGCCTTGACACATTGATTCAAGGGTCTGTCTTATGTTAGGATTAATGCCCTCATAAATATTCGGCACAGTTCCTATCTCGGGATGCCGTGATGTGGACATTGAACTAACAGATCCTTGAAACGTTCAAGACATTTTGAAAATGTTTCATTTGGAAGCTGGGTGAATTGATAGATTTCGCTACGGACTCGAGCTGTCTTTTGATGTGGGTAGAATTTCTTAAGGAATACTTTGACGAATTCGTCCCAATTTGAAATGGAATGTGCGGTAGTGTTATATAGCCACTTCTCGGCTAAATCGCACAAAGTAAATGGGAGAAGACGAAGACGTAAAGCATCCACAGAAAGCTGTGAAGTACCCATCATTGCGCATACATTTTCAAATTTGGTGATAAATGCATATGCGTCTTCAGACTCGAGACCGTGAAATTTTGGTAGAAGGTTGATGTATTGGGGTTTTATTTGAAAATTTTCCCCGTTGGCTGGTGGAATGGAAAGACAGGTGGAAAGGGGAGCTCGTGTAGGATAACATCTCTCTTGGAGAGAGATGCGAGGTGGATTCTGCGCACCAACGGACGGCGGCAGATTAGTGGAAAAGAAGTTCGATGGAGGTGGATCCATCGAAGTGGGTGTGGTGGTGGGTACAAGAAAGGGTAAATGTAGAAATACCGACTTTTGGGTCGATCGAAGGGACGCGGACTAACGGGCACTAGAATCCCGTGTCCAGCCTATCTTGCACTAAAAAGGGTTAGTACAAGTGGCAGCGTGAATTTATAATTAGGGGAGAGAGTGAATGTGATTGGTGTTTGTTTTGAAAAATGATACGGATTTTGAAAAAAAATGATGCAAATCCCAAAATGCAACACACAAAACCCTAGAATCTAGTGGTCACCTAGGTCAAACTCTAGACCGCTCCTAACTGCCAAAAGACAAGTCGCAGGATAAATCCTCCACTGCCTCTTTGTCCCCCTGTGGCCAGGTAAGTGCCAGGTAAGTGGGAAGGTACTCCACTACGTAAGTAGTGGGCCTAATTAATAACCACTAGCCTTCGACACACTTGCCTTAGACACCACAAGAAAACGCGGATAAGCAATGAATTACCCACGGCCTTCTTCTGTCCTAAGTGAGCGCGACGGTCTTTAGAGTCATCTCTAGATCTTTTTTAATTAATGAGGGTAAATGCGGATGCAAATTTTGCGATTTTCGGGGCTTAGGAAGGGTAATGAACTACCAACCTAATCTGGATTTGGCCGTGCCCCTTAATATCCGTATTAATTATGCAAACAACCAAGAATCAAAACACGCACAAATTTTATTTTGCTTTTGCGGCGCAGCGATTATTTGCAAAGAAACCTGCACAAAATTTTAATTGGAGCAGATGAGGGAGGAGATAAGAAAGTGAGAAGCTTACAGAGAAAGTTTGGTGCAGTGATGCAGCAAGATTGCCGCGGAACCGCCGCAGGAGGGGGTGTTTTGCCGCGGAATAGCAGTTGAATTGTGGAATCTCTGCACAAAAATTCTTGACAATGTTCCACTTGAACTCCTCAGCTCTCTAGAAATTTTAGAAAAAATTTACTCCAGCTCCAATGATCCCAGATTTCCTCGCAACAAATCACAACAACTCGTATTAGTGTTTGCGCGAGTTTAGATCTAAAAATTACAATGGAATAAATTTTTCAACTCAAATTTCAAAATACGAACAATTAGCGCACTATCCCCGGCAACGGCGCCATTTGATTGATCGTTTCTTTGTGTGTCGGTTTAAGAAAATGTATAGAATCACAATCAAAGAATTATATTTGACCGCAATCAACTACGGTGTCCGATGTAGATTGTAAGTGAGTGCGGATCGTCCACAGGGACAGTGTAATAGTTCGTCTTATGAATTAGATGAGTCGAAACTTTAAAGAAAAGAAAAAAAAACAATTCAAGATTTATAGTTGAAGTTCAAGAATTAGAAAATCTAGATATAATAACAAGAAAAAGATAGAATCAAGAATTGATAGTTTGTTGATTTTTCCAAACCAAATATCAAGAATCGAAATGAGGCTCGTAGGAATCGATCGGATCTATAGATGTGATGTAATCTTACAATTACGTATTCTTATCCTTCGATGAATTGACTCTAGATTGATGATGATCGACAAGAATTAGGGATTTCTTGTGAAACTAGGGTTTCATCTTATCCCTTGTTCTTTCATCGATATCATTCACATTCTAGCCTCTAATAATTTCAAGAAACGATCGTAGATCCCTAATTTCGAGCGATAACAATCAAGAAAGCATCGCAACGAAACTAGGTCATCGATTCTTGAACTTGCTAGGGTTTACAAAACTCATAGGACTTAAAAATCGTTTCAAGATTTGTTACATCATCATTCTATTGATTGTCTCGACTCCTTTACGAGCGGAGTTTTACTCAAACATCATCACAAGAACTACAATCATAAATTGAGATCGAATCATGATGCAAGAATTTAAAGAAAGCAAGATTAAAGAATTTCACCTTTTATTTATATCAACAATTTCATTACAATCGCTCAAGAACTACAAGAGGAAGAACTCGATCGTCGATTTGGCTTCGCTCGGCTCCGTGAGTCGCGGATCGGCTTGGATCACTTGCTCGGTTGGAGATCGGCTCGGCTCCTAAAAGGTTGAAGGGCTTCTCGCTTGATTTGGTACTCAAGATCTTGAATTCGGAGTGGAATTAGGGTTAGGGTTTCGCACAAGCCTTGTCACTAGACTTGTGGAAGAAGATGATGTAAGAGGGAATGAACTAGCTAACTAAAAGATTAACAACTAATGAAGAACCCAAAGATTGATTACCTAAAGATTGATTAGCCTTTAACCCTAGGTCTAGGTTCCTATTTATAGACATCTAAACCCTAGATCTAGGATTTGAATTTTAAGTTTCCCTCCAAAAGTTTGTTGAGGAAATTTGAATTTCCCTCCAAAAGTTAGTTAGAGGAGAAGCTTCTAGATGTGATTAGTTAGGAGAGAGCTTCTAGAAATAGTTTGTTAGGAGCTTAATCATGTTTAGCTTTGCTTAATGATCTTTGCTGATCTGGTAGAAGCTTCAAGGTCCTTCTGGAATTTGACGTGTCAAAATGAGGTGTAGGCCTTGAGATAGGAGTTTTGCACTGAAAATTGAGCGATGATGTGGCAAAACCGCCGCGGAACCGCGGCGCAAGCCGGCTCCCGTCGCTGTTCCGCCGCGCTTTAGAGGCTTTAGGGCTTGCAACTTTTGGTGATGATTTGGGCTGACTTGTGGGCCTTTCTTTGATATGTTGAATTTAATATATCCTTTTGAATTGCTACCAGATCTGAAATCATTGAGTTGGCGTATTTTTGATCAGCTCTTTGGCTTTGCTCCTGTAATTTCCTGCACAAATCTCGACAAAGTGTTGCGCAAATACAGAGATGATGCGAAGCCATGAATTGCGGTTAATTTCCCTTAAAGTGTCGGTTTAAAAGTCTAACACATGAAATCTGATATTTAACGACTGATTTGCGAATATGTGAAATATGAGTACCGAACACTTCTAAATGAGTGCAAATGATAGGGAAATTGCCGTGTTAAAAATACATTATTTTCGACTGATCAAGGTCTTTTATGCAGTTTTACTTATATCGTCTTTTATTTCTTCGCTACGGCGTCGTATATCTGTTATGGTGGTTGTTTTCCGCCGTTGGGCGTGGATTTGCTCCCGTTGGGGATGCTTTACTTATATTTATGTTGTACCCATTTTTGGGGTTAGTTTTTACAAAGGAGGTGCTGCCAAAATTTTTACGAAAGAAAAGTTGGACTTTTAAGAATTTTTACTCGAGATTTTCAAAAGTTTTAACAATGTTCTTATCACTTACTACTTTATATGGTTTAGATTGCTGGGTTTTGGCTTACTTAAATTGCGTTATGCCTATAGACGTTGCGTAGTTTAAGGGCCGTCACGTGCCAATTTCGGGTCGTGACATACACCCTCTCCCAATCACTACCAACACCACCATCATTCCCCCGACCTCCTCCATCGCCCGATCACCACCATCACCTCGCCGGACCACCACGGACCACCACCATCATCACCAACCGACCACTATCATCTTCTTCTGCATTCCCCAACCATCATCATACCATCTTCTTCATCACTGTTGGGGTAAAAATTTACACCCCGGTTGACCAAGTCAAAATCAAAGTCAACCCCAAGCCAAGTGGGCCCAAGCCTAGATCCAGTGGGCCCATGCCCGGGTCGAACCCGAACATGAAGCGGCCGGCCTCCCCCCATGCCAAGATAAAAATTTTGTAATAAATAATTTTGTTGTATTTATTTTATTTTATGAATAAATGTAAGAAAAATAGGCATAAAGCCAAATTTTTGTAAAGCCCATGGCTTATGTGCAAAAAGAAATGGCACATGAGCCATGGGATAGGCAAAATTCCATTTTGTGAAGCCTAAGGGGCTATGTGTAAAGTGTATAGCGTATAAAGGCAAGGATAATGAAAATATCTCACAACTTTTTCTGTCTCCAAAAAAATCCAGATCTGTGATCTTCTTCTTCCTCAAGGTTCTAAAACCTTCTTTTTTTTTCATTTGAATTAAACCAAGAGTTTTACTCTTCCTTTTATAAAACAAAATAGTTTTTCACCACAAAACCCATAAAG
This sequence comes from Agapanthus africanus, assembly GCA_030015575.1. Classification (NCBI taxonomy): domain Eukaryota; kingdom Viridiplantae; phylum Streptophyta; class Magnoliopsida; order Asparagales; family Amaryllidaceae; genus Agapanthus; species Agapanthus africanus. The sequence continues at coordinate 325,463,054 of JASDDO010000012.1, read as the reverse complement.
GGGAACTCAGATCTGCCATCGGATCTCATAAAGAAGAGATTTTTAAAATCTCACACTTCTTGATCTTCAAGATCCGACCAACAAAGGAAGAAGAAGGAGACCCATCTCCAGAAACCCCACTTTGGGGAAGAACTAGTGCTCAAGGGGAGAAGCCCTTCATCAGCTTCAAAACATCTTAGGAGTTTAACTCCACTCTAATTTCTCTTTCGGGAGTTTATGGGGGCCAAAAGCCCCTTTTCCTCGCCGGCGCACAAGCGCCCGAGTGCCTTGCGCTCAAGCGCCCAGCGCCCACGTGCCGACACGTGGTGCGCTAGCGCTCGAGCGCCTAGCACTCAAGCACCCAGCGCTCAAGCGCCAAGAGCCCACGTGCCGACACGTGGCGCGCTAGCGCTCGAGCGCCCGGCGCTGGAGCGCCCGGCGCCCACGTGCTGACACGTGGTGCGCTAGCGCTCGAGCGCTTAGCGTTCAAGTGCCGAGCGTCGACGTGCCAACACGTGGCGCGTTGGCGCTCGAGCGCCCAGCGTCCAGCGCTCAAGCGCCCAGCGCCCACGTGCTAACACGTGGTGTGCTAGCGCTCGAGCGCCCAGCGCCCACGTGCTGACACATGGTGCGCTAGAGCTCGAGCGCCTAGCGTTCAAGTGCCCAACGCCCACGTGTCGGATACGTGGCGCGCTAGCGCCTAAGCGCACAACGCTCTGGGCGCTGGCCCCACACATCCTTTAGGCGCTTTTTCCCTTTTTTATATATATGTATACATGTATATATATGTATAGATACACACACTCCACGATACCGTCCCTCTAAAAAAATTTTGGGCCGGGGCGCTGCCCCGCAAGGGGGCTGCTAGCCCCCTTGACCCCCAGCCCGCTATCCGGGCAGCGGGACCCCCGTAAAAACTCTGCGTGGCTCCTGATATATCCAAGCCCCTTCCAAAAAAACACACGTATACTGCACATTGAGTTCGCATGACCAGTTTAACCCGTCAATCAGAGGTTCCCTCGCTCTAAAGGGGAGGGGTAATTAACGGCAGATTAGTCCGCGGCTGCCGGAGATTCAGATCCCCACAATCAATAAACCTCGGCCTACCCTAAGCAGGGGGAATCTGTAATGCGCCTGACAAGCGCGCGTGTATTCTCTTCTCAATGGGGTGATGAAAAACACCCTACAGATTCTGGCACGCCCGGTGGGACCTCTCTCCTCCCATATTTCGGGTTAAACGTTCATGCGAACTCAATCAATATATATATCGATTGTCTACACTGAAATGATGTTTTTTTTTCTTTTTTCCGTGCAGCATTCAACTTTCGATGACAATGTCTCCTAAGATGAATTCAGCTTCCATCGCGACCCCGATCCCGTACGTGGTCAAGATCAATGCTCGTGTGGTTCTCCCCGCAAGCCTCAGTCGACACTGGGAGGAATTGCCCCACCAGTTCGGTTCCGTCGTCATCTACCCCGCCGGAAGCGCTCATCTGGCAGAAATCCCAGCAAAGCAGGCGTCTAAGCCGGTCTCAAGGGGCAAGAGGCCGAATGTTGTGTTCGCCAAGGCACCACAACCGAAACTTAAGACGGTGTCTGAACGACTCTCTGGCGTTCCAGCTGGGGGCAAGACTTCCGGTACAAAGGGCAACATCAAATGTTGCGGACGAGCTCAGGCGGTGACTCCAACAAATGCACAATCATGCGTATCTCCAAAGCCCTCGATCGCCCGGTCTACGACGGCTTCCCGAAGAGCCGTAACCAGCCAAGTGCTTAAAACAGAAAAGTTAACACAGAAGCGGCTCAGGAATCGAGCCAACAAGAGGGCTAGGACTCCGTCCAGGTGGAATCTTGTGAGGTTCCAAGAACAGGGTCGCCCCGTGACGTCGGCGGAGTCGGACGTAAGAATCAGCAATTCCTTCGAACCTCTGAAATGGGTTCAGAAAAATGCCTTGACCGCCAGAATCAAGAAGACAACGGTCCGAAAGTCGCTACAAAGAGACGTGTCTTGGCCTCAACAGAAAAAGTATGACACTGTCTCTTCAAGAGTCTATCAGGCGCTCTGTGCCGCACGAAAGCAGCGGGGAAAACCCAGAAAAGAAGCGCCAGCACCATTGAAGAACCTGGTCAGGCCTGCCGCCTTCAATCGACTGCCCGCTACCGAAATAGAGGGGGTCAAGACAGCGATCTGTAAAATCAGCCGCCGATAATAAAAAGACGGCTGGATATATTATCCATACGGTCTATATGGCGGGTGGGCGCCCCAGCGACAACCTTCGCAGCAAAAGCAAAGATGGGGCCACCACATCCCAAGTCCAATCTGGCTTGAATGTGGTTGCCGCTTCTCAAGAACAGCCGCCTCCGCTGGATGATGAAAACCCTCTCGATGAGGACGATAGGCAGAATGACCCTTCGGTCCAGGCAGAGTCAAGCTCGGACAGCGAGGAAGAGCCGACTTTCCGCCCCCGGACCGCGGAGCAAGAGCTGCTTCAATATCTTCGAAAACAGCTCAGGAGCAAAGATAAAGAGATGGCCAAGCTCTATTCGAAAATCGACGACCTAACGAACGTTGTGATGTAGCTTATGGCTCAAATTGCTCGAGCACCTCCCAATCAAGCACAAGTCACTACTCATCAGCCGGGTGATGACAATCTGAAGCAGCCAATGCCTGTTCCTTTGGGTCCAAGATTGGTCGAGCCGCACGAAATCCGTCCACATTCCGCTTCTGGGGACGCCTTGGCCCCAGATAGCACTATCCCGCTAACACAAGATCGGATAATGGATTTGGTCACTAGCAAGGTTAAAACATTGGTGGCCGAAGCTGAAGCTCAGAAAGAAATTGGCAGCAGCGGGCGGCCATATCCCGCACAGTACGATCTGATCGAGTTCCCGAGCGGCTACGTCATTCCTAAGTTCAGAAGATTTGACGGAATGGGGAATGCAAATCAGCACGTCGCCCACTTCAAAGTCTCGTGTGGAAATACAGGGGGCAATGACGCGCTCCTTCTTCGTCAGTTTGTCAACAGCCTGACCGGTGTCGCCTTCAACTGGTACGCGAGCATACAAGACGGGTCCGTCATTACCTTTTCCCAAATAGAGTCTCTGTTTCGGTAAAGGTTCATGAGTGTCAGTGATAAAATTTCCATTGCCGACCTTGTGAGGACCAACCCAGGGAAGAATGAAAGCAACACCGACTTTATCGCCCGATGGCGTAATCTCACGGTCAAGTGCGAACCGCCGCTGGAGCAGGACTAGTCCGTCAGCCTTCTCATTGGGAACCTCAGCAATTGGATGGTCCCATTCTTGTGTACAGCAGGCCTCAAGACGTTTCAAGAGCTAACCAAGAAAGTGCAAATGCTGGAACGCTCGAAGCAAGAGTCTACCCCAAACTCTCAGAGAGACAAGACTTGGAAAAGCAAGCGGGACGACAACCGTAGAAGCGGGAGTTCCAACAGTACCAATGTCTTCAATGCGTCCGACAATGAAGAAAAGCGACGGGCGGGCGAATCCAAAACCAACCGGTCTCGAAAGCCAGTGCTGGGAGGGGAAGGGCCTTCCCTAGAGGAGAAAAAGAACAAAGTTTACTCTTTCAGAAGGGACAAGGTCCGCAAGATATTTAAAGATGCCTTGAACAACGGTCTACAATTGCCAGAGTCGAAAAGACCTCAAGAAGCAAAAATGACCGAAAATCCCCTGTATTGCCCGTACCACCGAGTAGTGAGCCATGCGATCGAGGATTTCTATATCTTCAAAGACTGGGTCGAGAAGCAGTACAAGGCTGGAGAGATCGAGCCGTCCAAAAGTGTGTTGGTGAACAATCAAGTTGCAACCACCAACTTTATACAGACAGAAGCTGAAGCTTTCTGAGAGCAGACAGCCAAACCTGCTGCCCTGAGAAATGAAACTGACTCACCGCACCCTCCGTGGAGTACGCACATATCTAATAAGACGAAGAAGATGATAAAGCTACTTCGGAAAGAGCCCAGGACGGAATGGGAAGGGCAGAAGAAGCCTACTTTTCTAGCTGCCAATGCGACTCCATTAGGTTCAAAATCCAAAAAGCTCAAGAAAAAGAAAAGTGCAGCTCGGCGCGAAAAAGAGTCAGCAGAGAGATCGACCATTCAAAAATATATCGATTCCCTCGAAGACTATGAACAGAAGGAAAGAAGTTTGGTTCAATTGAAGGAGTTCCTCCCTGTACAAGAGGCTAAAATTCTGGAGGAGTTAGAAGAAGACTCCAATGAAGAGATCCTAGTAGTGACCTGCTACGCCATCTATCTTGGCAGCGACTCTGAGGAGGAGCTCTGTTTTCCCGAAGAGGACGAGGAGCTCGCCACAAAGGCCAACCAAATCCAGCTTAGAAGCGGCAGGGCTCTACCGCCAAATCAGGGCAACACCCCAAAAGGGAAGGAAAAACAAGTCGCTAATGAGGAAGATGGCAGAGAACTGGTTGATGAAAACATAAGTCCTTCCTCGGTGGACTATATTGTCTTGGCTCATCTCCGGAAGCTTCCGTCTCTCCTGAGCATCTACGACGCCTTGGTCCTATCTAAGGAGCTTAGAGATGTTCTCATTCATGCTCTACAAAACCCCGAGCGGTATCAGGCTCACTTTGCGGAAATTAGTATGAAAGAAGCCCGGTATGCTTTGCATGCCGCCGCAGTCATGTTTAAGGATGAAGACTTGCTACTGGGAACGACTGGGCATAATCGGCCGCTTTACGCGACCGGGTACAGCGACGGAGATCGAATTAATCACATATTGATTGATTCAGGGACCTCAGTGAACATCATGAACTTGCGAACTATGAAGATTTTGTCAATGGATGTGTAACGTTTTGAAAATCGTTTCGGTGAAATTTCGGAAAAACGGTAAAATAAGGGGGTTTTCCGTAAAAAGTCAAAATACAAATATCTTTATTATAAAATTAAATATACATATTTTAGCTATGTAATTTCTAGTATTTAGTGTTTATTGAGCCACTGGTGAAATTTCGAATTTTCTGAAATTTTTTCCGAAATTAATTATTTTAATATTATTTTAAGGCGTCCCTAATACATTTAATTAGGGAAAATTACAAACTAGAATGAGTTGAAACAAATTTTATGCATCATAACACATTAAACAAAATTTTAACATATTGTTTCTTAAACGAAATCATTTTCCAAAACGGTTTAGAAAATATCGAAGAAAAATGGCTTAATTAGCGAAATTAGTGTTAATGGGAATTGGGGTAATACATTTATCTTTTTCCTAACCCACACACCCACACCTCTCCCTCTCGCCCCCTCCCCATGTGGCCTACCCCACTTGACAACCCCTCCCTCCCTCTCTCTCTCCAATCACCTCACTTTCAAGAGAAAAAAGAAGAAAAGAAAAGAAAAAGATAAAAGTAAAAGGGTGGACTTTGACTTTCCCCCACTTTCTCCACCTCACTCTCTCTCCTCCCTCATCCCTCCCCACATTTTTGGCCGAAATTCTGAAGGCCCCAACAGCAGCCCCCTTTCCCCTCTTCTCCTCTCTTTTTCATCAAAAAAATTGTCAAAAAAATCAAGTAAAACCTCACCGAAATCAAAATCCAACTCCTACCCATTTTCCCTCATCTTCTTTAGCATGGATCTTGGTGCAAGGATTTCAAATTGGAGGTCTAGATTTCAAGTTTGATTCATGGTTGTGAGGTATAACTTTTGACCCATTGTTCAATTGTTGGTTTAATTCCTTAATGAAGCTTATTAGGTGCTAATTTATGGTTTAATTGAAAGATGTGGGTTTGCAAGAGAAGATTTAGATTAGGGTTTGTGAAAAATCTAGTTAGGGTTTTGTGTTGTGAGACTATGGTTGTGGGATGTATTTGCCATATCAAGGTTATGCTAAATCAAATTAAGTTGCTAGTTTGCAATTTTGTTGATTTAAATTGTGATAATTATATAAATTGTAAACTAGGTTTTAAAAATAATTATATTTTGGTGAGATAAAATTCTAATTAAGGTTGCATGTCGTTATAAATATTATATTAAGTGGTTTAATGCTTTTAGTTCATGAAAATCCAAGCTAAATTGTTGTTTGTGCATTTTTGCTATAAATTGTTAAAATTTGGGTATATTGTAAACTAGAATTTTGGGTTTAATGAAATTTATTGGGATTAAATTATCGAAATTGTTTTTATGACTTATTTAAGATATTTAATAAGTATTATGGCCACTAGATTTGTTTAAACGTCGAGTTTTGTACTAAAACGGGTAATTTTTGCTTGCTAGATTTTCGGAAAAATGGCTTTTAAGGTGAATTTGGGGGTTTTTTTTGTGAATTTTAACCTATTTTAGATTATAATTAGTGTTCGTGAATGCGCAAATGAGAGTGTTTGGGTTTTTCTCGATGGTTTGACGTTTGTACATCGACATCGAGGGTTGGTTTGGCTATTCTTGCATGCGTAGGCGATAGGTTTTGACATATGCGTGATACGCGTGCCGATTTGATTTTCGTATGCCATTTCGATTTCGAATTTGATTTTAATGCGATACGGTGCGTTATGATATGTAAGTACCCCATGTGGACTTCGAGACGACAAACAAGCGCGTGGCGACGTCGGCACCGGCGAGCGAGGACCAGGTGAGTAGATTTATATCTACGGGGAGAAGTCGGGTGGATGGCGTATAGCACCCCCGCAGTTCGTGGTGATGTATACGAATACGTATACACACATATATTTTGATTATATATATTATGTTGATATGAGACTTGATGATAAAGGTAGATTCTAGGTGTTCATGGATTAGTTTAGTGTTAGTTGCGAAACCCTAGAGTAGTTGTTACACCCACATACGCACGCACACACATGCATACATCTATGTTATTACCTGTGCGTATATGGGGAGATGTGTTTATGTGTTCACCTGGGTATGGGACTAGGTGTTCACATACTGGATTTGCGAATGATACTTGGGATTGAAATGAGTCGATGAGATTTGAGTTGAGGCCATGAGATCGGTGATATGGCAGGATTCGTACTTGAGATACGTCCTGATGTTATAGCGGATCTTTGGATGACAATGCCATGTGAATAGTGATATTAGTAGTGTACTAGACGCAGGTCATTACCCCAGATGATGATCTTGATAAAGAGGATACCAGATGAACAGTGTGATGAGTATGATATTGACCCGTACCCAGATTTGGGGATGCCGTATGACGGATTTACGTACGAGCTATATATTGATGATTGATCCGCACTCTTGACTTGGGATGTCTGATTATAGATATGGTATCGGATATGATATTATTAAGGCGGGATCACCGACAAATAAATATACAGGTATGTATACGTATCGACTCAGATGTTAGGCGGTTTCCTTACCTGTAGTTCAGCTTATTAGTTCAGCCGTATAGTTTAGTGTAGTTGTTAGATTAGATTAGACTCCTACCTATTTCAAAACTAACGAATCGTGGGTATTTTAAAAGACAGGTCAAGGGATTCTACAGATATTTCAAAAGACGTATCTTTTCTTAAAAACACAGTAGCCCTTATTTTCAAAACACCGCGATTCGTGTTATTTCAAAAGGAACTATTGTAGGACTTATATTAGGGTAATGCAGTTTAGTTATCGTTGTGTCTAGTATTCAGCTCCCGCATATTATTGCTGTTGCTCCACATCGCATACTTATTGTAATTCATATTTCATTATTGATATCATGCTGTTAGGACACCATCACAATTACCGATGATGCGTATGTACCACGTACACTTACTTGCTGGCTCACATACATCTTCATCGGTAATTGCCATGTCACGTACACTTAGAAAATACTATTACATTGACATAGCCTGTTAGCTAATAGTTTAGACATGATATTAGTGTACTTGCCTTATATGCTAGTTTAGACATTGTAGTTATTACCTGCTACTTCATGCATGTTATTATTCACTGTTATGCCGTATTTATGGATTCGCATGCATATATTGTTAGTGTATATGCCCTAGAGGCCATTACTGTTTCATACTAGTTTGTATATTACTTAATGGAAGCTTGGGATATTCACCTTGTATAGACAATCTTGCTCAATATAGTAGTATGCTACTTCGTTTGTTTCTACTTTAATGTGTGCATGTGATTATTATAGCATATCGCCTTTACACATTAGTGGAGCCCTTAGGATCTTTGCTTGATTACCAGCGTTGTGATGGCAGTCACACTCATGGGGGCTGGGTAATCCACAAGCACATCCTTATGCAGGTCCCTAGTCGTAGGACTATCGAGACAGGGCATCGATACTCCGGAGTAGACTAGCGTATGCGCTTCTCATCCCAGCAGGGGAGACGGTCTGTCCCACAGCCGTCAGTATGTTGTACTTGAGATAGTATGCGGGTGCTCGTTAGGTTACGAGTACACTGGACAGGACTCATCGGGAACTGTTGGTAGGTACTATACCTATCGTCAGTTATCAGTTCTCAGGTGACATGAGTACAGCTTAGTCTGCTGACTTGACACTGTCACTTCGCCTCGAGTGTGTTCCCACTGTACTTAGATTACTACCCTACCACGGCTCAAAGGAGTCGTGCAAACAGATAGTAGTTGGGTGCAGTCCTGAAGCACTTGGAGGCAGTGACAGTTAGACAGGATTCGTCTCTCCCGGTATTGGGGGTTGATATCGCGTTGTGTCTAGGAGAGCCATTACACAAAGTCCCAGGCCAGGGCAAGTGAGATATACTGGTAGGTTTCCAGTGTTATCTCAGGGTGTTCTGGGCTGCACTCCAACACGACTTGTACCGCTATTAAGGGACTGACGTTTACCGCCCCCTAGGCCCGCCATGCGATATTCTCAGACGAACAGACCGGGCTGTATGGAGATTGTCACATTCATGCTCAGTAGGAGTTCAGATGGGTTTCACCTCGTCCGTCTTCTTATCGGCATCTACCTGGGGACTGTTACGTACAGCTAGTGCCACTTGCGGTCTGTGGTTAAACCCACTGCCTACGTAGTGTCGGGTATTTAGATTCCCACACAGAGGGTTATTCGCCTTTGGGCAAAACAGAGTAGAGGTCGCATCGTTTTGCGACATGGTTCGTTCACATCCGCGCACTAGTGCACGTTTGGTGTCCGGACAGTTGTTACTAGCGGGCTCTGGTTTGAGCCAGATCCTAGTATATGCTTTGGGTTTAGTTTTATCTCATAGTATTCGTGCTCCTCGGAACACGAATGCGGGTGTGTATGCACAGTTTGTAAGTCTACGTTAGCGCCCCGGCAGTCTACAGACGCCAAATGCGGAACAAAAACTTTTAAACTGGCGCTATCGTATACTTTAACCCGGATCTGCCATTATTGCTAAACTAACAAACTGTAATGAGTGTAGGAAGATTGTACCGAACGATCCGAGTCCTTCGTTCTTCAACCATCATCCCACGCTCCGTTGCGGCTGCTCCGATCTCGTCGATCTCCGATATCCTCGTCGAGGTGGCACCACATCACCGATTCTTTAAACGGGCTCCCGCCTCTGACTCGAGGCAACTCGATCGTCAAGTTTGCTAAAAGAGACGACCAAGAATGATGTAGAGAATGAGTAGATGACTTTGTCTCACTTCGTCCAAGTCCGTGGACGATCGGTAAATGAAGTTGCCGATGGAAATGAAATGGAACAAGAAATGAACTATGAAATTTCCATGCATCCAAAACTATACTCTTTTCTTTTACAACCATAATTTCTCAAATGAATCAAGTGAGGGAGGAGAGAGAGGGCCGGCCATATTTATCAAAGGAGGGAGGTGAGTGTAGGAGGGTTCAAGTGGTGACCATAAAGGAAAGAAGCTTATCTTTATCATTAAAGAAAAGCATGACTCATATAGAAACATTGAATCTAAAACCTTAGTCACCATTGCATTAATGATACCATTAATGCACTAATGACTCACTAGCCTCATCATCACTTCTAGAAGCTTCTAGAATGATGACTCACTCATATCAGAAGAAAAGATAAATCCGTCTTTAACCGAATGTTAAAAGACGGCTGATAGAAAACTGGAAACTGGCAACTTCCAAAAGTGATCCTGAAACGACTTTCAGGATAACCCCGAAATTGTATAAATATACCCGCATTTGTATTACGACCGAATACAAATGCAACAGAGACAAAGATATTATACCTACTCAATATAATACTCGGATCCGGCTTAAACCAAAGCCGACCAGTATCATCTGCCCGAAAAATAACACGTGCGTAAACGCACATGCATTTTCCGAACCCTGCCATAAAACCATACGGCCTCTACAACGTTTCGCCCGAACTTGGGAAACTGTCTGTGGGGGACTCTAATGACTCGTCAGTACCCTGGCAGTGGGTTTAACCACAAACCGTCATCGGCACTAGCAATGCGTAACGGCTGCCCATGGACTGACCTCAAGGGATGCCGATGAGCGCACTCATCCGGAAAACCCTACTGAGCCTAACAGTGACAATGTATATACAGTCCGGTCCGTTCGTCAATGAGTATCGCATATCTGCCTAGGGGGCTAGTAACGTCAGACCCCCAAGAGCAGTATAAGTCGTGTCGGAGTGAAGCCCAATAACACCCTGAGATACTACTGGAGTACCTACCAGTAAATCTCCTGCCACGGCCGTGGGCTTTGTGTAATGGCTCTCCTAGACACAGCACGATCTCGCCTCCTATACCGGGAGAGACGAATCCCCTGCCGATCCGCTCACGTGCCTCCATATGGCTCGGGACTGTACCCAAAAGCTACCTGTTTGCACGACTCCTTTGAGCCGTGGTAGGGTAGAAATCAAAGCACAGTGGGAACTCACACGAGACAAATGACGACCTCAGGTCGATGAACTAACCTGTACACATGTCACCATGGAACTGCTATCTGACGGTAGATATAATACTAACTAGCAGATTCCCGGCGAGTCCTGTCCGGTGTACTCATAACCCAATGAGCACCTGTATACATCTTAGGTGATCCAACTGACACCAGTGGCTTGTGAGACCGTCCACCGCCCCTCGTCGGGGTCTCGACTGTACACACTAGTCTACTCCGGAGTATCGATGCCCTGTCTCGAAACTCCCACGACTAGGGACCACAATTAAGGATATGCATATAAACTACCCAACTCTCACGTATATGATCGCCATCATACTGTTGGTAGTAAAGCAAGATCCTAAGGGCTCTATCAAAGTGTAACATGCAATCAGTCACCTGAACATGTACACGACTGATAAAGGCAAACCAGATAGCATACTATCATCTCGAGTAAGACTGTGCTACCGGGATAGGTCCTCCGCAATCATTGCAATCACGTACCTGCGATCCAATAATTGACTATGAGGGCACTATCTCCAACAATCTCCCACTTGCACTCAAGGCTAATATTGCGATGTCGACTACTCACAGCCCGTGTGAAACCGAACATCCAACTCCTCTACTAATCAGTTTCACAAAGCCCGTTTGTAAAACTATTGTGTTCGAGAAATAGCCTCAGTGAGTGGATCAGCCTAGAAGTTTCTTTCTATATCTCTCTTAATCTCAAGTTCGCGGAGAAAGCCATCTCCCGAATTGAGTAGTACCTGTCTTAGAATATGTCTGGATATCTGATGGGACCTTAGTTCATAAATGAACTCTATATCCAAACATCTTAGACTGTATGGATCACTGAACCTAATCAGTATCCGGCACCATGCCACCCACAGTATCCTCTTGGACCACCTGTCCATAATACTGTCCCTCGTCAGAGGGAAAACTAAAACTCTGACAATCACTCTGTCATCCATGTCACCTTTGAAGTCTGGAATGATAACCGTCTCCCGAAAGAGGCTGCCGTCATCAAATCCGTAGAACATGTACTTATGTTCTAAAACTGCTTCCTTATATTTCTCCAGGATTGGATTAATACAAACTTATTGCATCTAGTGCAAAACCAACATTTGGTGTGGTACTTGACATCTCATGATTGACTCAATTGCCTAAGCAAGTGATCTGCCAATCATGCACATCCCTCTCCCCTTTAGTCTGTACGACACCTTTAGAGAGGGTGACTCCATCACCTGCAGGTACACCACCATGCTAGGAGTCAACTATTCCAAAAACCATTAGAATATCTGTCAAAGTACCCACATTGGGAAACTACCCAAATCCAGATCTAAAACCATAGATCTAGAAACCAGAATGTCAAATATTATATCCATATCCTGTCTGGAGAAACAACTGTGTGACGACCACAGTCCAACCGATCGTAGTATAGGAATTTTACTTCCTACTCTGTGTATGTCATTCATATACCATGACATCACACCCTACTACCTTCTTAACTGATCCATCCCTTATTCTGATTGAAGTCAAACCCATGACTGTCACATCAAAATTAGATGATCTATCTCCGCTATAACTGCTCAAGTCTATAAATAGATATAAGCATCTTGCCCACTGTTCTTCCGCTGCTCCCACTGACTACGACAACCCTCCTACCGGGTCTCATAACCTGGAACAACAGTAGTGTCAAGTCTTGGTAGATAAGAACCTCCCTGTCACCGTCCTTGAGGCTACCGAAGTACCTCTCGGGTGTCTGAGGTTACCTACCATACCTGCGGAGTGGCTATTGGAATGTCAAACCTGATTTAATATATAGGTCCTATTAAATTTTCCGTAATCGTTCGCGGTTCTGGAATCACTTCCAGTTCTACCATACTCCCACTACTGTTTTCTGAAAAAGATCCATTTTACTAAAACTGTGGCGAGTCAAGAACAATATCACTATTGATCTTCCAAATGGTAGAATATCAACCCTCGTCATAGCCAGGGTCAACCCACAAACAGCCACTACAGAAACGTGCCCTGAGTTATCCAGAGTCTGGTTTTAAGCATAAGCTGGACAACTTCCCATACCTTAATTTCTTTTAAGGTACGATCCATTCTATATCCAATACAGAAACTTTGGCACTTATTTAATTGGAACCATATTCAAATCATGCAGCTGTCTCCAGTGCATATCAACTTAATGGAAGGAGGCTAATCAGCATTACTCAACTTAGGAATCCATCCAATTATGAGTAACCTGAAAGAGAAACACGTTTCTCAAAACCATCACTATCATCTGAATACCAATCACAAGAATCTACATCTTCGATCTCTTTGAAGAATCCCGATACTTGTGACACCTGGTTCTCCACTTTATTCTTATACCCACAACTTCTCAAAACTTAGACCTTGTATTTCTACGAAACACTCGTCTAAATACTAGAGAAGTTATAAGTAAACAGAACATAGTACGAGGACCTACCCCTTTGTCCTGATGGACACTTGGACAACATACAATACTCTGTATAAGTCCGCTGAGTTAAACAACTCAAAACCTGTGCGTCGTAGGTTGAAAACTGTACCCTGGCGATTTCCTCAAATATCACCAATTACAACGAATTCCGATATAATGAGGATGATCACCTAATTCCCAATATCTTACTCCCACTCATCATCTGTAAAACCATACAGATATGAGAATGAAACCTGGTAAATACATACCCTTGGAGTAAGTGTCTAATCGGGAAAACAGTTTTTCCTTTAACAATGCACTGAAACATGAAAATGTTTCGTAGGGGTATCCTGGTATTCATAGCAATGCCTCTTCCATAATCCAATTCATGACTTCAACCGTATATTTTATTGCCATCTCTCCAAATCCCTTTATTTGTCTTTAGTCGTTACCTTCTGTACACCATCGTTAGGCTAAATGGTTTTCTTCCTTCCCTACCGTTCGGCACCAGCCTATGGTTTGGAAGAAGACTATCCAGTAAGCATAATAGGTGTACTCTCCTAAACCAAGGAGTACTCGCATCTCGAGAGAAGGTGATGATAAAAAACAACTGAATAATACCTTATTCTTTTAAAGGTGAAATAGGAGTGGCGATGAAGTACGCGGTTTTGGTCGTGAATGATATCAGTCGCAATTTACTTTGCCCTCTTTCTAATCCCTTTATTTTGTCTTTACATATTACCTTCTGCACACCCTACTTAGGCTAATTGGTTTTCTTCATTCCCTACCTTTCGGCACCAGCCTATGGTTTGGAATAAGACTATCCAATAAGCGTAATAGGTGTACTCTCCTAAACCAAGGAGCTCTCGCAACCTGAGAGAAGGTGATAATAAAAGACAACTGAATAAACCAATTCTATTTCTCCTGAACCTTGATCCATCCCCGAAGAAGTTCCTTCGAGTTCGTATATAACCATACGATGGATCTATCCAATGGAAGTGGATATCCGTAGTAATACGGGTGTTCTGAGAAATTCAAAGGGTAAAAGAAGGAGTGGCAATGACTTATGCAACTCAGACAATCCAAAAGCCAGTATTTTAAGAAGGTTCGGTCAACCTGGTCACTGAGTCATAGTCTAGGGTCGGTCAAAGGTCGCTGCCAAAGAGAGAGAGAGAAAAGAAACACTCTGCGTGCACTCTAACCTAGATCAGAATGGTCATCAATTTATCTAATCCGGAAACCTCCCACTGTCCTGTCAAATTCTCCTCCAAACCTAAAGAAGAATCAATCGGAATTACCCGAAGAGTAAACCAACTCATCAGTGGGAATCGGGATCCAACTCTCATCGCATGATAACGTGACGGAATCCACTCGCGTTATCACACTCCAGAAGGTATGCGCATGCCTGGCAAGTTTCAGTTTCTTCAGAAACTCCCGATATGATTTTTGCCCCATGCTCTTATGACCTTGGCGAAAGTCAACAAATCATAAGTCACATGTCAAGTTCTGCCCGTCATTATCTTGTTACTTTGAATCCACCCGTACATACCCTTGACGAAAGCCAACAAGGTAATACGACTGTCCCAAACCAACACATCTATCTATGCAACAAATGAATACCCCAGCAACTACCAAACACTATGCCTTGACGAAAGCCAACAAACATAGCTTGAATATTACTGACCATCCATAAGAAACGACGGAGGGCTACGGCTGGTTTTTGGCGAAAAACCTTTAACGTAATGAACTTGATCTCGTTGAAGGAACCTGATAGCTTTTTTAAAATATAGTGGCGAAAACCTTTTGCTAAAGAGGTCACTCCCGGTAAAGGGATCTCGGCTCTTTCCTCGTGGAATGAGGTGCAGGATATTCCACTGAATACCGCTATGCAAAGCAACATGTAATCGACTATAGTGAAGTTATTACTCTGACGCAAACTTCTGCCCAAGGGGTCAGTCCCGGTGAAGGGATATCAGCCCTTGCCCCGTCGAATGAGGTGCAGGATATTCCACTGAATACCGCTATGCATAATAAAAGGAAACGTCTTTGTAACAACACTTTTTAAATTTTGTTCCAACAACATCAAACAGGTTTGTTTTACTTTGCATTGATCAGAATCAACGCAGTCCCATCATTCAATCACACCAGAAAAGAACGAAAATAAAATGTACGTATATGCCTTCCGTATTCGTCACTGGGTCCCGTCATCACTCGTTAGGTTACTTAACTAACGACAGAGCGGGGGCTGGACTAGCGCGGGTGTAAAACATATACAACATCTAATAGTATATAAACCAATATACAATAATCGCTCCAGGCGTGATAGTATGCAACATTACAGAAAAGTAATAAGCATCACAGAACAATACAGATATCTGGGATCCCCGAGTTTCACAGAGCCGCTGCTGAAACTCGACGTTCCCCTGTCGTGTGGATAGCCTGTGCAATGAAACCTAGACCCCTACGGGTGCGGCAAGTTACCCGCCAAAACCTGAAGCGAGGTAGTCCCCACAGCATAGTGAATGGAACACCCGGCACTTCACGGAATCCGGTAAATTGAGCACCCCTCCTTGGGTCAACCTGTACCCCCTACGAGTGCGGCGAATAGTCTGCCAATTCTAGAGTGGGACCCCTCTGCCTCTCAAAGCCATGAGATGCGGACCCGTTGCTTTCCCGAACCCGGCTATCCGTGCACTCCGTCGCGGGGTAAAACCTAGTACAGTAATGAAAAATAGTACAAAAGGTACATCGACCGCAACCTGGTCGTGCCCCAAAAGAATATTATACAACAGGCAGTGACGGCAGTCCACATGTTGGACGCTCGCCCCGCAATATCAAATGTACAAATAAACACAAACTGTACTATCATTGTACACTGCTATCCACCACGACAAATCCGCAACATCACAGCACAACACAGAACATCAACGCGAAAGTCACGTTCGCAAACCCGTCTAAAAGAACTATAGCAATCAGACGAGGTTTACCGATCAATGACATTCCCGGTCGGAGATATAATGTAAGCACTGTAAACTAACGTGTTTAAATTTCGATCGACCAAAGACCAAATATCAAAAAGTGGGCCCCACTGCTTACTGGTGAACAGTAACAAAATCTAGGCAAAAACGATATATACCAAAACCCCCAAAATCTAACCAAGAACCCACTGTAAAAAGTTGGGGCCATGAGCTCACTGTTTGGCCGCGGATGCGCGGTCAAACCATAGGTTTGACCGCGTTTCCGCGGCTATCTCATCGAGTCACGTGCCCAAATTTCAACGTCGTTCTTAGAAAAGCCTGCACAGTATTCTGAGATGTGTAGAATAATTTTATCAGACCGTTTAAAATCAACAGAAACTGTCGGGCATTGATTTTGCAATTTTCGATTTCCGGTCGGATCGATGTTTTAAACGCGTTAGTACAAGTTAGTATAGCAAAATGGTGAGGCTCTGATACCACTGTAAGTCTACGTTAGCGCCCCGGCAGTCTACAGACGCCAAATGCGGAACAAAAACTTTTAAACTGGCGCTATCGTATACTTTAACCCGGATCTGCCATTATTGCTAAACTAACAAACTGTAATGAGTGTAGGAAGATTGTACCGAACGATCCGAGTCCTTCGTTATTCAACCATCATCCCACGCTCCGTTGCGGCTGCTCCGATCTCGTCGATCTCCGATATCCTCGTCGAGGTGGCACCACATCACCGATTCTTTAAACGGGCTCCCGCCTCTGACTCGAGGCAACTCGATCGTCAAGTTTGCTAAAAGAGACGACCAAGAATGATGTAGAGAATGAGTAGATGACTTTGTCTCACTTCGTCCAAGTCCGTGGACGATCGGTAAATGAAGTTGCCGATGGAAATGAAATGGAACAAGAAATGAACTATGAAATTTCCATGCATCCAAAACTATACTCTTTTCTTTTACAACCATAATTTCTCAAATGAATCAAGTGAGGGAGGAGAGAGAGGGCCGGCCATATTTATCAAAGGAGGGAGGTGAGTGTAGGAGGGTTCAAGTGGTGACCATAAAGGAAAGAAGCTTATCTTTATCATTAAAGCAAAGCATGACTCATATAGAAACATTGAATCTAAAACCTTAGTCACCATTGCATTAATGATACCATTAATGCACTAATGACTCACTAGCCTCATCATCACTTCTAGAAGCTTCTAGAATGATGACTCACTCATATCAGAAGAAAAGATAAATCCGTCTTTAACCGAATGTTAAAAGACGGCTGATAGAAAACTGGAAACTGGCAACTTCCAAAAGTGATCCTGAAACGACTTTCAGGATAACCCCGAAACTGTATAAATATACCCGCATTTGTATTACGACCGAATACAAATGCATCTGAGACAAAGATATTATACCTACTCAATATAATACTCGGATCCGACTTAAACCAAAGCCGACCAGTATCATCTGCCCGAAAAATAACACGTGTGTAAACGCACGTGCATTTTCCGAACCCTGCCATAAAACCATACGGCCTCTACAACGTTTCGCCCGAACTTGGAAAACTGTCTGTGGGGGACTCTAATGACTCGTCAGTACCCTGGCAGTGGGTTTAACCACAAACCGTCAGCGGCACTAGCAATGCGTAACGGCTGCCCATGGACTGACCTCAAGGGATGCCGATGAGCGCACTCATCCGGAAAACCCTACTGAGCCTAACAGTGACAATGTATATACAGTCCGGTCTGTTCGTCAATGAGTATCGCATATCTGCCTATGGGGCTAGTAACGTCAGACCCCCAAGAGCAGTATAAGTCGTGTCGGAGTGAAGCCCAATAACACCCTGAGATACTACTGGAGTACCTACCAGTAAATCTCCTGCCACGGCCGTGGGCTTTGTGTAATAGCTCTCCTAGACACAGCACGATCTCGCCCCCAATACCGGGAGAGACGAATCCCCTGCCGATCCGCTCACGTGCCTCCATATGGCTCGGGACTGTACCCAAAAGCTACCTGTTTGCACGACTCCTTTGAGCCGTGGTAGGGTAGAAATCAAAGCACAGTGGGAACTCACACGAGACAAATGACGACCTCAGGTCGATGAACTAACCTGTACACATGTCACCAGGGAACTGCTATCTGACGGTAGATATAATACTAACTAGCAGATTCCCGGCGAGTCCTGTCCGGTGTACTCATAACCCAATGAGCACCTGTGTACATCTTAGGTGATCCAACTGACACCAGTGGCTTGTGAGACCGGCCACCGCCCCTCGTCGGGGTCTCGACTGTACACACTAGTCTACTCCGGAGTATCGATGCCCTGTCTCGAAACTCCCACGACTAGGGACCACAATTAAGGATATGCATATAAACTACCCAACTCTCACGTATATGATCGCCATCATACTGTTGGTAGTAAAGCAAGATCCTAAGGGCTCTATCAAAGTGTAACATGCAATCAGTCACCTGAACATGTACACGACTGATAAAGGCAAACCAGATAGCATACTATCATCTCGAGTAAGACTGTGCTACCGGGATAGGTCCTCCGCAATCATTGCAATCACGTACCTGCGATCCAATAATTGACTATGAGGGCACTATCTCCAACACAGTTGACTGAGGCAGAGGAAGAGGATTCTCATTAGGGTTTTGGTACGGATGTGTATGCACAGTTGACGGTTGTCGTTTACCAAACCCTAATGAATATGTGAAATATCAATTGATAATGTTATTTAAATGAAATTGGGTTATGGTTAGGGTTTGTTGACTTGTTGACCAAGGTTGACTTGTTGACCAAGGTTGAAACATTGACCATCATCATTTCTTTCCAAAGATGCTCTTTGATCTTTGTAAAAACATTTAATGTGAAATGATAATGGTCTTATCAAACCAACCATCACCTTTTTTCATTTTGATTAATTTTATTAATTAGATTAATTCACATATATTTGATATGGTTGTAAAACTATTCTCATTCTATCATATTGTTTCTCTCTCATCCTTTCTTTTTCCTCTTCCTCTAGCTCAAGGAAAATTCATCTCATGTGTTGAGAAACATTTCCTTGGAGATAAAACACCAAAGCCACTCTCTACTCATCCTAAGGTTGAAGGTCTAGCAAGCCGGACGCTTTAGTTTTCTGAAGTTCGAGAAAGAAGCTTAAGGTAGAGACCCTCAGGTGGATCCATCTTCGGCAAGAGAAGGCGACGAGGAACGAACCATCCGACCACCACAAAGAGCCCAAGAGAAGGAGTTCAAGTTGAGGTATAACCCCTAACCGAGTAGGAAAAGCTCTAGTTAGTTGCTAGTGTGTAGTTTAGCAAAGATCCGTGTTTTATAGTCCATGTTACCATGACCCGAAAAATCGTTTTTCATCATTTCTGCAAGCCCGAAAGAATCGGGAGAGGTAACGTGGACTTACAGTGGTATCAGAGCCTTGCTAAACACACCCTAGCATGTTACCAAAGTATCTAGAATTTCGATCGGACGAAAAACCGTAAAACACGTTAAAAATATCAAGTTTCTGCCGATTTTTATTTCTGCTCAAAAAAATAATAAATCATGTATTAAAAATTGGCTCAGGCTTTTTGAAGAACAGGCAAGAAAAATGATCCAGTGAGTCGATCAACTCACCGCGGATCCGCGGCAGGAGCTTGCTCCCGCCGCGGATCCGCGGCCGAGTTGACTCGGCCGTGGATCGTTTCTCCTGCAGTTTTCTCCTGTTGGTGTTTTGTGATTTTTGAGATGGTTTGTTTCTGCCCAGAATTTCCAGAGAACAAGTTTGTTTTTGGGGTGGTTACAAATCCGTATTTTGGTCGATTTTCTGTAGACTTTGGCTAATGGGTTGTATCTGTAATGTTATATATGTATTGAACGTCTTCTAATCGCTATACGTCGATTAGTGGGGGTTATACATATCTGTGATCTGTAATGTTGATGGTTTGTGTATATGAATTCGTTGGATTGTCGCGGATGAATAGCCGGGGGTTGTGAGATGAGAGTTTTCTTTATCTTTCAATTCATGTAATATGTAAATTGATGTAATATTATTTATATGGCCGCACAACCGGGATGGGGCTGTAGCCGTCATTGTATAATTTCTTTTTACTGTTTTTACTCCTAGGATAGACCCAAGGTGGGGTGCACAAACTACCGGGTATCATGAAGTGCCGAGTGGCCTACTCACGTCGTTGAGGGAGGTTGCTTCGCTTCGGGTACTTGGCAGGTAGTTTGCCGCACCCATAGGAGTCTAGGGTAGGGTATTGGCTATTCATCGCGACCGTGTAATCCGCTTTTCGTTACAGGCTCGAACGGAATGCGGATTCCTAGTATATCCAATGTATTCATCTATGATCTGGAATGGCTATCATTGCATCTGACGATTGTATATATCTATATGTAGATATCTATTTAGGCGTTGCTTATGTTTTGCATCCGCACTAGTCTGGCCCCCGCTCTGTCGTTAGTTAAGTAACCTAACGGGTGATGACGGGACCCCGTGGCGAATGCGGATGGCATAAGCGTACGTCACATTTTCGTTGTTTTTTGCAATGGTAGGATTAATTGATGGGACGCATTAAAATTAATGCAAGAAAAATAAACCAAAGTAAAAGTCGTTGGAACACTTTCAAAACCACTCGGTTTCTTTTCAAAATAACTTTTAAACGCGGAGCTTAAACCACTCCTTTTAAAAGCTATCTCGTTCCATCGATTATATCAAGTTCACTACGTTTACGGTTTCGCCAAAACCATTCGTAGCCCTCCGTAGTTTCACATGGATGGTCAATAGTATTCAAGCTATGTTTGTTGGCCAAAGTCAAGGCATAGTGATTGGTAGCTATTGAGTATTCATGTGCAGCATAGATAGATGTGTTGGTTTGGGACAGTCGTACTGCTTTGTTGGCCAAAGTCAAGGGTAGGTACGGGTGGGTTCAAATTAACCTGGAGAATGACGGGTAGAACTTGACATGTGACTTATGATTTGTTGGCCAAAGTCAAGGTCATAAGAGCATGGGGCAAAAATCCACATCGGGAGTTTCAAAAGAACTGAAACTTGCTAGCGCTGCATACCATTTGGAGTGTGATGATTCTGGTAGGATTCCTTCAGTTTTGTCACGCAATGATATTTGGATCCCGATCCTACTGTGAGTATATGCTCGGGAAATTTCTCACTTAACGATCAATGCTATAAACCTAGTAGGTGTCTAGAAAGGTGTTAGCGGGGCTTCGCCCCCAGGGAAAAGAGGTTATTTAATTAAGGAACTTCGCGAAAGCGTTGGAAAACCTCCCTAGAAGTACCGACACTAGCCTGGCTGAACGGTTAAGCAAGTATTGTACGGTGAGATTGATCCTGACTAATTCTTCCTTTTTAGTTTGAGGAGGGATTCGAGAGACAGTGGGAGCCATCCTGTTTAGACAAATTAAAAACCACTCTAAACATGCAAGAGCATCATGCTAAAGTGTTTCTTCTCTCTCTCCTAATTGCAGCGACCAAACATCATGACTGGACTTAAGTTAATACTAGATAAAAACATACTGACAGGGCCAAACTACAAAGATTGGTTCAGGAATGTCAAAATGGCAATCACTTATGACAAGTTGGGGTATCTCCTCACCACCCAAACTCCCCCTGTCCCAGGTCCCAAAACCAGCGTCGCGGATAAGGAAATCCGTAAGACCTGGGAAATCGATTGGGCGAAGGCCAAGTGCCTCGTGCTTGCCTCTATGGACAATGAACATCAGAGGAGGCACGAGAACATGGACCTGGAATCCAGATTTCTTCATACAAAAGAACTGTATGGAGAGCAATCCCGTATCGCCAGATACGAAGTCTCGAAAAAGTTGTTTTCGGCAAGATTGGCCGTCGGATCATCGGTAGCGGAACACGTGCTTAAGATGATTGGCTTCATTGAGGAGATCGCGGACCTTGGGACCACGTTAGAGAACGAGCTCTACACGGACTTGATTCTCCAGTCCCTTCCTTCCACTTACGCCCAGTTTATCCTGAACTTCAACTTGCAAGAAAAAGAAGTTGAACTTTCAGAACTCCTCAACATTCTGAGGAGTGCAGAGGGCACTGATTGATCGTTATTTTCCGTTGTCGGTTGAGAAAATTGTATAGAATCACAACCAAAAATATTTGACCGCAATCAATAACGGTGTCGGATTGTAGCGCATTAGTGAGTGCGGATCGTCCACAGAGATTGCGCGATTCGTTCGTATCTTGATTTGTTTGAATCGAAACTTTAATAGAAAAGAAAAGCAAAGAAAATGATTCAAGATTTTTATCGATGAGTTTCAAGTATCACTATTCTAATCAAGAATCAAGAAAACGATAAACATCGAGAATCAAGTATCGATAGAATTCCAATCACTTTAGGTTTCAAGATTTGAAGTAAAGCTCGTAGGAATCGATTTGGTTGTAAATGTGAAGAAGATTCAAGATTACGATTTCTTATCTATTAACAAATTGATGCTAAATCGATGTAGAATTCATCGAGGATCAAGGATCTTGTGAAGAATTACCTCATCCTATCCTTTGTCCTTTCGATGAATCACATTCACTAGATAGATTCTTGAAAGTCGAATGATCAATTGTTGATCTCTAGATCGTGCAAAAAGAATCAAGAACGCATTCGCATCGATCTAGATCATCGATTAATCGATTTTCAAGAATTTACAATTGTTTTAAGACTTAAGAAAACGTTTAAAGATTCATCAACATCATCATTCTACAATCGTTTCGATTCCTCCACGAGCGGAGTTTTATTCAAGCATCATCACAAAGTACATATTCAAGAATCGAAATGAATCATAATGCATGAATTGAAAATAAGCAAGTTTAAAGAATCTTCATCTTTATTACATCAACAAGTAGTTATAACTCTCAAGAATTACAAGAGGTAGGAACTTCGCTCGTCAAATCTAGCATCGCTCGGCTCCTTCAGTCTTGGATCGCTTGGATCTCGTGCTCCGTTGAAGTCTGGTTCCACTTCTAAAGGATCTTGAAGACTTGCTTGGCTTGCACTCAAAAGATCTTGAATTCTTGATCTTGGATTGGATTAGGGTTAGGGTTTTGACACAAGTCTTGTCACTAGACTTGTGGGTGGAAATTGGGGAAGATGAAGATTGAACTAGAATTTAGCCAACAATGAGTAACACCAAGGAATGAACAACCTTGAACAAGTGAGCCTAGGGGTCTATTTATAGGTTTTCCAAACCCTAGGTCTAGGAATTCAAATTTGAGTTTTCCCTCCAAAAGTTAGTTAGAGGAAGAGGCTTCTAGAAGTAGTTAGTTAGGGGATTAGCTTCTACCCTAAGCTAGGAGATTAGGGGGAAGGTTCTAGGTCCTTAATAGAGTTTAGGTGAAGCTTGTTAAGGAAGCTAGAGGTGTTTAGTTAGGAACCCTAGGTTTGCTGATCTGGCAGAAAGTTCGAGAGACATCTGGAATTTGAAGTGTATTTCTGAAGTGTACACACTGAGGGGAGAGTTATGAAGCAGAGAAGTGGGGATGATGTGTCAGAGCCGCCGCGGCGCAAGGCGGCTCCGGCCGCGGTTCCGCGGCCGTATGGATGCTTCAAGTCCTCATTCTTCTTCTGTGGATTCCTGCTAACATATTGGTATTTTTATGATATAATGAATCCCTGAATTCCTTCTATATTATTTCTAGATTTCAGATCCTTGAGTTGGCGTCTTTTTAACAGTCTTCATTTGTAAATTTGACCGATCTTCTGTAATGCCCTGCACAGACTTCGAACACAAGTTGCGATATATAGTAATGATGCCATGCTATGAAATGCAGTCAATTTCCTTTATAGTGCCGGTTTTAAAGTCTAACACATGCAATCTGATATTTAACGACTGTTTTGCTAATATGTGCTATATGAATGCCGAACACGTCTAGATGAGTGCAAATGATAGGGAAATTGCCGGTTTAAAGATGCAGTATTTTCGACTGATCAAATTCCCCCAAACTTATTTTCGATCGTCTCGAGCGAACTTTTTATTAAAAAGAAGGAGAAAATAAAGAAAGAAAAACTAACTAGCACACTTTTGTAGGCAACACGATTGCACTGAGCACGTGCAACAAGCCTTTAAACCTCTAGGTGTCCCTAGTAGGAGGAGTGTTGTCTCCTGAGGGTTTTCAGCGGATTGCACCCACAAAATCCAATAATAAAAGTTAGATCATGAATATTATATTTAAAGAAAAGAATTGTAAAAGAAAGACTTTGAAAATTAGGGTTTCCAACTAAGCTAGCTTTTCGGTTGTCATGAGCCCTATCTTAATAGTCATGAAAAGATGTCAGAAATCACGTCCTCCCTCAATAAAACATCGTCTTATTCTTCATTCCTATCTTTCATCCAAACATCGATCATATAACCCCGCGTGTGTGTAAAGACATCCCTACACCCGGAGAATTCAATTCAAGCTATCATACTCTTGCCCATCAGCCTCAGTACTTTTTAATTAATGAATATTTAGATGAGATTGCTCACACAATTTCATGCGACCGTTAATACTTCTTGAGGTACTAAACGACCGATTACTCCTGTGCTTGGTTATTTGGTGTATTTTCCTCGTCTTGCACCACCTAAGGCTTTGCAGTGACTCCCAGACCAGTTGGCCTTAGGGCACTAGGTGAAGAGGCACCCTCGCTATATTTTTTTATTGCTGCCTTGGCAATAACAAAACCAGTGTCCATTTTTCTTACCATTTTATATTTTCTTCATTTTTTTTATTTCCTTCATACAACGGCTTTAAGACTAGCATTTCAAGGCATCCTCTACTATCCCGAGTTTCAAGACGTGTGTATGTGCGAATAGCAGGGTCTCAACGTTCAAAATGTTTGGCTTCCAGAACAGAAACTATTTTTCAGACTTATTTTTATCCTCAGATTAGTGACGTCCTTCATCTTACTAACCCTTGGGACAACGGCTCATAACTACTTATTACTAGTTCGTATAAGAAAACTTCTAATTTTCTTGGTTTTCTTAAATTTTTCTAATCTCATGGATGTAATTTTTCATTATCTAATCTTTTATTATCTTATTTATGTACAAAATATTTTTATTTTTGAAAATTCTAAATTTTTATGGATTTTGAAATTTTTTAAATTTTTATAGGTTTTTAAAAGAAATGTTTTGTGCTTATGCAAATGATATACAAATGATGCAAAAATAAGCACAAATCTGCCCCAAACTTGTTTTCAACAGTGTCCTCACTGTTGCCAACAGCTATATCTACAAAACCTGTAAGTCTGGGAGGAATTATTAGTGGGGGCAACATATATATGTGAAGAATCTCCCCCAAACTTACTCTTTTCACTCACCTCCATTCAAAAGATGATGCAGTGATACAGGATATGAAGGTGAGACGGAGGAATTTTAATCCAAATAAAATGGCTCCTGTAAGAACAGGAGCTCCTCCGTGGGGTCAGTGGAAAAATACGGCTTTAGTCTATATCCATTCACTTTGAAAAATGTGCCATTTTTAACATTTTCTACTTCTACTGTCCCGTGCGGGTATACAGACCGCACAACAAAAGGTCCCTTCCACCGAGATCGAAGCTTACCCGCGTGAAGGTGTAATCGTGAATCATAAAGGACTTATTGACCTGGTGAAAATGTTTTCCTCAAAATGTTTTTATCGTGAAAAACCTTAGTCCTATTCTTTACGATTACAGCGTTATCATAAGCTTCATCGCGGAGTTCGCTTAGCTCATTAAGTTGCAGCTCCCGAAAGTTGCAAGCTAGGTTTAGATCAAAATTTATTTCCTTAATAGCCCACAATGCTTTATGCTCAATCTCGACGGGCAAGTGACATGCCTTCCCAAACACTATCCTATATGGAGACATCCCTAGGTCGGTTTTAAATGCAGTTCGAAATGCCCAAAGAGCATCCGTCAGTTTGGTCGACCAGTCATTTTTATTCCTAGCAACAGTCTTCTCCAGGATTAGTTTGATCTGTCTGTTTGAGATCTCAGCCTGCCCGCTTGTTTGGGGATGATAGGGTGTAGAAAGTCTGTGGTTGATTGAGTATTTCCGCATCAGAGTCTCGAAAGACCTGTTGCAGAAATGTGTCCCATTATCGCTAATAATAGCGCGTGGGTGTCCAAATCACGAAAAGATATTCTCTTTTAAGAACTTAATGACAACTTTCCTGTCATTAGTGCGACATGGAATGGCTTCAACCCACTTTGAGACATAATCAACCGCCAGCAGTATGAACAGATTCCCAAAGGAGTTGGGAAAGGGACCCATAAAATCAATGCCCCAAACATCGAAAATTTCGACAACCAAGATAGGTTGCTGAGGCATTTCATTTCTCCGGGAGATTCTACCAGTGTACTGACACTGTGTGCAGGTTTTGCAATAGTCAAATGCGTCCTTGAATAAGGTCGGCCAATAAAATCCACATTGCAAAACCTTCTCCGCCGATTTGCAAGATGGTCGGCTACTACGTTTTCACATCCTTTCTTATCTTTGATAACAAGATCAAATTCTTGTAATAGAAGGATCCAACGTATTAGTCGACCTTTTGCATCTTTCTTCGCCAGAAGATGTTTTAAGGCGGAATGGTCAGTGTACACAATTATAGGTGAGCCAATTAAGTAAGGCATGAATTTTTCTAATGCAAATACAACCGCTAAAAGTTCCTTTTCGGTGGTTGTATAATTGATTTGAGCATCATTCAGGGTCTTACTCGCATAGTATATCACGTGTGGCATCTTTTCAATGTGTTGTCCTAAGACTGCACCTACTGCAAAATCAGATGCATCACACATCAGCTCAAAGGGGTAGTCCCAATTTGGAGACGATAGAACGGGGGCTGAAGTGAGGGAGTGTTTGAGTGAGTCGAAAGCTACCTCATTGTCCGAGTCAAAGTGGAAGGTCGTATCCTTGGCCAGGAGAAGAGTTAAAGGTCTAGCAATTTTGCTAAAGTCCTTAATCAATCTCCTATAAAAGCCCGCATGGCCAAGGAAAGATCGAATATCTTTGACGCTTTTGGGATGAGGGAGGTTTTGAATGACATCTATCTTAGCTCTGTCAACCTCAATGCCTTTCTGTGAAATAACATGTCCAAGTACAATTCCTTCTTGGACCATGAAATGGCATTTTTCCCAGTTCAAAGTTAAGTTCTTCTCTTTGCAACGAGTAAGAACTGCGTCAAGATTCGATAGGCAATCAGAAAAAGAGTCTCCGAAAATCGAGAAATCGTCCATAAAGATCTCCAGAAAATTCTCTACCATATCAGAGAATATCCCCATCATACACCGCTGAAAGGTAGCGGGAGCATTGCATAACCCAAAGGGCATGCGACTGTAAGCAAAGGTACCAAAAGGACAAGTAAAAGTGGTTTTATCTTTATCCTTTTTGGCGAAGGGGACCTGATTATAGCCAGAGTATCTGTCCATAAAGCAATAATACTCTCGTCCAGCTAAGCGTTCCAGCATTTGATCAATGAATGGTAGAGAAAGTGGTCTTTCCTCGTGGCAGCATTGAGTTTTCTGTAATCAATACATACACGCCACCCAGTTTGGGCGCGTGTCTGAATTAACTCATTTGCCTCATTTGTAATAACAGTGATGCCGGATTTCTTAGGGACGACATGTATAGGACTCACCCATTGGCTATCGGAGATAGGGTATATAATACCATTATCAAGGCATTTGACGATCTCTTTCATCACCGCTTCCTTCATGACGGGATTTAACCGTCTCTGTGCTTCTCGGGTTGGTCTGGCATCATCCATCACATGTATATGATGTTCAACAATTAAGGGACTAATCCTTTTGATGTCCGCCATAGTCCAACCAAATGCCTCTCTATTAGATCTCAATACCGATAAAAGTACATTCTCCTACTCGGATGCTAGAGAAGCGGATATTATAACCGGTAAAGACTCATTCTCACCTAAATAAGCATATTTAAGATGAGAAGGTAAAATTTTGAGATCTAATTCAGGCGGAGAAATGATAGAAGGTGGGATCATCGAGTGATTTTTGGATTTATAAAGAAGCTCAGAGCCTGTGAAAGATACGGACTCGGGTGGAGAAAAGTCAGGAGTGTAGGACTCAAGTGTGGAAAAAGTGTCCTCACTAAGATCATGTGTAAAATCAAACAGAGATGTGGTAATGTCGTCGAGATCAGTAAAGCATAGTTCCTCAGCTCCGCAACTATCGGGAGCAATCTCGTGGACAGAGCATACATCTAGAATATGAGCAGAGGGTTCTGATGGCTGACTTCCAACTTTGTAGATGTTTAGTTCAATGGTCATATTTTCAAATGATAAGTTCATTGAACCATTTCTACAGTTTATAACAGCGTTGGAAGTGGTAAGGAAATGACGACCCGGAATCACCGGAATTTGGCCCCGGGGGTTCGCTACAGGTTGTGTATCGAGAACAATAAAGTCTACAGGGAATACAAATTCCCCGACCTTTATCAACACATCCTCTAGTTCACCCCTTGGTTTGGTGATTGAACGGTCTGCCATTTGGAGAGTGCAGTGAGCAGGTTTCAACTCTCCAATCCCTAGTTGCTAATATACAGAATATGGAAGTAGGTTAGCACTTGCGCCAAGGTCTAAAAGAGCACGGTTTATGTTTTTACCCCCAATAGAAATCGATATTGTAGGACATCCTGGGTCCTTACGTTTCTTTGGTAGCTGGGGGATAAAAGCAGTGCTAATGTTATTAGACATGAAGACCTTCTTCGGCACTTGAGTCATCCTCTTCCTAGTGCACAAGTCCTTAAGAATTTTCGCATAAGCGGGGACTTGTTGAATAACATCTAGGAGAGGGATGTTGATGTTAACCTGTTTGAACATTTCCATAATTTTCTCCATATGAAGACTCGTTCTATTACCCCTTAACCGATTCGGGTAAGGAGCTTTCGCAATAAGCGCCGGGTCCATCATAGGAGAAGGAAGAGGGGGTAGACGTGATCCCAAAAGAGGAGTGGGGACCGTCTGTGGAGAACTAGAAGGGCTATACTGAGGTGTAGAGCCTAGTGGGAAATGGAGAATAGGCTCGCGAGAATGCGGTGAGGTAGAAGAACAAGGATCAGAAGTAGAAGTGTGTGTGTGAGGAAAGGTCTCAGCCGGGGTGTTATTGATAGGATTTTCAATATCATCAATTCCTTCCCCGACATGGTTGTTCAGCACTCTTCCCGATCTCAACGTTGTGACTACATTTACATTGTAATGCCCAGGATTTGGTAGGGGTTGAGAAGGAAGTTTCCCTTTTTCTCTCGCACTCATTTCGGCTTTAAGTCATGCGATTTCAACTTCCATCGATCTGATACTCTCAGCTTGGGACGCTGAGTTTTTCTTTATCTCACTGACGGAAGATCTAACCTCAGCCGAAACCTCTATGAAATTTGACAAGAGTGATTTCATGGTTTGAGTGAATTGAGAGAGTTCGTCAGAACCGTTCATCTGCATAGGATTAGACTGTGCAGGAGTGTTGACCTGGTTGTGGAAATTTTGTGACTGGTAGGGGTGCTGAGTGAGTTGAAGTGGTTGTTGTTGTGGTGGAAGAGCCTTTTGAAAATTATTTTGGCTTGGAACCGTGTTTTGATGAGATTGTTGTTGGTTCCAAGCAAAATTCGGGTGATTCCTCCAACCCTGATTGTACGTGGAAGAATATGGATCGTTTCTAGGTCTTTGAAATGCGGCATTAGTATGCTCGTGACCTTGAAACGCAGAGTTTAATGGAAATTCTTCCGTTAAGTGAGACGGATCAGAACAGCAGCCACATACAGTTTTGGGGAGCGACATTGGGTTTAAGGAGGCTGCAGAAAATTTGTGTTCCATAGCGTTGAGCTTCTTTTGCATTGCTGCCATCTCAGCTCGAACACCTATGGACACATCTATTTGGTGTACTCCACCCCTATTCAATGATTGGGTTCCACTCTCCCACTGTAGTGATTTTTCAGCGAACTCTTCTAAAAATTTCCAAGCTTCCCCATCATCCTTGGTCATAAAAGTACCTTGACACATGTTTTCAAGGTTCTGTTTAGTGTTTGGGTTAATGCCCTCATATATGATTCGGCAAAGATCCCATCTCGGGATGCCGTTATGAGGACATTGAACCAATAGATCCTTGAAACGTTCAAAGCATTTAGAGAATGGTTCAGTAGGGAGCTGGGTAAATTGATTCAGTTCGCTACGGATTCGAGCTGTCTTTTGCATAGGTTAAAATTTCTTAAGGAATGCCGCGAAGAATTCTTCCCAATTCGTGATAGAGTGTGCGGTAGTGTTATATAGCCACTTCTCGGCTATATCGCACAAAGTAAATGGAAGAAGTCGTAGACGCATAGCATCCACTAAAAGTTGTGACGTACCCATCATTGCGCATACGTTTTCAAATTTGGTAATGAAAACGTAAGCGTCCTCAGTCTCGAGTCCGTGGAATTTGGGTAAAAGGTTGATGTATTGGGGTTTAATTTCAAAATTATCCCCGTTGGCTGGTGGAATGGATAAGCAGGTCGAAAGAGGACCTCGCAATGGATAGCACCACTCTTGGAGAGAGATGCGGGGTGGATTCTGCGCACGAACGGACGGCGGCAGATTAGTGTTAAAGAAGTTCGATGGAGGTGGATCCGTCGATGTGGGTGTGGTGGTGGATACAGAAGAAGTAAATGGAGAAATACCGACTTCGGAGTCGATAACGGGTACGCGGACTAAACGGGCACTAGAATCCCGTGTCCAGCCTATCTTGCACTAAAAAGGGTTAGTACAAGTGGCAGCATTGACTTATAATTAGGGGTAATGAATGAATGAATGCGGTGTTTGTTTTGAAAATTGGACGGATTTTTGAAAAAATGATGCAACACAACAAATGCAACACACAAAACCCTAATTGTAAGGGTCGCCTAGGTCAAATCTCTAGACCGCTCCTAACATCCAAAAGACAAGATGCAGGATAAATCCTCCACTGCCTCTTTGTCTCTCCTGTGGCCAGGTAAGTGCCAGGTAAGTGGGAGGTTCTCCACTACGTAAGTAGTGGGCCTAATTAAGTAACCACCAGTCTTCGACACACTTGCCTTAGACACCACAAGAGAAACGCGGATAAGCAATGAATTACCCACAGCCTTCTTCTGTCCTAAGTGAGCGCGACGGTCCTTAGAGTCATCTCTAGATTTCTTTTAGTTAATTGGGGTAAATGTGGATGCAAGTTTTGCGGTTTTCGGGGCTTAGGAAGGGTAATGAACTCCCCACCTAATCTGGATTTGGTCTTTGCCCCTTAATGTCCGTATTAATTATGCAAACAACCACAAAAATCAAAACAAGCACAATTTAGTTTTTCTTTTTGCGCGGCGCTGCGATTTTTGCAAAGAAGCCTGCACAAAATGTTAATTGGAGCAGACAGAGGAGGAGAAAAGAAAGATAGAGGCTTACTGTGGAATTTTTGCACTGAGAGGGCTTCACCGACGCACGGAACCGCGGCAGGAGATGGCTTAGACCGCGGAAGGGCGGTCGTAGGTACTGATCTCTGTACCAAAATTCAACAGCAGCTTGCTGTTGATTCCTCCAGCTCTCTGGAAATTTCCAAATTTTTTTTTAATTGCACAGCAAGCTCCAGATCTCATTGCAATAAACCACAACAAATCGTTTAGTGTTTTGCGCGAATTTTGATTACAAAATTATAATGGAATAAATCTTTCAATTCAAATTTCTGTAAGTGCACGGCGGCGCCCCGGCCGTCAATCCGACGCCGGAATGCGGAAACGAAAAACTTTTCAAACTAGAAAACCGGCACCACCGCGCACTAGAAAACCGGATCGGGCCATTAATCTAACTCTAGCAAACTACAAGATGGGATAGAAGGCTATACCAAGCGATCCGTGTCCTTCGGTCTTCGCCTCCACTCCGATCTCCTCGCGGAATCTCCGGTTGTCGCCTTCTCGTCGAAACGGGCACCACAACGCCGGGTTCTTTTACGGGCTCCCACCTCTGGACCGAGGCAACTCGGGCGCGAAGTTGGCAAGCCGACGCGTCCAAGAGATGCTGTAGGTGTAGTGTAGAAACCATTGTCTCATTTTGGGTAGTGAAGTTGCCATGATGGAGGATGAAAGAACTTTGGAGAGAGGTTGAGAATTTAGCAAGCATGCAAATGAGATATGAATAATTCCCCTCATCAAAAATGAACTCTCTCATTCTGTCCCTCAAAAAAGTGTCCGGCCCCTAATGTCAAATGGTGGAGGGAAAAATACCAAAACCAAGAAGGGAGGTGAGAGTAGGAATAAAGAGAGGTGACCACATCCAAAAGCAAGCCTCACATCAACTTCTAATCCATTCTAATCTCAATTAATGCAAGCAAGTGATGGAAAAAGAATCTCATCATGCAAGAACCATCATGATGCCACCATTTCATAAAGAAACCCTCCACAAAAGATAATTTGTACAACGGCAAATAACCCCCTCCATCGGAAGAGTCCAGCCGTGAAGGAACAAAGGAAAACTGGCCGGAACAGAACGCAAACTGGCAACTTCAGAAAACTGATCCCGTAATAAATTACAGGAAAACCCCGCGACTGCAAATACATGCCCGCATTTGTATTCCCACAGAATACAAATGCAATGAGACAAAATCTACACTTTACAATACTAGGATCCGGCTTAAACCAAAGCCCGCTAGTAAAATCTGTCCGATCATGATCCGTGCAATACCGCACATATCTGATCGAACCCTGCCATATCTCCATACGGCCTCTACAACGTTTCGTCCGAAACTTGAGTAACTATGTGTGGTGGACTCTAAAGACTCGTCAATACTATGGCTGTGGATTTAACCACTAGCATGTCAGAGGTATTAGCCATACGTGACGGGCTACCAGCTATTGACCAAAAGGGACGTCGATGAGCGAACTCATCCTGACACCCTACTGAGCCTGTCAGTGACAATATCCGTACAGTCCGGTCCGTTCGTCTATGAGCATCGCATGGCGGGCCTAGGGGGTTGGTAAAAGTCAGACCCCTAAAAGCGGTACAAGTCGTGTCGGAGTATAGCCCAGAACACCCTGAGATACTACTGGAATACCTACCGGTAAATCTCCTGCCTTGGCCAAGGACTTCGTGTAATGGCTTTCCTAGACACAGCGCGACCTCACCCCCAATACCGGGAGAGACGAACCCCTGCAGATCCGCTCACTGCCTCCATGTGGCTCGGGACTGTACCCAACTAAAACCTGTTTGCACGTCTCCTTTGAGTGTGGTAGGGTAGTAATCAAAGCACAGTGGGAACTCACACGAGACAAATGACGATCTCAGGTCGATGAACTAACCTGTATACATGTCACCAGGGAACTGCTATCTGACGTCAGGTATAAGACCAACTAGCATGTTCCCGGCGAGTCCTGTCCGGTGTACTCATAACCCAATGAGCACCTGTATACATCTTAGGTGAACCAACTGACACCAGTGTCTTGTGAGACCGGCCACCGCCCCTCATCGGGGTCTCGACTGTATACACTAGTCTACTCTGGAGTATCGATGCCCTGTCTCGAAACTCCCACGACTAGGGACCTTTTAAGGATGTGCTTATAGACTACCAGCTCCCACGTATATGATCGCCCTCATACTGCTGGCAGTCAAGCAAGAATCCTAGGGGCTCTATCAACGCGCAATAGAGACATGTAAGGTCACCTAAAGCAGTACACGATGATAAAGATAAACCAGATAGCATACTATCATCTTGAGTAAGACTGTCCTATCGGAATAGGTCCTCCATCAATCATTGCAATCACGTACCTGTGATCCAATAATTGACTCTGAGGGCACTATCTCCAACAATTTCAATATAAAATGAATTAGCGCGCGATCCCCGGCAACGACGCCATTTGATTGATCGTTATTTTCCGTTGTCGGTTTAGAAAATTGTATAGAATCACAACCAAAAATATTTGACCGCAATCAATAACGGTGTC
Source organism: Agapanthus africanus (assembly GCA_030015575.1). Lineage (NCBI taxonomy): Eukaryota > Viridiplantae > Streptophyta > Magnoliopsida > Asparagales > Amaryllidaceae > Agapanthus > Agapanthus africanus. Next base: position 325,428,941 of record JASDDO010000012.1, on the reverse strand, counting down.
GGATTGTAGCGCATTAGTGAGTGCGGATCGTCCACAGAGATTGCGCGATTCATTCGTATCTTGATTTGTTTGAATCGAAACTTTAATAGAAAAGAAAAGCAAAGAAAATGATTCAAGATTTTTATCGATGAGTTTCAAGTATCACTATTCTAATCAAGAATCAAGAAAACGATAAACATCGAGAATCAAGTATCGATAGAATTCCAATCACTTTAGGTTTCAAGATTTGAAGTAAAGCTCGTAGGAATCGATTTGGTTGTAAATGTGAAGAAGATTCAAGATTACGATTTCTTATCTATTAACAAATTGATGCTAAATCGATGTAGAATTCATCGAGGATCAAGGATCTTGCGAAGAATTAGGGTTCCTCATCCTATCCTTTGTCCTTTCGATGAATCACATTCACTAGATAGCTTCTTGAAAGTCGAATGATCAATTATTGATCTCTAGATCGTGCGAAAGGAATCAAGAACGCATTCGCATCGATTTAGATCATCGATCAATCGATTTTCAAGAATTTACAATTGTTTTAAGACTTAAGAAAATGTTTAAAGATTCATCAACATCATCATTCTACAATCGTTTCGATTCCTCCACGAGCGGAGTTTTATTCAAGCATCATCACAAAGTACATATTCAAGAATCGAAATGAATCATAATGCTTGAATTGAAAATAAGCAAGTTTAAAGAATCTTCACCTTTATTACATCAACAAGTAGTTACAACTCTCAAGAATTACAAGAGGTAGGAACTTCGCTCGTCAAATCTAGCATCGCTCGGCTCCTTGAGTCTTGGATCGCTTTTATCTCGTGCTCCGTTGAAGTCCGGTTCCGCTTCTAAAGGATCTTGAAGACTTGCTTGGCTTGCACTCAAAGGATCTTGAATTCTTGATCTTGGATTGGATTAGGGTTAGGGTTTTGACACAAGTCTTGTCACTAGACTTGTGGGTGGAAATTGGGGAAGATGAAGATTGAACTAGAATTTAGCCAACAATGAGTAACACCAAGGAATGAACAACCTTGAACAAGTGAGCCGAGGGGTCTATTTATAGGTTTTCCAAACCCTAGGTCTTGGAATTCTAATTTGAGTTTTCCCTCCAAAAGTTAGTTAGAGGAAGAGGCTTCTAGAAGTAGTTAGTTAGGGGATTAGCTTCTACCCTAAGCTAGGAGGTTAGGGGGAAGGTTCTAGGTCCTTAATAGAGTTTAGGTGAAGCTTGTTAAGGAAGCTAGAGGTGTTTAGTTAGGAACCCTAGGTTTGCTGATCTGGCAGAAAGTTCGAGAGACATCTGGAATTTGAAGTGTATTTCTGAAGTGTACACACTGAGGGGAGAGTTATGAAGCAGAGAAGTGGGGATGATGTGTCAGAGCCGCCGCGGCGCAAGGCGGCTCCGGCCGCGGTTCCGCGGCCGTATGGATGCTTCAAGTCCTCATTCTTCTTCTGTGGATTCCTGCTAACATATTGGTATTTTTATGATATAATGAATCCCTGAATTCCTTCTATATTATTTCCAGATTTCAGATCCTTGAGTTGGCGTCTTTTTAACAGTCTTCATATGTAAATTTGACCGATCTTCTGTAATGTCCTGCACAGACTTCGAAACACAAGTTGCGATATATAGGAATGATACCATGCTATGAAATGCAGTCAATTTCCTTTATAGTGCCGGTTTTAAAGTCTAACACATGCAATCTGATATTTAACGACTGTTTTGCTGATATGTGCTATATGAATGTCGAACACTCCTAGATGAGTGCAAATGATAGGGAAATTGCCGGTTTAAAGATGCAGTATTTTCGACTGATCAGGCACCCTACAGAAAGGTAGGGAAACATCCACTTTGTTTGTAGGAGGATTTTCCTCTTCTAGGTCCAAGGCAAAAGCCAAGGGAAAGAAGAAGAAAACCCCCACCAAACCAAGGGACGGTGTTAGTAAAGTGGATACGAAGGGAAAGGCAAAGGCTACAATGGTAGCGGGAAAGCTTATGGGAAAGGAAGAATGCTTTTACTGTCACAAGAGTGGACACTGGAAAAAGGATTGCAGGGCTTGGAAGGTCAGAACCTAGGATCTGAAGCAAGTTGCGGCTTCAGCTTCAGGTGTGTATGTTCTTAAAAACTGTCTATCAATAAACTCTACTTCCTGGATATTGGATACCGGATCAGGATCTAATATCTGTAATTCTTTGCAGGCGTTGAGAAACCGTAGGGTTTTGAAGGCGGGTGATATGACCCTCATAGTTGCAAATGGAGCTGGCATGGATGCTGAGTCCGTGGGGGACTATCACCTGGGGTTGTCAGATGGACACGTTTTGGTTTTGCGTAATTGTTATTTTGTACCCAATCATATCATTTCTGTATCTTTAATATCTAAAGAAGGTTATGAATTTGCATTTGTATGCAATGTTGTAAACATTCACCTTAATCAAGTTCTGATTAGGCCAGGTACATTAAACAATGGAATATACGTATTAAACCAACCACATATTTTCAATGTCCAGAATACACACAAAAGAAAGTCTCCGGAAACAAATCAGGATTTTCTTATGGCATTGTAGACTGGGTCACATCTATGAGAGAAGGTTGACGAAGTTACATACAGAAGGATATTTGGATTCGTTCGAATATCAATCATATGCAACTTGTCAATCCTGTCTCAAAGGAAAGATGACAAAAACTCCGTTCACTGGACACGGAGTAAGAGTGAGCGAGCTCTTGGGACTCGTACACAGCGACGTGTGCGGTCCAATGTCTACACATGCCCGAAGCGGTTATTCTTACTTCATTACTTTTACGGATGACTTTTCAAGGTACGGATATGTCTTCTTAATGAAACATAAATCCGAAGCCTTTGGAAAATTCCAGGAATATAAGAATGAAGTAGAAAAACAAACAGGCAAAAGTATCAAGACACTGAGATCTGATCGAGGTGGTGAATACTTAAGTGCCGAGTTCCTGGATTACTTAAAAGAGAATGGAATTCTCTCTCAGCTTACTCCTCCATACACTCCGCAACATAACGGTGTATCGGAGAGACGGAGTCGGACCCTATTGGATATGGTACGTTCCATGATGAGTAACGCTGAGTTACCGCGATCATTCTGGGGATATGCACTAGAATCAGCTGCATACCTTTTGAACCGAGTTCCAACTAAGACTGTGCCTACCACACCATATCAGATGTGGTGTGGGAAGAAACCCTATCTTAAGTACATTAAGACATGGGGATGTCCAGCTTTTGTCAAAAAGCAGCATGCGGACAAACTCGAGGCACGCTCAGTACAGTGCAAGTTTGTGGGATATCCAAAGAACTCCAAGGGATATTTCTTCTATTGCGAAGAGGAACAAAAGGTTTTTGTTTCTCGTCATGCCCACTTCTTGGAAACTGAGTTTTTGGAAAACCAGATAAGTGGGAGCGTAATAGAACTGGAAGAAATTCCAGAACCACGAGCTATTACTGAAAGCTTAGTAGAATCAGAGGGTTCGAAAGATCAGGACATTCCTGCACCGCTCCGCAGGAGTAGTAGGCAGTCTCATCCGCCCGAGAGATACTACAGTTTTCTCATAGACGGGGATAGAGAGGATTGCATCATTGATAGTGATGAGCCGACTAGCTTCCAGCAGGCCATTCAGAGCGTTGACTCGGTAAAATGGCTGGATGCAATGCGGACCGAAATGGAGTCCATGTACACCAACAAAGTATGGACGTTGGACGTTTCTCCAGATGGGGTAAAACCCGTAGGATGCAAGTGGATCTTCAAAAGGAAGATTGGTGTAGATGGACAGGCTGAGACCTATAAAGCAAGACTTGTTGCAAAGGGTTTTCGTCAAAGACCTGGTTTGGACTATGACGAAACCTTTTCTCAAGTGGCTATGCTGAAATCCATTCGGATCCTTCTTGCCATTGCTACCTTCCACGATTATGAGATTTGGAAAATGGACGTAAAGACCGCTTTTCTGAATGGAAGTTTAGAGGAGTGTGTCTATATGGACCAGCCAGAGGTTTCATTCAGAGTGGGAGCAGCGGAAAGGTGTGCAAGTTGCTTAAGTCCATCTATGGACTAAAGCAGGCATCGCGGAGTTGGAACATCTGTTTTGATGAGACGGTCAAAGATTTTGGCTTTATCAAAAATCCAGATGAACCATGCATGTATAGTAGATTTGTAGCACGAACTGTTGTATTCCTCGTTTTGTACGTGGATGACATTCTCTTGATAGGAAATGACATTCCTATGCTACAATCTGTCAAAGGGTTCTTGTCACACAGGTTCTCCATGAAAGACCTGGGTGATGCCTCTTACATTCTGGGGATCCGGATCTATCGTGACAGATCCAAGAGGATATTAGGACTTTCACAGTCCAGGTACATATACACCATACTAAGAAGATTCAGTATGGAAGATTCCAAGCGCGGTAATCTACCTGCTTGTCACGGGATCACCCTCTCCAAAGAGATGTCTCCCAAGACTGATTTGGAAAGGGATCGCATGTCTATTATACCCTACGCTTCTGTGGTGGGCTCTATAATGTATGCGATGTTGTGTACCAGACCAGATGTAGTTTATGCACTGAGTGTGGTAAGCCGGTATCAGTCAAACCCTGGGGAGAAGCACTGGATAGCGGTAAAGAATATTCTCAAGTACCTGAGACGGACTAAGGAGATGTTCTTGGTGTATGGCAGAAAAGACCTCCAGATCGAGGCTTTTGCTGACTCCAGCTTCCAGAGTGACAAGGATGATTCCAAGTCCATGCCGGGTTATGTCTTTACCCTCAATGGAGGGGCGGTGTGTTGGAAGAGTTCCAAACAGGAAACCATTGCTGACTCGACGATGGAAGCAGAATATATCGCTGCATCTGATGCCGCAAAAGAAGCCGTCTGGATGAGGAAGTTCTTGATAGAACTTCAGGTGGTTCCGTCCATTGTTGATCCAATACCTCTGTATTGCGATAACAACTGGGCTATAGCTTTAGCGAAGGTACCCAGGTCCCATCAGAAGTCCAGGCACATCTTGAGGCGGTATCACCTGATCAGGGAGATCGTGGGTCGCCAGGAGATCGAGGTTCGGAGAGTTACTACAGAAGATAACACAGCTGATCCACTCACAAAGTCCTTACCCCAGACTCAGTTCGAGCGGCTGATCGAGATGATAGGTCTTCGATACGCCAGTACATGGTCTTAGTGCAAGTGGGAGATTGTTAGTGTATATGCCCTAGAGGCCATTACTGTTTCATACTAGTTTGTATATTACTTAATGGAAGCTTGGGATATTCACCTTGTATAGACAATCTTGCTCAATGTAGTAGTAAGCTACTTGGTTTGTTTCTACTTTAATGTGTGCATGTGATTATTATAGCATATCGCCTTTACTCATTAGTGGAGCCCTTAGGATCTTTGCTTGATTACCAGCGTTGTGATGGCAGTCACACTCGTGGGGGCTAGGTAATCCACAAGCACATCCTTATGCAGGTCCCTAGTCGTAGGACTATCGAGACAGGGCATCGATACTCCGGAGTAGACTAGCGTATGCGCTTCTCATCCCAGCAGGGGAGACGGTCTGTCCCACAGCCGTCAGTACGTTGTACTTGAGATAGTATGCGGGTGCTCGTTAGGTTACGAGTACACTGGACAGGACTCGTCGGGAACTGTTGGTTGAGCCCTTAGGATCTTTGCTTGATTACCAGCGTTGTGATGGCAGTCACACTCGTGGGGGCTGGGTAATCCACAAGCACATCCTTATGCAGGTCCCTAGTCGTAGGACTATCGAGACAGGGCATCGATACTCCGGAGTAGACTAGCGTATGCGCTTCTCATCCCAGCAGGGGAGACGGTCTGTCCCACAGCCGTCAGTACGTTGTACTTGAGATAGTATGCGGGTGCTCATTAGGTTACGAGTACACTGGACAGGACTCGTCGGGAACTGTTGGTTGGTACTATACCTATCGTCAGTTATCAATTCCCAGGTGACATGAGTACAGCTTAGTCCGCTGACTTGACACTGTCACTTCGTCTTGAGTGTGTTCCCACTGTACTTAGATTACTACCCTACCACGGCTCAAAGGAGTCGTGAAAACAGGTAGTAGTTGGGTGCAGTCCCGAAGCACTTGGAGGAAGTGACGGTTAGACAGGATTCGTCTCTCCTGGTATTGGGGGTTGATATCGCGCTGTGTCTAGGAGAGCCATTACACAAAGTCCCTGGCCAGGGCAAGTGAGATATACTGGTAGGTTTCCAGTGTTATCTCAGGGTGTTCTGGGCTGCACTCCGACACGACTTGTACCGCTATTAGGGGACTGACGTTTACCGCCCCCTAGGCCCACCATGCGATATTCTCAGACGAACAGACCGGACTGTACGGAGATTGTCACATTCATGCTCAGTAGGAGTTCAGATGGGTTTCACCTCGTCCGTCTTCTTATCGGCATCTACCTGGGGACTGTTACGTACAGCTAGTGCCACTTGCGGTCTGTGGTTAAACCCACTGCCAGCGTAGTGTCGGGTATTTAGATTCCCACACAGAGGGTTATTCGCCTTTGGGCAAAACAGAGTAGAGGTCGCATGGTTTTGTGACAGGGTTCGTTCACATCCGCGCACTTATGCACGTTTGGTGTCCGGACAGTTGTTACTAGCGGGCTCTGGTTTGAGCCAGATCCTAGTATATGCTTTGGGGTTAGTTTTATCTCATAGTATTCATGCTCCTCGGAACACGAATGCGGGTGTGTATGCACAGTTGACTGAGGCAGAGGAAGAGGATTCTCATTAGGGTTTTGGTACGGGTGTGTATGCACAGTTGACGGTTGTCGTTTACCAAACCCTAATGAATATGTGAAATATCAATTGATAATGTTATTTAAATGAAATTGGGTTATGGTTAGGGTTTGCTGACTTGTTGACCAAGGTTGACTTGTTGACCAAGGTTGAAACATTGACCATCATCATTTCTTTCAAAGATGCTCTTTGATCTTTGCAAAAACATTTAATGTGAAATGATAATGGTCTTATCAAACCAACCATCACCTTTTTTCATTTTGATTAATATTATTAATTAGATTAATTCACATATATTTGATATGGTTGTAAAACTATTCTCATTCTATCATATTGTTTCTCTCTCATCCTTTCTTCTTCCTCTAGCTCAAGGAAAATTCATCTCATGTGTTGAGAAACATTTCCTTGGAGATAAAACACCAAAGCCACTCTCTACTCATCCTAAGGTTGAAGGTCTAGCAAGCCGGACACTTTAGTTTTCTCAAGTTTGAGAAAGAAGCTCAAGGTAGAGACCCTCAGGTGGATCCATCTTCGGCAAGAGTAGGCGACAAGGAACGAACCATCCGACCACCACAAAGAGCCCAAGAGAAGGAGTTCAAGTTGAGGTATAACCCCTAACCGAGTAGGAAAAGCTCTAGTTAGTTGCTAGTGTGTAGTTTAGCAAAGATCCGTGTTTTATAGTCCATGTTACCATGATCCGAAAAATCGTTTTTCATCATTTCCGCAAGCCCGAAAGAACCGGGAGAGGTAACGTGGACTTACATATATTCACTATCTTACGTGCTATTGAGTTTTTGGATTCGGATTTCCATGAGATTTTCTGGATTTGGGGGAAACCGCAAAACTTATACAAACTTCTTCTCTCTTTTTAAATAAAATGCGCGGTTTTCCCATGATGTATGAGTCATCCACCATGAGTTTGCTGATGGATTTCGAGACCCGAGTTCAAGGAGTGGAGGAACCGTTTCGGGTACATGGCGGACCCGGTGCGGTACCCCGGGGAAAGAGGATCGCAGATGATGGCGTTGAGCCTGGCAGGGGAGTACTACCGACCGGTGATTTTACCCGACGCGTCGGATATCCGGAGGATACCGTCGTAGTCTTGAGATGGATGGTAGGGTCCGGTCTGGACTGACGGCGCCCTAGATATCGAGATTTGAGACATTGAGATTTCGAGATATTGAGGTACTGAGATTTGATGATCCAGGTCAGTCCGGGTAGCCGGAGCCTGAGATATTGAGATATGTGGATTTATGTTTTTGTGTCGATGCTAGACACGGTTTATACCGATTTCCTTATGATACCTCATTTTTTAAAAATTCAGAAATCTCACTGAGTTATGAAAGCAGTTTCTTCAGTACATGTACTCTGTTTTCATGCATTCATACATCATCCATATGATATATTGCTATCTGAGGCACTGACACGAGCACTTGGTATTACTGTTGTTTAGAGGTATACCCTAGCCATTGTTATAGGCTGCTGGTTATATATTTGAGGATATATATTGATCGTATGACCTAGGATTGCGTCATACATGCGATTCCTGTTTGTAGATGTATTCTATTCACAAGTTGGCAACTCACCCCCGTTGTGCCCCAGTTTCTTGCAGGTTTTGCCGTATAGGTTTCATTACGGCTTTGCTGACACTGCTTCTTTCGGGTGACTTGTTAGTAGGTGGGTTTATTTGTATCGTACCCATCATTATACATTGTATATTATTATTCAGTTGTATCTAGAATTTCCATCAACCAAACATGTATTTATTTTGAGATAGAGACCGGTGATGTTATTCTTTCAACCTTAGAGTCGCGCGTTGTATTTCTATGGATTTCTTGCTGTTTTGAGTTTCCTTTTGAGTTTTGATCATCGCCCTTAGTGTTGTATATTATATTGCTTGTGTGGTTGTGACCGTCGATTGACGAAGAGCTAACTCCCGCTTGGGGATGCCTTTTTATTGATTTCGTATACTATTCATGTTGTATCCCGTTTGGGGGCCAGTATTTACAAAGGAGACTCTGCCGAAATTTTCAAGAAATACTTGATGTTTTTTTTAAAAAACCCGTATAATTCGGCTTATGCTATTAAAACTACTTGTTTTAAGTTGGTTTTCCTTCACTCTACTACTTTTCTTGGTTTGGATTTCTGGGTTTTCGGCTTACTTAGATTACGTACGCCTCGAGACATTTCGTAGTTTAAGTGCCGGTCATGTTCCGTACTTTCGGGACGTGACAGGACGTCCGAAACCTGTCAAGGGAAAGGATTGTCATTCAAGGCTTCAACCAAAACTGCCAGCAAGTTCTGGGGTCTATAGCTCTGCCAATCAAATTTGGGGATCTGCAGACCGAAGCTAAGATATACGTGATCGATGCTGACACGTCTTATAAGATTCTCTTGGGACGGCCGTGGCTCCACATTTACGGCATCATTCCGTCAACTCTCCATCAATGCATGAAGTATACTAAAAATGGCGAAGAAATACGCATTGACGGAAACATCCAGCTGTTCGGTGTGCATGAAGTCTGATATGAAGATTCTCGGTACTTCATGAACCACCAAAATGCTAAGCCACAACTGACTGAGGATAGACCGACCCCAAAACCCAAAAGCAAATCTGCGCCGGCTGTCACTTTCAAAATCAAAAACGCCCAAGTGCGCCCGTGTTTCGGTAGCGACACTGATGAGTCCATCCTTCCGTAAAACTCGACCTCGTTTCGGTAGCGATACGGACAAATCTGATGCTGAAGGCCCATCTAGCAGCAAAATCCGACCTCATTTTTGCAGCGACACTGAAGAGTCGGAAGAAGAGGACCTGCCTCGCAATAACTGCGCAGATTGGGCCCCCATGCAACAAGCAAAACTACGAGAGACTTTCGAAATTACAGAAGGGTCCCTAGCTGTCACAAGGGTGCCGGAGCAGTTGTGCAAAGTGCTTGATGCATTGTCAGTCTCCACCGTGGACCAGCTGAAAACTTTCTACGTTCCCGGAGGGAAAAGTGGACGAAAGGGCATCCTGTTTTGTGGGTCAAATCCTGTTGTGCACCCGGACAATTTGTCTGTCGCGTGCCTTCCTTATGAGAGGGGCATAAGAGCCGTCCTTAATCCCAGATACTATGCACCCAAGATGCAGGAATATTTCAAAAGGTGCGGATGCCGGCTATATCAAACGGAGTCCGAAGCAAAGTTTTATGAAGGACTATGGTATCCGCCCCAGGTCCGAGCACTCATTAATGGACGAATTCCAGATAGACGGGGCATAAGCTTCATTCAACCTGATTCCAAAGCATGCTACATGATCTATGTTGGTGAAGCCAGCGAAAGATCAAATGATGATGACGAGATAGCCGAACCAGAAGAAGCTCCTCAAGAGCTCGAAGATGGTGGACAAGCAACCTTTGAAGAGATAACCGAGATTGACTTAGGAACGCCCGATAATCCAAGGCCGACGTACATTAGCTCGCTCTTGTCAGAGGAAATGATAGTGCAGATAATCTCCCTGTTGCATGAGTTCGTCGACTGCTTCGCGTGGACGTATAAAGAAATGCCTAGACTTTCCCCTGAAGTGGTCGTGCATAAACTGGCTATATCTCCTGATGCTAAGCCAGTCAAACAAGCTCCTCGAAGAATGAGAAGGGAACTAGAAGTAAAGGTCATCGAGGAAACCAAGAAACTCATCGATGCCGGCTTCATCAGGGAAGAGAAATATGCGGACTGGATCGCATGCATAGTCCCAGTGAAGAAGAAAAATGGGCAGATCCGAGTTTGTGTCGATTTCAGGGACCTCAACAAGCCATGTCCTAAAGTCGACTTCCCGCTACCGGTCATGGAAATGATGGTCGATGACACCTCAAATTACGAGCTGTTCACCTTTATGGATGGCTCTTCTGGATATAATCAGATCAAGATGTCACCTGAGAATGAGAAACACACAGCATTTCGAACCCCGATCGGAATATACTGCTACAAAGTGATGCCATTCGGACTGAAGAATGCAGGTACTACATATCAAAGGGCAATGACCAATATCTTTGATGACCTAATCCATAAAGTCGTCAAATGCTATGTTGATGATCTGGTAGTCAAGACTAAAGCCAAGGCCGATCACATCCAAGATCTTAGGACTGTTCTCACCAGACTGAGGGAGTACAATCTGAAAATGAATCCTCTGAAGTGCGCTTTTGGCATGTCGTCTGGGAAATTTTTGGGCTTCATAGTCCGACATCGAGGGATCGAAGTTGACCCATCAAAGATAAAGGCCATCATGGAGATGCCCCCTCCGAAGAGTCTAACGCAGCTAAGATCTTTTCAAGGCAAGCTTGCTTATATACGAAGGTTTATCTCAAATTTATCGGGAAGATGTAGGACCTTCTCAAAACTCATGAAGAAAGGAGCTCCTTTTATCTGGGATGCCGAATGTCAAGCAGCGTTCGAAAGTATCAAACAATACTTGTTGCACCCTCCAGTGCTAGCCGCTCCCATTCTAAATAGACCATTGATTCTCTACACTGCCGCGCTAGATGAGTCACTCGGTTCGCTCCTTACCCAGAATAACGAGGAGGGAAAAGAAAATGCCCTCTACTACCTCAGTCGAACTCTAGTCGGGGCGGAACAAAACTATTTGTAAGTCTACGGTAGCGCCCCGGCCGTCATTCTGACGCCAAACGCGGAAAAAAAACTTTTATAACTGGCGCTATCGCATACTATAACCCGGATCTTGCCATTAACGCTAAACTAACAAACTGTAAAGAGGTAGAAAGGCTATACCGATCGATCCGAGTCCTTCGGTCTTTAGCCATCATCCCACGCTCCTCGCGGCAACTCCGATCTCTTTTCTCCTCATCGATGTGGCATCACGTCAACGGATCTTTAAACGGGCTCCCGCCTCTATACCGAGGCAACTCGGTCATCAAGTCTGCTAAAGAGATGACCAAGATGAAGTAGAGAACGAGTAGAATACTTTGTCTCAAACACTCTTTGGTTCTCATCACATGAGAGGGTAAGAGTGGAGGTTGAAGAAGATGCAAAGAGTTGGAAATGGTGAACTCCTGAAACTATCTCAATAGAGGAAAAACCAAGCATACAAAATTAACCCCTTGGCTGCCCTCTTTGTTTGTGTGTCATATATATAAGGTTTAGTGTTAGAGAAATAATGAAAATATCTTACAAAAATATCTCCAACTTAACCCTAAAATACCTCACCCAAAACAAACCTCATTAATACTTTAATGACTCACTAGATGACTCATTACATGAGTCATTAGTGATCATTCTAGAATCAATGAGTCACAAAGAATGAGTCACCCTTTCCAAAACTAATAATCATATAAACCAAAATGATTAATCCAAAAAGAAATGCATCTTCTAAAGTATTCTCGTAACGGATTACGAAAATACCCCTCACCTGTATATACATACCTGTATCCTTATTTCGACCGAATACGAATATGAGAGACTAAAATATTCCGACTCAATATAATACATAGATCCGGCTTAAACCAAAGCCTACCAGTATTATCTGTCCGAAATGTGACACGTGCATAAATGCACGTGCATTTTCGAACCCTGCCATAAAACTATACAGCCTCTACAACGTTTCGCCTGAACTTGGGAAACTATCTGTGGGGAATTCTAAAGACTCGTTAGTACCCTGGCAGCGGGTTTAACCACAAGCACGTCAGCGGCACTAGCTGTGCGTAACGGCTGCCCATGTACTGACATCAAGGGAAGTCGATGAGCGAACTCATCCTGGAACCCTACTGACCCTATCAGTGACAATATACGTACAGTCCGGTCCGTTCGTCTATGAGCATCGCATATCGGGCCTAGGGGGCTGGTAACGTCAGACCCCCAATAGCGGTATAAGTCGTGTCGGAGAGTAGCCCTGAACACCCTGAGAAACTACTGGAATACTTACCATTAATTCTCACCTGCCTTGGCCAAGGACTTGGTGTAATGGCTCTCCTAGACACAGCACGATCTCACCCCCAATACCGGGAGAGACGAATCCCCTGCCGATCCGCTCACTTGCCTCCATGTGGCTCGGGACTGTACCCAACTAAAACCCGTTTGCACGACTCCTTTGAGCCATGTTAGGGTAGTAATCAAAGCACAGTGGGAACTCACATGAGACAAATGACGACCTCAGGTCGATGAACTAACCTGTACACATGTCACCAGGGAACTGCTATCTGACGCTAGGTATTATACCAACTAGCAGGTTTCCGGCGAGTCCTGTCCGGTGTACTCATAACCCAATGAGCACCTGTATACATCTTAGGTGATCCAACTGACACCAATGGATTGTGAGACCGGCCATCGCCCCTCATCGGGGTCTCGACTGTATACACTAGTCTACTCCGGAGTATCGATGCCCTGTCTCGAAACTCCCACGACTAGGGACCACTTTTAAGGATGTGCTTATAGACTACCCAACTCTCACGTATATGATCGCCATCATACTGTTGGTATTCAAGCAGGATCCTAAGGGCTCTATCAACGTGTAATGGTGATCATGTCACCTAAAGCTGTACACGACTGATAAAGGCAAACCAGATAGCATACTATCATCTCGAGTAAGACTGTCCTACCGGTATAGGTCCTCCCTCAATCATTGCAATCACGTACCTGCGATCAAATAATTGACTTTGAGGGCACTATATCCAACAATCCCGCACTTGCACTTAAGGCTAATTATTGCGATGTCGCATACTCACAGCCCGTGTGATACCGAACACCCAACTTCTCTACTAATCAGTTTCACAAAGCTCGTTTGTAGAAACTTTTGTGTTCGAGAAATAGCCTCAGTGAGTGAATCCCCCTGATGTTTCTTCCTATGTCTCTCTTAATCTCAAGTTCGCGGAGAAAGCCATCTCCTGAATTGAGTAATACCTGTCTTAGAATATGTCTGGATATCTGATGGGACCTAGTTCATAAATGAACTCCAAATCCAAACTTCTTAGACTGTATCGTCAACTGAACCTAATCAGTATCCTGCACCATGCCTCCTTTAGTATGCTCATGGAGCACCTGTCCATAATACTGCCCCTCATGAGAGGGAAAACTATAACTCTGACAATCACTTTGTCATCCATGCCACCTTTGGAAGCCTTGAATGATAACCGTCTCCGAAGGAGGTTGCCGTCATCAAATCCGTTGAACATACACTTATGTTCTATAACTGCTTCCGAATGTTTCTCGAGGATTGGATTAATATAAACTTATTGCATCTAGTGCAAAAACAACATCTAGTGTGGTACTTGACATCTCATGATTGATTCAATTGCCTAAGCAAGTGATCTGCCAATCATGCACATCCCTCTCCCCTTTAGTCTGTAAGACACCTTTAGAGAGGGAGACTCCATCACCTGCAGGTACACCACCATGCCAGGAGTTGTCCATTCTAAAATACTATTAGAATACTGTCAAAGTACCCACATTGGGAAACTACCCAAATCTAGATCTAAAACCATAGATCTAGTAACAAGAATGTCAGATATTATATCCATATCTTTTGTGGAGAACTGTGTGACAACCACAGTATAACCGATCGTAGTATAGGAATTTTACTTCGTACTCTGTGTATGTCATCCAAATACAAGGACATCACACCCTACTACCTTCTTAACAGATCCATCCCCTATTCTGATGAAGTCAAACCCATGACTGTCATATCAAAAATAGATGATCTATCTCCGCTATATTTGCTCAAGTCTATAAATAGACATAAGCTTCTTGCCCACTATGCTTCCGCTGCTCCCACTGACCACAATAACCCTCTGGCAGAATAATATATACGTGCACTTCTAAAGCTAGTTTAGAACGACGCTATACTTAACCTCCTGCCGGGTCTCATAGCCTGGAACAACAGTTGTGTCAAGTCTGGGTAAACAAGAACCTCTCTGTCACCATCCTTGAGGCTACCGGAGTACCTCTCGGGTGTCTGAGGTTACCCACCATATCTACGGAGTGGCTAATGGAATGTCAAACCTGATTGAATCTTTAGGTCATATTAAAATTTCCGTAATCGTTTGCGGTTCTGGAATCTCTTCCAGTTCTACCATACTCCCACTACTGTTTTCTGAAAAAAAAAACATTTTACTAAACCTGTAGCGAGTCAAGAACAATATCACCATTGATCTTCTAGATGGTAGAAAGTCAACCCCCGACATAGCCTGGGTCAACCCACAAACTGCCATTACAGAAACGTCCCTTGAGTTATCCAGAGTCTGGTTTTAATCATAAGCCGGACAACTCCCCGTACCTTAACATCGTTAAGATATGAACCATTCTATATCTAATATAGAAACTTTGGCACTTATTTAAATGGAACCAGATTCAAATCTTGCAACTGTTTCCAATGCATATTAACTTAATGGAGAGAGGCTAATCAGCATTACTCAACTTAGGAATACATCCAATTATGAGTAACCTGAAAGAGAAACAAGTTTCTCAAAACCATTACTATCAACTGAATACCAATCACAAGTATCTACATCTTCGATCTCTTTGATGATCCCGATACTTGCGACATCTGGTTTTCTACTTTATTCCTATACCTATAACTTCTCAAAACTTAGACATTGTATTTCTACGAAACACTTGTCTAAAAACTAGAGAAGTCACAAGTAAACAGAACATAGTACGAGGATCAACCCCTTTGTCCCGATAGACACTGGACAACATACAATACTCTGTATAAGTCCGCTGAGTTGAATAACTCAAAACCTTGTGCGTCGTAGGTTGAAAAACTGTACCCAGGTGATTTCCTCAAATATCACCAATTACAACGAATTCCGATATAATGAGAATGATCACCTAATTCCCAATAACTTACTCCCACTTATCATCTATAAAACCATACAAATGTGAGAATCATACCTGGTAAATACATACCCTGGAGTAAGTATCTAATCGGGAAAACAGTTTTCCTTTAACAATGCACAGTGAAACTGAAACATGAAAATGTTTCGTAGGAGTATCCTGGTATTCCTGGTAATGCCTCTTCCATAATCCAATTCATGACTGTAACCGTATATTTCTTTGCCATCTCTCCAAATCCCTTTATTTGTCTTTATTCATTACCTTCTGTACACCCCTTTAGGCTAAGTGGTTTTCTTCCTTCCCTACCGTTCGGCACCGGCCTATGGTTTGGAAGAAGACTATCCAGTAAGCATAATAGGTGTACTTTCCTAATCCTAGGAGTACTCGCAACCTGAGAGAAGGTGATGATAAAAGACAACTGAATAATACCTTATTCTATTTCTCCCGAACTGGGGAAAAAAAAGCAAAGGTGAAGTAGGAGTGGCGATGAAGTACGCGGTTTGGTCGTGAATGATAGCAGTCGCAATTTACTTTGCCCTCTTTCTAATCCCTTTATTTTGTCTTTACTTATTACCTTCTGTACACCCTACTTAGCTAATTGGTTTTCTTCATTCCCTACCTTTCGGCACCTGCCTATGGTTTGGAAGAAGACTATCCAATAAGCGTAATAGGTGTACTCTCCTAAACTAAGGAGCCTTCGCAACCTGAGAGAAGGTGATGATAAAAGACAACTGAATAAACCAATTCAAATTCTCCTGAACCTGGATCCATCCTCGAAGAAGACCCTTCGAGTTCGTATATAACCATACGATGGATCTATCCAATGGAAGTGGATGTTCGTAATGATACGAGGTGTTCTGAAAAATGCAAAAGGTAAAAGAAGGAGCGGCAATGACTTATGCAACTTTAGACAATCTAAAAGACGGTATTTTAAGAAGGTTCGGTCAACTTAGTTACTGAGTCATAGTCTAGGGTCGGTCAAAAGTCGCTGCCAAAGAGAGAGAGAGAGAAAAGAAACACTCTGCGTGCACTCGAACCTAGATCAGAATGGTTATCACTTTATCTAATCAGGAAACATCCCACTGTACTGTCAAATTCTCCTCCAATCCCGAAAGAAGAATCAATCGGGATCACCCGATGAGTAAACCAACTCATCAGTGGGAATCAGGATCCAACTCACATCGCATGACAACGTGAAGGAATCCACTCATGTTATCACACTCCAGAAGGTATGCGCATACTTGGCAAGTTTCAGTTTCTTTAGAAACTCCCGATATGGATTTTTGCCCCATGCTCTTATGACACTGACGTTGGCCAAATGCCATAAGTCACATGCCAAGTTCTACCCATCATTATCTTGTCAATTTGAACCCACCCGTACATGGCCCTGACGTTGGCCAAATGGCAGAACGACTGTCCCAAACCAACTCATCTATCTATGCAACAGATGAATACCCAGCAACTACCAAACACTATGCCTTGGCGTTGGTCAAAATACATAGCTTGAATACTACTGAATACCCAAATGAAATGACGGAGGGCTACGGCTGGTTTTTGGCGAAAAACCTTTAACGTAACGAACTTGATATCGCTGAAGGAACCTGATAGCTTTTTATAAAAATATAGTGGCGAAAACCTTTGCTAAAGAGGTCACTCCCGGTGAAGGGATCTCGGCTCTTTCCTCGTGGAATGAGGTGCAAAATATTCCAACTGAATACCGCGATGCAAAGCAACATGTAATCGACTATAGTGAAGTTATTACCCTGACGCAAACTTCTGCTCAAGGGGTCACTCCCAGTAAAGGGATCTCGGCCCTTGTCTCGTCGAATGAGGTGCAGGATATTCCAACTGAATACCACTGTGCAAAACAAAAGAAAACGTCCTTGTAATAACACTTTTTAAAACTGTTCCAACAATGTCCAAACAGGTTTGTTTTCCTTTGCATTGATCAGAATCAACACAGTCCCATCAATTAATCACACCAGAAAAGAACGAAAATAAATGTACGTATATGCTATCCGCATTCGCCACTGGGTCCCGTCATCACCCGTTAGGTTACTTAACTAACGACAGAGCGGGGAATGGACTAGCGCGGGTGTAAAACATATACAACACCTACTAGTATATATACCAATATACAATAATCGCTCCAGGCGTGATAAATGCAACATTACAGACAAGTAATAAGCACCATAGAACAATACAGATAATCTGGGATCCCCGGGTTTCACAGAGCCGCTGCTGAAACCCGACGTTCCCCTGGTCGTGTGGATAGCCTGTGCAATGAAACCTAGACCCCTAAGGTGCGGCAAGTTACCCGCCAAAACCTGAAGCGAGGCAGCCCCCTACAGCAAAGTGAATGGACTACCCTGAACTTCACGGAATCCGGTAACTTGAGCACCCCTCCTTGGGTCAACCTATACCCCCTATGAGTGCGGCGAATAGTCTTCCAATTCTAGGGTGATGCCCTCTGCCTCTCAAAGCCATGAGATGCGGACCCGTTGCCCTCCAGAATCCGGCTATCCGTGCACTCCGTCGCGGGGTAAACCTAGTACAGAAATGAAAAATATGTATAACGGGTACATCGACCTCAGCCCGGTCGTTCCCCAAAAGAATATTATACAAACAGGCAGTGACGACAGTCCACATGTTGGACGCTCACCCTGCAATATCAAATGTACAAATAAATCCAAACTGCACTACCATTGCACACAGCTATCCACCACGACAAATCCACAATATCACAGTACAACACAGAACATCAACGGGAATGTCACGTTCGCAAACCCGTCTAAAAGAACTATAGCAATTAGACGCAATTTACCGCTCGAATGACATTCACGGTCGGAGATATAATGTAAGTACTGTAAACTAACAAGTTTAAAATTCCGATCGACAAAACTTCCCGAAGTGGGCCCCACGTACAACTGCAGTACTCAAACAAAATCTGGGCCCAAACAAAATATTCCAGAAACCACAATTCCCATGATAGACATTATTGTAGAAAAATGGTACCCTGTTGCTCCAAACCTGCAGCGGAACCGCGGCCAAACCATGGTTTGTGCGGCGGTTCCGCGGCAGTACTGTGGAGACAGTGAACCAAATTTCTACAGTATCCTTAAAAAAGCCTGCACGATTTTCTGAGATGCTCAAAATGATTTTTAGGCCAGTTTAAAAATTCGACGGAAACTTTGACATGAAAAATGCGGTTTTGGAAATTTCGTTCGATCGATGTTTTAAACACGTTAGAACAAGTTAGTAAAGGTTAATGGCGTGGCTCTGATACCATGTAAGTCTACGGTAGCGCCCCGGCCGTCATTCTTACGCCAAACGCGGAACAAAAACTTTTATAACTGGCGCTATCGCATACTATAACCCGGATCTTGCCATTAACGTTAAACTAACAATCTGTAAAGAGGTAGAAAGGCTATACCGATCGATTCGAGTCCTTCGGTCTTTAGCCGTCATCCCACACTCCTCGCGGTAACTCCGATATCTTGTCTCCTCATCGAGGTGGCACCACGTCAACGGATCTTTAAACGGACTCCCGCCTCTATACCGAGGCAACTCGGTCATCAAGTCTGCTAAAAGAGATGACCAAGATGAAGTAGAGAACGAGTAGAATACTTTGTCTCAAACACTCTTTGGTTCTCATCACATGAGAGGGTAAGAGTGGAGGTTGAAGAAGATGCAAAGAGTTGGAAATGGTGAACTCCTGAAACTATCTCAAGAGAGCAAAATCCAAGCATACAAAATTAACCCCTTGGCTGCCCTCTTTGCTTGTGTGTCATATATATAAGGTTTAGTGTTAGAGAAATAATGAAAATATCTTACAAAAATATCTCCAACTTAACCCTAAAATATCTCACCCAAAACAAACCTCATTAATACTATAATGACTCACTAGATGACTCATTACATGAGTCATTAGTGATCAATCTAGAATCAATAAGTCACAAAGAATGAGTTACCCTTTCCAAAACTAATAATCATTTAAACCAAAATGAATAATCCAAAAAGAAATGCATTTTCTAAAGTATTCTCGTAACGGATTACGAAAATACCCCTCACCTGTATATACATACCTGTATCCGTATTCTGACCGAATACGAATACGAGAGACTAAAATATTCCGACTCAATATAATACATGGATCCGGCTTAAACCAAAGCCTTCCAGTATTATCTGTCCGAAATGTGACACGTGCATAAATGCACGTGCATTTTCGAACCCTGCCATAAAACCATACGGCCTCTACAACGTTTCGCCCGAACTTGGGAAACTATCTGTGGGGAACTCTAAAG
Organism: Agapanthus africanus; assembly: GCA_030015575.1. NCBI lineage: Eukaryota > Viridiplantae > Streptophyta > Magnoliopsida > Asparagales > Amaryllidaceae > Agapanthus > Agapanthus africanus. Next base: position 325,409,060 of record JASDDO010000012.1, on the reverse strand, counting down.
ACTCGTCAGTACCCTGGCAGTGGGTTTAACCACAAGCACGTCAGCGGCACTAGCTGTGCGTAACGGCTGCCCATGTACTGACCTCAAGGGAAGTCGATGAGCGAACTCATCCCGGAACCCTACTGAGCCTATCAGTGACAATATACGTACAGTCCGGTCCGTTCGTCTATGAGCATCGCATATCAGGCCTAGGGGCTGGTAACGTCAGACCCCCAATAGCGGTATAAGTCGTGTCGGAGAGTAGCCCTGAACACTCTGAGAAACAACTGGAATACTTACCAGTAATTCTCACCTGCCTTGGCCAAGGACTTGGTGTAATGGCTCTCTTAGACACAGCACGATCTCACCCCCAATACCGGGAGAGACGAATCCCTTGCAGATCCGCTCACTTGCCTCCATGTGGCTCGGGACTGTACCTAACTAAAACTTGTTTGCACGACTCCTTTGAGCCGTGGTAGGGTAGTAATCAAAGCACAGTGGGAACTCACATGAGGCAAATGACGACCTCAGGTCGATGAACTAACCTGTACACATGTCACCAGAGAACTGCTATCTGACGCTAGGTATAATACCAACTAGCAGGTTCCCGGCGAGTCCTGTCCGGTGTACTCATAACCCAATGAGCACCTGTATACATCTTAGGTGATCCAACTAACACCAATGGATTGTGAGACCGGCCATCGCCCCTCATCGGGGTCTCGACTGTATACACTAGTCTACTCCGGAGTATCGATGCCCTGTCTCGAAACTCCCACGACTAGGGACTACTTTTAAGGATGTGCTTATAGACTACCCAACTCTCACGTATATGATCGCCATCATACTGTTGGTAGTCAAGCAGGATCCTAAGGGCTCTATCAACGTGTAATAGTGATCATGTCACCTAAAGCTGTACACGACTGATAAAGGCAAACCAAATAGCATACTATCATCTCGAGTAAGACTGTCCTACCGGCATAGGTCCTCCCTTAATCATTGCAATCACGTACCTACGATCCAATAATTGACTTTGAGGGCACTATATCCAACACTATTCCCCAATCGAAAAGAAATGCCTGGCTCTAATATTTGCTGTGAAGAAGATGAGGCACTATCAGCTCGCTCACCGGGTTATGCTGATCTCCAAGGTCGACCCGCTCAAACACTTGATGACCAAAGCATGCCTAGCCGGCAGAATGGCAAGATGGGCTGTCATGCTACTTGAGTTTGACATAGTTTATACTCCTCAGAAAGCAGTAAAAGGGCAAGCTTTTGCAGACTTTCTCGCTGCTCATCCCATATTAGAAGGGTCACCACTCAATTGCGAGTTACCCGACGAACAAGTGTTGCACCTAGAGAATGACGAGCCATGTTGGGAGCTCTACTTCGATGGGGCCTCATCGATAAGGACCTCCAGTAAATCAAGTGTCCCGGAGATAAAAGCAGGGATAGGATTAGTGTTCATCACGCCATCAATGGGAACCCTACGACGTTCTTTTGCTCTCGCCGAGCCTCGTACAAACAATGAGGCCGAGTATGAAGCTCTGATAGCTGGTTTGGAGCTCGCCATAGAAATGGAAATCCTTCGGCTATGGGTTTACGGTGACTCCCAGCTTGTCGTCAACCAAGTAAGCGGCGACTATAAGATATACAAACCCGAGTTAGCTCGGTACAGAATCCGGGTGGTGGAACTCATGAAACGGTTCACTCACATTGAACTAACGAGAGTCCCTAGAGCGTTGAACGGAAAGGCTGACATACTCGCTCGCTTAGCCAAGGAGCTGGCTGATCTTGACATGGATGAAATTCAGATCACGGTCATGAGCCGGCAAATTCTACCCCCAGTCTCTCTACGAGAAGAGGAAAGCGCGGAACAAAAGGGCAGTCCGGCCGAAGAAGTTTCGATCATCCAAGACGAGCCCGATTGGAGAGGACCCTTCATAGAGTACCTCCGATACGACAAGCTGCTCGAAGGAAAATCTGCGAGGGTTTAGCTGAAGAAGAGAGCTCTCCGATACATGTTTGTAAATAATATGCTATACCGCAGGTCATATGACCAACTCTGCCTCAGGTGCCTTTCATCGGCCGAAGCCCAAAAAGTCATGAAAGAAGTTCACTCAGGCGTCTGCGGGGCTCACCAGTCTGGCCCTAAAATGCGGCTTCAGATCAAACGGCTTGGGTATTACTGGCCTACCGTGATACGGGATTGCGGAGAGCATGCAAAGAAATGTTATATCTGCCAAATTCACGGTGATTTCATTCACAAGCATCCCAATCCATTGCATCCTACCGGGGCGTCGTGGCCCTTCGAAGTCTGGGGAACCGACATAGTTGGCCCTATTGACCCTCCGTCATCCAAAGGCCACCGGTTCATATTGGCGGCAACTGACTATTTCTCCAGATGGGCTGAAGCTGTCCCGCTAAAAGAAGTCAAGACAGGAGATATTCTGACATTCTTCCAGCATAATATTCTATACCGCTTCGGTACACCAAGAAGAATCATTTCTGACAACGGGCCTTCTTTCAAGAGCTTTAAAGTCTTAAGATTCGCTACTCAACACAAGATAGACTGGAGATATTCCTCCATCTATAATCTAAGAGACAATGGGCTAGCCGAAGCCTTCAATAAGACTCTATGCAAGCTCCTGAGGAAAAATGCTTCAGCCAACAAGAAAGATTGAAATCTCAAGCTTCACGAGGCGTTGTGGGCATATCGTACCACGCACCGTACTCCAACTCAGTCCACTCCATACTCATTGCTCTTCGGAGTGGAGGTAGTCCTCCCCCTCGAAGTCGAAGTTCCAAGCTTAAGAATGGCCGTTCAGCACGAATTGACGGAGGAGGAAAATGTGCTCCTTCGGCTTGAAGAGCTCGACGCCCTCGAAGAAAAGAGGCTCACCGTGCAGCAAAATCTGGAGCTATACCGAGCCCAAATGTCACGGGCCTATGACAAGATAACCCGTCTCCGCGCTTTCAAGAAAGGTGAGTTGGTGTTGGTGCTCAAAAGACCGATCATCCCCAATCGACATGCCAAAGGAAAATTCGAGCCAAACTGGGAAGGACCATGCGTCATCGAGAAAGTTTTCGACGGAGGATCCTACCAACTAATAAGTGCCGAGGGAGAAAGGCCCATGCCACCCATCAATGGCCGATATCTCAATAAACACTACGCGTGAATACTTCAAGTCGCAGGCGAATTGAGCACATCAGCCCTACGGTCTAGATCATACATCGTGCAAAACCGTATACAATCCACGGGCGTAAACGACCCTTATCTCTCCCAAATCCTGCCGGTGAGACTACTTTTAAAGTCCCACCAGCGAAAAAAAAGGTATGTCCACAAGCAAAACGGGCATGGATGAAAACCCGAAAGGGCTCCGTGAGTAAAAACAGCAGGACTACCGGCGAGTTTGTGAAAACCCGAAAGGGCGCAAACTCGTGAAAAGAGATGAAATACACTCGCAAAGTTTTCTCGACCTTGTGAGGAGAAAATCCCTGCGTGAAATCCTTATGACTCACAAAGGAGCAACACACTTAGGAATCCTCACGATTCCTAAGGAGAACATACACCTGCGAGATCCTCTCGACTCGTAGGGAGAAAATGCTTTTATGAGACCCTTACGGCTCATAAAATTGAAAAATCTTAGGTGACAGGGACCTAAACCTGTCTCCTAAGCCATCGCTCACCAACGGGAAATGGCAAATGATGAGTCGCTCCTGGCATTTCGCTTCAGTGTTAGCGGTGCTGATGTCGACCAAAAACCCAAATCCCAAGTCCTCCCGGGGCAAATGATGAGTTGCTCCTTGCATTATTCCAGTGCAGCAATACTGATGCCGACCCAAAAACCAAATCCCAAGTCCTCCCAGGGAAAATAATGAGTTGCTCCTGGCATTATTCCAATGCAACAATACTGATGCCAAACAAGATCCAAATTCCAAGTCCCCAAACGGCGAATGATGAGTCGCTCCTGGTACCATATTCCAGTGTAGCGATGCAGACGCCAACCAAAATCCAATTTCTCAAAATTCTCCCAGCCCTACGGTTAGTCCCCAAATTGACTACCGTATACAATCCACGGGATCAAATAATTCTCATCATACCCATACCCCACCGCAATCACCAGTCCAGCGGCCGGTCTTCGCCCTTGGACTTATGCTCCATTTTGAAAGACCCACTCATGTGTCCTCACGATACATGAGGAGAACCAACTTACAGGATCCTTACGACTCGTAAGAAAACACCTTCGTGGGATCCATACGACTCATAAAGGAAAAAAACACTTGGGAGTCCCCACGACTCCTAAGGAGAAAGTGCACCTACGAGATCCTTTCGACTCGTAGGGAGAAAATGCTTTTATGGGACCCTTACGGCTCATAAAATTGAAAAGACATAGGTGATAGGGACCTAAACCTGTCTCCTAAGCCACCGCTTCCTAACAGGAAAAGGCAAATGATGAATTGCTCTTGGCACATTTGCTTCAGTGTTAGCAACGCTGATGCCTACCCTAACCCTAAAATTCCAAACTCCAATCCAATAGACTCCTAAGTCTTTAAACTGGGAACAGATGACCTCTAAGTCGTTAAACTAGGAACAGATGACCCCTAAGTCGTTAAACTGGGAACGGGGGAAATTCCCTCGCGGCAAATGATGATTCGCTCCTGGTACCATATTCCAGTGTAGCGATGCTGATGCCAAACCAAAACCAAAATCCCCAAATCCTGTCATGACAAATGGTGATTCGCTCCTGGTACCATATTCCAGCGTAGCGATGCTGATGTCAACCCAAATCACATCAAGTCAGCAAAATAACCAATGACCTCCCTGGCAGAATAAAATTCCACCTCGGAAACAAGTCAACTTCATCCCTGACGCAGCAAGAAGCGGGGCAGGTCAAATCCAGAATCGACCGTCCACATCGCTAAAAGGGCAGAACCGACCGTCCACATCGCTAAAAGGGCAGGATCGACCGTCCACGTCGCTAAAAGGGTAGTAACGACCGTCCAAGTCGCAAAAAGGGCAGAACCGACCGTCCAAGTCGCAAAAAGGGCAGCATCGACCGTCCACGTCGCTAAAATGGCAGCACCAACCATCCAAGTCGCAAAAAGGGCATCACCGACTATTCACGTCGCTAAAATGGCAGCATCGACCTTCCAAGTCGCAAAAAGGGCAGCATCGACCGTCCACGTCGTTAAAAGGGCAGCAACGACCGTCTAAGTCGCAAAATGGGCAGAACCGACCGTCCAAGTCGCAAAAAGGCCAGCACCGACCGTCCACGTCACTAAAAGGACAGCATCGACCGTCCATGTCGCTAAAAGGGGAGCAACGACCGTCCAAGTCACAAAAAGGGCAGAACCGACCGTCCAAGTCGCAAAAAGGGCAGCACCGACCGTCCACGTCGCTAAAAGGGCAGCATCGACCGTCCACGTCGCTAAAAGGGCATCAACAACCGTCCAAGCCGCAAAAAGGGCAGAACCGACCGTCCCAGTCGTAAAAAGGGCAGCATCGACCGTCCATGTCGTAAAAAGGGCAGTGCCAGCTTCCCAAAAGGTGGGAACTGAATCAAGTCGCCTCCACGTGAAAGAAGATCCATCAATTTCATGAACACGACCCACATATGTGGTGTGCATTTATTGATGGAGGGCAATTTGTTGGGGTAAAAATTTACACCCCGGTTGACCAAGTCAAAATCAAAGTCAACCCCAAGCCAAGTGGGCCCATGCCCGGGTCGAGCCCGAACATGAAGCGGCCGGCCTCGCCCCATGCCAAGATAAAAAATTTGTAATAAATAATTTTGTTGTATTTCTTTTATTTTATTTTATGAATAAATGTAAGAAAAATAGGCATAAAGCCAAATTTTTGTAAAGCCCGTGGCTTTTGTGCAAAAAGAAATGGCACATGAGCCATGGGATATGCAAAATGCCATTTTGTGAAGCCCAAGGGGTTATGTGTAAAGTGTATAGCGTATAAAGGCAAGGATAATGAAAATATCTCACAACTTTTTCTGTCTCCAAAAAAATCCAGATCTGTGATCTTCTTCTTCCTCAAAGTTCTAAAACCTTCTTTTTTTTCATTTGAATTAAACCAAGAGTTTTACTCTTCCTTTTATAAAACAAAATAGTTTTTCACCACAAAACCCATAAAGGGGAACTCAGATCTGCCATCAGATCTTATAAAGAAGAGATTTTTAAAATCTTACACTTCTCGATCTTCAAGATCCGGCCAACAAAGCAAGAAGAAGGAGACCCATCTCCAGAAACCCCACTTTGGGGAAGAACTAGGGCTCAAGGGGAGAAGCCCTTCATCAGCTTCAAAACATCTTAGGAGTTTAACTCTACTCTAATTTCTCTTTCAGGAGTTTCTGGGGCTAAAAGCCCCTTTTCCTCGCCGACGCCCAAGCGCCCGAGTGCCTTGCGCTCAAGCACTCAGCACCCATGTGCTGACACGTGGCACGCTAGCGCTCGAGCGCCTAGCACTCAAGCGCCCAGCGCCCACGTGCCGACACGTGGCACGCTAGCGCTCGAGCGCCTAGCACTCAAGCGCCCAACGCTCAAGCGCCCACGTGCCGACACGTGGCGCGCTAGCGCTTGAGCGCCTAGCGCCCAGCGCCCACGTACCGACACGTGGCGTGCTAGCGCTCGAGCCCCCAGCGCCTACGTGCCGACACGTGGTGCGCTAGCGCTCGAGCGCCCAGCGCCCACGTGCCGACACGTGGCGGGCTAGCGCTCGAGCTCCCAGCGCTCAAGTGCCCAGCGCCCAGCGCCCACGTGCCGACACGTGGTGCGCTAGCGCTCGAGCGCTTAGCGCTCAAGCGCCCAGCGCCCATGTGCTGACACCTGGTGCGCTAGCGCTCGAGCGCCTAGCTCTCAAGCGCCCAGCGCCCACGTGTCGGATACGTGGCGCGCTAGCGCCTAAGTGCACAGCACCTAAGCGCACAGCGCTCAAGGCGCTGGCCCCACGCGTCCTTTGGGCGCCTTTTCCTTTTTTTTATATATATGTATACATGTATATATATGTATAGATACACACACACTCCACGACACCGTCCCTCTAAAAATTTTTTAGGCCGGGGCGCTGCCCCGCACCCCGCAAGGGGGCTGCTAGCCTCCTTGACCCCCAGCTCGCTATCCGGGCAGCGGGACCCCCGTAAAAACTCTGCGTGGCTCCCGATATATCCAAGCCCCTTTCAAAACAAAACACACGTATACTGCACATTGAGTTCGCATGACCAGTTTAACCCGTCAATCGGAGGTTCCCTCGCTCCAAAGGCGAGGGGTAATTAACGGCAGCTTAGTCCGCGGCTGCCGGAGATTCGGATCCCCACAATCAATAAACCCCGGCCTACCTTAGGCAGGGGGAATCTGTAATGCGCCTGACAAGCGCGCGCGTATTCTCATCTCAATGGGGTGACGAAAAACACCCTACAATCACCACCATAATCATTACCACCACCCCACCACCATCACCCCATCGCCCCCAGCATCTTCTTTATCTAACCCCGATCACTATCACCACCACCATCACCTTTCATCCACCCGATCACCATCACCACCATTACCATGACCCCACTGTCCCTATCACCTTTTTCATCCCTAATCTTGATCACCACCACCAGCACCGTCACCCCCACCACTCCAATCATTTTCTTCAAATTGCTAGGGATATGTATGCCCTAGAGGCCATTATTATACATTGATATATATTATAGTCGATGCTTGGACATATATATAGAGGACTTTCTTTCTCGACATGACAGTATTATCTGGTTACTCTTTATCTTAACATGTACAATTAGTATTTTTATACTGTCTATCAGATACATGTTGATAAAGCCCTTAGGGTGTTGGCTTGACTACCAGGACTATGATGCGGATCATACTACTGGGCCTGGGTAGTCAACAAGCACATCCTTTAATTGTTCCTAGTCGAGAGAATATCAAGACAGGGCATCGATATTCCAGAGTAGACGAGTGTGTATATTTCTTGACCCTGTATGGGACGATGGTTGATCCCATATCCATTGGTGTTTGATATCAAAGATTGTACACAGGTGTTCATTAGAGAATGGGTACACCGAATAGGACTCGCCGAGAACTCATAGATGGTACTATACCTATCGTCAGATAGAAGTTCTCTGGTGACACTGGTACAGGTTAGTCTGTAGACCCGAGATCGTCATAGAGTCTTGTGTGGTTCTCACTGTGCTTTGATTTTCTCCCTACCACGGCTCAAAGTAGTCGTGCAAACAGGTGGATTTTGGGTACAATCCCGAGTCACATGAAGGCAATGAGCGATAGGAGGGGTTTCGTCTCTCCCGATATAGGGAGTTGATGTTGCGCTATGCTCGATTGGTTATATCAGGAAGTCTCTGGCCAGGGCTGTTGATGAGATTTACTTACCGTTATAGGCCACACATCGGCATGACTTATCAAGTTATTGGGGTCTGACGATTCTACCCCCAGACTCGATATGCAACATATCAGACGAAGAGACCGGACTATACGGTAAGTGTAACTTATAGGATTCATGGGAGTTTGGATAAGTTTACTTGTTGATCTTCTAATCGCTCAATACCTGAGTAACCATTACGTCCAGCTAGTACCGCTGACGGCTTGTGGGTGACTGATATGATCATCAGCTACTGCTGGCATATTGACGAGTCTTTAGAGTCCCACATAGAAGTTTTCTGGTTCAAGCGAAACGAAGTAGGACACATATGTTGATATGTGCGGGTCCTGATTAAATACGAGTATGTGATACCATATTCTAATCTGGCGGTTATTTATTACCGGATTATTGAATCAAGTGTTGATTTGATAATGTGATATACAGAAAAAGGATATTAGTCAGTTATATATGATATGCAGGGTTACTAGGCACTCTAACAAGGTTCTACAAGGCATCAACCATGCCCGATTAAAATTTTAGCCGTGCCGAACAAGCCTAAACAAGATCTTTGCTAGATTATTAGGGTTTCACATGCAAGTAAATATCATTTACGACTAAGTGAATACGAAATACAACCTTTGTAGATCGGTCCTTCATTTCATATGCTCCTTATAGTAGTCCCTTCGCTGCGATCATCGTGCTCCCGGACTCTCGGAAGGCTCCATGAGAAGATAGCAACGGTATTTCTTGAAGTCTTCGAGGCCGAAGATGATCTACGTCGAGGGAATATGAACTCAAGCTTCTACTTCACTAACTAGAGAATTAGTGAAGCAAACACCCGAAACTAAAGTGCTAGTCTAGTAGAGGATGATGAAATAAGAAATGGGTGCACTTTAGAATTTCTTTTCTCACTATATTTCTCTCTTTTTATCAAACCTTAGCAAGCATTTGAAGGAGGAAGAAGATGAGCTCAAAAATGAGAATGAGAAACTAATCAAGAGAGAGAGTGAACCATGGGTGAGTTTATATCATATATTAACTCATGTAGAGATATAACCATGGCTACATTATAATGGTTAGGTTAATTAATATCTCAAGTAATCCAAAATTAGTAGACTAAGTCAATGCAACCCTAAGCTTCATGAAGCTTCATGCATGTGAGCTCATCATCCACTAATTTTAGAATTACTTTAAATATAAAAAACCTAACACTATAATTAGTATGGTATAAGTCTTATACACCCATGTAAGTTGTATCAACAACCAAGATACAAAATGAACACAAATAAATATATATCACATATATATTAAGTTGTGCACAAGTGAGAAAAATAAATGCTTAAGTGAACCAATGTTAGTTAATGTAAATTAGTATATTACATATACAATTATACACTAATTTATTAAATCAACACTTGACTTAATAATCCGGTTATATCACATATAACCGACTAAGATCCAATGTATCGACTTATCGAATCAACCCTTGATTCGATAACCTGGTTATATCACATATAACCGATCGATACAAACATCGTGAGAATAGAATACGGTATCACATACTCACATTATTCTCGGTCCCGCACATATCACATATGTGCTCCTATTTCGTTTTGCCTGAGCCAGTAAAACCTCTATGTAGGACTCTTAAGACTCGTCAATACGCCGGCAGTAGGTGATGATCATATCAAACACCTACAAGCCGTCAGCGGTACTAGCTGGACGTAATGGCTACCCGGGTATTGAGCGATCAGAAGATCAGCAAGCAAGCCCGCTCCAACTCCTGCAAAAAGCCTGACAGTGACACTACCGTACTGTCCGGTCTCCTCGTCTGATATGTCGCATATCAAGTCTAGGGGCGGTAAACGTCAGACCCCAATAAACGATAAGTCGTGCCGATATGAGGCTCATAACGGGTCGAGAAACTACTGGTAACACTTACCAGTAAATCTCTAAACCAGCCCTGGCCAGGGACTTCCCTGTTATGGCCAATCGAGCACAGCGCAACATCAACCCCCAATACCGGGAGAGACGAAACCCCTCCTATCGCTCATTGCCTCCATGTGATTCGGGACTGTACCCAAATACACCCGTTTTGCATGCCCTCTTAGACGTGGTAAGGTGGAAATCAAAGCACAGTGGGAATCACACAAGACTCTATGACGATCTCGGGTCTACAGACTAACCTGCACCAGTGTCACCAGAGAACTGCCATCTGACGTGAGGTATAATACCATCTGGGAGTTCTCGGCGAGTCAGTCCAGTATACCCAGTCTCCACTGAGAACCCGTATATCATCTCTGATGTCAAACACCAATGGATATGGGATCATCCATCGCCCATCTACATGGGTCGAGAAGCAATACGCTAGTCTACTTTTGTATATCGATGCCCTGTCTCGATACACCCTCGACCAGAGACCTTGAAGGATGTACTTATGGACTACCATGTCCCCACTAGTATGATCCGCATCATAGTACAGGTAGTCAAGTACACATCCTAAGGGCTTTACCAACATGTAACAGAGAGACAATCAGTATACACGTTAAGGTAAAGAGTGACCAGATAGCATACTATCATGTCGAGCAAGAAAGTCCTCCCTATATATGTCCAAGCATCCACTACAATATACATCTCATGTATAGTAATGGCCTCTAGAGCATACATATAACTAACATGATATAACTGGATTATTAAATCAAGTGTTGATTTAATAATATGATATATATTTATATTTGATATAATTATATATTAACTAATATTATTAGCTCACTAATTATTCTTCATAATATATATATATATATATATATATATATATATATATATTATGAAGCATGGCATGGATTTTCTATTATGGGAAAATAGAAAATGAGGTGGAAAATGGGGAGACTTTTTTGTGGAATGGGCAAGTATGGCTTTATGGAATGGGCAAGCATAGTTACAATTTTTAATGGTTAAAAATTGTATGCTTCAATAACGTGTGAGCTTTGAAGAGACATTCTACAATTTATTCTTCACTTGAGTTATTTTCATCACTTGAGCTCCTTGCTCTCTAGCTCTCTCCATCTTCTTCACATCCACCTCCAAGCTCAATCCCTCATATGAGTTGTGAATTCTTTAGCTTGTGAGAACCATAGTGAGAAAACAAAACTCCTACTTCACCATCCTACACTAGATTAGCACTTTGGTGTTGTGTGTTTACTTCACTGAAGAGTTTAGTGAAGAGGTAGCTTGGATTAGCGGACTTCGGGTCGATCATCTTCGGCACGAAGGTCATTGAAGCAAGTTCGTTCAACCTTCAAGTGGAGCCTAGTGGAGTCGTAGGGACTACAACCCGGAGCTTTAGAAGAGAAGGACACGGTCTACAAAGGTTGTAGCCACCTTTCTCTTAGTATAGTTTTAGTTATATCATTGTTAAACCCTAATCATCTAGTTTCGATTCTTATTTAATGTTAATTAGCACCCCAATTTTTTTTAAAATGGCATGCTTGATATTAGTAAAACCCAGTGGTGGTGCTAACATACACTTTCATGGTATAAGAGCTAAAGCTAGAAGATTATACGATGTTATTAAGATTACGAAAATGAAACAACTCCGAAACCGAAGCCTAAGAAACTTGTTCATTTTTCATTTTGAGAGCTCATGTGATGAGTTTCTCTCTAGCTCTCTCCCTTTTCCTCACCTCCACCTCCAAGCTCAATCCCTCACATGAGTTGTGAAACTTTGATCTTGTGAGAACTCTAGTGCGCAAACAACACCCCTACTTCACCGTTCTACACTAGATTAGCACTTTGGTATAATGCGTTTCCTTCACTAAAGAGTTTAGTGAAGAGCTAGCTTGGATTAGCGGACTTCGGGTGGATCATCTTCGGCACGAAGGTCATTGAAGCAAGTTCGTTCAACCTTCAAGTGGAGCCTAGTGGAGTCGTAGGGACTACAACTCGGAGCTTTAGAAGAGAAGGACACGGTCTACAAAGGTTGTAGCCATCTATCTCTTAGTATAGTTTATGATATCATAGTTAAACCCTAATCATCTAGTTTAAGATCTTGGTTAGTGTTGATTAGCACCCCGAAATTTTTTTAAATGGCATGATTGATGTTAGTAAAACCCAGTGGTAATCTTAATAACACCATATAATCTTCTAGCTTTGGCTCTGATACCATGAAAGTGTATGTTAGCACCACCACTGGGTTTTACTAGCACTTCATCCCCTCAAGCCCGATTTCCTCCACCACCATCATCACCCCATCGCCCCCATCAGCATCTTCTCCTAGCCTACCATCTTCCGATTCTTCTTTCTCCATCTTCCCACTGTTGACACTTGTGTCATACGATTTTGAGTTTTGATCATTTAGACTAAAACTATATTTTAAAAATTCATATGTTATTAACAGCGTTTCCAAGTTCTTAATCATGATTATAGCTAGTACAATATCTCGATATCAAGCAGTGATTGCCTTCAATAAGATCCGTGCTCAAAACGTCTATGTGGCATGAAGACTTGACGCAAGCACACAACGTGATGCAAGTTTTATCAAGAAATAAATACGTTTCAAAGTAACAAATCAAGGAAATAAAGACCAAAGAAGAATTGAGTCGAAGAATGTAGTTTTTATTTTACCCTTGAGTCTAGTATTGATCTTATAAGGTTAGAAACCATTTTCCAAACTCAATTCTATTCGTTAGACATCTCCTCCTTATCAAGAGACCTCTAATATAACCGTTGGATTCAAATTCTTTAAAACAATTTTTCTAACCGATTTCAAAATTCATCTAACTACAGACGTTTGCTTAAGAAAAATTTGAAATGCAAACATCTGGCCTAGACGTCTACTAAAGAAATTTTTCGTTTTTCAATTCTCTGTTTTTGCTGCAAAGACGTCTAAGTAGACGTCTCCATAAGAAGGATTTGAACTGCAGACGTCTGCTAAAGAAAATTTTCAATTACTCAGTTTCTGTTTTTAAAATGGAGACGTTTGGGGCCGACGTTTCTAATAAATTCTTTAGCTACAGACATCTGGCCCTAGACGTCTGACATAGAAGTTTCTGAAAATTATTTTTGAAATTTCAAATTTCAAACGAACGGTTGTTTACGCCATTTCGATTTTGAATTTCTTTAACAGTCATTAACTGTTTTTTACAGTTATGATTCTTTACAAATGGGAACCCTTACACTCTTATAAACACCCTAAGAGATCAAACACTTTTGTTAATAATCATTAATCAATCAATTCAATTAATATTCTCTCTTGTTCTTGTGCAAAAATTCTTCTTGTGCCTTAATCGTTCATATTCTTTCTTCATTTCCACAAGAGCCTTAAAACATTCATAACATCCTCAAAACAATCCTCAAGCCTAATTGGTATAATCTTTGAGATCTGTAACACCCTAACTCGACCGTACATTATTTAATTTTACTAAATAGATGTGTTGGGAATTTTATATTATTATTGTTATTGGGTTATGATTGGTGTTTGGATGGTTATGCATGGTTATCATATTTGTACCCGACATGTATGCCTATTAAACTATATTCTACCAATATCTTTAAGTTTAGCATTTTACTTAGAATATCGTATGTGTTTAGTTATCGTAATATTTTTATTTGTATTTAAACATTTGTTTGCTAATCCAATAATATCTTAATTAATATTCATATAATATATTTTGTCAAATATTAGATATATAATAAAGGATATATATTATTAAGATATTTTTGTATGATAGTTTGAATTAGATATCTCAAGATCTTTGAAAAATCCATTTTGATCTTTTAAAATAGTTTAGGAGTGTATACGAGAAGTTTAAGTTTTAGGGGTTCTCTTTTGAGTTCTGCATCTAATCTTATATATATACAATTCATCTCCCTCTCTCTCTTTCTCATCTAAAAATATTTCTTCTTCCCTAAAAAACTGAACCGAGAAACCATCTTCTTCGATTATGTCTTCCTCTCTCTCTCTCTTCTCAACACGCTAACCCAAAGAAACCCTAACTGACATCGTCTTCTCCTTTTTTCCAACACCGTTGAACCTTAGGCTCAACCGAGGTAATCGTCATCCTTCCTCTTCCCTGAGACCCACACTGAGCAAAACCTTATCTCGTCTGCATTCTATACGACCACTGTAGCCTTCGCTTCGTTCATCGCTGTCGCCTCCACCTCGTCCACAGCCAGCTCTCCTGCACTTAACACCAATAACGCCGAGACCCAACTCCAGTCATCGTCTCATCCCTTCAACCGAGCGCCGTGACTTCATCCCTCTCGAACAAGACAGCATCGCCGAGCTCAACTCCTGCCGTCATCGACCATAGCCACCAACCCACTGACCCAGATCCGAGCACCTAGCCGAGCCTAGTTCTGGCCGAACACCAAGCCGAGAGCTTGCTTGTGTCGTGTTTTCGTGTCTCCGTGTCATCGTTTTCCGTGATCATCATCGGCGAGGCAAGTATACTTCTACTTGCTTTACATGCTAGCTATGACGACGAGTATGTATTCGTAGTATTATTTATCCACTCGATATGTAAATTAGAGTAGTTTAAATCAATGGTTTCACATATCTTGATGGTTTGGTTATAATTTAGTTTATATGTACTAATTAATATAACATTGTAGGTAATTTTTATATCCGGACCCTTTTAAATAATAAAATAATGGTATCACAGATATTGTTGTTAGGATTGTAGTGCTGTGTTATATGAATTCTTTAATCTAAATTGTAGGTATTCTTACCGCTGGAACATTTAAATTAGTTTATGGTATTTTAATGTTTAGAAGTATATATATAATCTATTTTCACTGACTATTGCAAACTGAAACTATGTCCCCATCTTTTACCACGCATTGTTCTATTTGAAAATCAAAATTGAAGTTTAAGCATATTACGGGAGATAGGATACAATATAATTACCCTATTCTAGTTAAAGAGAAATATAATGTGTGATAATTATATTAAAATACATATCCTTTTATTGACGTGCATATTAACCCTGATCATGATATTATCCTGACTGCTTCTATGTGTCCATATTATCGTTATAGTTATCATTACCGTTATTGTGATTATTACTTTTATCTTTATCGTACCAGTAAATACTTGCCATATAATATTTACCAATGCCAACAACTCCTGATATCGACTTGATTGATTGGATTGTCCTGACCTATTGTCTTGATAAACATAATACGTACATACGTGTTCCTGTGTTGGCATTAGGTAGATATTATACTTATACCTGATATGAACATATATAAAACCTGGGTTAAGGGGAAGTCAAGAATGAAACCCGAATTGTAACTTAGTAGGATTGATTACCAGAGATTGATCAGTCGGAAATGGCTATGGGTCCTGGAATGGGGATGCTGGCACTATTCGTCCATATATTGACATTGTTTTAATGCCTAGCGGCATGTTTCGGATTCAACCCCGAGAGTCATGAGACCGTGGTCCCGGGCATGCACGAAATACTATTGAGTTACATTGATTGGTTTTAAATACCTGTAAGATAGATAACTTAACGATATGGACCCATAGGATACACATGATATGATTGACCTATTATATCTTACTTGTTACATCACATGCTCATGCTATTACTTATTATTTATACTCATGACATAGAGTTCTTGCATATGGTATACTATATTTCATACTGGTTATATTATTATTATGATATCTATGACGTACTGACGTCTGAATTTTTCATGGCCCAAATCCTTTGACTTTAGCATAGGAGGATCATGGATACTTTGACAGGATTTCCGAGCAGTGAAAAACATTCTGCTTAGTTAGTCTAGTGATGCTTTAGTTTTATTATTTTTATTTTCTCTAGTTTTGACTTGTCGTTTGTATCGTTGTGATCCCATAAGGGACAAGCCTAGGTTATTGTAACATTTCAGAAAAGAAAATATTATTTTTGGGAATTTAAATAATTAAAATAATAAATATTATGAATATTTTAATGTATGGAGATTGGTTTTAATGAAATGGTATAATTATATACCTATAGTTTGGAAAACATTTGGAAAATTTATAAGAATTATTAATTTTGAAAGTGTTTAGTTGATTTGGACACTTTATAAATTATTATATAATTATTTGTATACGAGTTTAATATTAAACTCAATTATCATTTCACTAATTATGCATTAATCTAGTTTCTGTATTATGCATGCAACAAAACATTTTGCATAACACTTGTTACATTAATTTGAACCATGGCATTCTTTTGTTTTTAAATGGTTTTGTTTCAATTAAAAAAGAAAAGACATAGAGAGAGAGAGAGAGAGAGAGAGATGGGACTATGTGAGTGAGTGAGAGAGAGAGAGAGAGAGAAAGAAGGAGTGAACCTTCTACACTCTTCATGGGTTTTGTTTTATTTCTTCATCTCTCTCATCTTCATCCTCTTCATCTCATTTCTCCACTTCCTCCACCTCCTTTCTACCACCCACAATCACCTCAAAAACTCTATCAAAACCTCATCTCCCCATCCCAAACCCTATGGTGGAATCAGGATTGGACTTTGAGCACTTGAGATCATCTAGGGTTATTCCTTAGTTGCCAAATGAGCTAAAATCCCACACTTCTAGTCATGTTTTAGTATTTCTAATGTTCTAGTGTAGTTTTGAGTTAACTTGTGAAGGTTTGGCGATCTTTGAAAATTCCTAGTTGAGGGTTAGGTGATTTCTTAATGTATGAAGATGAAATTGAGGATTAGATAGTGACCACAACCCATCTAGTATTAGAATTGTGGGCAAACCAGAAACTAGAACCCCAAGACTTGAACTTGGAAATCCCTAATATCGGAAATTGTGGGAATTGTGATGACTTTTTGAGATCTGCTATGACTCGGAGACTTAGAAAATTATTAGCAATTACAGTGAGACAAGCAGGCAAACTAGAAGCTAACCCTGAGACCCGAGCCCCTAATGTTTTTATCTGGCCGCAATTTTATGCAATATGGCCGCAAATTGCGGCCTTGACTTGGCCTTTGGGTGTCGTGTTTGTTCCATAGCTCCTTTGTCCAGTAAATAGACCTATCCTATATGCAAGTTTTCCTATTTCAGCCTGGGTTAAAATCTGGAGCTATTTTCCTTAGTTGCTATTTCGAGTTTTGTGGATTTTAGTAACTTGAGTTTTGATATTTGTGTTTTATCTCGATCGATTGGCGTTTGTACGTCGATGTCGAGAGTTTTTAGTTATTCTAGACGCATAGACCATAGGTTCTAAGCTATGTGTGTTTCGTGTGCCATTTTGGTTTTCTTATTCGATTCGTGTTACGATATAACGTATTGAAAACTGTTGGTACCCCGCGTGGACTTCGGGACGACAAGAGAGAGCGTGGCGTCATTGACTTCGGCAAGCGAGAATCGAGGTAAGTAGATGTATATCTATGGAGGAAGTCGGGTGGATGATGCATAACACCCCCGCAATAGTGAAATAGAGTATTACTATATTAGTAAGTTTGGATGTGATATTTGGATACTTAGAGAATAGGGTATTCAGAAGACCTTAGGTTATATTAGGTTGATCTAAGAAGACCTATCCACAGGATGATTACTTTGATGGCGAATCGCAGGTTATATGTAGTCACACACACGCGCGCACATACACACTTGATTTTGTGTGTATATGTGTATGTGTGTGTGTGTGTGTGTGTGTGTGTGTGTGCATATACACGGGTGATGAGGATAGTATGTGATATGTGGAGATGGGTCGTTATGATCGGGCATGATGCCGTGAGATTTTGATATGTGATTGAGTCGTGATATAGTATATGATATGATATTATAATGGATCGTTAGGTGATATGTATTCATACATACGATAATTTGTGAGTCGATAATATTTGAATGTACGAGACTTTAGAACCGTACCCATGATCATGATATTGTACGAATGATAATATTATGTGTGATTTTGACCCGTACCCTCGATTTTGAGGATGCCATATGATGGATATTACCGTACGAGACATATAAGATGATTGATCCGCACTCTTGACTCGAGAATTCCGTACCATGTATTATACAGTACGTAACGCTATGAGGCTGGATCGCCGACTACTAGGTATATCGAGTCAGAATATATGTAGATTTTCTTATCCTTCCGACTAGTTACTTAGTTTAGTCTTTCAGTTGTTTAGGTAGATGCTAGACTTGGCTTGAGTAATACCTATTTTCAAAACTAACGAATCGTGAGTATTTTCAAAAGACATCCTGAGGGACGCTATGGATTTTTCAAAGGACATATATTTTCTCAAAAACACCGTAGCCCCTACTTTTCTAAAAACCACAATTCGTGCTATTTCAAAACACTAAAACCGTATGACTCGTACACTGATATGTATATCTTATAATGTTACGTTTACTATTTACTTTTCTGTTATATTTATGTTGTTCTCATTGCATTGCATATTTATTACACATGTTTCTTTAGCTATTATGAATCCCGTTTGCTAGGACACATGCACCATTACCGATGATGCGTATGTTACATGTACACCTGCTTGCCGGCTCACACACATCATCATCGGTAATTGCCATGTCACGTACACTTTAGAAAACGTTACTTCATTGGTATAATCTGCTAGCTGATAGTTTCAACATATTATTAGTATAATTGCTCTCATATGCGGGTTTAGATATTACATTCCTTACTTAGATAAACCATGAATTTATATATTCATGCTGTTATGAAATATTGTGGGGCTTTATGCCGATATTCACTGTATATTGACTCATGATTTCCCTGCGTTGGGTGGGTCAAAATCCAATCCTACTTTGAGATTTCGGATTTTCCATGAGATTTCTGGATTTAGGGGAAAACTGCAAGAATTTTATAAACTTATTATCATTTTAAAAATGAAAGTTGCAGTTTTCTCGTGATATGATGTATATGGCATCCACCATGAGTTTCCCTGATTGAGTTGGTTTTTGAGACCCGATTTGAGGAGTAGGATAAACCGTCTCGGGAACATGGTGGACCCGGTGAGGTATCCCGGGACGAGAAGCTCGAGTTGTAGACGATGAGCCTGACAGGGGAGCACTTTCTACCGGTGATATTTGGCTCAGCGGACATCCGAAGGATACTGACCGCAGTCGTGAGATTTGATGATATGGGGCCGATCCGGACAGACGAAACCCAAGAGATGAGATTTATGTGTCGCTGATGGACACGGTTTTCATGCTATTTTCGAGTGTCGATGCTTGGCACTCAGGTTCTATACTGATCTTTCTATGTCGTTTCTGGACACACATTCAGTGGTGCATTCATACATGATACTTATGACCAATAGTTACTTTGTGACACAGACACGAGTACTTGGTACCACACTTATGCTTATATTATTGCCTTTGTCACTACTAGATTTTTTAGTGTTATATTATTTGTATATTATTGTATGACCTAGGAGATCGTCATACATTCGGTTTCTACTCGGTGATGTCTTCTACTCACGAGTTGGCAACCCACCCCCGTTGTGCCACAATTTCTTTACAGGTTTGGCCGTACAGGTTCTTTTGCGGCTTGCTGGCATATCACTTCTTCCGGGTGATTGCTTGGTTGGTGGTTTCCCTTGCATCATGACCACCGTTGTATATTATGTACTTTATATTTCAGTTGTACATATTATTTAGTTCAGTTGTATCTAGTTAAAGGCTCCATCAACCAGACTTGTATATTTAGAAGACTTAGATAACCACGGATTGTATATTCTTTCGGCCTTAGAGTCGCGCTCTTGTGTTCTTTATTGTTGGGATTTTCTTAATGATGCTTAGTTTTCTCGCTTTCTTTCTGAGTTTTGATCCTTGCCCTTTGGTGTTGTATATTGCATTACTTGCATGGTTGTTTCTGCCAATTAGCGAAGAGCTAGCTCCCGCTTGGGGATGCCTATATTTATGTTTGCTTGTACCGTTTTCGGGTTAATAATTACAAAGGAGGTGCTGCCCAAATTTTCAATAAAATACATACAATGTGTTTTTTTTTATACTTTTATCTATGTTATGCAGAAGGAACTTGATTTCAGTAAAACCTCATTTCAAACGGCACCTCCACTATTTTCCCTAAAAAGGTTTAGATTTTGGGCTTTTTGGCTTACTTGAATTAAGGGGGGTCCTATAGACTTCATATGATTCAAGTGACAGTCACGTGCCTTTTCCGGGTCGTGACAAAGTTGGTATCAAAGCGTTAAGTTTAACCTTGGTTCGAGTCTAGGTTTGACTATGCGGAGTCTAGGTCGTATATATATTCGGAACCTAGGCTTGACCTTACGGAACTTAGACTTGGCCGAAGGGGTATTAGACCCGATCATTCGTCGCGTAGGTTGACCTTGGTTGATGGAGTATGTGACTTAAGTAGAGTGACATACCGTGTGTATGTTCCGCGGTATACTTACGATGCTACTCCGCTTAAGAAGCCTTAAGATGTACATTTCTTAGGCACTGTATTTCTATTCTTTCCTATGATCTATCCTCATCGATGTCGGATTGTGTTTTCTTTTACCACGGTTACACGAGCAGAGAGAGAGAGAGCTGCGGCTAGAGGTGCGGTCAGAACGAGATCGTCATGAACGAGGACTGACCAGGGCGTAATTCTGGTGACACGATTGCATTGATATATCGTTTTATTATGTTTTTCGTTGATGTGAGCATTTTGATGCGTTGTTTTACTAAGATTTCTTGTTGACGCAAGAGCAGATCCACACCAGATGATCATGCCACCGCTAGAGGCCAGCCAGAATGTGATAACTATTAATGTACCGTCTATTCTTAATGATTGAGGCATTGTATATCATGCGGACGGATGAGCCGGCTGTTGCTGCGACTGACGAGATATCACCCCCGATGTTTGAAGATATTTGTCACGCCCCACTTTCTAGTATACGGGCAGAGAACGCGACGAGGCCGCTACGTATTTACTCAGAAGTAAATACACTAAGCGTAACTAAGCAATATAAAAGAAATGTACACAAGAGACAAATGTAAAGAACAACAACTTTATTTTCTTTTGTACACTGCATGGAAAAGTAAATACATCTGAATGAAAACAATGCCTAAACAGTGGCATAATAGAAATGGAAAGTACTGAAATGAAATAGGTACAAGTGGCTACAGCTCGGGGTCTTCGGTGTAATGCTCAAGGGCCTGCTCCGAATGCTCCTGAATGGTCTTGTGCTCTAGTGCTTCCGATCCACCTGACAACATTCAAAGAAGAAAGAGAAGGAATGTCGTCAGCGAACAATCGCTCGGTAAGTCCTAAAGATAAGGGAGAAGTAGAATAGGCAGAGAGGGAGAGAGTATAGCTTTTCAAGTTGTATTATTTTGTTATACTGTTGTATTTAGTGTTAATGATGTTGTTAACGTAAGTTCAAGGGTGAATGTTAGCCAATCTTAAGAGTGTTCTCGAACCCAACAGGCTGTAATTCAGGGGTAGGGAACCACAGGCCCGAATCAAATGTTAGTAACGGGACTTCAACCTAGTGTTGAAGTATTCCAAACTCAACAGGCTGTAATCCAGGAGCATGGAAATACGGGACCTCATGATAACTTGCTTGTGTTAGTAGACATGGATTCATGATCTAGTGGGACTCTTGAGATTCCATTGGATTCACGCATGAATTATCCCAATACCCCGTGTATTTATTGTATTGATAGTAATGATTGTACTGATGGTATTGTATTGTATTGTATTGTATTGTCTTGAAAATTGAATTGTATATATGACTTGCCGAAACCATTATATCAGTAAATGGGTATAACTGGAAAATCATGGATGTAGCTGGAGAATCATATAAATGGAAGTATATCTATGGTTCGGTTCAGTCAATATAGATTGAATAGTTTGAATATGGATTCATGGATTCATGTTGAATTGTAGTTTGTAGATTGTACTTGAATCATATTCAAGTCAGATTGATTATAATGAGACTCAGTCTGAGTGAGAACAATTAGAAAAGAAATTGAATCCTGAATTAAGTTTTGATATTATCGGTAACTGCTGCACATGGGCGGCAGGATTTGTGTCTTTTTCAAAGACGATTACCGTGTTGATAACACCTTTTGTTAAATTTTCTACCTTAAATAGGCAAGCACCCTCTTCTCCGGCTCCCTGAGGCTCAGGAGATTGGTCCCGCTTAAACCTATGTTTACTAGGGTCATTAGGGTAATTTATAAAACTTGAGGGGGTTTTATGTAAAAATAATTTTGTATAATTTACAAAATACACCTCAAGTATTTAATTATCGTCTTTAGAGTTTTCATAGCTGTAGATTTTATATTTGTGACATTTCTAGTGAATAAACCTATTTTCATAATATAGAGTATTTAATTGTAATATTGAACTTGTATGGAAATTCATGGTATTTTCATGTAAAGCGATTATTTTGATTTAGAAAAGTTGGAATATTTATTTTATATCAAAAATAGATATTTTGATAATATATATATTTTTTATTTAAAATAGTTTTAATTTATTATTTTCTAGAAATCTAATTTTCTTAAGATATTTGTATTTTAAATCTTTCGAGACCGAATGCTCCTTGCGGAGGTCTGCATCTCGCACTACTAAGCCCGAAGATGTGCGATAATCTACACCATCCTGAACGGGTTCCCCAAATGGGTTGTAGCGGCGCTTTGCAAAGATTTGTAAAAATACGTAATCTTGTAGAAAACGGTTTTTATAACTTATAGGTAGTTTTGTGTAAAACGGTATTTTCCGAATCTATATTTCCCAAAGGTATTCTGCTATGTTGCATATGAGTATTGTGAAGAGGTAGGTCGTTACCTCGTGCTCTATCTAAAGGTATAGCAAGATTAATGATGTTTAACGTCAAAACTGAACTATATGGTATTTTACTGAAAAAGTACGATAAAAATTGCAATAGGAAATATTTTAGTATGAAACTTGTTCAATATGTTTTGTTAATATTTAATAGTCAACATTTAAGGGTTTGGTATGTTTGTATTTAATAAAATGTGGAATTTTTACGAAGAACCGAATCGGAAGTCGGATTAACTCCGATTCCGTCGGGTTTTAGAAATACGAGTTTTGAGAATAGAAAAGAGGAGAGGGAGGAGGGACTTACGGGTTTAGAGTCAAGATAAGAGGGAGAGGAAGCGGTACAAGGCTCCGGTGCATCGTTTCGTCGCCGGGAGATCCTAGGGTCGTCGTCGGAATTTCGCCCTTTGCTAACTCTACTTGTACACAAAAGTTCTAGGGATTTTCTTGAGAGTTTTGGACAAAAATTTGAAGTGAGGAGGGTGTGTTTTGGAGTGGTATTTATAGGGTAATCTAGGGTTTAGGGTAGATGAAAGGTTGTATTGAAAATTGTATTAAAAATGTATTAAAAATATAGTTTAATAGGGTTTTAAAGAGCTCTCTGTTAAGGTGCAGGTAATTTAAAGTGTACAGGGGTTTAGGGAAGACCAAGAGGCAGAGAAGTCGTGAAGACCAACTCGGATTTTGTCTTAGTTCACCCGGCCCCGCCGGCCGAGTCGCCGTCCCGAGTTGGCCGAGTCGGCTCGCTGCCACGTGTCCCTCGTCGATAGGTCTACCCCTCGGGCCAGTTTGTTTTATATGTGACTTTTGGTTTTTACGAGTTATGCACGTGTAGGCTCTTGGGCTTCTAAAAATTTAAAAGAAAATATTATTAAAAAATAATGTGGGTGATGGGATTTGAACTCTGGTGTTTTGGTTCAGCAGTGCAAGGTCTTACCAATGAGCTACAAGCTCCTTCTTTCTATTAAAAAGCAAAACAAATTTATAACTTGTGCTCAGGCAAAAGCACCCCTTTCTGTATTTTGAAAAAAAAATTGTACAGAAAGTTGTATAGAAAGTTTAGGGTTGTTACACTATTGCAGCATGAGTTTATACTTAGGGATATTATAGAAGATCATTAGTCACCCTTGGATAAGACTAGGACCTTTGTTCGTTTGGATACTCCGATGCGAGATCATAAGATTGACAAACTTCAGCTAGATATGGACCTCACACAGGCATGAAGTGAGTCGATCGAGACAGGACGAGCGTAAGCGCATCACTTCGATGATTTGGACGAGTTCCCGAGAATGTAATTGGCCATATGCCAACTACAGGTTATTTGAGATGTCGAGTTCGTAGCTTCGGAAAGGTGTAACGTTTTGAAAATCGTTTCGGTAAAATTTCGAAAAAATCGGTAAAATAAGGGGGTTTTCTGTAAAAAGTCAAAATGCAAATATCTTATTATAAAAATTAAATATACATATTCTAGCTATATAATTGCTAGTATTTGGTGTTTATTGAGCCACTGGTGAAATTTCAAATTTTCTGGAAAAAAATTATTTTATTATTATTTTAAGCCGTCACTAATACATTTAATTAGGGAAAATTACAAATTGGAATGAGTTGAAACAAATTTTGTGCATCATAAAACATTAAATAAAATTTTATCATGTGATTTTTGAAATGAAATCGTTTGCCAAAACGGTTTAGAAAATATTGAAGAAAAAGGCTTATTTTGTGAAAATAAAAGGGTTTTGGTGCATATTGTATTGGTGTTTGGTGTTCATTGCTCCACACACACACCCTCTCTCCTCACCCACTCACATGGCCGGCCCCACCACCACATGACAGCAGCCCTCCCTCCCTCTTCATAATTCCCATCACATTCTCTCATCATTTAATAGAAAAAGGGAATTGTAAAAAGGGTGTAATGAAGGGTTTATTTGAAAAGATGCATTAAATAAGGTGGTTCTACACATACACCCATATTTCCACTCTCTTTCTCTCTCCCATTTCCTGCAACATGGCCGAGCCTCCTCCATGATCAGCCCAAAAAAATTCTCCTCCTCATTTTGGCTCAAAAATCTTCTCATTTCCATTAAAATGCTTCCAAATTACCACTAATTCCTAGTTAACTCCTAACCCTTTATTTCCTTGGCCAATCAAATGTGGATCTTGGGCAATGAAGCTAGATTTGGGAGGCTAAGTTTCTTGTAGATCTACAAAATTGTGAGGTATAAATCACAACCCATGTTTTCATTGTTGATAAATTATCTAAATCTAGCCTAATTAGGCATTATTGTGGTTTAATTTCTAGATTTGGAAATTCTAAGAGAAGGGTTTGAATTTAATTAGGGTTTTTATCATTAGTTTATGATTTTAATATGGAGATTAACATGTTAATTGAATGCTAAAACTAATCTATTTGCTAGTTTGCAATTTGTTAATTTAAATTTGTAATAATTATATATATTGCAAACTAGGTTTTTAAAATATATGTATTTTGGTGAGATAAAAATTTCAATTAGTTTTTCACGACATCATTAACATTATAATGAGTGGTTTAATATCTTAGGTTATGCAAAACTAAGCTTAATGGTTGAATTGTGAATTTTGCTTTAAAAAGTGTTAAAAATTGATATTTTTGCAAACTAGGATTTTGGAATTTATGCAAATTGATAAGAATAAATTATAGAAATGGTTTGTATGAATTAGTTATGATATTTAGTGGATATTGTGGCCGCTAGTTTTGTTTAAAACATCTAGTTTTGTACTAACACGGGAAATTTTGCTTGCTGGTTTTTCGGAAAAACGGCTTTTAAAGTGAATTTGGGGTTTTTGTGAGTTTTAACCTATTTTATATTAAAATTAGTGTTCGTGAATGTGCAAATGAGTGTATTTGGGTTTTTCTCGATGGTCTGGCGTTTGTACGCCGATGTCGAGGGTTTTTGGGTTGATTTGTGGAAGCAACCATAGGTTTTGACCTATGTGGGATTCGTGTGTCGTTTTGGTCATGAGTCGGATTTTAATGCGATACGATGCGTTGTGATATGTAGGTACCCCCATGTGGACTTCGAGACGACAAGCAAGCGCGTGGCGACGTCGGCACCGGCGAGCGAGGACCAGGTGAGTAGATTTATATCTATGGGGAGAAGTCGGGTGGATGGCGTATAGCACCCCCGCAGTCCGTGGTGATGTATACGGATGCGTATACACACCAACAATTTATGATATGTTGTTAGGATTTATTGTTGATGATTTAAGATGGATATTGGTGTTGGATTGGTGCATGGTTACGAAACCTTATGTAGTGGGTGCACTACACTTACACATACGCACACACAAACTTGCATACATTACTTTCTTGTGCGTAGATGGGGATGCGTATATATGTATATATGCGTGGGTATGGGACTATGCATATATACATTCATATACACATGCATGGATAATGAGGATAGTACTTGGGATTTATGATGAGTAGATGAGATTTGATTTGAGGCCGTGAGATCGGTGATATGGCAGGGTTCGTATTTGAGATACGACATGACGTTGTAGCGGGTCTTTGACGTAGTGTTTCACACACGTGCATGCTTACTTAGGCGGTATCAGTATTGTACTAGACGTAGATCAGTATCCCGATCATGATATTGATAAAGAGGATACCAGATGAATAGTATAATGAATGTGATATTGACCCGTACCCAGATTTGGGATGCCGTACGACGGATTTACGTACGAGCTAAATATTGATGATTGATCCGCACTCTTGACTTGGGATTCCTGATTATAGATATGGTATCAGATATGATATTATTGAGGCGGGATCACCGACTATACATATACAGGTATGTATATGTATCGACTCAGATGATAGGCGGTTTCCTTACCTGTAGTTCAGCCGTATAGTTTAGTGTAATTGTTAGACTAGATTAGATTTCTTACCTTTTGCAAAAACTAACGAATCGTGGGTATTTTAAAAGACAGCCTAAGGGATCCTACGGATATTTCAAAAGACGTATCTTTTTATAAAAACACCGTAGCCCCTATTTTCAAAACCCCATGATTCCTGTTATTTCAAAAGGGCACCATTTGTAGGATTTATATTAGGGTAATGCAGTTTAGTTATCGTTGTGTCTTGTATTCCGTTCATTATTGTTGTTCGCTCCGCATCGCATACTTATGTTATAATTTCTTATTGCATTGTTGATATCATATTGTTTGGACACCAGCACCATTACCGATGATGCGTATGTACCACGTACACTTACTTGCCGGCTCACACACATCTTCATCGGTAATTGCCATGTCACGTACACCTTAGGAAATATTATTGCTTAACTTAGCTTGATAGCCAGTAGTATGACATAATATTAGTGTACATACCTTATATGCCAGCTTAGATATTGTAGTTATTACTTGTCGCTTCATGCATACTGTTATTCATTCTCATGCTTATATTCATGGTTTTACAAGCTATTGATGATTCGGATTTCCATGATATTTTCTGGATTTGGAGGAAAACCGCAAAACATATATAAACTGCTTTCTCTCTTTTTAAATAAAAAGTGCGGTTTTTCCCATGATGTATGAGTCGTCCACCATGAGTTTGCTGATGGATTTCGAGACCCGATTCGAGGAGACGGATGAACCGTTTCGGGTACATGGTGGACCCGGTAGGGTACATGGTGGACCCGGTAAGGTACCCCGGGGCAAGAAGCGCGTGATGATAACGATGTGAGCCTGGCAGGGGAGCACTACCTACCGGTGATTTTACCCGACGCGTCGGATATCCGGAGGATACCGTCGTGGTCTTGAGATGGATGGTAGGGGCCGGTCTGGACTGACGGCGCCCTAGATATTGTGATTGAGACACAGAGATATCGAGATATTGGGATTTTGTTTTGTGCCGATACTAGGCACTGTTTTATGCTGATTTCATTATGATACCTCATTTTAAAAATACAAAGGAAATCTCACTAAATTATGAAAAAAGTTCTTCGTTTACATGTATTCTATTTTCATGCATTCATACCTCATTCATATGATATATTGCTACCTGAGGCACTGACACGGGCACATGAGATTACACTCGGGTTAGATATTTACCCTAGTCATTGTTATAGGCTGCATGTTTTATATATTTGAGTATATATTATGATCGTTGACCTAGGATTGTGTTGTTCATGTGGTTTCTGTTCGTAGATGTTTTTCTATTCACGAGTTGGCAACTCAACCCCGTTGTGCCCCAGTTTCTTGCAGGTTTGCCATACAGGTTTCATTACGGCTTGCTGGCACTGCTCCTTTCGGGTGACTTGCTAGTAGGTGGGTTTATTGGTATCGTACCCATCATATTACTTTGTATAATATTATTCAGTTGTATCTAGTAAATTCCATCAACCAAACATGTAATTATTTCAGAGATAGAGACCAGTGTCGTTTATTCTTTCGACCTTAGAGTCGCGCGTTGTATTTCTGTGGATTTCATGTTGTTTTGAGTTTCCTTTTGAATTTTGATCCTCGCCGTTGGCGTTGTATATTATATTGCTTGTGTGGTTGTGACCGTCGATTGACGAAGAGCTAGCTCCCTCTTGGAGATGCCTTTTTATTGATTTCGTATACTATTCATGTTGTATCCCGTTTGGGGGCCAGTATTTAGAAAGGAGACTCTGCCGAAATTTTCAGTAAATTTTGATGTTCTTAAAAACCGCATAATTCGGCTTATGCTATTAAAACTACTTGTTTTAAATTGGTTTTCCTTCACTCTACTACTTTTCTTGGTTTGGATTTCTCGGTTTTCGGCTTACTTAGATTACGTACGCCTCGAGACGTTTTGTAGTTTAAGTGCCGGTCATGTTCCATCTTTTGGGACGTGACAAAAGGAGACTCTAGTTACGAGTGCATCCGTTTGGAGCGCAGTCCACACGGTTATGAAGAGATGATTCCGAATTGGTCCACGTTGAAGAAAAGCGGAGCAAGAGGTCCGTACGAGATCTTGACGAGATGACGTTCCCCTCCGTTGATATCAGATGCTGGATGCCTATGCAGAGGCGGTGAATGCAGCCATAATTCCAGAGAAAGTCATAAAGAGAATGTAGCTGTCCCGGAGCAAGAAATGGATTTGGTAAAGGGTGATAACTTCTGGGTAGTTCGGCAGAGATGAGATTTGCGAGAGACCCCGACAGGATCTTTCTTGAATACTATACGAGAAGACTTGGATCCAGGATCGGTCATATGATGCACACTCAGTGGGCCAAAGGTTTCCATCATTGAAAAGATACATTACGAGTGACCATGCTAATTAGTGTCACGACCCGAAAGAGCACGTGACTGGCCCTTGAACCATATGAAGTCTATAGGACTCCATCTGATCCAAGTAAGCCAAAAGCCCAGAAATCTAAAACCATTATAAGGAGTAAATAAAGAAAACTGGTTTTTAATAAGTAAAGAAACATGTTTTGAAATCAAGCTTTTAAATAACTAAGCGGAATATGCATTGTTAAAATGTGTAGTCTTTTCTGAAAAACTCAGCAGAGTTTCCTTTGTAAAAACTGGCCCCGAATGGGGTACAACAAGAATAATATATATGCAGTGATAAAAGGCATCCCCAAGCGGGAGCTAGCTCTTCGTCAATCGACGGTCACAACCACGCAAGCAATATAATATACAACGTCGAGGGGCGAGGATCAAAACTCAGAAAGAACTCAAAACAGCATGAAAACCGTAATACTACAACGTGCGACTCTAAGGTCGAAATAATACATAACTGATTTTCTAAGTCTGAAACAATATACAAGCTTTGGTTGATGGAATTTCTAGATACAATGAATAATAAATTTACAATGGTGGTTCTGATACAAAGAATCCACCTACCCAAGCAAGTCACCCATATAGAAGCAGTGTGCCAGAAAAGCCGCTATGGAATCTGTACGGCAAGAACCTACAAGAACTGTGGCACAACGGAGGTGAGTTCCAACTCGTGAATAGAGAATATCTATAAGCAGAGATCGAATATATGACCAATCCTAGGTCAATACAATCTGATATAAATAAACCTCAATATGAATAAGTCTGCAGCATGCTAAACTGGCAATGTAATTTCTATACATGAGTGTAGTGCCAAGTGCTCGTGCCAGTGTCTCAGGTGATAGCATATCATAAATATGAGGTAAAATCAGTGTAATCAAATCTGCATGTACGTGGATCCAGTCCACTCGTCACCCAATAACAATAACCATCATGCATGTAAATATCATCAGCATATGCATGGAAATATGAGGATATAACCAAAAGCATGGAACCTGAGTGCCTAGCATCGACACTCGAAAACATCATGAAAACCCGTGCCTAGCATCGGCACGTAAAATCCTCATATATCGGGCATCCGTTTGTCCGGGTCAGCCCACTCTCTCATATATCGGGCATTCGTCAGTCCGGGTTAGCCCACTCTCTCATACATCGGGCATCCGTCAGTCCGGGTCAGCCCACTCTCTCATACATCGGGTATCCGTCAGTCCGGGTCAGCCCACTCTCTCATACATCGGGCCCCACCATGTACCTTCATACGGCACCACTTCTCGTATGGAGTATAAAATCAGGACCGATAAATCTCATGGTGGCAGCACAAATATCATATCAAGGGAAACCAGGTTTTTCAAAAAAGTACATACCTTGCTTTGAAATTATCCACGGTTCCCAAATCCAGAAATATCATGAAAATGAATATCTCGATGCGTATAATCAGAAAGCATGATGTATGTGACATATTAATGAAATGCAAGTACAACAGGATATCATGCAACATGGAATATTAGTATGCACATACAAGGTCCTATCCTGATGCAATAATACTACTGTGTAGTGACATGGCAATTATCGATGATGAAGTGTGTGAGCCGGCAACAAGTGTACGTGGAACATACGCATCATCGATAATGGTGCTGGTGTCCTAGCAGCATGACTCTAATATATCAACAACACAAGCGATGCAATGTAAGTAGAATGAGTATGCGGAATCGAATAATCAACGCAACAGTAAAGAATCTACCTCAATAAATATATCATGCAGCCTTGACATTTGAAACAAGACGAATCGGGTTTTTAATAAAATAAGGGCTACGGTGTTTTAAGAAAAGATGCTTCGTTTGAAAATACCCGTAGAATCATTTTTTCCTATCTTTAAAATATCCCCGATTCGTTAGTTTTGCAATAGGTATGACTCGGGTCTAGTCCAATGTCTACTAAGCCAAGTCCATCAGGAGGGGTATGGAAACCATCTAAATCTGAGTCGATATATATATAAGTATAATAGTCAGTAATCCCGCCTCAATAGTATCACAAACGATATAACATCCTCGAGTCATGAGCACGGATCTATCATCAAGGTAGGCTCGTATGGTAAATCGTCGTACGGCATCCCAATAGCTGGGTACAGGTCAATATCACACTCATCTCATCACATATCAGGTATCACTACCATCATATCACAAAATCTAGGGTACAGATCTAAGTATAGTACAATCGATACCATCTACATAGGTATGAATGCGGGGTAACACACATGCCCAAAAGCCCGCTAAACCATTATGTCGTATCTCAAATACGAACTCTGTCATATCGCCGAATCTCACGGCCTCAATCAAATCACATCGACTCATCTCAATCCCACGTATCATACTCAAATCCCGTATATGAACACATAGTCCCATACCCATGTGTAGATATACACACCTCCAAATGCGCACAGATAAAGGAAAGAATGTATGCAAGTATATGTGTACGTGTATTGTTGGGGTGCAACCACTACTCTAGGGTTTCTCACTATACTAAACCAACACATCCTTATCATCCATAATCCATTATTACCATCAATAAACTTAAACAACACATAATAAATATACGTGTGTATACGTATTCGTATACATCACCACGGACCGCGGGGGTGCTATACGCCATCCACCCGACTTCCCCCGTAGATATAAATCTACTCACCTTGCGTCTTTATCTGTTCACGTCGCCACCCGTTTGCTTGTCGTCCCGAAGTCTTCATGGGGTACCTACACATTAACGTATCGCAAATGCGTATCAAAACCAATTCAAAACTAAAACGGCATACGAAACCCCAAAACGATACGCTATGTTCTATAGGTTAGAACCTATGGACAACGCCTTCCAAAACCATCAACAACCCTCGATATCGTCGTATGAACGCCAAGTAGTCGAGGTAAAACACCATACCCAAATTCAGAATTATAAATACGGAATAAGGAAACACGAATCCAAAACAACAATTAAGAAAATAGGCTCCAGATTTCACCCTAGGTCAAATTAGACAAATCTATACATGCCAGGGGTCTAAACTACAGATAAGGGAACACCAAAAGCAAAACGAGCTAATATGGGGTAGGTCTGGCCACAAATTGCGGCCAAACAGAATAAATCTGCGGCCGGGAATATGAGTTAGGGGCTGGGGTCTTGTGTGGTGATTCTACAGTGCCTGCACATCTCACTGTCCAATCAATTTAATTTTCAGAGTCTCGGGGTAAAAGCAGATTCAATGTAACCATCACTGATTCACAGTTTTTCCCTGACATCGTCTCATAAATCCGTATTCTGTGTTCTATTCTCTAGTTTGATCCAAAATAACATCACACCAGGGGTTCTAAAGTCACCAAAATCCTCAATTTCACTCTTGATTTCAGATCCACCATAAACCCTAACTTGAATTTCCCAAAGTTCCTCAAAACACACAATATCGACAAGAAACTAGTATGGATGCATAAGAAATCGAAATACTATACTAATGGTGCAGAATTTACCTCCTTTGGCAACTCAAGAATTTTCTTGAGTTGCTCAAAGTCCTCAAAATCCACTCTTTCTTGGTCCGATGTGTTTGTCTCGAGCTCGTGCACCTTTTTTGTGAAAGGAAATTGGTGTTTTGAGTTTGTTTTGGAGATGAAGTAGGGTGTTTTGTGGAGGGGAGGAAAGAGGGAAGCAGCAACAGCTGAGCAAGAGGGAGAAGAGGAGAGAAAATGAAGAAGAGGATGAAGTGAGACTAAGTCATGAGAACCCCTTACCTTTCTCTCTCTCTCCCACCTACTACACCATTATTCTAATCAAATTCTTTTCTTTTTCTAAAACCTTCTCACTCAAATAGTAAACCCAAAGTAAAGCCATGGTAATAAAAATGTAACACAATTGCACAAAAATGCCAAAAATCCGATTAGCGATTTTTAATCGCGATTAGCGCTAAATTAGCATATAACTAATCATAAAAACCTAAAAATGACATAATTCCATAAAATACCCTATTTTAGAATTTTCCCCCATTTATTGTATTTAATTATACCGGAATATTAAAATATTCATTAGAATAATATTAAATTATAAAACTTCCCAAAAATAATATTTTATTATTTTGAAACGTTACAATCTACGCCCTTAAAGAAATTCGGTTCCCGAATTTAAATTTAAACCCCCAAATACTAAAACATTTCAGTAAAAATCCAATTTGTCGGGGTTCCGAAAACATCAATACATAGAGAATATCATAAAAATGTACTGCTCTATTAGAAATCAATCCCCAAAAATGTATATATAAAAATATCCTATGCGTCTGGTGTGCAAGGAATCCAAAATCCATATATGTGTCATACAGGTGCATAAAATAACATCTAAGTGCAACTGGTGTGCACGGAACATCTGTCATAGGCAACGTGTGTTCCTGACAGCAAAATCAGGTGCATATGACATGCACGAAGAATCCCGATTTAGTGCATCTAGCGTGCACCAAAATCGTATATCAAAACACTAAAATTGCATGAAAACTATGCTGGAAGTGTACATCAAATCACTGCATAAGATAGGCGTGAAATCACAATCAATACCTCAAATGTAATAACTATGCACAAAATATAAATACCCAGTGGGTGCATGAAAACAAATATCATGAAACTCAACCATCAAGAATAAATCATACAAACAGAACGCCCAAAATACCGAAATCCAAGATGACGGATATGTGATAACCGAATCACAAAATCACAAATCATAAATACCGTCGTCGGTAGTTCCTCCTTCAAAGTCGATAAGGTGTCGGTGCATCCAATACTAGCAGCGCAAGATATCTACTTGCCTCTTTCTCCCGGTCTGGCGTCCTCTGTCTCTGGATCCTTATCTTCTCTGCGGATTACCTATCTCGCAATCAATCGACTCATCAGCCCTGTCAGGTGTGCAAACGGGGACGATTCCGTTCTGGCACTTCTCTGGTCATCTCTTGGTCAATCATCATGACTACTCGTAAAGCGGCATGTCACTGGCGTCGGCCTCTGGCTCTCTGAATACACATGACATATTTGATCCTGGGTGCAAATATCATTGCAGAAGTGTCCTGGAAGGAATCCGGCTCAGGGTCTCTTCCGATCTTGCCTATGCCGAACTGTACGGAGGCTGGTACTCTTGTATAATCTCTTCTCGCTCGATGGGCATTTGTGTCCTCAGCACAACATTTCTCGGAAACTGGTCGCCTCCCAACGCCTCTGTAAGCATATCAGGTCTCCGGTCTCGACGGAAAGTAATGACAGCTCGTCAGCGTCTCGCACGAACCTCTTGTCCCGCTTATCTGTATCATCGTCCACTTCGACGTCATGTCTCTATCTGCGCACTGCAATGCTCTCGGCTACGGTCAATCCAAAGTCTCTCTCAAATCTCCTTTCTGCCGAATTGCCCGGAAGTCATCGTCCTTTACTGAAGCTAATTCTTGTTCTGGAACGGCTACATACTCATCGCGCCTTTTTCTGGAAGATATATCCATAAGCAATGCCTCTGCGTGCATATCGCATCTCTGATGTCAGCGGAGTGGAACGTCATCTCGTCGAACTCTCTTGCGAACTCTTTACTTCACTCTTCTGTATGTGCGCGGTGGTGCCGGTTTCTAGTTGTTAGAAAATTTTCGTTTCCGCATTCCGGCATCGGATTGAGGGCCGGGGCGCCGCCGTGCACTTACAGTGGTATCAGAGCCACGCCATTAACCTAGTCTAGCTTGCTCTAACGTGTTTACAAATTCGATCGAACGGATTTTCAAAAAACCGTATTTCCATGTCGTAGTTTCTGTCGAATTTTTCTGTGCTCTAAAAATTATTTGGTACATTGGAAAATTACGTGCAGGGTTTTCTATGAATTCTGTGAAAATTTTGTACGCTGATCTTACTGTAGCGCGGCGGTTTAGCTGCCAAAACCATGTTTTGGCCGCGGAACCGCCGCCGTTTTGTGGCCAAACCGTACCAAATTTCTACAGTGGTTTACTGACATGGAAATAGGGTTTCTGGTGTATTCTTTTTGGGCCCAGATGTTTTTGAGTGCTACAGTTGTGCTTGGGGCCCACTTCGGAAAATTCAGTCGATCGAAAATTTTAAACATGTTAGTTCACTGTAACATTTCCAAAATAATAAAATATTATTTTAAGGAATTTTTATAATTTAATATTATTTTATTGATTATTTTAATATTAAATTAATATTTAAATGCAAATAAATGGAGAAAAATTACGGAAAATTATGGAAAATTCTAAAATGGGTTAATTATTGGAATTTTGACATTTTTAGGTTGTTGTGATCATTTTGACACTAATTTAGTGCTAATCGCGATTAAAATCGCTAATCGGGTTTTTTGGCAATTTTGTGCAAAACTTGCACATACCACTTTTTCTCACACTTATGCATTTTCTTTCATGATATTTGGGGAACCACTATTCTTGTGAGAAGGTATTTGAGAGAAAAGAAAAGGGAAAAAGAAAAGAAAAGAAAAGAAATTAGAGTGAGGGTAGGTGAGAGAGAGGATGGGCATTGTTGACTACCACCCTTAGCCATTTCTCCCATCATTTTCTTCCCTCTTCCTCCTCCTCCTACTGCTGAACCTGCACCCCATTCCCTCCCCTCTTCAAAGCCTAAAAACATCTCAAAAACAACCCCAAAACCCTAGGTCCGTTTCATTAAAAGTGTGCACGAGCCCGAGATCTACAAGATGGACTAGGAAAGTTGCTGTTTTGGTGCTGTGGGAAGATTCTTGAGTCTCTTTTGAGGTAATTCTTTCACAAATATTGTAGTATTTCAAGTGATTTAGCCTCTTTTAAAGTTTGATGTCGATATCGGGTGAATTGTGGATATTTGGACAAAATTAGAGGAGATGAGAGTAATGTTGAGTTTTGACCTTGCAATTGAGTTTAGAGAGTGACCTTAGACCCTAATTGACCAATTCCCTGCCCTAAAACAACCTGAAACCCAAAAATACGGAATTACGGGACTTTCATGTCGGTTTGTGAGCGTTTAGAGTGTGCAGGGAAATCTGGAACACACTGGGACTGTTTCAGGCAAATTCAACAATACCAGGGACCAAATTGAGACCATTGGAGGCCACCCTGACCAAACGGACCCCATTGGGCATAGGGGGGCCGGCGAGGCCGGTTTTGGGAGTGTTGTGGCCGGCCAAGTGAAGGTGGAATGCTTCGGGGTTGGTCCAGTAGCTCAAATACATCATATATAGCACCCTAGAGTTGTTGATTTGCCCTGATTTGGCCTGAGACGAAATCTGGGATCGTTTTCATGGGTTGCTGCCTTAAATTCAGTATTTGGTTTTGCGTATTTTGATTTGGTGATTTTGGTATTTGTGTGTTATCTCGATCGTGTGACGTTTATACGTCTATATCGAGTGATTCCGGGTTGTTTTGCGAAGGCTAGCCATAGGTTCTAACCTATAGGCCTTTTCGCGTATCGTGTTGGTTTTAGCGTGTCGTTTTGGATTTAGTGTGTCGTTTCAAGTGTTGATTTGGTTTTGATGCGATGCGATACGTGTGATTCATGTAGGTACACCGCGACGATCCGAGGCGATGCGGAAGATAACGGAGACATCGACACCGACACGCAGGATACAGGTGAGTAGATTATATCTACAGGGGGAAGTCGGGTGGATGGCGTATAGCACCCCCGCAGTCCGTAATTAGTATTATGTAGTATATTTATGTGTGTGATAGCTTTAGTGTGTCTTGGTTAGTTAGGGGTAGAAATGACCAGCATAGCTCCTAGTTGCGAACCATAGGATAGATTTGCACCCACACGTATACACTTGTGTGTTTCTTATACTTGCACTGTGTTTGATGATATGGGATGACTTTGGAGATGAGTCGATGGTGTGGGCTTGTGCCGTGAGATCGGTGATTTGATACGATTCATATGTGGGATATGACTTGTGTTTCTTGCGGGCTTGGGATATGTGTTTACCC
Source organism: Agapanthus africanus (assembly GCA_030015575.1). Lineage (NCBI taxonomy): Eukaryota > Viridiplantae > Streptophyta > Magnoliopsida > Asparagales > Amaryllidaceae > Agapanthus > Agapanthus africanus. The sequence goes on along the minus strand of JASDDO010000012.1, from coordinate 325,371,665 downwards.
CCACATGCATACTTCATTGATGGTATCGATTGTACTAGACACAGAGTAGTACCCCAGACTTTTGATCTGATGATAGTGATACCTATTTTGTGATGAGACAGTGAGATGTTGAACCCTACCCAGCTATTGGGGATGCCGTACGATGATTTACCATATGAGCCGATATTGATGATAGATCCGCACTCATAACTCGAGGATATCTTACGATATGACATTGAGGCGGGATCACCGACTATATATCTATATATATATATATCGACTCAGATGTTAGGCGGTTTCTTTACCTATAGTTCAGCCGTATAGTTAGTGTAGTTGTTAGAGTAGATTTGACTTCTTACCTATTTCAAAAACTGACGAATCGTGGGTATTTTTAAAGACAGCTCAAGGGAATCTACGGATATTTCAAAAACGACGTATCTTTTCATAAAAACACCGTAGCCCCTATTTTCAAAACCCCATGATTCGTGTTTTTTCAAAAGGCACCAATTGTAGGACTTATGTTAGATTAATGCAGATTAGTTTTAGTTACGTCCAGTTTCAGCTCCCACTCCCTTTTTGTGGTTCGCTTTGCATCGCATTTTTTATACTATGTTTCATACTCCAGTATTAATATCATGCTGATAGGACACCAGCACCATTACCGATGATGCGTATGTACCACGTACACTTACTTGCCGGCTCACACACATCTTCATCGGTAATTGCCATGTCACGTACACCTTAAAATATATATTATTGCTTGACATAGCCTTTTTGCTAGTAGTTTAGACATTGTAGTTATTACCTGCTACTTCCTGCATACTATTATTCATTGTTATGCCGCATTCATGGATTCTCATGCATATATTCACTATTTTGCATGCTATTGAAGTTTGGATTTGGATTTCTATGAGATTTTCTGGATTTGGAGGAAAACCGCAAAAACACAAATAAACATTTCCTCTCTCTCTTTTAAAATAAAAGGTGCGGTTTTCCCATGATGTATGAGTCGTCCACCATGAGTTTGCTGATGGATTTGGAAACCCGATTCGAGGAGACGGATGAACCGTTTCGGGTACATGGTGGACCCGGTACGGTACCCCGGGGCAAGAGGAATGTGGTGATGACGTTGAGCCTGGCAGGGGAGTACTACCTACCGGTGATTTTACCCGACGCGTCGGATATCCGGAGGATACCGTCGTGGTCTGAGATTTATGGTAGGGGCCGGTCTGGACTGACGGCGCCCTAGATATTGTGGCTGAGACCTTGAGATATCAGGATATTGGGATTTCGTTTGTGCCGATGCTAGGCACAGTTTTATGCTGATTTCATTGTGGTACCTTATTTTTAAAATACAGGGGAAATCTCACTAAAGTATGAAAACAGTTGTTTCAAGTGAATGTATTCTGTTTTCACGCATTCATATCTCATTCATATGCTATATTGTTATCTGAGGCACTGACACAGACACATGAGATTGCACTCGGGTTAGATATTTACCCTAGCCTTGCTACAGGCTGCATGTTTTATATTGAGGATTTTCTATACTGATCGTATTGACCTAGGATTATGTCTTGCATTCGGTTTCTGCTTGTAGATGTTTCTATTCACGAGTTGGCAACTCACCCCCGTTGTGCCACAGTTCTTGCAGGTTCTGCCGTACAGGTTCCAGTGCGGCATTTCTGGCACACTTTATTCTTGCGGGTGATTTGCTTTGGTAGGTGGATTCTTTCGTATCAAGAATCACCATTTTATTCATGTATTTCATTGTATCTAGAAATTGTCCATCAACCAAAACTTGTATATTCTTTCAGACTTAGAGACAGTGTTGTATTATTCGACCTTAGAGTCGCGCTTAGTTGTACTACGGATTTCCTTGTTGCTTTTGAGCTTTCTTTTGGATTTGATCCTCGCCACTTGGCGTTGTATATTATCATATCATTGTGTGGTTATGACCGTCGATTGACAAAGAGCTAGCTCCCGCTTGGGGATGCCTTATCATTGTTTATATTGTTATCCATGTTGTACCCCATTCGGGGCCCGTTTTACAAAGGAAACTCTGCCGAAATTTTTAGAAAGGACTGTACTGTTTTTAAATGCATATTCGGCTTAGTTATTTAAAAACCTTGATTTCAAACCTGTATTTCTTCACTTCTTTAAAACCAGTTTTCCTTACTTATTCTTAAAAATGGTTTTAGATTTCTGGGCTTTTGGCTTACTTGGATCAGATGGAGTCCTATAGGCTTCATATGTTTCAAGGGCCAGTCACGTGCTCTTTCGGGTCGTGACAAAGTTGGTATCAGAGCGCTAGGTTGACCTTGGTTCAAGTCTAAGTTTGACTATGTGGAGCCTAGGGAGTTGTTTATATACGGAACTTAGGCTTGACCTTACGGAACTTAGACTTGGTCGAGGGGGTGTAAACCCGAACTTTCGTCGTTTTAGGATGACCCTTGGTTGATGGAATAGGTGACTAAAGTAGAGTGACGTACCGTTGGTATGTTCCGCGGCATACTTACGACACGCCACTCCGCTTAAGGAACCATAGGATGTACATTTCTTTCGAGATCAGTGATTCTCTTCATATCCAGGATTATACATCCATTTGAGATCCCCGATTCTACTAGTTTCATGATCATACCCTTATTGATGCTGTTCCTTCCTATGATCATGTATCCACTTTGGATCTGTTGTTTCCTTTCTTGCCATTGATGTGCTCTCCTTGATACTCGATTGAGGTTCCTGTCACCATGTTTGAGTGCAGTTTGGGCTGCTGCTAGGGTTACGGCCGGTGTGAGCTCGTTTGGTACGAGGGCCGACCATTGTGTTTTCTGGTGACATGGGAACGTCTCGAGTTAGTGTTGGTGATTGTGACCTCTAGTGGAGGCGAGTGTTTGGTCTTGCACCAGATGATCGAGTCATTGTTAGAGCTGCCAGTTAAGAGAGGACTGTTGATGTACAGCATACCTCAGAGATTGTGATGTCGCCTACCGTGCAGACAGATGGACCAGCGGTGGCTGAGATTGACAGGATGTTGCTTCCGGAGCTTACGAGCTGAGATTGCCGGGGCTTTCAGGCAGATATGCGACAGATGATAGCTAGTCTACCCGATTTGAGAGACGAAGGTGATTCGTCCGATTTTGCGCCAGAGCGGACCCAGTTGAGTTGAAGATTTCCAGGGTGGAGAGTCTTACTCAGATCTAGAGCAGACCGATTCAGAGATGACCGCCAATGTGTTGCCTTTCCTGGAGGATTGAGGCGTTGTTCGGCGTACAGGCTTATGAGCCAGTTGTTGCTACAAATGATGAGATGTCCCCCAGATGATTGGAGCTACTGCAGCATGACCATGTTCTTAGTGAGATGATGGTGAGTCGCTAGTCACTGAGGATAAATGACTAGGACGTATGGTGAGTTCGCTTACCCCGATGCGAGGTCATGAGGTGGATTGTTTCCAGCTAGAGACGACTTCACGCAGGTTCGTTGAGAGTCGATAGAGACGATCGAATGTCAGGAGCCTATTTTCCAAGTTTAAAGTATATGGAAAGACATGCAGGTGATTTCTATGGACCCTCTAGAAGAATGAAACCCTAACCGACTTAATGACCGTGTGACAGCCTTTGAACCTTAGGGTTTACGGCAGTTCCGCGGCGCCATTAGTGAGGCTTGGGTTTGCCCTTCTACCGCTGGACCACCGACGCTGTGGCATGTACTCGATACTATTAAACTGTACCCGAGATGTGAGCTCTTGGGGGATTATGAGGATCTGACGAGTCGATCGGGTGATTCGACATCTTTCGGATATCGTGATGGGACACTGCTTGGGAGACTCCAGATGCGAGCATAGCCGTCGGAGCGCAGTTCGTGTAGCCACGATGAGACGAGTCCGAGTCAGTAGACATTTGAGCAAGGTGGAGTAAAGAGTTCGTACGAGATTTCGACGAGATGACGTCCCACTCCGCTGACATTAGAGATGTGTTATGCACCCCGAGGCGTAGTATATGGATATATCTTCCAGAAAGAAGCGCGATAAGTATGCAGCCGTTCCGGAATAAGCTTTAGCTTCAGCATTGGATGATGACTTCCGTGCATTTCGGCAGGATTGAGGTTTGTGAAAGGGACCTCGACAGGACCTTTCTGGAGAACGATACGAGAAGACCTAGACCAGGAGTGGTCGTGTTGCGCACACCCAGCAGGCCAGAGTTCGGCATTGTCGACGAGGTAGTTGACCAGGATCGGATAAAGGAACTTACCCAGATGCGTTACGAATTGATCAAGGACGGACGAGTGATGAGTTCTCCTCCGATGGTAGGGACGTGTTCCCGAGGACCTGTTCGACCAGACAGCTTCTACGGAATGATGAAGCTACAGAGTACGCGATTTCGAGACCGTGCGAGAGACTTCAGATGGGTCAGAGCTGATAACATTGCAGTGCGCAGATAGAAACGTGACGTCGCAAGACGACGATAGAGACAGGTGAAACAAGAGGTTCGTGTGAGACACTGACGCGCTGTCATTGCTTCCCGTCGAGACTAGAGACCTGATATGCTTACAGAGACGTTGGGATGCGACCGGTTTCCGAGAAATGATGTGCTGAGGACACAGATGCCCTTTGAGCGAGAAGAGGTTATGCAGGAGAGCTAGCCTCTGTACAGATCGGCATAGGCATGATTGGAAGAGACCTTGAGTAGGATTCCTTCCAGGATATTGCTGCAATGATGTTTGCACCCAGGATCAGATGTGTGACGGGCATTCAGAGAGTCAGAGGCCGACGTCAGTAATTTGCTGCCTTATGAGTGGTCGTGAGGTTTGACCGAGAGGTGACCAGAGAAGTGCCAGCACGGAATCGTCCCCGTTAGCACACCTGACAGGGCCGATGAGCCGATTGACCGCGTGATAGGTAATCCGCAGAGAAGATAAGGACCCAGAGAGTCAGAAGACACCAGGCCGTGAGCAAGAGGCAGGTAGATATCCTGCGCTGCTAGCAGTGGATTGCACCGACTCCTTCTCGACCTTGAAGGAGGAGCTACCGACGACGGTATTTATGATTTGTGATTTTGTGATTCGGTCATCACGTATCCGTCATGTTGGATTTCGGTATTTTTGGGCGTTCTGTTGCATGATTTAGTTTTGATGATTGAGTTTCATGATATTTGTTTCATGCACCCACTGGATATTTATATATTTTGCGCCTAGCTATTACATTTGAGAGATTGATTGAGATTTCATGCCTACCGTATGCAGTGATTTGATTTGCACTTCCAGCATGGTTTTCATGCACCTTTAGTGCTTTGATATACGATTTTGGTGCACACCCGATGCACTAAATCGAGATTTCTTCGTGCATGTCAGATGCACCGGATTTTGGCTGTCAGGCATATACGTTGCCTATGACGGATGCTTCGTGCACACCCGTTGCACCTAGATGTTGATTTGTGCACCTGTTTAGCACATATTTGGATTTTTGATTTCCGTGCGCACCAGACGCACGGGATTGTGTTACGTGCATTTTTGGGATTTATTCCTTTTGGAGCAGTACTTTTTATGATGTTGGATTTTGCTTTCATACTGAGCAGGACTAGTCAATGGACGGTACCTGGATATACCTTTCCATGCATCGATAGTTTTCGAAGGGATTTCCAAGGAGCGAGCTATAGTCTCGATATATATATACTTACGTGTCTGGTATGACACGAAATGTTTTAAAACAAGGAAAGCCTTCTAAATTGCTTTTAAAACGGCGGAACGTGTTTGGTAAACGAAGGATATATATACATATATAGTTTTTCTTGTGAAAAACGTCCGCCACTGTGCAGTGTTAGGTGCATCGCACAGCGACAAAAAAAAAAGATTTGGCATGCTTTTGCATCAGCTATTTACATGTATAGATTGGATGTCTACATGTGTAGTTCTGATCCATATCATATCGATTTTGTATTGGATTTGACATTGAGTTTGTTTTACCCTGACTCTGATGATTGCGGGATGCTTGATGGAGCGTTGTTTTTGAGTTATCTGCTCAGTACCTTTGCGCATGCATTGCGCTGTGACGTTCTATGTGTTGATGATTTCGGAGCCCCGACGACTTGGGATTTGTATCGAAATGTTTTAGTACTTGGGGATTTTAAATTTAAATTCGGGGACCGAATTTCTTTAAGGGGGGTAGATTGTAACATTTCCAAAATAATAAAATATTATTTTAAGGAATTTTTATAATTTAATATTATTTTATTGATTATTTTAATATTAAATTAATATTTAAATGCAAATAAATGGAGAAAAATTACGGAAAATTATGGAAAATTCTAAAATGGGTTAATTATTGGAATTTTGACATTTTTAGGTTGTTGTGATCATTTTGACACTAATTTAGTGCTAATCGCGATTAAAATCGCTAATCGGGTTTTTTGGCAATTTTGTGCAAAACTTGCACATACCACTTTTTCTCACACTTATGCATTTTCTTTCATGATATTTGGGGAACCACTATTCTTGTGAGAAGGTATTTGAGAGAAAAGAAAAGGGAAAAAGAAAAGAAAAGAAAAGAAATTAGAGTGAGGGTAGGTGAGAGAGAGGATGGGCATTGTTGACTACCACCCTTAGCCATTTCTCCCATCATTTTCTTCCCTCTTCCTCCTCCTCCTACTGCTGAACCTGCACCCCATTCCCTCCCCTCTTCAAAGCCTAAAAACATCTCAAAAACAACCCCAAAACCCTAGGTCCGTTTCATTAAAAGTGTGCACGAGCCCGAGATCTACAAGATGGACTAGGAAAGTTGCTGTTTTGGTGCTGTGGGAAGATTCTTGAGTCTCTTTTGAGGTAATTCTTTCACAAATATTGTAGTATTTCAAGTGATTTAGCCTCTTTTAAAGTTTGATGTCGATATCGGGTGAATTGTGGATATTTGGACAAAATTAGAGGAGATGAGAGTAATGTTGAGTTTTGACCTTGCAATTGAGTTTAGAGAGTGACCTTAGACCCTAATTGACCAATTCCCTGCCCTAAAACAACCTGAAACCCAAAAATACGGAATTACGGGACTTTCATGTCGGTTTGTGAGCGTTTAGAGTGTGCAGGGAAATCTGGAACACACTGGGACTGTTTCAGGCAAATTCAACAATACCAGGGACCAAATTGAGACCATTGGAGGCCACCCTGACCAAACGGACCCCATTGGGCATAGGGGGGCCGGCGAGGCCGGTTTTGGGAGTGTTGTGGCCGGCCAAGTGAAGGTGGAATGCTTCGGGGTTGGTCCAGTAGCTCAAATACATCATATATAGCACCCTAGAGTTGTTGATTTGCCCTGATTTGGCCTGAGACGAAATCTGGGATCGTTTTCATGGGTTGCTGCCTTAAATTCAGTATTTGGTTTTGCGTATTTTGATTTGGTGATTTTGGTATTTGTGTGTTATCTCGATCGTGTGACGTTTATACGTCTATATCGAGTGATTCCGGGTTGTTTTGCGAAGGCTAGCCATAGGTTCTAACCTATAGGCCTTTTCGCGTATCGTGTTGGTTTTAGCGTGTCGTTTTGGATTTAGTGTGTCGTTTCAAGTGTTGATTTGGTTTTGATGCGATGCGATACGTGTGATTCATGTAGGTACACCGCGACGATCCGAGGCGATGCGGAAGATAACGGAGACATCGACACCGACACGCAGGATACAGGTGAGTAGATTATATCTACAGGGGGAAGTCGGGTGGATGGCGTATAGCACCCCCGCAGTCCGTAATTAGTATTATGTAGTATATTTATGTGTGTGATAGCTTTAGTGTGTCTTGGTTAGTTAGGGGTAGAAATGACCAGCATAGCTCCTAGTTGCGAACCATAGGATAGATTTGCACCCACACGTATACACTTGTGTGTTTCTTATACTTGCACTGTGTTTGATGATATGGGATGACTTTGGAGATGAGTCGATGGTGTGGGCTTGTGCCGTGAGATCGGTGATTTGATACGATTCATATGTGGGATATGACTTGTGTTTCTTGCGGGCTTGGGATATGTGTTTACCCCCACATGCATACTTCATTGATGGTATCGATTGTACTAGACACAGAGTAGTACCCCAGACTTTTGATCTGATGATAGTGATACCTATTTTGTGATGAGACAGTGAGATGTTGAACCCTACCCAGCTATTGGGGATGCCGTACGATGATTTACCATATGAGCCGATATTGATGATAGATCCGCACTCATAACTCGAGGATATCTTACGATATGACATTGAGGCGGGATCACCGACTATATATCTATATATATATATATCGACTCAGATGTTAGGCGGTTTCTTTACCTATAGTTCAGCCGTATAGTTAGTGTAGTTGTTAGAGTAGATTTGACTTCTTACCTATTTCAAAAACTGACGAATCGTGGGTATTTTTAAAGACAGCTCAAGGGAATCTACGGATATTTCAAAAACGACGTATCTTTTCATAAAAACACCGTAGCCCCTATTTTCAAAACCCCATGATTCGTGTTTTTTCAAAAGGCACCAATTGTAGGACTTATGTTAGATTAATGCAGATTAGTTTTAGTTACGTCCAGTTTCAGCTCCCACTCCCTTTTTGTGGTTCGCTTTGCATCGCATTTTTTATACTATGTTTCATACTCCAGTATTAATATCATGCTGATAGGACACCAGCACCATTACCGATGATGCGTATGTACCACGTACACTTACTTGCCGGCTCACACACATCTTCATCGGTAATTGCCATGTCACGTACACCTTAAAATATATATTATTGCTTGACATAGCCTTTTTGCTAGTAGTTTAGACATTGTAGTTATTACCTGCTACTTCCTGCATACTATTATTCATTGTTATGCCGCATTCATGGATTCTCATGCATATATTCACTATTTTGCATGCTATTGAAGTTTGGATTTGGATTTCTATGAGATTTTCTGGATTTGGAGGAAAACCGCAAAAACACAAATAAACATTTCCTCTCTCTCTTTTAAAATAAAAGGTGCGGTTTTCCCATGATGTATGAGTCGTCCACCATGAGTTTGCTGATGGATTTGGAAACCCGATTCGAGGAGACGGATGAACCGTTTCGGGTACATGGTGGACCCGGTACGGTACCCCGGGGCAAGAGGAATGTGGTGATGACGTTGAGCCTGGCAGGGGAGTACTACCTACCGGTGATTTTACCCGACGCGTCGGATATCCGGAGGATACCGTCGTGGTCTGAGATTTATGGTAGGGGCCGGTCTGGACTGACGGCGCCCTAGATATTGTGGCTGAGACCTTGAGATATCAGGATATTGGGATTTCGTTTGTGCCGATGCTAGGCACAGTTTTATGCTGATTTCATTGTGGTACCTTATTTTTAAAATACAGGGGAAATCTCACTAAAGTATGAAAACAGTTGTTTCAAGTGAATGTATTCTGTTTTCACGCATTCATATCTCATTCATATGCTATATTGTTATCTGAGGCACTGACACAGACACATGAGATTGCACTCGGGTTAGATATTTACCCTAGCCTTGCTACAGGCTGCATGTTTTATATTGAGGATTTTCTATACTGATCGTATTGACCTAGGATTATGTCTTGCATTCGGTTTCTGCTTGTAGATGTTTCTATTCACGAGTTGGCAACTCACCCCCGTTGTGCCACAGTTCTTGCAGGTTCTGCCGTACAGGTTCCAGTGCGGCATTTCTGGCACACTTTATTCTTGCGGGTGATTTGCTTTGGTAGGTGGATTCTTTCGTATCAAGAATCACCATTTTATTCATGTATTTCATTGTATCTAGAAATTGTCCATCAACCAAAACTTGTATATTCTTTCAGACTTAGAGACAGTGTTGTATTATTCGACCTTAGAGTCGCGCTTAGTTGTACTACGGATTTCCTTGTTGCTTTTGAGCTTTCTTTTGGATTTGATCCTCGCCACTTGGCGTTGTATATTATCATATCATTGTGTGGTTATGACCGTCGATTGACAAAGAGCTAGCTCCCGCTTGGGGATGCCTTATCATTGTTTATATTGTTATCCATGTTGTACCCCATTCGGGGCCCGTTTTACAAAGGAAACTCTGCCGAAATTTTTAGAAAGGACTGTACTGTTTTTAAATGCATATTCGGCTTAGTTATTTAAAAACCTTGATTTCAAACCTGTATTTCTTCACTTCTTTAAAACCAGTTTTCCTTACTTATTCTTAAAAATGGTTTTAGATTTCTGGGCTTTTGGCTTACTTGGATCAGATGGAGTCCTATAGGCTTCATATGTTTCAAGGGCCAGTCACGTGCTCTTTCGGGTCGTGACATTCACCGTATTTACATTATATCTGCGACCGTGAATGTCATTTGATCGGTAAATCCTGTCTATCTGCTATAGCCCTTTTAGACGGATTTGCGAACGTGACATTTACGTTGATGTTCTGTGTTGTGCTGTGATGTTGCGGATTGGTCGTGGGGGATAGCTTGGATGCAATGTTAGTACAGTTTCGTTTTATATGTACTTTTGATATTGCGGGGCGAGCGTCCGACATGTGGACTGCCGTCACTGCCTGTTTGTATATTACTCTTTTGGGGCACGACCAGGTTGAGGTCGATGTACCCGTTGTATGTATATTTTACTTTATGTACAAAGATTACCCCAAGGAGGGGTGCACGGATAGACGGGTTCTAGAGGGCAACGGGCCCGCATCTCATGGCATTGAGACGGAGGGGGCTTTACTCTAGAATTGGCGGGCTATTCGCCGCACTCGTAGGGGGTACAGGTTGACCCAGGAGGGGTGCCCAAGTTACCGGATTCCGTGAAGTGCTGGGTGGTCCATTCACGTTGCTGAAGGGGGCTGCCTCGCTTCAGGTTTTGGCGAGTAACTTGCCGCGCCCGTAGGGGTCTAGGATTTCATTGCACAGGCTATCCACACGACCAGGGGAACGTCGGGTTTCAGTAGCGGCTCTGTGAAACCAGGGGATCCCAGATATCTGTATTGTTCTGTGATGCTTATTATATTTCTGTGATGTTGCATTTTATCACGCCTTGAGCGAATATTATATATTAATATATATACTAGTAGATGTTGTATATGTTTTGCATCCGCGCTAGTCCAGTCCCCGCTCTGTCGTTAGTTAAGTAACCTAACGGGTGATGACGGGACCCAGTGGCGAATGCGGATGGCATATACGTACATCATTATTCTCGTTCTTTATTGGTGTGATCAATTGATGGGACTGCGTTGATTCGGATCAATGCAAGCTAAACAAACCTATTCTGATGTTGTTGGAACAATTTTTCAAAAAGCTGTTATTGCAAGGGCGTTCTCTTTTGTTTTGCACAGTGGTATTCGGTTATGAATATCCAGCTCCTCAGTCGACGAGGCAAGGGCCGAGATCCCTTCACCGGGAGTGACCCCTTGGACAGAAGTTTGCGTTAGGGCAATAACTTCACTATAGTCGTTTACTTTTGCTTTGCATCGTGGTATTCAGTTGGAATATCCTGCACCTCATTCTATGGGGAAAGAGCCGAGATCCCTTCACCGGGAGTGACCTCTTTAGCAAAGGTTTTCGTTACTATATTTTTATAAAGCTATCCAGTTCCTTCAACGATATCAAGTTCATTACGTTAAAGGTTTTCGCCAGAAACCATTCGTAGCCCTCCATCATTTCAGTTAAATATTCGGTAGTATTCAAGCTATGTATTTTGACCTCACGCCAAGGCATAGTGATTGGTAGCTGTCGGATATTTATCTGTTGCATAGATAGATGCGTTGGTTTGGGACAGTCGTACTACTATTTTGGCCTTCGTCAAGGGTATGTACGGGTGGGTTCAAATTAACCTGGACAATGATGGGTAGAACTTGACATGTGACTTATGACATTTTGACCTCACGCCAAGGTCATAAGAGCATGGGGTAAAAATCACATCGGGGGTTTCTAAAGAAACTGAAACTTGCCAGATATGCGCATACCTTCTGGAGTGTGATAACGTGAGCGGATTCCGTCACGTTATCATGCGATGATAGTTGGATCCCGATTCCCACTGATGAGTTGGTTTACTCCTCGGGTGATCCCGACTAATTCTTCTTTTAGGTTTGGAGAAGAATTTGAGGTTACAGTGGGAGGTTTCCAGATTAGATAAAGTGATAACCATTCTGATCTAGGTTAGAATGCAAGCTGAGTGTTTCTTTTCTCTCTCTCTTTGGCAGCGACCATTACCCGACCCTAGACTATGACTCAGTGACCAAGTTAACCGAACCTTCTTAAACACTGGCTTTTGGATTGTCAGAGTTGCATACCTCATTGCCACTCCTACTTTTACCCTTTTCTCCAGGACACCCCGTATTACTACGAACGTCCACTTCCATTGGAAAAAACCATCGTATGGTTATATACGAACTCGAAGGATTTTATTCGAGGATGGTTTCCGGTTCTGGAGAAAACGAATATGACTATTCAGTTGTCTTTTCCTTTTACCTTCTCTCAGGTTGCGAGTACTCCTTGGTTTAGGAGATAGTACACCTATTACGCAAATTGGATAATCTTCTTCCAAACCATAGGCAGGTGCCGACCGGTAGGGAATGAAGAAAACCAATTAGCCTAACTAAGGTGTACAGAAGGTATTAAGTAAAGACATATCAAGGGATTAGTAAGAGGGCAAAGTAAAATGCGACTGCTATTCACGACCAAACCAAGTATTTCATTACCACTCCCAATTCACTTTTGTATTTCTCCAGGACACTCCGTATCACTACGAAGATCCACAGTTTATTTGGATACTCCATCATATGGTTATATACGAACTCGAAAGGATCTTGTTCCAGTTCGGGGATGGATTCTGGTTCAGGAGAAATATGAATAAGGTTTATTCGGTTGTCTTTTATCTTCATCTTCTCTCGCATTGCGAGTGTTCCTAGGATTAGGACAGTACACCAATTATGCTTATTGGATAGTCTTCTTCCAAACCATAGGCTAGTGCCGAAAGGTAGGGAAGGAAGAAAACCATTTAGCCTAAATGGGTGTACAGAAGGTAATGACTAAAGACATATAAAGGGATTTGGAGAGATGGCAAAGAATTATACGGTTACAGTTGTGAATCTGGATAATGGAAGAGGCATTACTATGAATACCCGGATACCCCATTGAAACATTTAAATGTTTCGGTTTCACTGTGTACTGTTAAAAGAAAACTGATTTCCCAATTAGACACTTGCTCCAGGGTATGTATTTACCAGGTATGATTCTCACATCTGTATGGTTTTACAGATGATGAGTGGGAGTAAGTTATTGGGAATTAGGTGATCATTCTCATTATATCGGGATTCGTTGTAATTGGTGATATTTGAGGAAGTCACCTGGGTAGTCTGCCGGACGGCAGATATTTGGTTTTGAATATTCATTGTTGTGCACCAATTTCAAATTGATATATCTGTACGTCTATTTTTATAGAGTGAGATATACCTTTTGAAATTATGTCTATGACATTTACCTATATCAGTGGATGGTTAGGTAAGGAGCATTGAACAGCGGTGTAATTTTTCTTAACCATAAGTACAGTTTTCAACCTACGACACACAGTGAATGAGTCACTAGACACAAGGGACTTATACAGAGTATTGTATGTTGTCCAGTGTACATTAGGACAGAGGGGTAGGTACTCGTACTATATTCTGTTTACTTATGACTTCTCTAGTTCTTAGACACGTGTTTCGTAGAAACACAGGGTCCAAGTTTTGAGAAGTTATATGTATAAGATTAAAGTAGAGAACCAGGTATTGCAAGTATCGGGATTCTTCAAGGTGATCGAAGATGTAGATACTTGTGTATGGTATTCAGTTGATAGTAATGATTAAAAGAACTAGCTTCTCTTTTAGGTTACTCATAATTGGAAGCATTCCTAAGTTGAGTAACGCTGATCGGCCTCTTTCCATTTAGTTGAAATGCACTGGAGACAGCTGCATGATTTGAATCTGGTTCAATTAAATCAGTGCCTCTGTTTCTGTATTGGATATAGAACAGTTCATATCTTGACATTGTTAAGATACGGGGAGTTGTCCGGCTTATGCTTAAAACCAGACTCCGGATAACTCAAGGCACGTTTCTGTAATGGCTGTTTGTGGGTTGACCCGAGATATGACGAGGGTTGATTTTCTACCATCTGGAAGATCAATAGTGATATTGTTCTTGACTCGCCACAGTTTTAATAAAAATGTTTTTTTTCCAGAAAACAGTAGTGGGAGTATGGTAGAACTGGAAGTGATTCCAGAACCGAAAACGATTACTGAAGATTTGATAAGAACCTAAAGATTCAATCTGGTTTGACATTCCATTGGCCACTCCGCAGATATGGTGGGTAACCTCAGGCACTCGAGAGGTACTTCGGTATGCTCAAGGACGGTGACAGGGAGGTTCTTGTTTACGCAGACTTGCCATAGCTGTTGTTCTAGACTGTGAGATCCGGCAGGAGGATGAGTATAGCGTCGTTCTAAACTAGCTTTAGAAGTGCACATGTATATGACTCTGCCAGAGGGTTGTCGTAGTCAGTGGGAGCAGCGGAAGCATGGTGGACAAGTGGCTTATGTCTATTTATAGACTAAAGCAGATATAGCGGAGATAGATCATCTATTTCTGATGTAACAGTCATAGGTTTGACTTCATCAGAATACGGGATGGATCTGTTAAGAAGGTAGTAGGGTGTGATGTCCTGGTATTTGGATGACATACACAGAGTAGGAAGTGAAATTCCTATACTACGGTCGGTTAAACTTTGGCTGTCACACAGTGGTTTCTCCACACAGAACTTGGATATTATATCAGACATTCTGGTCACTAGATCTATGGTTTTAGATCTAGATTTAGGAAGTTTCCTAATCTGGGTACTTAGACAACATTCTATGAGTATTTAGAATGGACGACTCCTGGCACGGTAGTATACCTGCAGGTGATGGAGTCACCCTCTCTAAAGGTGTCTTACAGACTAAAGGGGAGAGGGATGTGCATGATTGGCCGATCACTTGCTTAGGCAATTGAGTCAATCATGAGATGTCAAGTACCACACCAGATGTTATTTTTGTTGTAGGTGCAATAAGTTGATATTAATCCAATTCTGGAGAAACGATCGGAAGCAGTTTTAGAACATAAGTGGATGTTCTAGGGATATGATAACGGCAGCCTCATCCGGGAGACGGTTATCATTCCAGGCTTCCAAGGTGACCTGGATAGCAGAGTGGCTGTCAGAGTTATAGGTTTCCCTCTGACGAGGGGTAGTATTTTGGACAGACGGTCCAGGTGGATACTGAGGGAAGGTATGGCGCAGGATACTGATTAAGTTCAGTTGACGATACAGTCTAAGAAGTTTGGATTTGGAGTTCATTTATGAGCTAGGTCCCATCAGACATCCAGACATATTCTAAGACAGGTATTGATCATTTCGGGAGATGGGTTTCTCCGCGAACTTGAGATAAAGAGAGACATAGAAAGAAACATCACAGCGGATCCACTCACTGAGGCTATTCCTCGAACGCAATAGTTTCGCAAATGAGCTTTGTGAAACTGACTAGTAGAGGAGTTGGGTGTTCGGTATCACACGGGCTGTGAGTATGCAACATCGCAATAATTAGCCTTGAGTGCAAGTGGGAGATTGTTGGAGATAGTGCCCTCAGAGTCAATTATTGGATCACAGGCACGTGATTGCAATGATTGAGGGATGACCTATCCCGGTAGGACAGTCTTACTCAAGATGATATTATGCTATCTGGTTTACCTTTATCATCGTGTACTGCTTTAGATGACCTTACAGGTCACTATTGCACGTTGATAGAGCCCCTAGGATTCTTGCTTGACTACCAGCAGTATGAGGGCGATCATATACGTGGGAGCCGGGGTCTATAAGCACATCCTTAAAAGGTCCCTAGTCGTGGGAGTTTCGAGACAGGGCATCGATACTCCAGAGTAGACTAGTGTATACAGTCGAGACCCCGACGAGGGGCGGTGGCCGGTCTCACAAGCCACTGGTGTCAGTTGGTTCACCTAAGATGTATACAGGTGCTCATTGGGTTATGAGTACACCGGACAGGACTCGCCGGGAACCTTCTAGTTGGTATTATACATGACGTCAGATAGCAGTTCCCTGGTGACATGTGTACAGGTTAGTTCATCGACCTGAGATCGTCATTTGTCTCGTGTGAGTTCCCACTGTGCTTTGATTACTACCCTACCACGCTCAAAGGAGACGTGCAAACAGGTTTTAGTTGGGTACAGTCCCGAGCCACATGGAGGCAGTGAGCGGATTTGCATGGGTTCGTCTCTCCCGGTATTGGGGGTGAGGTCGCGCTGTGTCTAGGAGAGCCAGTACATGAAAAGTCCTTGGCCAAGGCAGGAGATTTACTGGTAGGTATTCCAGTAGTATCTCAGGGTGTTCTGGGCTACACTCCGACACGACTTGTACCGCTTTTGGGGGTCTGACTTTTACCAACCCCCTAGGCCCGCCATGCGATGCTCATAGACGAACGGACCGGACTCTACGGATATTGTCACCGACAGGCTCAGTAGGGTGTCAGGATGAGTTCGCTCATCGACGTCCCTTTTGGTCAATAGCTGGTAGCCCGTCACGTATGGCTAATACCTCTGACGTGCTAGTGGTTAAATCCACAGCCATAGTATTGACGAGTCTTTAGAGTCCACCACACACAGTTACTCAAGTTTCGGGGGAAACGCTGTAGAGGCCGTATGGAGATATGGCAGGGTTCGATCAGATACGTGCGGTATTACACGGATCATGATCGGACGGTTAATACTAGTGGGCTTTGGTTTAAGCCGGATCCTAGTATTGTAAAGTGTAGATTTTGTCTCTTTGCAATTGTATTCAGTGGGAATACAAATGCGGGCATGTATATGCAGTCGCGGGGTTTTCCTGTTTTTTATTACGGGATCAGTTTTCTGAAGTTACCAGTTTGCATTTCGTTCCGGCCAGTTTTCCTTTGTTCCTTCGCGGCCGGACTTTTAGATGGAGGGGTTATTTGCAAGTGTGCAAATAACATTTGTGGAGGGGTTATTTTTTTATGTGGCTTCATAATCATGAGATTCTTTTTCCATCACATTGCAAGCATTAAATAAGATGAGAGTTGATTGGATTTAAACTTGACCTTGGTGTGACTTTTTTCTTATGATCACACATTATTCTCTTGTTGGATAATTGATTTCTTTTCCTCCACCATTCTTAGAGAGAGTCCGGCCACATTAGAGGGGAGGGAGAGAGAGAGGTTCATTTTTGGAGTGGCAAAAATGTTCATCTCATTTTTCATTCATCGTACAAAGAGAGTTCCATTTGATAGTTCATTTCTTTTTCTCCACCTCCATTACCATGGCAACTTAAACCCCAAATGAGACAATGGATTCTACACTTGCCTACAGCAATTCTTGGGCACATCGGCTCACCAACTTCGTGCCCGAGTTGCCTCGGTCCAGAGGTGGGAGCCCGTAAAAGAACCCGGCGATGTGGTGCCCGTTTCGACGAGAAGGCGACGACCGGAGATTCCGCGAGGAGATCGGAGTGGAGACGAAGACCGAAGGACACGGATCGCTCGGTATAGCCTTCTTCCTATCTTTTAGTTTGCTAGTAGCTAGGTTAATGGCCCGATCCGGGATTTTTGTGCGCGGTGGTGCCGGTTTCTAGTTGTTAGAAAATTTTCGTTTCCACATTCCGGCCTCGGATTGACGGCCGGGGCGCTACCGTGCAAGCAAGAATCCTAGGGGCTCTATCAACGTGCAATAGTGACGTGTAAGGTCACCTAAAGCAGTACACGATGATAAAGGTAAACCAGATAGCATACTATCATCTTGAGTAAGACTGTCCTACCGGGATAGGTCCTCCCTCAATCATTGCAATCATGTGCCTGTGATCCAATAATTGACTCTGAGGGCACTATCTCCAACATCTTCTTCAATGTCGACTGATTCGGACTCGTCCCATCGTGGCTGCACGGACTACGCTCCAACGGCTATACTCGTATCTGGAATCTCCCAAGCAGTTGTCCCATCACAATATCCATAAGATGTCGAACCATCCGATCGACTTGTCAGAACCTCATAATCCCCCAAGAGCTCAACATCATGGGTACAGTTTAATAGTATCGAGTACATACCACAGCATCAGTGGTCCAGCTGTAGAAGGGCAAACCCAAGCCTCACTAATGGCGCCGCGGAACTGCCACAAACCCTAATGTTCAAAGTCTTTCACACGGTCATTATGTCGAGTTAGGGTTTCATTCTTCTAGAGGGTACATAGAATCGCTTGCATGTCTTTCCGAATACTTTAAACTTGGAAATGGGTTGCTGACATTCGATCGTCTCAATCGACTCTCAACGAATCTGCGAGAAGTCGTCTCTAGCTGGAATCAATCTACCTGATGACCTCGCATCGGGGTAAGCGAACGAACCACATGTCCTAGTCATTCATCCTCGGTAACTAGCGACTCACCATCATATCTCTAAGTATATGCTCAAGCTGCAGTAGCTCCAACATCTGGGGCGATATCTCGTCATTCGCAGCAACAACTGGCTCATCCGTCCGTACGCTGAACATCGCCTCAATCATCATGAATAAGCGACCTATCAATGGTCATCACATCCTGGCTGGCCTCTATCAGTGGCTCAATCCTCTGGTACCGATCGGCACGTCCGGGAAAATCTCGTAAAAGCGATCAGTCAAACGCTCACGGCGCTAAAACACAATAAGACGATGCCTTTATATACAATCGTATATCTCTGGAATCACGCCCTGGTCAGTCCTCATCCACGACGAGCTCAAGCTGACGCAACTTGAGCCGTAGCTCACTCTGCCCGTGCAATCGCGGCAGCAAAATCATAACCAGTATCGATGAGGATAGATCATAGGAAGGAATATAATACTGTGCAAAGAAATGTACATCCTAAGGTTTCTTAAGCGGAGTTGCGTGTCACAAGTATGCCACAGAACATACGTATGGTACGTCCCTCTACTCAAGCTACATACTCCATCAACCAAGGGTCATCCTATGCGACGAAAGTTCGGGTATGATATCCCCTCGACTAAGTCTAAGTTCCGTAAGGTCAAGCCTAAGTTCCGTATATATATAACCGCCCTAGGCTCCACATAGTCAAACTTAGACTCGAACCAAGGTTAACCTAGCGCTCTGATACCAACTTTGTGTTGGATATATGTATGCCGTAGAGGCCATTATATGATAGTGGATGTATCTATACATGTATATATATTCAGTATACATTCTTGCTCGACATGATAGTATGCTATCTGGTTCTTCTTTATCTGACATATTGATTTGATCATGCTTATTATTCACTCATACATGCTGATAAAGCCCTGAGGATATTGGCTTGACTACTCTGATTATGATGGAGATCATACTAGTGGGACATCTGTAGTCTATAAGCATATCCTGGAAAGTCCCTAGTCGTAGGTATATCAAGAGGGGGCATTGATATACCAGAGTAGACTAGCGTATATGATACTGAGACCCATACAATGGGCGATGGATGTTCCCACATTCATCGATGTTTGACATCAAGATCATATACGGGTGCTCAGTGGTGACTGGGTACACTGGACGGACTCACCGAGAACTCCTATATGGAATTATATCTATCGTCGGATAGCAGTTCTCAGGTGACACTGGTACAGGTTAGTCTGTAGACCCGAGATCGTCATGGAGTCTTGTGTGTTCTCCCACTGTACTTTGATTGCCACCCTACCACGGCTCTACTGAGTCGTGCAAACAGGTGGCCGTTGGGTACAGTCCCGAGACACACGAAGGCAATGAGCGATAGGAGGGGTTTCGTCTCTCCCGGTATTGGGAGTTGATGTTGTACTGTGCCCGACTGGTTATATCAGTAAGTCCCTGGCCAGGGCTGCTGAGAATTGCTGATAAGTGTTATTAGTAGTTTCTCGATCTGTTATAGACCATTCACCGGCACGACTTACTGAGTTATTAGGGTCGACGTGACCATCCCTAGGCTCGATATGCAGCATATCTGACGAAGAGACCGGACTGTACGGTAGTGTTGCCAGTTGGCTCGACGGGAGTTGTAGCAGGTTCGCTTGTTGTCTTCTGATCGCTCAATACCCGGGTGGCCGTTACGTTTAGCTGACCGCTTGCGGCTTGAGGGTACCTGATATGATCATCACCCTCTGCCGGCGTATTGACGAGTCTTAGAGTCCCACAAAGGAGTTACCCAGTCCAGACGAAACGTTGTGGTGCGTGTATGCGATATGCGCATGCACCCGATTAAATTGCGCGTATAGGATACCGAACATTAATCGGGCGGCTTGCTTTTGGTGGGGTCATATGTGATATGGCCGGATTGATGAGTCAAGTGTTGATTTATCATTTAACCATTAGTTTTCTCACTTAAAACCTTTCTAGTATATGATGGATGTATGCATGCATGCATGTGTTTCTTTCTTTCATTCTAGTTTCATGCACATGTGGATGTGCATACATGCATACATACATACACCCATCTATCATGGTTGCTAGCACATGGAAATGGTGGCAATATAAGACTCACACCATGGATTAAGTGATGGTTTATTATTTAATTTTGTATTTAAAACAAATTGAAAAGATAAGGATAATCTTTACTAGCTTCTACATTCTTCTTCTAACCTAACCAAGCTCACCTACCTCTAACCTTGGGTTATCCTTCTCTTTATCATTTAAAACTCAAGTTAAATAAACTCTCCATCACTTAACCATGGTTGGATGTAAGAAGGAATAAAATATAAAAGGTTATATTTCATTTCTTTTTCCAAGGGTCATCTTTTATCTTTTACATTTGCTAAAAAGAAAAGCCACCATCTTCTTCCTCCTTCACATTTGCTCTCTAGTCTTTTCTAGTGAGTTATACACACATAAAGAAAGGTTTTTGAAGTGAGAATCTTATCCACAACATCATTCTACATAAGTTTAGCCAACTTGTTTAGAGTGTTCTCTTCGGTTTTACGAAGTTGCGAGCTTGGACGGGAAACTCCGGGTGGATCGTCGTGGACGTGAGACGACTACAAGAGGACCTTCTTCCAACACCCAAGAGACTAAGGAGTCAAGAAAAAGGGAGCTACAAAGGTTGTAGTTTCGAAACCCTAATTTTTATTAGCTTAAAGTTTTGTAACCCTAATTTTCTAGGATCGATTCCTTTGCATGCTTGTTTAGCACCATCAAAATTCAAACTTTTGGACATGTGATGCTTCAAAACTCTTCATAGGGTGCTAGACAAACCTAACATTGGTATCAGAGCCGACCTAGAACATTAGGCGATACTTTTACGAAGTAAAAATCCCTATCGGACAAAAATACGACGCTTTTGGACCCTCTCTGGACAAATTTTAAAATTTGATGTTTTTAAGAATTAAAAATACATAAAAAATACAGCAGGAAATTCTAACAATAACAGTGAAATTCGATGACCTGAACAGTGTAAACCGCCGCGGAACCGCCGCATTACCTGGCTTAGGCCGCGGTTCCGCGGCCGTACAGAGGCATCATTGCATGAATTTTACACTATTATTCTTAGGTCTTCTTGTACAGTGTTTTAGGTATGTTTAATCTGAATATTGTATTGTATTTTCTGGAGATGGTTTTGGACGCGTAGATTTGATCGGTATTTTCATTTCGTAGCTTTTCCGGATAAATTAGAAAGTATTAAAGTGTTTGAACGAGTATCATTTGCTCGCTATTCACGGGGTTTAAATACTTTGGAGATACATGCAAGTCTTTTTTGTGGTGGTCCCTCTAGAAGACAACAAACCTTAACTCGATTATGTGACCGTCTTGAACTGCCCTTTGAACCTTAGGGTTTGGGGCAGTACGGCGTGCCACATGTGAGGCGTTGGCTTGACCCTTCTACGGCTGGACCGCTACTACTATGTCACACTTCGGATTTTTGAACCCTGCTCAAGTGTTGAGCTTTAGTGAATCTTGGGTACTTGATCGTTCGTTCGAAAACTTTAATACTGTCTGTTTATCTGGAATGTGATACAATATGTGGAATTCATATAGTTTAGGCATGAAATACGAAATATGTGATATTTCGCATTTGTGATGTCTAAAGAGAATGTGGATTCCAAATATTGTAGTTTTACACTTTCTTTTCTGTGACCGTAAGTGTAGTATGTACGATATCGCCAGTTTCGTTACTATACATCAACGACAATTGGGGTATGCATACTTACTTAAGTTGATGATATGAGATATTATGTGTTGCTGAGATATGATGTGCAGGATTGTCGCGATTGAATAGCCGGGGGGGGGGGGTTTATGTGAGATGAGAGTTTTATATTTTCATTCATGTAAATTCAAATGTAATGTAATATTCTTTTATTTGGGGCACATCCGGGTCGAGGTTGTGTCACCAGTGTTGTATATTATTTACTTTTCCGTATTAGGATGGACCCAAGGAGGGGAGCACAGGTGACCGGGTTCTGGGGATCAGTGGGAGGCCATCTCGAGGAGTCGAGACCGGGTCTCCTAAACTCCAGAATTGGGAGGGTCACTTGCCGCTCTCGTAGGGGTCCAGGGTGTGGGCTTGGCTTCATCGCGACTGTGGAATCCGTATTTTCTATTCTGGCTAAATACTAAATACGGACGTCCTAGTATATCCAACTTTATATCTATGTTTCTGCTGCCTGTGTTCTGTGATATCTGAGACGAATGACATATTATATATATGATATATAGTAGACGTTGCTTATGTTTTACACCCGCGCTAGTCCCGTCCCGGTATGCCGTTAGTTAAGTAACCTAACGGTGCATAACGGAACATTGCGGCGAATGCGGATGGCATAAGCGTACGTGTTATTTTCGTTTCTTTTCTGTGATTGGCTTTAGGACTTAAATGATGGGATTACATTAATGTGATTAATGTAAAGAAAATAAACCTAAAAAGATGTTGTAGAATCGGATTTGAAAACCACTCGGCTATTTATGAAAAAGCTATATTTCAAAACTGCGGAGCTTAAGCCACTCCTTTTGAAAACCATTTGATTCTACAACGATATCAAGCTCAAAACGTTAAAGATTTTCTTAAAAATCATCCGCAGCCCTCCGTCATTTTAGGAAGTAGAGTACTTAGTATTCGTGCTACGTTTGTTGACCTTAGCCAAGGCGTAGTGTACGGTAGCTAAGTGATGTCTTTCTACAAATGCATATGATGCAGATTAATTAGGACGGGCATATGACTTTGTTGACCTTAGCCAAGGGTCATGTGAACGGGTCTAATTAATCAAGAAATGACGGGCTGAGCTTGACTAGTACTCGTGATTTGTTGACCTTAGCCAAGGTCACGAGTGCTAGGGGTAAAAACCACATCGGGAATTTCAATGATTGAAATTTGCAATGAGATTGCATACCTTCCATGTGATGGTTGGATCCCGATCCCACTGTGGGCAATAGTTGCTCCTAGGAGAGTTTTACAGTTTACAATTAGCTAACTCATTAGGTGTCTAGAAAAGTGTTAACGGGGCTCCGCCTCTGGGAAAACGAGGTTTACTTTAATTAGGTCCGTGCGAAAGCACGGGGAACCTCCCTCAAGTACCGACACTGGCCTGGCTGAATGGTAAGCGAAGTTGTAGACTGTAATTAATCCTGGCTAGTTTTTTCTTTTTAAGGTTTGAAAGAAAAAATCGATAAAAGCAGTGGGAAACATCGATTAGACAAGATAATAACCAATCTGATCAATGCCAGAGCTTTCGCTGAATGTATTCTTTTCTCTCTCTCTTAATGGCAGATACCAATGACTGGACTTAAGCTTCTACTAGATAAAAACAAACTGAATGGAACCAACTATAAAGACTGGCTGAGGAATCTGAAAATCGCCTTGACTTATGATAAAGTATCATATGTCCTCACGGCTTCAGCCCCGCCCGTCCCAGGTCCAAAATCCTCAGTTGCGGACGTTGAAGTCCGCAAGACATGGGACGCTGACTGTGCCACGGCCAAATGCCCCACGCTTGCATCGATGGACAGTACACATCAAAAGCAGCACGAGGACATGGACATTCACGGTATACTGCTCCATACAAAGGAGTTGTATGGAGAGCAATCCCGCATATTACGATACGAAGCATCAAAGAAACTGTTTCAGATGCGAATGGCCCCTGGCACACCAGTAGGAGACCATGTTTTGAAGATGATAGCTCTTATAGAAGAGCTTGAGGACCTTGGATGGACTATGGACAATGAACAATATATAGATATTATTCTGCAATCCCTCCCCTCCACCTTTGCTCAGTTCATAGTGAACTTCAACATGCACGGCATGGAGAAGGAACTCCCTGAAGTCCTTAATATGTTAAGGAGTGCAGAGAGCACTATGAAGTCAGCAAAAACTCCCGTTATGACTGTTGGACAGTCTTCCTCTTCTCGCCCGAAGGCTAAGGCCAAGGGAAAGAAAAAGAAGAAACCCACCAATCCTAAGGGTAGAGTTAAAAAGGTGAAGGGAAAGGGAAAGTCCAAAGATGGAGACCCGGGGAAGGGCGAATGTTTTCATTGCCACAAGACAGGACATTGGAAACGCAACTGCACGGAGTACTTAAGTCTCAAGAAGAAGCATGGTGATGCTTCTGCTTCAGGTGCGTTTGTAACAGAAAACTGTTTTTCAATAAACTCTGCTTCCTGGGTATTGGATACCGGTTCAGGTTCTCACATTTGCAATTCTATGCAGGGGCTGAGAAATAGCAAGGTTTTGAAGACAGGTGACCATACTCTCCGCGTTGGAAATGGTTCCAATGTACATACAGTCGCAGTGGGAGAGTATCACTTGGGGTTGTCATCTGGATGTATTTTGGTTTTGAATCCATGTTATTTTGTACCAAGTATGCTGTGTAATATAATATCCGTTTCTTTGTTGGACAATGAAGGATATCATTTTGTATTGCAAAACAATGTTATGAACATTCACCTGAATCAAATGTTGGTTGGGTATGGTACGCTTAATAACGGAATATATGTCCTAAATCAACACACAGTTTTCAGTGTACAACACACTAATAAAAGAAAACTTTCAGAATTAAATGAAGCTTTTCTTTGGCACTGTAGACTTCGTCATATTAACGAAACAAGACTAAACAAGTTACACAAAGATGGATATTTAAATTCTTTTGAATATAAATCTTATGCGACTTGCCAGTCTTGTATCAAGGGTAAAATGACCAAAACTCCGTTTACCGGATACGGAGAAAGAACTACTCAGCTCCTGGGCCTCATACATAGTGATGTATGTGGGCCAATGTCTACACAGGCTAGAGGCGGTTTTTCATACTTCATTACATTCACTGACGATTTCTCAAGATTCGGTCATGTATTTTTATTAAAACACAAGTCCGAAGCTTTCGAGAAATTCATTGAATATAAACAAGAAGTAGAAAAGCAAACCGGCTTGAGTATCAAGATGCTTCGATCAGATCGAGGTGGTGAGTATCTCAGTGCAGAATTTGCAAACTTCTTAAA
Organism: Agapanthus africanus; assembly: GCA_030015575.1. NCBI lineage: Eukaryota > Viridiplantae > Streptophyta > Magnoliopsida > Asparagales > Amaryllidaceae > Agapanthus > Agapanthus africanus. Next base: position 325,346,230 of record JASDDO010000012.1, on the reverse strand, counting down.
AGAGAATGGGATTCTCTCTCAGCTCACTCCTCCTTATACACCACAGCACAACGGTGTGTCAGAACGATGGAATAGGACCCTATTAGATATGGTCCGGTCCATGATGAGTGATGCTGAGTTACCCGTCTCATTTTGGGGGCATGCATTGGAGACTGCAGCATTTCTGCTAAACAGAGTTCCAACCAAAACCGTATCTACCACGCCATATGAGATATGGCATGGGAAGAGACCATCTTTTAAGAGAATTAAGATTTGGGGTTGCCCGGCCTATGTTAAAAAGCAGAATCCGGACAAACTCGAGACACGATCAGTCATGTGTAACTTTGTGGGATATCCAAAGAATTCTTATGGATATCTATTATACCACAAAGAGGAACAAAAAATGTTTGTTTCTCAACATGCCACATTCTTAGAAAAAGAGTTTTTCACAGATAAAGATGATGGCAAGGTGGTGGATCTAGAAGAGGTTCTAGAGACACAAACTACAAATGACGATTTGGTTGAACCGGCTGTTGCAACAGAAACTGAAGAACCTCGGCCACTCCGTAGGTCTGGTAGGACTTCTCGCCCACCGGAGAGGTACTACGGTTTCCTCATTGATGGTGACAGAGAAGACTGTATCATGGATGATGATGATCCTACTAGTTTTCAGCAAGCTATCACGAGTAAAGACTCTGTGAAGTGGCTGGATTCCATGAGATCCGAAATGGAGTCTATGTACACCAACAAAGTATGGACTTTAGACGTTGTACCCCCTGGGGTAAAACCTGTGGGGTGCAAATGGATCTTTAAAAGAAAGATTGGTGTAGATGGGCAGGTGGAGACCTATAAGGCAAGACTTGTGGCGAAGGGTTTTCGTCAAAGACCAGGTTTGGACTATGACGAGACTTTTTCTCCCGTAGCCATGCTTAAATCCATTCGGATCCTACTTGCTATTGATGCTCACTACGACTATGAAATCTGGCAGATGGACGTTAAAACTGCATTTCTAAATGGGAATTTAGAAGAATGCGTTTATATGGATCAGCCAGAGGGCTTCATTGACAGTGGGAGCAGCGGGAAAGCATGCAAATTGCTTAAATCCATATATGGGTTAAAGCAGGCATCACGGAGTTGGAACATCTGTTTCGATGATGTCATCAAAGAGTTTGATTTCATCAAAAATCCAGATAAACCTTGTGTTTATAAGAAGGCTGTAGGGAGAGCTGTCACATTCTTCGTATTGTACGTGGACGACATTCTTCTGATAGGAAATGATATTCCTATGCTGCAGTTGGTCAAATCTTTCTTATCACTGAGGTTCTCCATGAAGGACCTGGTGATGCCACATACATCCTGGGCATAAGGATCTATAGGGATAGATCCAAAAAGTTATTGGGATTGTCCCAAACCAGGTACATTGACACCATCCTAAAAAGGTTTAGTATGGAAGACTCTAAGCGGGGTGCCTTACCCGCTTGCCATGGAGTCACTCTCTCCAAGGATTCTTGTCCAAAGACCGATGAAGAGAGAGCTCGCATGAGTATTATACCCTATGCTTCGGCAGTAGGATCGATAATGTATGCGATGTTATGTACACGCCCAGATGTAGCTTATGCACTTAGTGTTGTAAGCAGGTATCAATCTAACCCAGGGGAGAATCACTGGACAGCTGTGAAGAACATTCTTAAGTACTTGTGAAGGACTAAAGAATTGTTCTTGGTGTATGGTAATGGAGATCTCCAAATGGAGGCCTTTACCGATTCGAGCTTCCAGAGCGATAAGGACGACAGCAAATCTATCTATGGGTTTGTATTTACCCTTAATGGAGGGGCGGTGAGTTGGAAGAGTTCTAAATAAGATACCATTGCAGACTCTACGATGGAAGCTGAGTACATTGCTGCAAATGATGCCGCCAAGGAAGCCGTCTGGATGAAGAAGTTCATCTCGGAGCTAGGAGTAGTTTCAACCATTATTGATCCAATACCTTTGTATTGTGACAATAATGGGGCTATGGCGTTAGCCAAGGAGCCCAGATCCCATCAGCGGTCCAGACACATCCTGAGGCGTTTTCATTTGATCCGGGAGATTGTAGATCGCCGCGAGATCGAGATTAGGAGGGTAGACACAAAGAATAACGCCGCGGATCCATTCACCAAGGCCCTCCCTCAGCCGCAGCATGAGCGACTTTTTGAGATGTTGGGTATGAGATACGCCAATAACTGGCCTTAGTGCAAGTGGGAGATTGTTGGATATATGTATGCCCTACAGGCCATTATATGATAGTGGATGTATCTATACATGTATATATATTCAGTATATATTCTTGCTCGACATGATAGTATGCTATCTGGTTCTTCTTTATCTGACATGTTGATTTGATCATGCTTATTATTCACTCATACATGCTGATAAAGCCCTGAGGATTTTGGCTTGACTACTCTGATTATGATGGAGATCATACTAGTGGGACATCTGTAGTCTATAAGCATATCCTGGAAAGTCCCTAGTCGTGGGTATATCAAGACGGGGCATTGATATACCAGAGTAGACTAGCGTATATGATACTGAGACCCATACGATGGGCGATGGATGTTCCCACATTCATCGATGTTTGACATCAAGATCATATACGGGTGCTCAGTGGTGACTGGGTACACTGGACGGACTCACCGAGAACTCCTATATGGAATTATATCTATCGTCGGATAGCAGTTCTCAGGTGACACTGGTACAGGTTAGTCTGTAGACCCGAGATCGTCATGGAGTCTTGTGTGTTCTCCCACTGTACTTTGATTGCCACCCTACCACGGCTCTACTGAGTCGTGCAAACAGGTGGCCGTTGGGTACAGTCCCGAGACACACGAAGGCAATGAGCGATAGGAGGGGTTTCGTCTCTCCCGGTATTGGGAGTTGATGTTGTACTGTGCCCGACTGGTTATATCAGTAAGTCCCTGGCCAGGGCTGCTGAGAATTGCTGATAAGTGTTATCAGTAGTTTCTCGATCTGTTATAGACCATTCACCGGCATGACTTATTGAGTTATTAGGGTCGACGTGACCATCCCTAGGCTCGATATGCAGCATATCTGACGAAGAGACCGGACTGTACGGTAGTGTTGCCAGTTGGCTCGACGGGAGTTGTAGCAGGTTCGCTTGTTGTCTTCTGATTGCTCAATACCCGGGTGGCCGTTACGTTTAGCTGACCGCTTGCGGCTTGAGGGTACCTGATATGATCATCACCCTCTGCCGGCGTATTGACGAGTCTTAGAGTCCCACAAAGGAGTTACCCAGTCCAGACGAAACGTTGTGGTGCGCGTATGCGGTATGCGCATGCACCCGATTAAATTGCGCGTATAGGATACCGAACATTGATCGGGCGGCTTGCTTTTGGTGGGGTCATATGTGATATGGCCGGATTGATGAATCAAGTGTTGATTTATCATTTAACCATTAGTTTTCTCACTTAAAACCTTTCTAGTATATGATGGATGTATGCATGCATGCATGTGTTTCTTTCTTTCATTCTAGTTTCATGCACATGTGGATGTGCATACATGCATACATACATACACCCATCTATCATGGTTGCTAGCACATGGAAATGGTGGCAATATAAGACTCACACCATGGATTAAGTGATGGTTTATTATTTAATTTTGTATTTAAAACAAATTGAAAAGATAAGGATAATCTTTACTAGCTTCTACATTCTTCTTCTAACCTAACCAAGCTCACCTACCTCTAACCTTGGGTTATCCTTCTCTTTATCATTTAAAACTCAAGTTAAATAAACTCTCCATCACTTAACCATGGTTGGATGTAAGAAGGAATAAAATATAAAAGGTTATATTTCATTTCTTTTTCCAAGGGTCATCTTTTATCTTTTACATTTGCTAAAAAGAAAAGCCACCATCTTCTTCCTCCTTCACATTTGCTCTCCAGTCTTTTCTAGTGAGTAATACACACATAAAGAAAGGTTTTTGAAGTGAGAATCTTATCCACAACATCATTCTACACAAGTTTAGCCAACTTGTTTAGAGTGTTCTCTTCGGTTTTACGAAGTTGCGAGCTTGGACGGGAAACTCCGGGTGGATCGTCGTGGACGTGAGAGGACTACAAGAGGATCTTCTTCCAACACCCAAGAGACTAAGGAGTCAAGAAAAAGGGAGCTACAAAGGTTGTAGTTTTGAAACCCTAATTTTTATTAGCTTAAAGTTTTGTAACCCTAATTTTCTAGGATCGATTCCTTTGCATGCTTGTTTAGCACCATCAAAATTCAAACTTTTGGACATGTGATGCTTCAAAACTCTTCATAGGGTGCTTGACAAACCTAACACTTTGTCACGACCCGAAAGAGTACGTGACTGGCCCTTGAACCATATGAAGTCTATAGGACTCCATCTGATCCAAGTAAGCCAAAAGCCCATAAATCTAAAACCGTTTTAAGGAGTAAATAAAGAAAACTGGTTTTTAATAAGTAAAGAAACATGTTTTGAAATCAAGCTTTTAAATAACTAAGCCGAATATGCATTGTTAAAATTTGTAGTCTTTTCTGAAAATCTCGGCAGAGTTTCCTTTGTAAAAACAGGCCCCGAATGGGGTACAACAAGAATAATATATATGCAGTGATAAAAGGCATCCCCAAGCGGGAGCTAGCTCTTCGTCAATCGACGGTCACAACCACACAAGCAATATAATATACAACGTCGAGGGACGAGGATCAAAACTCAGAAAGAACTCAAAACAGCATGAAAACCGTAATACTACAACGCGCGACTCTAAGGTCGAAATAATACATAACTGATTTTCTAAGTCTGAAACAATATACAAGCTTTGGTTGATGGAATTTCTAGATACAATGAATAATAAATGTACAATGGTGGTTCTGATATAAAGAACCCACCTACCCAAGCAAGTCACCCATATAGAAGCAGTGTGCCAGAAAAGCCGCTATGGAATCTGTACGGTAAGAACCTGCAAGAACTGTGGCACAACGGAGGTGAGTTCCAACTCGTGAATAGAGAATATCTACAAGCAGAGATCGAATATATGACCAATCCTAGGTCAATAAAATCTGATATAAATAAACCTCAATATGAATAAGTCTGCAGCATGCTAAACTGGCAATGTAATTTCTATACATGAGTGTAGTGCCAAGTGCTCGTGCCAGTGTCTCAGGTGATAGCATATCATAAATATGAGGTAAAATCCGTGTAATCAAATCTGCATGTACGTGGATCCAGTCCACTCGTCACCCAATGACAATAACCATCATGCATATAAATATCATCAACATATGCATGGAAATATGAGGATATAACCAAAAGCATGGAACCTGAGTGCCTAGCATCGACACTCGAAAACATCATGAAAACCCGTGCCTAGCATCGGCACGTAAAATCCTCATATATCGGGCATCCGTCTGTCCGGGTCAGCCCACTCTCTCATATATCGGGCATTCGTCAGTCCGGGTCAGCCCACTCTCTCATACATCGGGCATCCGTCAGTCCGGGTCAGCCCACTCTCTCATACATCGGGCATCCGTCAGTCCGGGTCAGCCCACTCTCTCATACATCGGGCCCCACCATGTACCTTCATACGACACCACTCCTCGTATGGAGTATAAAATCAGGACCGATAAATCTCATGGTGGCAGCATAAATATCATATCAAGGGAAACCAGGTTTTTCAAAAAAGTACATACCTTGCTTTGAAATTATCCACGGTTCCCAAATCCAGAAATATCATGAAAATGAATATCTCGATGCGTATAATCAGAAAGCATGATGTATGTGACATATTAATGAAATGCAAGTACAACAGGATATAATGCAACATGGAATATTAGTATGCACATACAAGGTCCTATCCTGATGCAATAATACTACTGTGTAGTGACATGGCAATTATCGATGATGAAGTGTGTGAGCCGGCAACAAGTGTACGTGGAACATACGCATCATCGATAATGGTGCTGGTGTCCTAGCAGCATGACTGTAATATATCAACAACACAAGCGATGCAATGCAAGTAGCATGAGTATGCGGAATCGAATAATCAACGCAATAGTAAAGAATCTACCTCAATAAATATATCATGCAGCCTTGACATTTGAAACAAGACGAATCGGGTTTTTAATAAAATAAGGGCTACGATGTTTTAAGAAAAGATGCTTCGTTTGAAAATACCCGTAGAATCCTTTTTGCCTATCTTTAAAATATCCCCGATTCGTTAGTTTTGCAATAGGTATGACTCGGGTCTAGTCCAATGTCTATTAAGCCAAGTCCATCAGGAGGGGTATGGAAACCACCTAAATCTGAGTCGATATGTATATAAATATAATAGTCAGTAATCCCGCCTCAATAGTATCACAAACGATATAACATCCTCGAGTTATGAGCACGAATCTATCATCAAGGTAGGCTCGTACGGTAAATCATCGTACGACATCCCAATAGCTGGGTACAGGTTAATATCACATTCATCTCATCACATATCAGGTATCACTACCATCATATCACAAAATCTAGGGTACAGATCTAAGTCTAGTACAATCGATACCATCTACATAGGTATGAATGCGGGGTAACACACATGCCCAAAAGCCCGCTAAACCATCATGTCGTATCTCAAATACGAACTCTGTCATATCGCCGAATCTCACGGCCTCAATCAAATCACATCGAATCATCTCAATCCTACGTATCATACTCAAATCCCGTATATGAACACATAGTCCCATACCCATGTGTAGATATACACAACTCCAAATGCGCACAGATAAAGGAAAGAATGTATGCAAGTATATGTGAACGTGTATGTGTGGGTGCAACCACTACTCTAGTGTTTCGCACTATACTAAACCAATACATCCTTATCATCCATAATCCATTATTACCATCAATAAACTTAAACAATACATAATAAATATAAGTGTGTATATGTATTCGTATACATCACCACGGACCGCGGGGGTGCTATACGCCATCCACCCGACTTCCCCCGTAGATATAAATCTACTCACCTTGCGTCTTTATCTGTTGACGTCGCCACGCGTTTGCTTGTCGTCCCAAAGTCTTCATGGGGTACCTACACATTAATGTATCGCAAATGTGTATCAAAACCAATTCAAAACTAAAATGGCATACGAAACCCCAAAACGATACGCTATGTTCTATAGCTTAGAACCTATGGACAACGCCTTTCAAAACCATCAACAACCCTCGATATCGTCGTATGAACGCCAAGTAGTCGAGGTAAAATACCATACCCAAATTCAGAATTATAAATACGGAATACGGAAACACGAATCCAAAACAACAATTAAGAAAATAGGCTCCAGATTTCACCCTAGGTCAAATTAGACAAATCTATACATGCAAGGGGTCTAAACTAACACCAAAACCAAAACGAGCCAATATGGGGTAGGTCTGGCCGTAAATTGCCGCCAAACAGAATAAATCTGCGGCCGGGAAAATGAGTTAGGGGCTGGGGTCTTGTGTGGTGATTCTAGGGTGCCTGCACATCTCACTGTCCAATCAATTTAATTTTGAGAGTCTCGGGGTAAAAGAAGATTCAATGTAACCATCACAGATTCACAGTTTTTCCCTGACATCGTCTCATAAATCCGTATTCTGTGTTCTAGTCTCTAGTTTGATCCAAAATAACATCACACCAGGGGTTCTAAAGTCACCAAAATCCTCAATTTCACTCTTGATTTCAGATCCACCCTAAACCCTAACTTGAATTTCCCAAAGTTCCTCAAAACACACAATATCGACAAGAAACTGGTATGGATGCATAAGAAATCGAAATACTATACTAATGGTGCAGAATTTACCTCCTTTGGCAACTCAAGAATTTTCTTGAGTTGCTCAAAGTCCTCAAAATCCACTCTTTCTTGGTCCGATGTGTTTGTCTCGAGCTCGTGCACCTTTTTTGTGAAAGGAAATTGGTGTTTTGAGTTTGTTTTGGAGATGAAGTAGGGTGTTTTGTGGAGGGGAGGAAAGAGGGAAGCAACAACAACTGAGCAAGAGGGAGAAGAGGAGAGAAAATGAAGAAGAGGATGAAGTGAGACTAAGTCAAGAGAACCCCTTACCTTTCTCTCTCTCACCCACCCACTACACCATTATTCTAATCAAATTCTTTTCTTTTATTTTTCTAAAACCTTCTCACTCAAATAGTAAACCCAAAGTAAAGCCATGGTAATAAAAATGTAACACAAGTGTAGAAAAAGATATGTGCATGTTTTGCACAAAAATGCCAAAAATCCGATTAGCGATTTTTAATCGCGATTAGCGCTAAATTAGCATATAACTAATCATAAAAACTTTAAAATGACATAATTCCATAAAATACCCTATTTTAGAATTTTCCATAATTTTTCCCCATTTATTGTATTTAATTATACCAGAATATTAAAATATTCATTAGAATAATATTAAATTATAAAACTTCCCAAAAATAATATTTTATTATTTTGAAACATTACAATTAGTCAGGAGATCTCCAGAGAAGCGCCAGAGCGGAACGGTTTCCGTTATTACTCCGTATCGGGCTGTTGAGTCGAGGAGTCATGTAACTGGTAATCCGCAGAGAGAATCAAGACCTAAGGGCAGAAGGCGCCAGACCGTGAACAGGAGGCAATTAGATACTTGCTCTGCTAGCTTTAGATGCACCGACACCCTTCGACATTGAAGGAGGAGCATATCGATGACAGTATTTATGATTTTCGATTTGGTGATTCGAATATCACGTTTCCGTTGTTTTGGATTCTGGTATTTTGAGGATTTCGTTTTATGATTGATATTTCCTGTGTGCACCATAGTTGCACATGATTCATATTTCTATGTATCAGTTGTGCTGATTTTTGTTTTGTGCACATTAACTGCACTCGATTTCGATTTTATGCCGTTCGAGATATTTGATTTGAATTTCATACGTTCATGTACTGTTAGTACCTTGATTTGGTTTTGTGCACGCTGATGCAGATGTTTATGAGTTTATACACTGCAGTATACTTGATTTTGAATTGGTATATGTCGTTTACCGTTGATTTCGATTTTTATACTCGATATTCGTTTTCGTGCACCCTAGTGCACTGGAATTATGTTTTCGTGCACCATGTGCACTTGATTGGGATTTTTGCGTACACTTGGCGCACTTGATGTGATTTTGTGCACACCATATGCACTAAATCTGGATTCTTCGTGCATATCAGATGCACCTGATGTCGTTTTCGTGCACACCTGTTGCACTCGACATGTGTTTTTGTGCACGCCTGTTGCACTTAGTTGTTTCAGTACACATTTATGGCATCTGTGTTTGATTTGATTTCCGTGCGCACCTGACGCACGCGGTATTTTTGTATACTTTATTGAGATTGGTTTCATTTCCCGCATCATGTTTTTACGATATATACTACATGTTTAGTAACCGAGCAGGACTAGTCTGAGGACAGTACCTGAGTATTATTGCATGCATCGATATTTTACCGAGGGGATTTAAAAAGGAGCTATAGTCTTAATATTTTCCTACTGGACGACATAAACTTTACAAAGAAAACCCTTATAAATTTTTTTTAAAAAAGGCGGGTCATATTTGTTAAACAAAAGATAAGTATATATATATAGCTATTCCCTTATTATGAAACGCCTGCTACTCGTGCCGTAACTTACGCATCGCACGGCGATTTGAAAAGAGATTTAGCATGCACTATTGTTCAGATGTTTTCACGATTTCACGAGATGCGTATTATACATACATTATAATCTTAATTATATTATATGTAATTTTCGTAATATTTTTTGACACCAGGGTTTTCACAGTAACTCCCAGAATGGCGCAACGCTTGACGGAGTTTCGATTTTGAATTTTGCACTCGTTTTCATGCGCACGTATTGCGCTATGATATGTTTTATGTATTCTTGATTTCGGACCCCCGACGACGTGATTGTTTTGCAGAAATGTTTTAAGTATTTGGGGGTCTTTAAATTTAAATTCGGGGACCGAATTTATTTAAGGGAGAAAGATTGTAATATTTCAGAAAAGAAAATATTATTTTTGGGAATTTAAATAATTAAAATAATAAATATTATGAATATTTTAATGTATGGAGATTAGTTTTAATGAAATGGTATAATTATATACCGATAGTTTGGAAAACATTTGGAAAATTTATAAGAATTATTAATTTTGAAAGTGTTTAGTTGGTTTGGACTCTTTGTAAATTATTATATAATTATTTGTATACGATTTTAATACTAAACTCGATTAGCATTTCACTAATTATGCATTAATCTAGTTTATGTGTGCAACAAAACATGTTGCATAACACTTGTTACATTAAATTGAACCATGGCATTCTTTTGTTTTTAAATGGTTTTGTTTCAATTAGAAAAGAAAAGACAGAGAGAGAGGTGGGACCATGTGTGTGTGTGAGAGAGAGAGAGAGAAGGAGTGAACCTTCTACACTCTTCATGGCTCTTGTTTTATTTCTTCATCTCTCTCATCTTCATCCTCTTCATCTCATTTCTCCACTTCCTCCACCTCCTTTCTACCACCCACAATCACCTCAAAAACTCCATCAAAACCTCATCTTCCCTTCACAAAAAGTGACCTAAACCCCATCCCAAACCCTATGGTGGAATCAAGATTGGACTTTGAGCACTTGTGATTATCTAGGGTTTTTCCTTAGTTTCTAAATGAGGTAAAATCCCACACTTATAGTATTTCTAATGTTCTAGTATAGTTTTGAGTTAACTTGAGAAGGTTTGGCGATCTTTGAAAATTCCTAATTGAGGGTTAGGTGATTTCTTGATGTGTGAAGGTGATATTGATGATTAGATAGTCACCACAACCCATATAGTGTTAGAATTGTAGGCAAACCAAAAACTAAAACCCCAAGACTTGAACTTGGAAATCCCCGATATCGGAAATTGTAGGAATTGTGATGACTTTTCGGGATCTGCAATGACTCGGAGACTTAGAAAATTATTTAGCAATTACAGTGAGACAAGCAGGCAACCTAGAAGCTAACCCTGAGACCCAAGCCCCTAATGATTTTATCTGGCTGTAATTTTATGCAATATGGCCACAAATTGCTGCCTTGACTTGGCCTTTGGGAGTCGTGTTTGTTCCATAGCTCCTTTGTCCAGTAAATAGACCTATCCTATATGCAAGTTTGCTTATTTCAGCCTGGGTTAAAATCTGGAGCTATTTTCCTTAGTTGCTGTTTTGAGTTTTGTGGATTTTAGTAACTTGAGTTTTTATATTTGTGCTTTATCTCGATCGATTGGCGTTTGTACGTCGATGTCGAGAGTTGTTGGTTATTCTTGCACGCATAGAACATGGGTTTTAACCTATGTGTGTTTCGTGTGCCGTTTTGGTTTTCATATTCGATTTGTGTTACGATATAACGTATTGAAAACTGTAGGTATCCCGCGTGAACTTCGGGACGACAAGGGATAGCGTGGTGATTGATAGAGTTTTTGCGTGCTAAGTTTATTACCGCAATCAAGTCGGTTTCGCTTGTAGCTAGCCGGTTGAGTACGGGTCGTCCGCAGGGAGATGAGAATCTTTTTCTATGTTCTTTAACGAGTTAAGTCCAAATATCCAGGTTTGTTTTTAGATTACTTATGTGCTAAAATGATATATAAAGAGAACTTGTTAGGGTTAGGATTAGGTTAGTTTGAGTTAGGAGTCGCTCACTTCTTTCATTGCCACTCTTAATATCGGTGTTACGGTAATCGGCAACAACCGGGATTAGCATGACTAGGAAGGAACTTGCGAGTATAAGCTAGGCTTTCCAACGCATAAGTTCTTCATTTTGGTGCTTTTCCGTCCGTTCTTGGCTCTTAGCCTTAACCTCCGGTTAATTCAACCACAACCGGTCTCACTAAGAAATCACCGCTATCATGTAGGATAGGGTGCCGTAGGGAGCGGATTGTGGTTCAATTAACGGGAGTACGAATTAAGATGTTGGGCAAGAAAAGAGTGAGAGAGATTTCCTTCTCTCAAACTTTCCTTATCCTACCCTAACAAGTATATAAAAACTACTCACTCATTATAAGGAAAAGAAAATAAAACAAAGGAGGAAGATAGAAAGAAAGAGGTTAGAAGATTACAGCTAGCTATTTGAGACCTCACCTTGGCAAGGATCAAGCTTAAGCATCATAATTGTTTTAAGGATAAAGAAAAAGAGAACAAGAAAGAAACAAACAACAAATAACAACAACTAGATTAGCAAATGAAAAATACAAGCAAATATAATTAACAATTACAACAAGATAAGCATGATAAGAACAAGAACTCCTTTATTCATTCTTCACTCACAAAAGCTCACTACAAGTTTTTAATGGAGAAGTGTTGGATATATGTATGCCCTAAAGGCCATTATGAGATAGTGTATGTACTGATATGTATATATATATATATTCGAGGGACAGTCTTGCTCAAAATGATAGTATGCTATCTGGTTTTACTTTATCATATGTTCACTTGATCATGTTTATATTCATTTGGTACATGTTGATAAAGCCCTAAGGATATTGGCTTAACTACTGGAATTATGATGCGGATCATACTAGTGGGACATCTGTAGTTTATAAGCATATCCTTGAAATGTTCCTAGTCGTAGGTATATCGATGCAGGGCATCGATATTCCAGCTTAGACTAGCGTATACCATTCTTGTTCCATATGATGGGCGATGGATGATCCCATATCCGTCTGGTGTGTTGACACCGAAGATAGTATACGGGTGCTCAGTGAGACTGGGTACACTGAACGGACTCGCCGAGAACTCCTATATGGTATTATATCATACGTCGGATAGCAGTTCTCAGGTGACACTGGTACAGGTTAGTCTGTAGACCCGAGATCGTCATAAAGTCTTGTGTGTCCTCCCACTGTACTTTGATCTCCACCCTACTGCGGCTCTACTGAGTCGTACAAACAGGTGGATTTTGGGTATAGTCTCGAGTCATGTAGAGGCAGTGAGCGATAGGAGGGGTTTCGTCTCTCCCGGTATTGGGGGTTGATGCTGTGCTGTGCACGATTGGCTATAACAGGAAGTCCCTGGCCAGGGCTGCTGAGATATTACTGATAAGTGTTATCAGTAAGTTTCTCGATCTGTTATAGACCATATACCGGCATGACTTATTGAGTTATTGGGGTCGACGATTCCATCCCTAGACTCGATATGCAGCATATTTGACGAAGAGACCGGACTGTACGGTTAGTGTTGCCGGATGGATTGACAGGAGTTTTGACAGGTTCGCTTGTTCTTATTCTGATCGCTCAATACCCGGGTGGCCGTTACGTTTAGCTGACCGCTTGCGGCTTGTAGGTGTTTGATATGATCGTCATCTACTGCTGGCGTATTGACGAGTCTTTGAGTCCCACATAGAAGTTTCTCGGCTCTGGCGAAACGAAGTGGTGCACATATGAGATATGCGCGGAGCCTCGATTAAATACTAGTATATGATACTGTATTTTAATCGGGCATTTAATATTAGTCGGGTCGTATAAGATATGGCCAATTTATTAAATCAAGTGTTGATTTAATATTGGGTTTTATATTATTTATTTAAATCCTTTTCTTCTTATGGATACATGCATGTATATGTACATGATGATGTGCATACATACATACATGAAATGTATCATGGTTGATGATACAAAGAGGATGGCAATATAAGAATCATATTGAAGATAAAAAGATATATTGATATTTTCAATAAAGATAAAAGGCAAAAGAAAAAGGATAATGACTCATTTCTTTTCCACACTCTTCTACACAATTCCATGGTTGAATTTGACTCAACCATGGTTACTTTTCCTTTTGCCCTTTAACCTTAGTTGAAATATCTAGATATTATCTTAACCATGGTTGTGGTTATGATAAGATCTTTTTCTCTCTCTCATTTTCTTTTACATTATCAATATTATCATTCCAAAAGAAATGAGAGCCATCTTCTTCCTCAAAAAACCCTAGCTCTCTTTTAAATGTTAAAAAGGAGTTAGAAAATAAAAAGAAAAGGTAATAAATAAGAATAGCAACCACTTCATCATCCTACACAACCATAGCTATCTTGTGTAGGGTGTTGTGCTTCAAGTTTGTCAAAGATCGAAGGAAGCATCAAGCTTAGAGCAAAGTGCTTCGGGTGGATCGTCGTGGAAGAGGAGTTGATCAAGTGAACCTTTTCAAAGCCAAGGAGTCTTCAAAAGAGGTCTACAAAGGTTGTAGTCTCATCACTTAGTATAACTTAACTCTTAATCTTGATACTATTAATTGTTACTTCATATATTCTAGTTTGATTCTTTGTATAGTTTGCTTAGCACCTCAAAATTTTTATTGTTATAGCATGCATGATGCTTCTAAACCTTAATAGAGGTGTTAAGAAAACCCTACATGGTATCAGAGCCAAGCTAGAGTTTTGTGGTAACCTAAACGACGTTGAAAACATCGAACGGACGAAAATCGACACCCGGGGGGTGCTCTCTGGAAATTTTTTTAAAACCTGGTATTTTTCAAATTAAAAATATGTAAAAAATTAAGCAGGGAAATATAAGAGCTCACCAGAAAAACGATCCCATAAATCGACCATACGGCCGCGGAACCGCGGCCCAAGAGGCTTTATGCGGCGGTTCCGCGGCGGTATAGTTGATTCATGGGCCGTATTTTCTTGTGCTGGCCCGTATGTATTCTCTGTTGTTACTGGTATTTTTATAATCTGCCCAGGTGTTGAGCTTTCAGAGCAGTTTGTGGATGTTTAATTTGTTTGAGCGGATGTTCCAACGTCGCTTAGTTTAATAGTATGTGTTACAATAATTGAAATCTACAAATTTGTTTGTTGCGTGTAAATCTAGCAGTTCGGTCTCGGGATAAACGGAAATCTTGTTGAATTATCCGGTTTGTTTTGAAAAGGTGTTTTCTTGAATGAGACCCAAATGCGAGCTTTACATTGTTTAGGCATGAAATCTTGTATATGTGATATTCCGGATTTGTGTTGTCTAAAGGCGGTTAAAGATTCCAATTGTTGTATTTTCCCATTTTATTTCTCTGTGTGGATGAGACATGATATGCAGGATTGTCGCAATGAATAGCCGGGGGTTTTCTTTTTTATGTGAGATGAGAGTATTCTTTCAATTCATGTAATATTAATTTGTATGTAATATTCTTTTATTTGGGGCACTTCCGGGGTGAGATTGTTGTCACCAGTGTTGTATATTATTTACTTTTCCGCATTAGGACAGACCCAATGAGGAGGGCACAAGTGACCGGGTTCTTGGGTTCAGTGGGAGGCCATCTCGAGGAGTCGAGACCGGGTCTCCTAAACTCCAGAATTGGCAGGGTCGCTTGCCGCTCTCGTAGGGGTCTAAGGGTGTGGGCTTGGCTATTTATTGCGACCGTAGAATCCGTATTTTTATTGCTGGCTAAATATAAAATACGGACCTCCTAGATATCCTTTATGTGCTTCTGCTGTTTTCATTATCTGATGTGATCTTTTAATACCTGTCTGAGACGAATGAAATTTTATATATGATATATTTTAAACGTTACTTATGTTATACAACCGCACTAGCCCCATCCCGGTATGCCGTTAGTTAAGTAACCTAACGGTGCATATCAGGACACTGTGACGAATGCGAGTGGCATAAGTGTACGCTATATTTTCGTTTCTCTCTGTAATGGCTTAGGATTTAAATGATGGGACTACATTAATGAGATTAATGTAAAAGATAAATGAACCTAAAAGGATATTGTAGAATCAAGATTTGAAACACACTCGGCTTTTTTCAAAAAGCAAGTTTCTAAATGCGGAGCTTAAGCCACTCCTTTTTAAACCCATTAGATTCTACAATAATATCAAGTTCAAAGCGTCAAAAGTTTTCTTAAAAACTATCCGCCACCCTCCGTCATTTTAGGAAGCAGAGTACTTAGTATTCGTGCTGCGTATTTTGACTTTAGTTAAGGCGCAGTGAACGGTAGCTGAGTGATGTCTTCCTACCCTACATATGATGCAGATTAGTTAGGACATTCATATGATTATGTTGACTTTAGTTAAGGGTCATATGAGTGGGTCTAGTTAATCACGAAATGACGGGAAGAACTTGACTAGTACTTATGATATGTTGACTTTAGTTAAGGTCATAAGTACTAGGGGTAAAAATCATATCGGGAATTTCAAGAGTTGAAAATTACAATGAGATTGTATACCTACTATATGATAATAGGATCCCGATCCCACTGTGAGCAAATGTTGCTCCCGGGAGAATTTTGCACTTTACAATTAGCTGACTCGGTAGGTGTCTAGAAAGGTGCTAAACGGGGCTATGCCTCTGGGAAGACGAGGTTTACTCTAATTAGGTCCGTGCGAAAGCACGGGGAACCTCCCTCAAGTACCGGCACTGGCCTGGCTGAGAGGTTGGCGAAGTTGTAGAATGTAATTAATCCCGGCTAGTTTTCTTTTTAAAAGGTTTTAAAGAAAATTTGATAAAAACAGTGGGAGACATCGATTAGAAAAGATAATAACCAATCTGATCTTTGCAAGAGCATTCGCTAAGTGTATTCTTTTCTCTCTCTTAATGGCAGATACCCATGACAGGACTTAAGCTTCTATTAGATAAAAACAAGCTGAATGGGACCAACTATAAAGACTGGCTGAGGAATTTAAACATAGCCTTGACTTATGATAAAGTATCATAAGTCCTTACAGCTCCAACATTGTCCCCCCTAGGTCCTAAACCTTCAGTTGCGGATATAGAAATCCACAAGACATGGGACGCTGACTGTGCCACGGCAAAATGCCTCGCGCTTGCATCGATGGATAACACACATCAGAAGCAGCACGAGAATATGGACGTACAAGCCATATTCCTCCATACAAAAGAGTTGTATGGAGAGCAATCCCGCGTATTACGATACGAAGCGTCTAAGAAACTGTTTCAGATGCGCATGACCGCTGGCACAGCAGTAGGAGACCATGTTCTGAAAATGATAGCTCTCATAGAAGAGCTTGAGGACCTTGGGTGGACAATGGACAATGAACAGTATACAGATATTATTCTACAGTCTCTCCCCTCCACCTTTGCTCAGTTCATCGTTAACTTCAACATGCACAACATGGAGAAGGAACTACCTGAACTCCTTAATATGTTAAGGAGTGCAGAGAGCACACTGAAGTCAGTGAAGACTCCCGTTATGTCTGTTGGGCAATCCTCCTCATCTTACCCAAAGGCTAAGGCCAAGGGAAAGATGAAGAAGAAACCCACCAAACCTAAGGGTGGAGTCAAAAAGGTGAAGGGAAAAGGCAAGTCCAAGGTTGGGGCATCAGAGAAAGGTGAATGTTTCCATTGCAAGAAGACGGGACACTGGAAGAGGAACTGTATTGAGTACCTAGCACTCAAGAAGAAGCATGTTGATGCTTCAGCTTCAGGTGTGTTCGTAATTGAAAACTGTTTTTCTATTAATTCTGCATCCTGGGTATTGGATACCGGTTCGGGTTCTCATATTTGCAATTCTGTGCAGGCGTTGAGAAATAGCAGAGTTCTGAAGACAGGTGATCATACTCTCCAAGTTGGAAATGGTTCCAATGTAAATGCAGTTTCAGTAGGAGAGTATGTCACGGCCCAAAAGTACGGAACATGACCGGCACTTAAACTACGAACGTCTCGAGACGTACGTAATCTAAGTAAACCGAAAACCCAGAAATCCAAATTATGCGGTTATGCGGTTTTTAATAGCATAAGCCGAATTATGCGGTTTTTAAAACATCAAAAATTTACTGAAAATTTCGGCAGAGTCTCCTTCGTAAATTCTGGCCCCCAAACGGGATACAACATGAATAGTATACGAAAACAAGAAAAGGGCATCCCTTAGCGGGAGCTAGCTCTTCGTCAATCGACGGTCACAACCACACAACAATATAATATACAACGCCAACGGCGAGGATCAAAACTCAAAAGGAAACTCAAAACCACCAGAAATCCACAGAAATAACACGCGCGACTCTAAGGTCAAAAGAATAACCTCACGGGTCTCTATCTCAAAAATAAATACATGTTTGGTTGATGGAATTTACTAGATACAACTGAATAATATTATACAAGGTAATATGATGGGTACGATACAAGAAAAACCCACCTACTAGCAAGTCACCCGAATGAAACTGAGCCCGCAACGCCGTAATGAAACCTGTACGGCAAACCTGCAAGAAACTGGGGCACAACGGGGGTGAGTTGCCAACTCGTGAATAGAAAAACATCTACGCACAGAAATCGCATAAATAACGCAACCTAGATCAATGATCATAATATATCCTCAAAAATATACATAACAAGCAGCCTATAACAATGGCTAGGATAATATCTAACCGAGTGAAATCTCATGTTCCCGTGTCAGTGCCTCAGGTAGCAATATATCATATGAATGAGGTATGAATGCATGAAAACAGAATACATGTAAATGAAGAAACTGTTTTCATAAATTATTTAGATTTTCTTCGTATATTTAAATTGAGGTATCATAATGAAATCAGTATCAACAGTGTCTAGCATCGACACAGAACATAAATCTCACTGTCTCGAAATATCAATGTCTCAATCTCAATATCTAGGGCGCCGTCAGTCCAGACCGGCCCCTACCATCCATCTCAAGACCACGACGGTATCCTCCGGATATCCGACGCGTCGGGTAATATCACTGGTAGGTAATCTGTCCCCTGCCAGGCTCAACGTCAACACCACATTCATCTTACCCCGGGGTACCATACCGGGTCCACCATGTACCCGAAACGGTTCCTCCACTCCTCGAATCGGGTCTCGAAATCCATCAGCAAACTCATGGTGGACGATTCATACATCATAGGAAAACCGTACTTTTTATTTTAAAAGAGAGAAAAGGTTTATTTATGTTTTTGCGGTTTTCCTCCATATCCAGAAAATCTCATGGAAATCCGAATCCAAAACCTCAATAACACGTAAAATAGTGAATATATCCATGAGAATCCATGAATGCGGCATAACGATGAATAACAGTATGCATGAAGTGACAAGTAATAACTACAATATCTAAGCTGGCATATAAGGTAAGTACACCAATATTATGTCAAACTACTAGCTATCTAGCTAAGTTAAGCAATAATATTTTCTAAGGTGTACGTGACATGGCAATTACCGATGAAGATGTGTGTGAGCCGGCAATTAAGTGTACGTGGTACATACGCATCATCGGTAATGGTGCTGGTGTCCTAACAGCATGATATCACTAATGGAGTATGAAACATAAAAATAAGCATGCGATGTGAAGCGGACCACAAAATGAGCGGGAGATGAAAACTAGACGCAACTATAACTAATCTGCATTAATCTAATATAAGTCCTACAAATGGTGCCATTTGAAATAACACGAACCGCGGGGTTTTGAAAATAGGGCTACGGTGGTTTTTAAGAAAGGATACGTCTTTTGAAATATCCATAGATCCCTTGACCTGTCTTTTAAAATACCCACGATCCGCTAGTTTTGAAATAGGTAGGAGTCTAATCTAATCTAACAACTACACTAAACTATACGGCTGAACTAACAAGCTGAACTACAGGTAAGGAAACCGCCTATCATCTGAGTCGATACATATACATACCTGTATATATACAGTCGGTGATCCCGCCTCAATAAATATAATATCCATAACCAGACATCCCAAGTCAAGAGTGCGGATCAATCATCAAAATATAGCTCGTACGTAAATCCGTCGTACGGCATCCCCAAATCTGGGTACGGGTCAATATCACATTCATCATACTATTCATCTGATATCCTCTTTATCAAATATCATGATCGGGGTACTGATCTACGTCTAGTACAATATTGATACCATCTATGTATGCATGCATGTAAGAATTACTACGTCAAAAGACCCGCTAAAACATTATGTCGTATCTCAATACGAACCAAAACACATCACGGATCTTCTGGCCTCAAGCCCAATATCATCGACTCATCTCAAATCCCAATTACTATCCTCAAATCCAGTATATAAACACATAGTCACATACCCATGTGTAAATATACACATCAATATATAATCCCATGTACGCACATATGAAAGAAGAATGTATGCAAATATGGTGTGTGTGTGTGTATGTGTGGTGCAACCACTACCTAAGGTTTCGTAACCATGCACCAATCCAACACCAATATCCATCTAAAATCATCAATAATAAATCCTAACAACATATCATAAATTGTTGGTGTGTATACGCATCCGTATACATCACCACGGACTGCGGGGGTGCTATACGCCATCCACCCGACTTCTCCCCGTAGATATAAATCTACTCACCTGGTCCTCGCTCACCGGTGCCGACGTCGCCACGCGCTTGCTTGTCGTCTCGAAGTCCGCATTGGGTACCTACATATCATAACGCACCGTATCGCATTAAAACTAAATTCGAAATCGAAACGGCATACGAAAATCAAATCGGCACGCGTATCACGCATAGGTCCAAACCTATCGTCTACGCATGCAAGAATAGTCAGACCAACCCTCGATGTCGATGTACAAACGTTAAACTATCGAGAAAAATCCAATCATACTCATTTGCACATTCACGAACACTAATTTTAATATAAACTAGGTTAAAACTCACAAAAACCCCAATTTCACTTAAAAAGTCATTTTTCCGAAAATCTAGCAAGCACAATTCGCCGTTTTTGTACAAAACATGATATTTAAATGAATGTAGCGGCCAATATACTTATTAAATATCTTAAATAAGTCATAGAAACAATTTCCGAAATTTAATCTCATTAAATTCCAAAAAAAACCTAATATTCTAGTTTACAAAATACCCTTTTTAACAATTTCATAGCAAAATGCACAAACTACAATTTAGGTTGGATTTCCATGAAATAAAGTGTTAAACTACACTTAATAAAGTTAATAATGTGATAAAAACCCTAACCATATTTTTCATCTCACATATAAATGCATTTCATAAAACCCTAGTTTGCACAAAAAAGCTTAATTTGGACATTTTTCAAGTAACAACTTGTAATATGCAACTAGATAAATTTCAACAAGTTTTCAAGATGTTAGCTCACATCACAAACCATGCACAAGTGATCACAACCCAATTTCAAAACAAAACCCTAACTAGAATTCCAAAACTTGCAATTAAACTCACATATCCAAATTAACACTTAATTAAATTAGCTTAAGAAATTAGTAACAAATTAAGCAACAAAAATGTTTAGAATTATACCCAAAACATATGAAGATCCACAAGCATCCATGGCCTCCCAAAATGCCCTCTTTTCACAAGGATCCATGCTATACGGGCTAAGCTAAAATGGGTAGGAGTCGGATTTGGATTTAGATTTGAATTTTGCATGGATTTTGAAGTGATTTGTGGATTTTTTTGATGAAGAAAAGAGTGGGATTTTGGGGGGGGGGGCTGCTGCTGTTGGGAGGGGGGCTCGGCCTGATTGGGGGTGTGAGGAGAGAGAGGGAGGTAGAGAAAATATAAGGGAGGAAAGTCAAGGTCAAGGTAAGGTCAAAAGTCCACCTAATTCACCCATTTTCTTTTCTTTTCTTTCATATCTTTTTCTTTGAAAATCAAGTGGGGAAAAATATGGTGGCTGCTGAATTCAGCCATGGGGAGGAGTAAGTGGGGGTGTGTGGGTGTGGGTACGGGTGTGGGGTGATGAAAAATGATAAATACAATACCCCAAGCATCCATTTACGCTAAAAAAAAGCCTTTTTTCTTCAATAATTTCTAAACCATTTTGGCAAATGATTTCGTTCCAAAAACCACATGATAAAATTTTATTTAATGTTTTATGATGCACAAAATTTGTTTCAACTCATTCCAATTTGTAATTTTCCCTAATTAAATGTATTAGTGACGGCTTAAAATAATAATAAAATAATATTTTTTCAGAAAATTTGAAATTTCACCAGCGGCTCAATAAACACCAAATAATAGCAATTACATAGCTAGAATATGTATATTTAATTTTTATAATAAGATATTTGTATTTTGACTTTTTACAGAAAACTCCCTTATTTTACCGATTTTTTCGAAATTTCACCGAAACGATTTTCAAAACGTTACAGAGTATCACCTAGGTTTGCCTTCGGGTTGTATATTGGTTTTGAACCCGTGTTATTTTGTACCAAGTATGCTTTGTAATATTATATCTGTTTCCTTGTTAGACAATGAAGGGTATCATTTTGCTGTGCAACACAATGTTATGAACATTAGACTAAATCAAGAGTTGATTGGTTGTGGTACATTAAATAACGGGATATACGTCCTTAATCAACACACAGTTTTCAACCTACAACACAAAAATAAAAGAAAATTTTCAGAGATAAATGAAGCTTTTCTTTGGGAATTGTAGACATGGTCATATTAATGAAACAAGACTAAACAAGCTTCATAAAGATGGATATTTAAATTCATTTGAATATAAATCTTATGCAACTTGCCAGTCTTGTATCAAAGGTAAAATGACCAAAACCCCGTTTACAGGACACGGAGAAAGAGCTACTGAGCTCCTAGGCCTCATACATAGTGATGTATGCGGACCAATGTCTACACATGCAAGAGGCGGTTTTTCATGCTTCATAACTTTTACTGATGATTTCTCAAGATTTGGTCATGTATATTTGATAAAACATAAATCTGAAGCTTTCGAGAAATTCAAGGAGTATAAACATGAAGTAGAAAACCAAACAGGAAAGAGTATCAAGATACTTCGATCGGATCGAGGTGGAGAGTACTTAAGTACTGAGTTCTTAGACTTCCTAAAAGAGAATGGGATTCTCTCTCAGCGCACTCCACCTTACACACCACAGCACAACGGTGTGTTAGAACGAAGGAACCGTACCCTATTAGATATGGTACGATCCATGATGAGTGATGCTGAGTTACCTCTCTCGTTTTGGGGGCATGCATTGGAAACAACAGCTTTTCTGTTAAACAAAGTTCCAACCAAGACCGTGTCTACCACTCCATATGAGATATGGCATGGGAAGAAACCATCTCTTAAAAGAGTTAAGATTCGGGGTTGTCCGGCTTTTGTTAAAAAGCAGAATCCAGACAAACTCGAGACACGATCAGTCAAATGTATATTTGTAGGATATCCTAAATATTCATTTGGGTATCTTTTTTACCACAAAGAGGAACAAAAGGTGTTTGTTTCTCAGTATGCCACCTTTTTAGAAGATGAGATTTTTTCAAACAATACAAATGGCAATGTGGTAGATCTAGAAGAAGTTCTAGAAACACCAGTTACAAATGACAACTTGGCTGAACCTGAAGTTATAACAGAATCTAATGAACCTCAGCCATTCCGTAGATCTGGTAGGATTTCTCGCCCACCGGAGAGATACTACGGTTTTCTCGTTGATGGTGATAGAGAAGATTGCATCATGGATGATGATGATCCTGCCAGTTTTCATCAGGCTATCACGAGTGGTGACTCTATGAATTGGCTGGATGCCATGAGATCCGAAATGGAGTCCATGTACACCAACAAAGTATGGACTTTGGAAGATGTACCCTCCGGGATAAAACCTGTGGGATGCAAATGGATCTTTAAAAGAAAGATCGGTGTAGATGGACAGGTAGAAACCTATAAGGCAAGGTTGGTAGCGAAAGGTTTTCGTCAAAGACCAGGTTTGGACTATGACGAGACTTTCTCTCCGGTAGCCATGCTTAAATCCATTCGGATCCTACTTGCTATTGCTGCTCACTACGACTATGAAATCTGGCAGATGGACGTTAAGACTGCATTCCTAAATGGTGATTTAGAGGAATGCGTTTATATGGATCAGCCAGAGGGATTCATTAATAGTGGGAGCAGCGGTAAAGCATGCAAGCTACTTAAATCCATTTATGGATTAAAGCAGGCATCACGGAGTTGGAACATCTGTTTTGATGATGTTATCAAAGAGTTTGATTTCATCAAAAATCCAGATGAACCTTGTGTTTATAAGAAGACTGTAGGAAGAAATGTCACAATCCTCGTATTGTACGTAGATGACATAGTTCTGATAGGAAATGACATTCCTATGCTACAGTCGGTCAAATCATTCTTATCACAAAGGTTCTCCATGAAGGACCTGGGAGATGCCACATACATATTGGGTATACGGATCTATAGGGATAGATCCAAACGGTTATTGGGATTGTCCCAAACCAAGTACATTAACACCATCCTAAAGAGGTTTAGTATGGAAGACTCCAAGCGGGGTGCCTTACCCGCTTGCCATGGAGTCACTCTCTCAAAAGACGATTGCCTAAAGTCTGATATAGAGAGAGCTTGCATGAGCATTATTCCCTATGCTTCGGCAGTAGGATCGATAATGTATGCGATGTTATGTACACGCCCTGATGTTGCTTATGCAATTAGTGTAGTAAGCAGGTATCAATCTAACCCAGGGGAGAATCACTGAATTGCTGTAAAGAACATTCTTAAGTACTTGCGAAGGACTAAAGAATTGTTCTTGGTGTATGGTAATGGGGATCTCCAAATGGAGGCCTTTACCGATTCGAGCTTCCAGAGTGACAAGGATGACAGCAAGTCTATCTCAGGGTTTGCATTTACCCTCAATGGAGGGACGGTGAGTTGGAAGAGTTCCAAACAGGATACCGTTGCAGACTCAACGATGGAAGCTGAATATATTGCTGCAAATGATGCTGCCAAGGAAGCCGTCTGGATGAGAAAATTCATCGCGGAGCTAGGAGTAGTTCCAACCATTATTGATCCAATACCTCTGTATTGTGACAATAATGGGGCTATGGCGTTGGCCAAAGAGCCCAGGTCCCATCAGAAGTCCGACACATCCTGAGGCGATATCATGTGATCCGGGAGATAGTTGATCTCCGCGAGATTGAGATTAAGAGAGTAGACACAAAGAACAACGCTGCGGATTCATTCACCAAGGCCCTCCCTCTGCCGCAGCATGAGCGACTTTTTGAGATGTTAGGTATGAGATATGCCAATAACTGGCCTTAGTGCAAGTGGGGGATTGTTGGATATATGTATGCCCTAGAGGCCATTATGAGATAGTGTATGTACTGATATGTATATATATATATATATATATATATATTCGGGGGACAGTCTTGCTCAAAATGATAGTATGCTATCTGGTTTTACTTTATCATATGTTCACTTGATCATGTTTATATTCATTTGGTACATGTTGATAAAGCCCTAAGGATATTGGCTTAACTACTGGAATTATGATGCGGATCATACTAGTGGGACATCTGTAGTTTATAAGCATATCCTTGAAATGTTCCTAGTCGTAGGTATATCGAGACAGGGCATCGATATTCCAGCTTAGACTAGCGTATACCATTCTTGTTCCATATGATAGGCGATGGATGATCCCATATCCGTCTGGTGTGTTGACACCGAAGATAGTATACGGGTGCTCAGTGAGACTGGGTACACTGAACGGACTCACCGAGAACTCCAATATGGTATTATATCATACGTCGGATAGCAGTTCTCAGGTGACACTGGTACAGGTTAGTCTGTAGACCCGAGATCGTCATAGAGTCTTGTGTGTCCTCCCACTGTACTTTGATCTCCACCCTACTGCGGCTCTACTGAGTCATACAAACAGGTGGATTTTGGGTATAGTCTCGAGGCATGTGGAGGCAGTGAGCGATAGGAGGGGTTTCGTCTCTCCCGGTATTGGGGGTTGATGCTGTGCTGTGCACGATTGGCTATAACAGGAAGTCCCTGGCCAGGGCTGCTGAGATATTACTGATAAGTGTTATCAGTAAGTTTCTCGATCTGTTATAGACCATATACCGGCATGACTTATTGAGTTATTGGGGTCGACGATTCCATCCCTAGACTCGATATGCAGCATATTTGACGAAGAGACCGGACTGTACGGTTAGTGTTGCCGGATGGATTGACATGAGTTTTGACAGGTTCGCTTGTTCTTATTCTGATCGCTCAATACCCGGGTGGCCGTTACGTTTAGCTGACCGCTTGCGGCTTGTAGGTGTTTGATATAATTGTCATCTACTGCTGGCGTATTGACGAGTCTTAGAGTCCCACATAGAAGTTTCTCGGCTCTGGCGAAACGAAGTGGTGCACATATGAGATATGCGCGGAGCCTCGATTAAATACTAGTATATGATACTGTATTTTAATCGGGCATTTAATATTAGCCTGGTCGTATAAGATATGACCAATTTATTAAATCAAGTGTTGATTTAATATTGGCTTTTATATTATTTATTTAAATCCTTTTCTTCTTATGGATACATGCATGTATATGTACATGATGATGTGCATACATACATACATGAAATGTATCATGGTTGATGATACAATGAGGATGGCAATATAAGAATCATATTGAAGATAAAAAGATATATTGATATTTTCAATAAAGATAAAAGGCAAAAGAAAAAGGATAATGACTCATTTCTTTTCCACACTCTTCTACACAATTCCATGGTTGAATTTGACTCAACTATGGTTACTTTTCCTTTTGCCCTTTAACCTTAGTTGAAATATCTAGATATTATCTTAACCATGGTTGTGGTTATGATAAGATCTTTTTCTCTCTCTCATTTTCTTTTACATTATCAATATTATCATTCCAAAAGAAATGAGAGCCATCTTCTTCCTCAAAAAACCCTAGCTCTCTTTTAAATGTTAAAAAGGAGTTAGAAAATAAAAAGAAAAGGTAATAAATAAGAATAGCAACCACTTCATCATCCTACACAACCATAGCTATCTTGTGTAGGGTGTTGTGCTTCAAGTTTGTCAAAGATCGAAGGAAGCATCAAGCTTAGAGCAAAGTGCTTCGGGTGGATCGTCGTGGACGAGGAGTTGATTAAGTGAACCTTTTCAAAGCCAAGGAGTCTTCAAAAGAGGTCTACAAAGGTTGTAGTCTCATCACTTAGTATAACTTAACTCTTAATCTTGATACTATTAATTGTTACTTCATATATTCTAGTTCGATTCTTTGTATAGTTTGCTTAGCACCTCAAAAATTTTATTGTTATAGCATGCATGATGCTTCTAAACCTTAATAGAGGTGTTAAGAAAACCCTACAAGAAGAGATGAGAGGAGGAAGAAGAACAACACATGTATTCTAAAATCTAAAATACAAGAATGAGGACCCTTCACTTGGCATTGTTGTGGGTTATTTATAGGAAGGAAACTGAAAATCTAGGGCAACAATCAGTCCCTACATGAAACGCCAAAACTGCCCCTGAAAATTCTCCTTCTTCCGAGTCAATACCGTCGCGGTTCCGCGGCTTAAGCGCGCTTATGCCGCGGAACCGCGGCCATTAAGTGGAATTAGCCCCTCGTGTTTTGTGTTTTTTCCTGGTTTTCTATGTCCTTCAGTCTGGTATATGATTTTTCTCAGAAGCTCTTCACAATTTTTCCAGAATTTCAGCAAATCAAAAGGTGATTTGTTGTGGATCTTTTGCCATGATTTTTCTTGAGCTCCGTGTAGATATGTTGGATCTTGTGTTGACATTGAGCTTTGTGCATGAAAATGACATTGATTTGCCATTTTGTCCCTTAGACTGGTGTGCGGCAACATACGGATAGAGAGCGGAGACCCGTGTTTTATCTGTGGTTGGCAGTAATCCGGAATTTGTCGTGCTTTTCCATGATTTCACTGTTTAGAGCTGAGAACCTGTATCCTGCAATTGACTAGAAAACACGGCTCAAGAGTACCTACCGATAAGCAATATGATAAAAATTGGGTGGTATAAAAATGCAAAAATCTGATATGAACAAATACCCCCAAACTTATCATTTGCTCGTCCCGAGCAAAGCCAATCTATTCATAAAAATTCCTAACCTCACTTTCGCAGGGAACGTGATTGCACTGAGCATGTGCAACAAGCCGTTAAATCTCTAGGTGTCCCTAGTAGGAGGAGTGTTGTCTCCTGAGGGTTTTCAGCGGATACTACCCACAAAATCCGGTCAAGCTAGTTTTGCAAAATAACTATGATTCAAAACCCCTAAAGTTTTGTTTCAGAAAATAACAATTCTATTATCCTGAGTCTAGACCATTGAACCTTTATTTTTCACACCTCGCTTCTTATTTAACTTAAGATTTTATATGTCTTTACGTGCAGTGCAAATAGTGTCGTTAAGTTCCAGAAGGATCGATTAAAGTCATTATGTCACACAATAAAAGCCCAGATAAAAATTTTAAAAGGATCACATAAGTTTTATAAAGAGTTAAGCATTTTTCAAGTTTCGTTTTCCAGTAAGGTTTCAATTTCAGAATTTCTATCTTCCTTAACAGGAAACTAGGTCTTATTTTTCACTCCACCTTTTTCTTGTTTTCATTTCATACACACCTCTGTATATGTGCAATAGTCTTTATCATAGAATAAAACCTTCATATCTCCGCTAGAAATATTTTTTTATAAAAACCTGTCTTTTGTCAAGATTATTCTCACACAAAGAACCTTTAGGAATTTTAACTCGGAGAGAGCACTTGCTTAACTTTGTTTTAATCTGGACTTTCTAGGCTTCTTAACGAGCTTTGGGCCAATGCACCTAAACCAATTGGCTTTAGGGCATTAGGTGTAGAAACACCCCAGCGGACTTAATTACTCAAGTTACCTAGGTCCAAAAACAAAAGAAAATTTAGCGTGAAAATCATGATGATTCAATGCGAACGGAGATATAACTGGCAGTTCAATTAATTTTTTTTGGATAAAAGACGTGTTTAGTGGGTTCGGTGTGTAATCATTCCAATCAAGTTCCAGATGGGTTATTTTTAAGACTTAGTTCACTTAAGGCATCAATAACATTCCTTCATATTCACTTCACTTCATAAACTATTCTTGATATTACTTATTTCAGAACAAACCTATTAGATCCTCAGAAAATCATTTATCCATTTAAAAGTTTTTTTAGACATAAAAGACTTGTCATCTAATTTCCAAAACTCACGACACGTGTAATGTGATGTAAAGATGTATATCAGCTATAGTTAACTTCAAAGGAGAGTTATATTTCAGGTTTTCAAAATCTAAAAATAAGATTTAGTTATTCTTATCTTATCAAACAAAACCGTCGAAATGTTGAATCAGAGTTCTCACACTAGCTAACTTGACAGAAAAGTTTTTATGTTTAAAATATTTTGATTTTTATGGATTTTATGGATTTTAATATGCAGATGCAAAATATACATATAAATGCGAAGGTTAGAAATGCGTACCAAGTGTACCCCCAAACTTAAACTGGACAGTGCACTGTCATTGCATGAAGAGATCATTTGAAGGGTCAAAATTGTCGGTTAGATATACACAATTTTTTTTTATGTTTTTGTTTTTAAAGAAAAGAAGAATAGTAAAAATGGAAAAGAATATCCACAAATATATACAAAATGGTATATACATACCCCCAAACTTATTTGGAATAGTGTCCACTGTTCTTGGCTGGATAACCGAAGTTTGGTGGTAGGTAGAGGAAGATTATGCAGGGTAAACTGGCTCCTGTAAAACTAGGAGCTCCTTTGTTGGTTCGGCACTAAGGTACGGTTTAAGTCGGTGTCCGTTTACTTTGAAAAATGAACCGTCCTTTGGATTCTCCAAATCCACAGCGCCATGCGGATACACATGCCGCACAAAATACGGCCCTTTCCAGCGAGATCTGAGCTTTCCTGGATGGAAGTGTAGCCGGGTGTCGTAAAGCAGTACCTGCTGACCAGGTATGAAAGTTTTGCGCAAAAGGTGTTTATCGTTAAACACCTTCGTTCGGTTCTTAACGACAACCGCGTTATCGTAAGCCTCATCCCTAAGCTCGCTCAATTTGTTCAACTGCAGCTTCCGATGGCTGCCCGAATCTTCGAGAGACAGATTCAGCTCTTTTATCGCCCAAAATGCGCGATGCTCTATTTCGACAGGGAGGTGGAAAGTCTTTCCGTACACAAGCCGATAGGGAGACATGCCAAGATCGGTCTTATAAGCTGTTCGAAATGCCCAAAGGGCATCAGTGAGTTTCAACGACCAATCCTTTCGGTTCTTGGAAACCGTCTTCTCCAGTATCTGTTTGATTTGCCGATTTGAAACTTCGGCTTGCCCACAGGTTTCGGGGTGGTAGGGCGTAGATAGCTTATGATTAATGGAATATTTCCGCATCAAGGCCTCGAAAGTCTTATTGCAGAAATGAGTTCCATTGTCGCTAATGATCGCTCGGGGGTGCCCAAACCGGGAGAAAATGTTTTCTTTAAGAAACCTAACGACAACCTTGTTGTCGTTAGTCCGGCTGGGCACAGCCTCGACCCACTTAGAGACGTAATCAACAGCGAGAAGGATGTACAAGTTCCCGAAAGAGCTGGGAAACGGCCCCATGAAATCTATCCCCCAAACGTCGAAAATCTCCACAACCAAGATTGGTTGGAGCGGCATCTCGTTCCTCCGGGATATCCGGCCCAAGTGTTGGCACCGGGAGAAAGTCTTGCAGTAGTCATGAGCGTCTTTGAAGAGTTGTGGCCAGTAGAAACCACACTGCAAGATCTTCTCAGATGTCTTTCTGGGGCCAAAATGCCCGCCACATGCTTGATCGTGGCAAAATGACAGCACACTCTTGAATTCATCGTCAGGGACACACCGACGAATAATCTGGTCGGGACAGTACTTGAACAGATAGGGTTCGTCCCAGTAAAAGTGTTTTACTTGGGATAAGAATCGAAGTCTGTCCTAACTTGACCATTCAGTCGGTAGTAGCCCTGTGGCCAAATAGTTCACAATATCTGTGAACCAGGGTTCGCGAGATACTTTCAAGAGCTGTTCATCCGGAAAAACGTCGTTGATCGGAAGTTGAGGCGACGACGAAGAAGGAAGTCGTGAGAGATGGTCGGCGACTACGTTTTCACATCCTCTTTTGTCCTTGATGATAAGGTCAAACTCTTGAAGCAAGAGGATCCAACGTATTAACCGAGATTTTGCATCTTTCTTTGTAAAAAGATGGCGCAGAACAGAATGGTCTGTGTAGACAATGACTGGAGAGCCGATGAGGTACGGCCTGAACTTTTCTAAAGCAAATACAACAGCCAAGAATTCCTTCTCAGTGGTTGTATAATTGAGTTGGGCGTCGTTCAGGGTTCGGCTCGCATAATAGATTACGTGCGGCATCTTGTTGATGTGTTTTCCAAGGACAGCACCAATGGCAAAGTCGGATGCATCGCACATAATCTCAAATGGGTGCGTCCAGTCGGGTGAAGAAAGAACGGGAGCAGAAGTGAGTGAGCTTTTTAATGACTCGAATGTAGTCACACAGCTCGAGTTGAAGTCGAATGGCGTGTCCTTGGCTAGTAGAAGAGTCAAGGGCCTAGCAATCTAGCTAAAGTCCTTGATGAACCGTCTATAGAAACCGGCATGGCCAAGGAAGGCTCGGATGTCTCGGACGCATCTGGGAGGAAGGAGATTGGAAATGACCTCAATCTTCGCTTTGTCAACCTCTATGCCATTTTGCGAAATGATATGTCCTAAGACAATACCTTCGCGCACCATGAAGTGGCACTTCTCCCAATTCAAAGTGAGGTTCTTGTCCTTACATCGGGTAAGGACAGCGTCAAGATGCAGCAAACACTCGTTAAAGAATCGCCGAAGATGGAGAAATCGTCCATGAAGATCTCCAGGAATTTCTCCACCATGTCTGAGAAGATTCCCATCATACACCGCTGGAAGGTAGCGGGCGCATTGCATAACCCAAAGGGCATGCGACGATATGCGAACGTGCCGAAAGGACAAGTGAATGTGGTCTTGTCGTGGTCTTTTTCGGCGATGGGATTCTGATTATAGCCGGAGTAGCCATCAAGAAAGCAGTAGTACTCGTGTCCGGCCAATCGTTCAAGCATTTGGTCAATGAAAGGTAGCGGAAAGTGGTCTTTCCGCGTTGCGGCGTTGAGTTTTCTGTAATCGATGCATACTCGCCACCCAGTTTGGGTGCGAGTAGGGTTTAACTCATTCGCCTCGTTAGTAATGACCGTTATGCCTAATTTCTTGGGGACAACGTGAATGGGGCTAACCCACTGGCTATCAGAGATAGGGTAAATGATACCACTATCCAGACACTTCACGATTTCCTTTTTCACAGCCTCCTTCATAACTGGGTTGAGTCGCCTTTGTGGATCCCTGGCTGGTTTGGCATCATCCATCAGATGAATGTGATGTTCAACGATCAGGGGACTTATCCCCTTGATGTCCGCCATGGACCAGCCAAACGCTTGCCTACTGCTGTGCAAGACCGCAAGAGGGCTTTCTCTTGCTCTGGAGCTAGAGAAGCCGAGATGATAACAGGGAGGGTCTCGTTCTCACCCAAGTAAGCGTACTTAAGGTGAGACGGCAAAGGCTTGAGTTCGAGCGTTGGAGGTGAAACGATTGAAGGCAAGATTGGTGAAAAGGTCTCGAACTCAAAGGATTCCAGCAAAGGTTCAAAACGAGTGTAAGCGACCGAGTTGGATGGTTCAGGTAACTCATCCGGAAATTCGAAGGATTCAAACTCGGGTGGTGAGTGGATAAGATCGTTCGAGAAAGTGAAACACTTGTAGTCATTGTCGGGCGCAGAAACAGCAGCAGGTTCGAAGAGGAACGCACTAATGGCGTTAAGGTTATCGTGATCGAACAAAAACTCCTCGAATTCACACTCTTCAGGGGTGATCTCCTGGATTGAGCAAACATCTAGTATATGAGCATTAGGTTCGGAGGGCTGATTCCCCAACCTAAAAATGTTGAGTTCAATTGTCATGTTTCCAAAAGATAGGTTCATCGAACCATTTCGACAATTGATCACAGCATATGAGGTTGCAAGGAATGGGCGACCGAGTATCACCGGAATTTGATTCCGGGGGTTAGCTACATGTTGTGTGTCTAATACAATGAAGTCAACGGGGAATATGAAGTCCCCAACCTTGATTAACACATCCTCTAGCTCACCCCTAGGATGGGTGATCGATCGGTCGGCCATTTGGAGAGTGCAGTGTGTGGGTTTCAGCTCTCCTACACCTAGTTGCTCATATACTGAGTACGGAAGCAGGTTAACACTGGCACCAAGATCTAATAGTGCGCGGTTGATGTTCTTATCCCCAATGGTAATAGAAATCGTAGGACAGCCAGGGTCCTTCCGTTTTTGCGGTAAAGATTGGGTAAGAGCATCACTTACAGCACAAGCCAAGCAAACTTTCTTGGGTACCTGAGACTTCCTCTTTTTCGTGCACAAGTCCTTTAAGATTTTCGCGTAGGATGGGACTTGTTGGACAGCATCTAAAAGGGGAATGTTGATGTTAACCTGCTTAAACAACTCGAGAATCTTCTCCATTTATGGATTTTGTTTATTGACCTCAACCGGTTTGGAAATGGAACGTTTTAAAAATTGGTTGAGTCCAATGCTTGTGGAGGAGATTGTGGAGCTGGAACGGATCACAGAGCTGGTGCTTCCGTGGAGTAAGAAGTGGGTCCGTTCAGAGCAGAAGAAGAAGAAGAGCCTTGTGAAGAATGGAGAATAGGCTCAAAAGATGAAGAAGAAGAAGAAGAAGCGGCCGAGGTGTCATTATCCTTAATTGCTGTGCCGATGTTGTTGTGCAGCATCCTTCCCGATCTCAATGTAGTCACGGCACTCACATTATGGTCCTGTTGTTCAAGAGCAACATGTACATTATGTGGGTGACCAGGATTTGGGAGCGGTTGAGATGGAAGCTTCCCCTTTTCTCGCTCGCTTAACGCCGCATTCAACTGTGCAATCTGGGCTTTGATGGTCTTGATGCTTTGCCCGTGTGCAGCAGTGTGTTGCACTAAAGACTGAATAGACGACTGGATGTTGGCAGTGGATTGTGTCGATTGTTTAACGAACGCCTCCAGACTTCGTTCTAGCGAGGAAACCTTATCGTTGTTTGACGGAACAAAGTTGTTTTGTGGAAAAGAATTGTTGGGTGCAAAGTTGGTCGTCTGGTTTTGAAAAGGTTGGGGTTGGAAGGGCTGCTGAAACTGATGTTGAGTTTGTTGTTGCGCTTGTTGTTGCGGAGGAGGGGGCCTCTGGAAATTGTTGCCTTGGAATTGTTGCTGATTCTGATTCCACGCGAAATTGGGGTGGTTCCTCCAACCGGGATTGTAGGTGGAAGAGTATGGATCATTCCTCGGTCTTTGCTGAAATGCAGCATTAACCTGATCCTGTCCTTGAGATGGTAGATTGTAAGGACACTCTTCGGTTAAGTGAGAAGGATTGGAACAACAAGCACAAATGGTACGAAGGGGAAGAACAGGGGCAGGAGCAGGAGATGAAAATTTGCTCTCTATCGCTTCAAGTTTTCTTGTTATTGCAGCCATTTCAGCTTTCATCGCAATAGAGACATCGAGTTGGTGAATTCCTACCCTAGACTGACCAGTAGAAGTAGAGGAAGAAGAAGAAGTAGTTGGTCTAGTACTCTCCCATTGAAGCGTTTGTTCCACAAAGTCGTCGAAGAATTGCCACGCTTCCTCGTCAGATTTCGATAGGAAGTGGCCCTGACAAATGGTTTCCAACAACTGCTTGGTTGCTGGGTTCAGGCCCTCGTATAAGGTTTGGCAAAGTTGCCATTTCTCAATACCGTGGTGAGGGCACTGAACAAGAAGGTCTTTATACCGGTCAAAGCACTTCCAGAAGGGTTCAGTAGGAAGCTGAGAGAATTGGTTGATTTCGTTACGGATCCTTGCGGTTTTATGATTCGGATAGAATTTCTTGAGAAACGCTTTCACAAACTTGTCCCAACTGGTTATGGAGTGGGAAGCGGTGCTATACAGCCATTTTTCAGCAAGATCGCACAAAGTGAACGGAATGACCCGTAGCCGTATAGCATCGTCCGACAGCTGGGTAGTTTTCATCATGGCACAAACATTTTGGAACTTGATGATGAAGATATAGGCATCTTCAGATTCAAGCCCATGAAATTTCGAAAGCATGTTAATGAAGTGGGGCTTAATTTCAAAATTATCCCCATTGGCCGGTGGAAGGGAAAGACAGGTGGGAAGTGCAGAATGGGTGGGATAGAAACGATTCTGGAGCGCGATTCGCTGCGGCGCGACAACAGGCGGTGGTGGTGGGTTATTCGCCCCCATAGGAGGTGGAGCAATCCCGGGGGAGTCAAAGAGATGTTTGGATTAAATCCTGACATCGCGGAAGAAGAGGTTGGTGATGGTGAAGGTGAGGATGTATGAACAGAATTCCGGTCAACGTCGGAGTTGGCCGGCAAAGATAAGGGTGAAAGAGGCGTGGACGGAGTTTCGACGTCTGAGTCGATCGTGTAGTCGGTAGCGACTAACGTAACGCGGACTAGGCGGGCGCTAGTGTCCCGAGTCCAAGCGGACATACACTAAACGGGTTTAGTATAGTCAAAGCGGAGAAGGTGAGGGTAAGAAAACGTCAATGGAGAAATATGATGGGTGATGGGTGAAAAAATTGGATTTTGGCGACAAAGGGAAAGTTTTTATAAAAGTTTTTGGTTTTTGTGTTTTTTTTTCTTTTTAGAAAGAGCTTTACAGAAATATGAACGGAAATACGACTTTAAGCAATCACAAACAAGATATGCACAATCACACCTAGATCTAGGGTCACCTAGGTCAGCTAGACAGCTCCTAACTGTTCCAAAGGGCTAGAAATAGGACCTCAAACCGCCTCTTCTCCGCCAATTGCGGTCAGGTAAGTGCCAGGTAAGTGGGAGGCTCCCCACTACGTAAGTATTGGTCCTAATTAAGTAACCACTTGCCTTGGACACACTTGCCTAGACACCGCAAAGTCAGGATAGGATAAACGGCCGATACCTGTAACTAGTCCTCTGTCCTATTGAGCGCGAAGTCCTTAGGGCCGAGTCTAGTATTTTTTAATTAAACAATGGTCAATGCATATGCTTTTTATGATTTCTTGGGTCCTAGGAAGGGTGATGAAATCCCCACCCAATCTGGATTGGTTTCAAGCCCCTTAAAGTCCGTATTAATATATGCAAAGCAGTAACAATCAACTGTAATCAATTTTTTTATTTTTTAGCGCGGCGCAAAGAATCCTGCATAAAAACAATTTATTGGAAGGGGGAAGAGAATTTGCGCAAAGAATGCTGCAGAAAACACAGTTCAGTGGAGTCTAGAGGAGTGGGGAAGATGACAGAAAGACTTACAGAAATTTTGAGACCCTGAAGTCAACAACAAGCCGCGGTTCCGCGGCCTAAGCGCGCTTATGCCGCGGTTCCGCGGCGTAAAGGTGGCCTTGGAGCTTCAAAAATCTTGTAGGTCCTTCTTTGGCTGTCCTCTTCTTGTCTGTATTTCCTGAATCTTGATTTGCTTACTGTATCTGCTCCAGATTTTTACAGTAGACCATTGGTTCTTGTCTTGATCCGTCGCGGTGTAGCCGCGAGATATGGGTCTAACTTCCCACGTCTTTGGCACTGAACTCGACCTTTCCTTTTCTCCTGCACACTTGCACAAAAACTAATCAAAAATAACAAGATGATTTTTACAATGTATATTTTTTTTTGTTTTGTTTTTCGGTTAGATTTATATTCACAAATTAACCCGAAATTACACAAAGAAATAAACTACCGTCTCCCCGGCAACGGCGCCATTTGATTGGTAGAGTTTTTGCGTGCTTAGTTAATTACCGCAATCAAGACGGTTTCGTTTGTAGCTAGCCGGTTGAGTACGGGTCGCCCGCAGGGAGATGGGAATCTTATTCTATGTGCTTTAACGAGTTAAGTCCAAATGTCCAGGCTTGTTTTTAGATTACTTATGTGCTAAAATGATATATAAATAGAGCTTGTTAGGGTTATGATTAGGTTAGTTTGAGTTAGGAGTCGCTCACTTCTTTCATTGCCACTCTTAATATCGGTGTTACGGTAATCGGCAACAACGGGGATTAGCACGACTAGGAAGGAACTTGCGAGTATAAGCTAGGCTTTCCAACGCATAAGTTCTTCCTTTTGGTGCTTGTCCGTCCGTTCTTGGCTCTTAGCCTCAACCTCCGGTTAATTAAACCACAACCGGTCTCACTAAGGAATCACCGCTATCATGTAGGATAGGGTGCCGTAGGGAGCGGATTGTGGTTCAATTAACGGGAGTCCGAATTAAGATGTTGGGCAAGAAAAGAGTGAGAGAGATTTCCTTCTCTCAAACTTTCCTTATCCTACCCTAACAAGTATAAAAACTACTCACCCATTATAAGGAAAAGAAAATAAAACAAAGGAGGAAGATAGAAAGAAAGAGGTTAGAAGATTACAACTAGCTATTTGAGACCTCACCTTGGCAAGGATTAAGCTTAAGCATCATAGTTGTTTTAAGGATAAAGAAAAAGAGAACAAGAAAGAAACAAACAACAAATAACAACAACTAGATTAGCAAATGAAAAATACAAGCAAATATAATTAACAATTACAACAAGATAAGCATGGTAAGAACAAGAACTCCTTTATTCATTCTTCACTCACAAAATCTCACTATAAGTTTTTAATGGAGAAGAGATGAGAGGAGGAAGAAGAACAACACATGTATTCTAAAATCTAAAATACAAGAATGAGGACCCTTCACTTGGCATTGTTCTGGGCTATTTATAGGAAGGAAACTGAAAATCTAGGGAAACAATCCGTCCCTACATGAAATGCCAAAACTGCCCCTGAAAATTCTCCTTCTGCCGAGTCAATACCGCCGCGGTTCCGCTGCCTAAGCGCGCCTATGCCGCGGAACCGCGGCCATTAAGTGGAACTAGCCCCTCGTGTTTTGTGGTTTTTCCAGGTTTTCTATGTCCTTCAGTCTGGTATAAGATTTTTCTCAGAAGCTCTTCACAATTTTTCCAGATTTTCAGCAAATCAAAAGGTGATTTGATGTGGATCTTTTGCCATGATTTTTCTTGAGCTCCACGTAGATATGTTGGATCTTGTGTTGACATTGAGCTTTGTGCATGAAAATGACCTTGATTTTCCATTTTGTCCCTTAGACTGGTGTGCGGCAACATACGGATAGAGAGCGGAGACCCGTGTTTTATCTGTGGTTGGCAGTAATCCGGAATTTGTCGTGCTTTTCCATGAATTTCACTGTTTAGAGCTGAGCACCTGTATCCTGCAATTGACTAGAAAACATGGCTCAAGAGTACCTACCGATAAGCAATGTGATAAAAATTGGGTGGTATAAAAATGCAAAAATCTGATATGAACACGTGGCGTCATCGACTTCGGCAAGCAAAGATCGAGGTGAGTTGATGTATATCTACGGGGGAAGTCGGGTGGATGGCGTATAGCACCCTCGCAACAGTGGAATAGAGTATTACTATATAAGTAAGTTTGGATGCGATATTTGGATACTTAGCGAATAGGGTATTCAGAAGACCTTAGTTTAGATTAGGTTGATCTAGGAAGACTTATCAATAGGATGATTACCTTGGTGGCGAATCCCAGGTTATATGTAGTCACACACACGCGCACGCGCACACACAAGCGCGCGCACACACACTTGATTTTGTGTGTATATGTGTATATATATATATGTGTGTATGTGTGTGTGTGTGTACACACACACACACACATGTACACACACACACACACATATACCGGGTGATGAGGATATTATGTGATATGCGGAGATGAGTCGTTATGATCGGGCATGATGCCGTGAGATTTTGATATGTGATTGAGTCGTGATATGGTATTTGATATGATATTATAATGGATCGTTGGGCTATATGAATATATACATACGATAATTTGTGAGTCGATAATATTTGAATGTACGAAACTTTAGAACCGTACCCATGATCATGATATTGTACGAATGATGATATTATGTGTGATTTTGACCCGTACCCTCGATTTTGAGGATGCCGTACGATGGATATTACCGTACGAGATGTTGGCTATAGTGCCCTCAAAGTCAATTATTGGATCGTAGGCACGTGATTGCAATGATTGAGGGAGGACCTATACCGGTAGGACAGTCTTACTCGAGATGATAGTATGCTATCTGGTTTGTCTTTGTCATCGTGTACATGCTTTAGGTGACATTACAGATCACTATTACACGTTGATAGAGCCCTTATGATTCTTGCTTGACTACCAGCAGTATGATGGCAATCATATACGTGAAAGTTGGGTAGTCTATAAGCACATCCTTAAAGTGTCCCTAGTCGTAGGAGTTTCGAGACTGTGCATCGATACTCCGAGAGTAGACTAGTGTATACGGATCGAGGCCCCGACGAGGGGCGGTGGCCGGTATCACAAGCCATTGGTGTCAGTTGGTTCACCTAAGATAGTATACATGTGCTCATTGGGTTATGAGTACACCGGACGGACTCGCCGGGAACATGCTAGTTGGTATTATACCTATCGTCAGATAGCAGTTCCTTAGTGACATATGTACATGTTAGTCTATCGAACTGAGATCGTCATTTGTCTAGTGTGAGTTCCCACTATGCTTTCATTACTACCCTACCACGGCTCAAAGGAGTTGTGCAAACAGGTTTTAGTTGGGTACGGTCCCGAGCCACATGGAGGCAGTGAGCGGATCGGCAAGGGATTCGTATCTCACGGTATTGGGGATGAGATCGCGCTGTGTCCGGAGAGCCATTACACAAAGTCCCTGGCTAGGGCAAGCGAGATTTATCGGTATGTATTCCATGTAGGGTTACTAGGCAATCTAACAAGGTACTACAAGGCATCAACCATGCCCGATTAAAATTTTAGCCGTGCCTAACAACCCTAAACAAGATCTTGGCTAGACTATTAGGCTATTACATGCAACTAAATAACTTTTACTACTAAGTGAATACGAAATACAACCTTTGTAGATCGGTCCTTCACTTCTAAAGCTCCTTGTTGTAGTCCCTTCGCTGCGATCATGGTTCTCCCAGGCTCTTGCATGGCTTCACGAGGCGAAAGAAGCGTCCTTGCTTGAAGCCTTCGAGGCCGAAGATGATCTACGTCGAGGGAATACCAACTCAAGCTACTACTTCACTAACTAGAGAATTAGTGAAGCAAACACCCTAAACTAAAGTGCTAGTCTAGTAGAGGATGGAGAAATAGGAAGTGGGTTCTCTTTAGAAATTTATTTCTCACAATCTTTCATTCTCTTTTTAAAACCCTAGCAAGCTTTTTCTTTTGCTCAAAGAAGAAGAAGATGAACAAAAGAAAAGGATGAGGATAATGATCAAGTGAGCGAGCTAACCATGGTGAGTGAGTATCATATACTAACTAATGTAGAGACATTACCATGGCTAATCCTAAATGGTTAGGTTAATAAAAATCTAAAGTAAAACAAAGTTAGTGGACTTTGTCAAAGCATCCATAAGCTTCATGCTTGTGACAAAAGCTCCACTAATTTGTAATTACCTTATATAATTATTAACCACCATTTAAAATAGAATGGTGTATGTCTTGCACACCCATGTATGATGTATCATCAACCATGATACAAAATGAAAAACACATTTTAATATATATCACATATATACTAAAGTTGTGCACATGTGAGAAAAATCCTTAAGTGAACAAATGTTAGTTAATGTAAATTAGTATATCAAATATACAATTATATACTAAATTATTAAATCAACACTTGACTTAATAATCCGGTTATATCTCATATAACCGACTAACATTCAATGTATCGACTTATCGAATCAACCCTTGATTCGATAACCCGGCTATATCTCATATAACCGACCGATACAATAATCGCGAGAATAGAATACGGTATCACATACATGCATTATTCTCGGTCCCGCACATATCACATATGCGCTCCTATTTCGTTTTGCCTGAGCCAGTAAAAACCTCTTTGTAGGACTCTAAAGACTCGTCAATACGCCGGCAGTAGGTGATGATCACATCAAGCACCCACAAGCCGTAAGCGGTACTAGCTGGACGTAACGGCCACCCGGGTATTGAGCGATCAGAAGATCAGCAAGCAAGCCCGCTCCAACTCCTGTATAAGCCTAATGGTAACACTTCCCGTACAGTCCGGTCTCCTCGTCTGATATGTCGCATATCAAGTCTAGGGGTGGTAAACGTCAGACCCCAATAACCGATAAGTCGTGCCGATGTGAGGCTCATAACGGGTCGAGAAACTACTGGTAACACTTACCAGTAAATCTCTAAATCAGCCCTGGCCAGGGACTTCCCTGTTATGGCCAATCGAGCACAGCGCAACATCAACCCCAATACCGGGAGAGACGAAACCCCTCCTATCGCTCATTGCCTCCATGTAACTCGGGACTGTACAAAAAACCCACCGTTTTGCACACCCTCTTGGACGTGGTAAGGTGGAAATCAAAGCATAGTGGGAATCACACAAGACTCTATGACGATCTCGGGTCTACAGACTAACCTGCACAAGTGTCACCAGAGAACTTCCATCTGACGTGAGGTATAATACCATCTGGGAGTTCTCGGCGAGTCCGTCCAGTGTGCCCAGTCTCCACTGAGCACACGTATACCATCTCTGATGTCAAACACCAATGGATATGGGATCATCCATCGTCCATCTCATGGGTCGAGAAGCGTATACGCTAGTCTACTCTGGTATATCGATGCCCTGTCTCGATACACCCACGACTAGGAACATTAAAGGATGTACTTATGGACTACTCTGTCCCCACTAGTATGATCTGTATCATAGTCCAGATAGTCAAGTACACATCCTAAGGGCTTTACCAACATGTAACTATAAGACAGCATCAAGAGACAAGTATACATGTTAAGATAAATAGCAACCAGATAGCATACTATCATATCGAGCAAGAAAGTCCTCTCTATATATGTCCAAGCATCCAATATAATATACATCATCTGTACCATACTGACCTCTAGGGCATACATACAACTAACAATCTCCCACTTGCACTAGGGCCAGCTGCTGTAGTATCGCATACCAAGCATCCCGAAGAGTCTTTCAAACTGTATCTGGGGAATGGCCTTCGTGATTGGATCCGCAGTGTTGTTCTTCGTGTCAACCCTCCTGACCTCGATCTCCCAGCGATCTACTATCTCCCGGATCAGGTGATACCGCCTCAGAATATGCCTGGATCGCTGATGGGACCTGGGTTTCTTGGCCAAAGCCACCGCTCCATTGTTATCACTATAAAAAGGTATTGGATGCTCAATGGATGGAACCACCCCAAGTTCAGTAATGAACTTCTTGATCCAGACAGCCTCTTTGGCAGCATCGTTGGCAGCGATGTATTCTGCCTCCATCGTCGAGTCTGCCACGGTTTCCTGCTTGGAACACTTCTAGCTAACCGCCCCTCCGTAAAGGGTAAAGACAAATCCCGAGTGCGATTTAGAGTCGTCCTTATCACTCTGGAAGCTCGAATCGGTAAAGGACTCCACTTGGAGTTCTCCGTTACCATACACCAAGAGCATCTCTTTAGTCCTTCGCAAGTACTTGAGAGCTGTCCAGTGACTCTCTCCAGGATCAGCTTGATACCTACTCACTACACTTAGTGAGTGTGCTACATCAGGTCTGGTACATAGCATCTCGTACATGATAGAGCCTACAGCCGAAGCATAGGGTATCTCTTGCATACGAGCTCTCTCCAAATCAGTCTTGGGAGACATCTTTTTGGAGAGAGTGGGTCCAGAGATCGTGGGTAAGTTCCCACACTTGTTCTTCCATACTAAACCTTTTTAGTATGGTGTCAATGTACCTGGATTGGGACAATCCCAATATCCTTTTAGATCTATCTCTATAGATCATAATTCCCAGTATGAAGGAGGCATCACCTAGATCTTTCATTGAGAATCTTTGTGATAAGAAGAGCTTGACCGATTGCAGCATAGGAATGCCATTTCCTATCAAGAGGATGTCGTCCACGTACAATACGAGGAAGACAACCTTACTCTCTGCCACCTTCTTGTAAATACAAGGTTCATCTACGTTTTTGACGAAATCAAACTCTTTGATAACTACGTCAAATCAGATGTTCCAACTCCGCGATGCTTGCTTTAATCCATAAATGGATTTAAGCAGCTTGCACACCTTCCCGCTGCTCCCACTAGCTACGAAGCCCTCTGGCTGAGTCATGTACACACTCTCTTCTAAATCACCGTTTAGAAAGGCGGTCTTAACATCCATTTGCCAGATTTCGTAGTCATGATATGCAGCGATGGCAAGCATGATCCGGATGGATTTAAGCATAGCTACTGGAGAAAAGGTTTCGTCATAGTCCACACCAGGTCTTTGACGAAAACCCTTTGCAACAAGTCTAGCTTTGAAAGTCTCCACTTTCCCATCTACACCAAGTTTTTTCTTGAAGATCCACTTGCTCCCACTGGGTTTTACCCCTTCAGGAGCATCTTCCAAAGTCCATACTTTGTTGGTGTACATGGATTCCATCTCGGACCGCATTGCATCCAGCCATTTCACTGAGTCCCCACTCGTGATGGCCTGCTCGAAGCTAGTTGGGTCATCATCAACCATGATGCAATCCTCGCTCCCCCCATCCATGAGAAAACCGTAGTACCTCTTAGGTGGGTGAGGAACCCTACCAGATCGGTGGAGTGGCTGGGGTTCATCGGGAATTACTGAATCCTCTGGTTCCATTAAATCTTCAGTTTGAGTTTGTGTAGCCAGAATTTCTTCCAATTCTACCTCGTCGCCACTAATTTCTTTTGTAAGAAATTCTTTTTCTAAAAAGGTGGCATGTCGAGAAACAAACACTTTTTGTTCCTCAGTATGGTAGAAAAGATATCCATGTGAATGTTTGGGATATCCCACAAACTTGCATAGAACTGACCGTGCCTCGAGTTTTTCCGAATTTTGCCTTTTGACATAGGCCGGACAACCCCATATCTTAATCGTTTAAGACATGGTCTCTTCCCACTCCATATCTC
The DNA here is from genome assembly GCA_030015575.1 of Agapanthus africanus. Classification (NCBI taxonomy): domain Eukaryota; kingdom Viridiplantae; phylum Streptophyta; class Magnoliopsida; order Asparagales; family Amaryllidaceae; genus Agapanthus; species Agapanthus africanus. The sequence goes on along the minus strand of JASDDO010000012.1, from coordinate 325,302,388 downwards.
ATATGGTGTGGTAGGTACAGATTTAGATGGAACTTGATTCAATAGGTATGCTGCTGTCTCCAGCGCATACCCCCAGAAGGAAATAGGTAACTCAGCTGTGCTCATCATAGAGCGCACCATATCTAATAGGGTGCGGTTCCTCCGTTCTGATACACCGTTGTGCTGTGGTGTATATGGAGGAGTTAGCTGAGAGAGAATCCCATTCTCTTTTAGGAAGTCCAGGAATTCATTGCTCAAGTATTCACCTCCTCGATCAGATCGAAGGATTTTAATACTTTTCCCGGTTTGGTTCTCGACTTCATGTTTATATTCTCTAAATTTCTCAAAAGCTTCTGATTTGTGTTTCATCAGGAACACATACCCGAATCTAGAGAGATCGTCGGTGAATGTAATGAAGTATGAAGAACCATCCCTGGCATGTGTAGACATGGGACCGCATACATCACTATGTACCAGTCCTAAGAGTTCCGTAACTCTTTATCCGTGTCCCGTAAACGGAGTTTTGGTCATCTTGCCTTTGAGACATGACTGACAAGTGTCATATGATGAAAATTCAAATGGATTCAAATATCCATCCTTATGCAACTTAGCTAGTCGTGTCGCATTGATGTGACCCAGTCTACAATGCCACAAGAAGGATTCGTTCAGTTCTGAACTCTTCCTCTTGTGTGTGTTTGTTATGCTCAGAACTGTTGATTGAATTAGAACATAAATGCCATTGCACATCGTGCCTGATCCAACCAACTTTTGGTTTAAAAAATGTTCATAACATTATCCTGTAATATAAAATTATATCCTTCTTTACTCAACAAAGAAACCGATATAATGTTGCATATCAGGTTCGGCATGTAATAGCATTCGTTCAGAATCAATGTATTACCAGTTGGCAATACAAGGTGATATTCCCCGACGGTTTTAGCTGCAACAATTGCACCATTTCCAACCCTTATGTCTTTATCACCTTCTCCAAGTTCTCTACCTTTCCTAAGCCCATGTAACTTATTACATATATAGGATCCTGATCCGGTATCTAATACCCAGGACGTAGAGCAAATGGAGAAACAGTTCACTGTAACGAACACACCGGAAGAAAATGCTTCAACATGTACTTTTTTCATTCGGGTGGCATAGGAATCCTGGTATTCCCCTATATCCTGTTCAGTCTTATAACTTTTATAAGAAAGAACGGAACCAACGTTCCCCAGCACAGTATAACATGCGGGTTCGGTCAATACATCCATATTATTATCTTTATTAAGGCATGATGTGGTCGCTACCTGGACAGAGAGAGAAGAAAACACTTTAGCGTATGCTCTTGCAAGATCAGATTGGTTTATTATTTTATCTTATCAGGATGGCTCCCACTGTTTTTATCAAATCTTCCATCAAACCCTAAAAGGAAAGACTAGCCGGGATTAACTACACCCTACAATTTCGCCAATCTTTCAGCCAGGCCAGTGTCGGTACTTTGAGGGAGGTTCCCCGTGCTTTCGCACGGACCTAATTAAAGTAAACCTCATTTTTCCAGAGGCGTAACCCCGTTGACACCTTTCTAGACACCTACTTGATCGGTTAATTGTCCTGTGTAAAACTCTCCCGGGAGTAATAATTGCTCGCAGTGGGTATCGGGATCCAACTATCTCATAGAAGGTATGCAATCTTATTGCAAATTTCAACACTTGAAATTCCCGATAATATTTTGCCCCTAACCCCTATGACCTTGACAAAGGCCAACAAATCAGAGGATGCTAGTCAAGTTCAACCCGTCATTTCTTGATTGAATCAAACCCACCCGCACGACCCTTGACAAAGGCCAACAATGTCGTACGACTACCCCAAAACAATCTGCATCATATGCATAAGCAGATAAGCACCATTCAGCTACCGCACACTACGCCTTGACAAAGGCCAACAAACGCAACACGAATACTAAACAGTTCTTATCTGAAATGACAGAGGGCTACGTCAAGTTTTTCCGAAAACCTATTGCGTAATGAACTTGATATCGTTGTAGAATCGAGTGAATTTTGAAATGGAGTGATTTTAAGGCTTTTATTAGTTTTGCTAAAGAGGTCACTCCCGGTAAAGGGATCTCGGCTCTTTCCTTATGGAATAAGGTGCAGGATATATCATATATATCGCTATGCAAAGCAAAAACTCAAAAAGCAATCTAAAAACAAACCGAGTGTTGTAGCATCTGCCAGTTTTGCTAAAGAGGTCACTCCCGGTGAAGGGATCTCGGCTCTTTCCTCTTCGAATAAGGTGCAGGATATATCATATATATCGCTATGCAAAGCAAAAAACTGTAGCTACCCTTTTTAAAAATTTGATTCTATAACATCTTTTAGGTTTCTTTTCTTTCATTAATCATATTAATGAAGTCCCATCATTTAAATCACCTAAACATCACAGATAAATACGACGTACACTTATGCCATCCGCATTCCCCTCGATGTCCCCTCGTGCACCGTTAGGTTAGGTAACTAACGGCAGAGCGGGGCAGGGCCAGCGCGGGTGTAAAACATAAGTAACGTCTATATAATATATCATATATACTATATACAGTATTTATCACAACATATCAAATGATCACATCACAGATATCGCAGCAGAAGAAACATATGAAACATTGGATATACTAGGACGTTCGTGTTTTTTTTGAGCCTCTATAAAACACGGATTCCACGGTTGCGATGAATAGCCAAACCCACACCCCTAGACCCTACGAGAGCAGCAAGCAACCCTACCAATTCTAGAGTTAGGAGACCCGGACTCGACTCCTCGAGTTGGTCTCCCACTGGACTCTAGAACCCGGTTACTTTGCTCTCCTCCTTGGGTCTATCCTAGTGCGGAAAAGTAAATAATATACAAATAGTGACATCAACCTCATACCGGAAGTGCCCCAATAAAAGAATATTACATACAATGAATTTTACATGAATGAAAAATAAAAGAACACTCATCTCACATAAAACCCCCGGCTATCCAAAAACGCGGCGATCCAATATAACCTATCCAGCAACACATAACATCACATGTCATCAACGTAAGTAAATATGCGCATCCCAATTGTCGTTGACATAGAAACGAAACCGGCGATATCACATATTACACTTACGGTCGCAGAAAATAAAGTGTAAAACTACAACATTTGGAATCCACAATCTCTTTAGACATTGTAAATCTGAAATATCACATACTTCGCATTTCATGCCTAACTATATGAATTCCACATATTTTATCACATTCCAGATAAATAGACAGTATTAAACTTTCCGATCGAATAATCAAATACCCAAGATTTCCTAAATAGCTCAACACTTGAGGGGAGTTTAAAAACATCCATCACATGCCACAGTACCAATGGTCCAGCCGTAGAAGGGTCAAGCCAACGCCTCACATGTGGCAATTCCGTACTCCCCCAAACCCTAAGGTTCAAAAGGCAGTTCAAGATGGTCACATAATCGAGTTAAGGTTTTTTGTCTTCTAGAGGGTCCATTGCGTAACTTGCATGATTTAGACGTTCTTAAACTACGGAAAAATCCAACACTTGGGAAATTTCCCGGGTCGGGAAAAAGTGAGTTATTGATATCCGTTCGAACTTCTTAATACTTTCTAAATTATCCGGAAAAACCTAACGAAATTAAATTTTCCGATCGAATCAACGAATACAAAGTAAACCCCAGAATACTCAACACTTGAGTCAAAGTAAAAATACCCAGAAATTAGCAATTTTTCCCACGGACATTACTGTGCTAAACCGAGTGTATAAATCCTCTTTACTGCCGCGGATCCGCGGCCCAAGCGCGGTACGGCAGCGGTTCCGCGGTGGTTTTTACGGATTATGCCCTCGTTTTTCACTGCAATGTTTATATTTCCCTGCTGAATTTTTTAGGTATTTTTAATACAGAAAAATCACAGTTTTTAAAAAATGTCCAGAGAAGGGTATATTTCGTCGATTCGGAGTTCGTTCAGAGTTTTAACTTCGTATACACGTCGCCTAATGCTCTAGCTAGGCTCTGATACCACTGTAGGGTTACTAGGCACTCCAACAAGGTACTACAAGGCATCAATCATGCCCGATTAAAATTTTAGCTATGTCTAACAACCCTAAACAAGATCTTGGTTAGACTATTCGGCTATCACATGCAAGTAAATAACTTTTACTGCTAAGTGAATACGAAATACAACCTTTGTAGATCGGTCATTCACTTCTAAAGCTCCTTGTTGTAATCCCTTCGCTGCGATCATGGTTCTCCCGGGCTCTTGCATGGCTTCACGAGGCGAAAGAAGCGTCCTTGCTTGAAGTCTTCGAGGCCGAAGATGATCTACGTCGAGGGAATACCAACTCAAGCTACTACTTCACTAACTAGAGAATAAGTGAAGCAAACACCCTAAACTAAAGTGCTAGTCTAGTAGAGGATGGAGAAATAGGAAGTGGGTTCTCTTTAGAATTTTATTTCTCACAATCTTTCACTCTCTTTTTAAAACCCTAGCAAGCCTTTTCTTTTGCTCAAAGAAGAAGAAGATGAACAAAAGAAAAGGATGAGGATAATGATCAAGTGAGTGAGCTAACCATGGTGAGTGAGTATCATAAACTAACTCATGTAGAGACATTACCATGAATAATCCTAAATAGTTAGGTTAATAAAAATCTAAAGTAAAACAAAGTTAGTGGACTTTGTCAAAGCATCCATAAGCTTCTACAAGCTTCATGCTTGTGACAAAAGCTACACTAATTTGTAATTACCTTATATAATTATTAACCACAATTTAAAATAGAATGGTGTATGTCTTGCACACCCATGTATGATGTATCATCAACCATGATACAAAATGAAAAACACATTTTAATATATATCACATATATACTAAAGTTGTGCACATGTGAGAAAAATCCTTAAGTGAACAAATGTTAGTTAATGTAAATTAGTATATCAAATATACAATTATACACTAAATTATTAAATCAACACTTGACTTAATAATCCGGTTATATCTCATATAACCGACTAACATTCAATCTATCGACTTATCGAATCAACCCTTGATTCGATAACCCGTCTATATCTCATATAAACGAACGATACAATAATCGCGAGAATAGAATACGGTATCACATACACGCATTATTCTCGGTCCCGCACATATCACATATGCGCTCCTATTTCATTTTTCCTGTGCCAGTAAAACCTCTATGTAGGACTCTAAAGACTCATCAATACGCCGGCAGTAGGTAATGATCACATCAAGCACCCACAAGCCGTCAGCGGTACTAGCTGGATGTAACGGCCACCCGGGTATTGAGAGATCAGAAGATCAGCAAGCAAGCCCGCTCCAACTCCTGTATAAGCCTAATGGTAACACTTCCCGTACAGTCTGGTCTCCTCGTCTGATATGTCGCATATCAAGTCTAGGGGTGGTAAACGTCAGACTCCAATAACCGATAAGTCGTGCCGATGTGAGGCTCATAACGGGTCGAGAAACTACTGGTAACACTTACTAGTCAATCTCTAAATCAGCCCAGGCCAGGGACTTCCCTGTTATGGCCAATCGAGCACAGCGCAACATCAACCCCCAATACCGGGAGAGACGAAACCCCTCCTATCGCTCAGTGCCTCCATGTAACTCGGGACTGTACCCAAAAACCACCGTTTTGCATGCCCTCTTGGACGTGGTATGGTGGAAATCAAAGCACAAGGGGAATCACACAAGGCTCTTTGACGATCTCGGGTCTACAGACTAACCTGCACAAGTGTCACCAGAGAACTGCCATCTGACATGAGGTATAATACCATCTGGGAGTTCTCGGCGAGTCCTTCCAGTGTACCCAGTTTCCACTGAGCACCCGTATACCATCTCTAATGTCAAACACCAATGGATATGGGATCATCCATCGCCCATCTCATGGGTCGAGAAGCGTATACGCTAATCTACTCTGGTATATCGATGCCCTGTCTCGATACACCCACGACTAGAAACATTAAAGGATGTACCTATGGACTACTCTGTCCCCACTAGTATGATCTGCATCATAGTCCAGGTAGTCAAGTACACATCCTAAGGGCTTTACCAACATGTAACTATAAGACAGTATCAAGAGACAAGTATACATGTTAAGATAAATAGCAACCAGATAGCATACTATCATATCGAGCAAGAAAGTCCTCTCTATATATGTCCAAGCATCCAATATAATATATATCATCTGTACAATACTGGCCTCTAGGGCATACATACAACTAACATTCCCGTAGTTTCTCTGGGTGTTCTGGGCTTCACCCCGACACGACTTATACCAGAGAACCGCCATCTGACATGAGGTATAATACCATCTGGGAGTTCTCGGCGAGTCCTTCCAGTGTACCCAGTTTCCACTGAGCACCCGTATACCATCTTTAATGTCAAACACCAATGGATATGGGATCATCCATCGCCCATCTCATGGGTCGAGAAGCGTATACGCTAATCTACTCTGGTATATCGATGCCCTGTCTCGATACACCCACGACTAGAAACATTAAAGGATGTACCTATGGACTACTCTGTCCCCACTAGTATGATCTGCATCATAGTCCAGGTAGTCAAGTACACATCCTAAGGGCTTTACCAACATGTAACTATAAGACAGTATCAAGAGACAAGTATACATGTTAAGATAAATAGCAACCAGATAGCATACTATCATATCGAGCAAGAAAGTCCTCTCTATATATGTCCAAGCATCCAATATAATATATATCATCTGTACAATACTGGCCTCTAGGGCATACATACAACTAACATTCCCGTAGTTTCTCTGGGTGTTCTGGGCTTCACCCCGACACGACTTATACCGCTATTTGAGGTCTGACGTTTACCAGCCCCCTAGGCCCGATATGCTATACTCATAGACGAACGGACCGGACTGTACGGATATTGTCACTGACAGGCTCAGTAGGGTTTCAGTATGAGTTCGCTCATCGGCCTCCCTTTTGCTCAATACCTGGGCAGCCATTACGTACAGCTTGTGTCACTGACGTGCTTGTGGTTAAACCCACTGCCAGTGTATTGAGGAGTCTTTAGAGTCCCATACAGAAAGTTTCCCAAGTTCGGGCGAAACGTTGTAGAGGCCGTATGGTTTTATGGCAGGGTTCGATCATATGCGTGCACTTGTGCACGGATCATGATCGGACGGATCATACTAGTGGGCTTTTGTTTAAGCCGGATCCTAGTATTAGATTGTTGGATTACTTTCATCTCGTTGTATTCGTATTCAGTTGGAATACGGATACAGGTATGTATATACGGATGAGTGGTTTTCTTGTGATCCGTTACAAGATTACTTTTGAAGTTGCCATTTTTTTTCCACTTGATTAAACATTTGGTTTCATGTTTAATTAATGGAAATTTGTGAGCTTTGATTTTTGGCCAAATTCTTTCACTGAAAATTTCGTGAGCATGTGCAGGGATGGGCTTTGATGAGGTGTCCATTTGAGCATTAAATATTTTTGTTGTGTGAAGGATATTTTGGGTGAGGTGGCTGCTTCTTTGTTTGGTGTTGATTAATTTAAAGACCACCACTTCACAAGAACAATTCCACAGAGAACATTTTCCTTTATTGGCCGAGCCTATTTCTAGTGAGCTCAATTTTTCCTCCAAGCTAAAAATCTTGTGCTCATATTTTCTCATCCTTTGGCAACTTCATTTACCTCCACCTAAATCATGGGTGCCTTGAGACAAAGTAATCACACACTATCTCTACATCATCTTGTAGGGTTCCTAGGTACTCTAACAAGGTTCTACAAGGCATTTATCATGCCCGATTTAAAAAATTAGCCGTGCCGAACAACCCTAACCAAGATCATATACTAGAGATTATGCGAAAACTAGCAAGTTAAACTCTTTAACTACAAGTGAAAGGGATTACAACCATTGTAGATCCGGTCCTTCACTTCTAAAGCTCCGTGTTGACGTCCCTTCGCTGCAATCATCGGGATCCCGGACTCTAGCGATGGTTTCTTCGGAGAAATGAGCGGGCTAGGTCGTTGACTTCGAGGCCGAAGATGATCTACGTCGGGGAGAAACTAACTCAAGCTATTCCTTCACTTGGTCATGAACTTTGTGAAGAGAACACCTTATACTACATGGCAAGTAGTAGAGGATGAAGAAGTAGGAAGTGGGCTCACTTTAGAATTGATTTTCTCACACATTTTCTCATGGAACCATTAGAGCTAGCAAGCTTTTCATGGAGCTTGATGAAGAAGAAGAAGAAGAAAGAATAATCATCATATGAATTAATTCCCTCAATAATGTAACCATGGGTGAATTAAGCTATCATGCTTAATTCATGTATAGAATTGACCAAGGCATTAAGTTAAGGGTTAGGTTAAAGAATATCAAGAGAAATGACAAAAGAGTGGACTTTATCAAAGTTTCTCCAAGCTTCTTCAAGCTTGATAACTTTGACTAAGTTCAACTCTTTTGTTGAATCTGTTCCCCTCCGAATGGCGGCCGAGACGTTGGGACGTCCTGCCTGAGATTCGGGGCAGATGCCAATAGGTGCAATCCGTCTGCCTCTCCGAAGATGCCAAGTTGATTTATGGCGCCATGTATCGGAGGTTTAGGCGGATGCGGCCGATGTAGCAGACTTCGTCAGATTCCCCCTCAGGGTGAGGGGTTTTTGATTGTGGGGACGCTCTTCCCTGTAGGCGCAAGCCCCTACAGTTAATTACGCTACCGCGTCGCGGTAACAACTTTCTCCTTCTCCAGATGGTCACTTCGTGTCGTGTGTTTTGTTTTATGTTTTCCTGCCCGTGGATCGTTTACGGAGACCGAGTTATGTCGTCGCCCGTAGGGCGTGGACTAGTCCAAATCCGTATCTTCTTAGATTTGGGTTTGGGGGTTTGGTTTGAGGATACACTAGCCATGCTTGAGGCTATGATCAACTCAAACATTTGTTAAGGACACATTAGTCTAGTTTAAGGCTAAGATCAACTTAACAGGATCATTTAGATCCGACAAAGGAGTGTTTGGACCCCAATTGTTCCAATTTCAGGACATAGTAGTCCGTCGTATGTGTGGCCGTCGGGACCCGTCACCTCTCTGACGACGTTGAAGGATTACAACGACGAATGTCAGAGGAGTTCGGAGATGTACCCTCGAGCCAGAGTTAATTAAGGGGATTCATAGTCCAGTCTGCTTGAAGGTTTAAGGACGCGTTAGCCATATTTGAGGCTAAGATCAACTTAAACGGGACCGTTTAGATCCGACAAAAGAGCATATGGAGGCTCTATGGTTCTAGTTTAAGGACATTGCGGTCCGTGGGTAGTTTAAGGACATTGCGGTCCGTGGGTAGTTTAAGGACATTGCGGTCCGTTGGTAGTTTTAAGACATCTCGGTCAAGGTTAAGGACGTCATAGTCCATGGGTTTAAGGACTCCACAGTCCGGTATGTGCTCTGGATGCTTCACACGGGTTCACTGCCGTGCTAGGCGAGGACCAGGCTCCGCTCTGGATGCTTAGCACGGGTTCATTGCCGTGCTAGGCGAGGACCAGGATCCGCTCTGGACGTTTTCCGCGGGGTCAAAGAGTGACGTTATCCACGTTCCACGTAACCAGGAATTTTGTGTTATGCATGGGTTTAAGGACCCCACAGTCCATATCATGAATGGTCTTCGGGACCCGTCACCTCTTTGAAGACATTGAGGGATTACAATGCCAAGTATCAAAGGAGTGAAGAGATGTACCCTAGAACCGGGATGGATTAAATGGTCCTTGGCCCAATTTGGGTCAAGACTGATCAATTATGTTATGAGCCTACCGGCCCAGTTAATCACAAATTGAGGACTTATGGCCAGCTTGGGCTAAGTCCAGTCAGGTCTGGAATATTGACTCTTTGTTGGTCCATTGAGGGAGAATGTTTGCCTCTATCCCCTTTAGCCAATTAGGCCAAAGCCTAGTGTTAAACACTTCAAAACAATCAGTGTTTGAACACTGGGAATAAGGTTGTAGAGTTAGTGTTCAACACTAAGAGATAATTGGTGTTAAACACCAGCAATAAGGCTTTTTCAAATTAGTGTTAAACACTAAAACGGATCAGTGTTGAATCCTGCCAATAAGGCTTTTTAATCAGCATTGAATGCTAAGGCTCGACAGTGTTTTAACATTGGGCTTGAGAGTTTTAATTTTAGTGTTAAACACTAAGGCAAGAAGGGTCACGTGGCAGCACGTGAGGGCGCCCTCCCTTCATTTGTTCCGCTGAAATTATCATTTCCTTCATAGCATCACGTGCCGTCACGTGATGGGCATTCAAATGCCTTTGTGTTAAGGCTTCTGCTGAGGGTCACGTGGGTCACGTGGGGTGCTGCCTCAAAGGGGCTTTCTGTAGGGGTTTTGGGGGGTCACGTGGTAGCACGTGACCCTGCCTCTATGTAGTTTCTAGAGGATCTGTTGATCTTTCTTTTCAGGAATTAAATTTCTCTGGCTTTAATTTTCAAAGGAATTAAATTCCTACTTCCCTTTCGATCCTTGAACCTTCTGTAGGAATTAGATTCCTCATTTATGTGAAGAATTGAATAGGGTTAAACCCTAATAAAAAAACTTTTTAAGGAATCAAACTTCCGTTTCCCGTCAGATTATGATTAAGGGACTTAAATTCCCATTGTTTCAACAGAACTAAATTCTTAATTAGGGTTAAACCCTGCTCCTTTTTATTTTGAAGGAATTAAATTCCCATAACACAGGGTCAAGCCCTACTTTTATCTTAGAGGAATTAAATTCCTATAGTTCTGTGAGAATTAAATTCTTATGCTTGCATTCTTTCTCTATGTTTTGGATCTGCATGGCAGGATCTCAACCCATTGAGAATTAAATTCTCAACCTTAAGGGGAGATGTGCACTTTGCAGATCCTCTATCAAAGAGAGAAGAAATTTTCTCTTCTGTTTTATATATTAGAGTTAAACTCTATAGAGAATTAAATTCTCTTTCTTTCGAAAGGCTTCCTCTTTCTTACCTAGGGTTTTTTGAAGAAGATCCGAGTCTTTTCAAAGTATCAAAGCTCTCCTCCTTTTTTCTTTTCTCTTCTCTGCGCATGTATATCTTTTTTGTGTCTCTTGGCCCCTATTTATAGGAGAAGCAGCTGAATCAGTTAGTTTTGTTACGAATCTTCATTGAGAGATTTGATTTGCATCCTTCATTCGTTCTGGACCTTTGGATTATTAGGTGAATTTTATCCACCGTTGGATTTCAAATCCAGAGATTCTCCCTTGTTATTTTGGTTAGATTTAAGGGGGAAATCTTTCCAAACCCGAGATTTTCCATAGATAAATGACCTCCGAATCTTTAATTTGATTGGATGAATATAGTTGCGTTCCTTTGGAAAGATTTGCATTTCTCTCAGAATTTAATTCTGTTGACAAAAAGGGCTTTGAAAGCCGGTCACGTGTGCCCACGTGACCCATGGTCACGTGTGAGCACGTGACCCCCTTCGGAATGAGCCTTTTCCTTTCTTCTGATTGTTGCTTAAGCGTCACGTGCCACCACGTGACTCTTGGTCACGTGTGAGCACGTGACCCTTGTTTGAACTCTCTTTCCTTGGTTCGTCTGGAGAACGAGTCTACTGTCTTGAACGTCACGTGCCAACACGTGACCCTGGTCACGTGGAAGCACGTGACCTCTTCTGAATCCTTTTTCTTGACTTGATCAGAGAACTTGTGTGTCTTCGACGCTTGTATTCAAATGTCACGTGTCGCCACGTGACCCTGGTCACGTGGGAGCACGTGACTCTTTCTGAAGCCCATTTTCTTCAGCGTAGTCAGGAGACTGAACTCGATTTGATGATGCTTTTAAGGTGTCACGTGCCAACACGTGACCGCTAGTCACGTGTAAGCACGTGACTCTCCTCTGAAGCTTTTCCCAGAAGCTTTCCTGATTTTAAATCAGGAAACAAATGCCCCCACAGCGTCGTTCTCACGTGTCCGCACGTGAGTGCAACGCTGTCACCTCTTATGACCGTTGGATTCCTCTAGGGATCTGGGGAGACGAAACGTTTTCATTGTCTTCTATAAATAGCTGTCTCTTCACAGAAGCCTTCGCTTTGTTCATCTTCTTCCCCTGAGAACTTCTTCTTTGAGAATTTAATTCTCGTTTTTCAGAGCTTAGTTCTCTGTCTTGAAACAGTCTGCAGAGTTTAACTCTGTTCGAAAAGGATCCTTTTTCCTCAGGTAATGGTAATCGAAGCACCTTTGTTTTGACAAAACTCTCTGTTTTTTTTTTAAATCCAGATCGAGGGTTTCCCAAAGAACTCATTTTTCTTCAAGTAATTTAACCAAAATATGAGACCACTTGACTTCCCGCAGTAGATCACTTAGGGTTCAGATGATCTTCAGGGAGATGATGACAGCGTTTCAACTCCCTGGTCTTTAATTCCATCAAACTTATTCCTGGGAATTTAATTCCCTTTTTCTTAATAAGGAATTTAATTCCTATGAAGAACTCAATCTCTTCACACAGAGGCTCCTTGGGGTCTCTTGGCCCGAGGCTGTTCTCCTGCAATTAATGCGATGGGGACTTTGTAATGATTCTAGTGATTTTTATTTCAGGTATTATGGACGCCCATCTGTATCGTCTTGACGAGATCATTTCCTATGGGAACATTCGTGCGCTGGGCCGCAGTCAGGACCAGGAGTTCACCGATGCTCAGTGTGCCGAGATCATGAGCCGCTTTGATGAGTACAACCATCGGCTACTTCCCCGTCGCTCTTCCCTTCTAAGGCTGATCGTGCTGGCGATCCGGGAGGCCCTTCCTCTCTTTTGCGCCGGCATACCACTCGGGGACTTGGACACTGCCGAGGACAAGGTGCATTCGGTGTACCTTATGGGCTTGATCTCAAAAAGAAGGCGGGATGATCTGATCGATCTCCTTCATCAGATTTTTCAGCAGTCAGCCATACTGGGTGCCTACCGGAGGGTAGAGGACATCCGCGGGGACCCCGATGCTTGTGACCGTGAGAGAAAGCATACCCGGGAGGTTCGAAATGCTTGGAAGATCTTGAATAAAGTCAATTTTGAGTTTCTCAACCCATGCCCCGCGTCTGAAACCTTGCCATTGTAAAAGTTTTTCTTTTATTTTGTATCGCCTTCTTAAAGTCTGGATGATAAGCTTTGTTGTGTCTCTGTGTGTTTGCATGCCTTTTCTCTGAAATCTTATTATTCTGTTACTATTGTTGTTTGTGCTTTAATATGCAAGGTAATACTCCATATTCTTCCTTTTTAAATACACTGCAGGTTTGGGCCTCACGTGTTCTACACGTGAGATCTCTTGATGCGACGGTTCACAAGATTTTCCTCATGCCATATTTTCAGTGCACAATATTAGGTGCTGAAAAAGGGGCTTGGGAATCGTTCCATCTCCTGGACTCTCGGTACCTTTCCATTTTTAGGCCCTGAAAATAGATTCACCATGCAAGATTTTCCGCGCATGGCATTTAATGCGCTTCATGATATATGAGGCTATAACCTTCTTCTCCTTTCTCAGGGAGATTCATATCATATATACATATATATATATATATATATATATATATATATATATATTTAAGAGAGAATCGAGTGCCATGGCTTGTAATCGCCCTCATGTTCGTCGGCAGCCGTGGGAAGTTCCCCTTGAGGAGATGATCCCCCGCTTTGCTGCTCGGTTGGTGGACCCCCTCCTTTCTGACAACGAATGTGACTCGGCCATGCGCGAGCTCTCGATCCGTAGAGGGTCTCCCCTCCCGATGGGTTCCCTCTGGCTCCGGATGATTCTCACGGCCGTGCTTGCCGATATTCCTCCTCACCCTGCGGAGATGACCTTGGCGATGCTCGACGCAGCAGAAGAAAAGCTCGAGGGCTTTCATGAAGTGTGCCTGATTACTCAGGCTTTGAAGGATTGCTCGATTCATCTGCTGGGCCAGATTAAGGCCCGGCGAGCTATTATGTTTGCTTTTGCAGACGAACACGGCACCAATCGATGGGGAGCGACTCCTCGTGAGAACCGTCGCTTCGACGTGCTGGAGAAAGCAGAGAGAGAGATGGAGAATTTTGTTCTTTGCTTTCTTAGCCCTTGTGCCGTTGATCCGGCGTTTGGTGATCTTTTCCTTTAGCGTAGTGTTTTTAAATTAGTCCTCTCTTTTGTATGCTTTATGCAGAACTTCGATGTAGGCTTGGTACTAGTATGTATGTTTCCGCTTGCATGAATAAACTTTGGATTCTTCTCATGAGAACTTTCTTTAATTGCAAATGCTATCATCACTTTCCTGCGCATCAGCCCCTTTTTGGGCATTATGAATGTGCGTGCGATTGCAAATGCTATAACTATTTTCTTTTGAATACTCATATGATTGCGATCGCATGCTTGCAATATGTCGGGAATCCTTCTTGTTGCCTTTTACGTCAGGTGACATGAGCGCGTTTTAGATCGACTACTCCCATTGGTTGGAAGCCCATTTATACGGTCTTGTAAATGTCATGCTTGCGAGGCCGCGGTCACGAAAGCGAGCTTACGTGGTCACGTAGTGAACGTCTCGTTATGCGAGAAAAAGGGCTCGGTCGTAAATCTTTGGGGAGGGAGCTAGCCTCCAAAGCGTTGGGCGAGCTTCAGGCCGGCCTTACCGCCAGGGCTAATAAAGCGTGTGAATTGTGGCGGGTGCTTCAGGAATCGATCAAGGAGGTGGTGGCTCTTGATAAAGCCGCCACGTTTACTCGCGAGAGGGTTGAGGCTCACAAGGCCACTGAAAAAGAGCTTGAAGCTCGGCTCGCTTCAAATCAAGCCCAACAAGCTCAGGCGGAGGCTCGCCTTCTGGAGATCTTGCGTCATGAGGCCGTGGCTCAGCAACAAAACGACGAGCTGCTAAAATTGCTACACTGGCCACCAGCTTAAGGACTGTATCTTTCCTCCCCTTTTTGTACCTACTCATTGATAAGAGTATCTTCATTTTTGTTTCTTGAATTGTACCTTGTACCCTTTTTGGTTTATGAATAACAGATACATTTTTCTCTTCAATGGTGTGTCTCCTTTTTATTGAATGCATTCTGCGGGTATCCTATCTTGATTTCCTTGCAGGACAGCAATGGCTCGGGATTCAGGGTTAAGATCTGTTTCCTGAGACTTTTACATCTTATGAGCCACGAGGGTCTCATAAAGAGCTTTTCTCCCAGTCGTGAGGACTTGTAAGCGCCGGATGCGGTTACCCTTGTCCGTGTTCTACGAAGTCAGGGGTTTCTCCAGATATCGTAGTTTAACGACGTCGCGGTCAAGGTTAAGGACCTCATAGTCCGTGGATTTAAGGACTCCACAGTCCGATGTTAGTTTTAAGACATCACGGTCAAGGTTAAGGACCTCATAATCCGTGGATTTAGGGACTCCACAGTCCGACGTTTGGTTGCAGGGATCCGCCACCTCTTTGAAGACGTTGAGGAATTACAACGCCAGGCATCAAAGGAGTGACGAGATGTACCCTTAAACCGAGGCAAAGATTTGTAGGGGTGGTTGATTGTTAGTTTTAAGACATCGCGGTCGAGGTTAAGGACGTCATAGTCCGTGGATTTTGAGGACTCCACAGTCCGGTGTTTGCCGTGGATGCTTCACACGGGTTCACTGCCGTGCTTGGCGAGGACCAGGCTCCGCTCTGGGCGTTTTCCGTGGGGTCAAAGAGTGACGTTATCCACGTTCCACGTAACCAGGAATCTTGCACTAGATGCTTCACACGGGTTCACTGCCGTGTTAGGCGAGGACTAGGCTCCGCTCTGGATGCTTCGCACGGGTTCACTGCCATGCTCTGCGAGGACCAGGATCCGCTCTGGACGTTTTCCGCGGGGTCAAAGAGTGACGTTATCCGCTTTCCACGTAACCAGGAAGTTTGCACTAGATGCTTCACACGGGTTCACTGCCGCGTTAGGCGAGGACTAGGCTCCACTCTGGATGCTTCACATGGGTTCACTGCCATGCTCTGCGAGGACCAGGATCCGCTCTGGACGTTTTCTACGGGGTCAAAGAGTGACGTTATCCGCTTTCCGCGTAACCAGGGAGTTTGCACTAGATGCTTCATACGGGTTCACTGCCGCGTTAGGCGAGGACTAGGCTCCGCTCTGGATGCTTCACATGGGTTCACTGCCATGCTCTGCGAGGACCAGGATCCGCTCTGGACGTTTTCTACGGGGTCAAAGAGTGACGTTATCCGCTTTCCACGTAACCAGGAAGTTTGCACTAGATGCTTCACACGGGTTCACTGCCGTGTTAGGCGAGGACTAGGCTCCGCTCTGGATGCTTCACATGGGTTCACTGCCATGCTCTGCGAGGACCAGGATCCGCTCTGGACGTTTTCTACGGGGTCAAAGAGTGACGTTATCCGCTTTCCACGTAACCAGGAAGTTTGCTGATTGTATCCGCATTTCACGGGATGGGGGTTTGACTCTTGGCGATGTGTGTCGCCGAGACATGGAACTTAGGGTTGCCGCTGTTCCGTTTCGCTTGATGTTGTGTCGTCGAGACAATGAAGCTAGGAGTCTGGCCTTCGCTTCATTCGCTGGTATCGCGACTGCTGTATCGAGACGAATGCCACGGTGGTGATCACTAAGTTATCTGTGAACCGCCGAGGTTTTGCTTGCTTCTTTTTATTGCAAGTTGTCCCATCATTTCGGCTATTTTGTCATGCATGTGTGGCTTGCTAGTTTTTTTTTCGCGGCAAGCTCGGATTTTTTTGGATACCGGTTTCGGCATCAGCACCGCTACAACTGGAATGTTTACCAGGAGCGAATCGTCATTTGCCTCTGTCGACGTTTGAACAAAGGTGGCTTAGCAAACAGGGTTAAGGGTCCTGTCGACCAAGGCTTTTGATTTCATGAGCCGTAAGGGTCTCACAAAGGTGTTTCTCCCTACAAGTCGTGAGGATCTTGCAAGTGTGTTTTCTCCTTAAGAATCGTGGGGATTCTTAAGTGCATGTTCTCTTGTAAGTCGTAAGGATCTTACAAAGAGGATTTTCTCCTTATAAGTCGAGAGGACTTACAAGGGTCGTTCACCATATGGATATATCCCCAGTCACGGGTGGGACTTTGTTAGGGAAATGTTTATTCGCGCCCGTGGATTGTATACAAGGGTCAGTCCGAGCCGCTTGTAGGGCAATGTCGGAGGTTGTGGAGGATTTGCTTAAGAACAGGTTTAGGTCTCTGTAACTTAAGACTTTCAAATCTTATGAGCCGTGAGGGTCCCATAAGAGAGTTCTCCTTACGAGTCGTGAGGATCTCGTAAGTGTATTTTCTCCTTAGGAATCGTGAGGATCCCTAAGTGTGTTGCTCCTTTGTGAGTCGTAAGGATCTCACGCAGGTGATTTCTCCTTACAAGGTCGAGAGGACCCTATAAGTGTCTCTGAACGAGGTTGCGCCTTTTCGGGTTTTCACAAACACTCGCCGGTAGTCCTGCTGTTTTTACTCACGGAGCCCTTTCGGGTTTTCATCCGTGCCCATTTTGCTTGTGGACATACCGTTTTTTTTTATTTTATGTATTATATTTTTTTTTTTCCTCTTTTTTTTTTATCTCGTCAGCCTAAGGATGCTGCGGTAGTAGTTTAGGGACGTTTCGGTCCGTCGTTAGTTTAAGGACGTTTCGGTCCGTCGCTAGTTTAAGGACGTTTCGGTCCGTTGATAGTTTAAGGACGTTTCGGTCCGTCGCTAGTTTAAGGACGTTTCGGTCCGTTGATAGTTTAAGGACGTTTCGGTCCGTCATTAGTTTAAAGACGTTTCGGTCCATCGTTAGTTTAAAGACGTTTCGGTCTGTTGATAGTTTAAGGACGTTTCGGTCCGTTGATAGTTTAAGGACGTTTCGGTCCATTGATAGTTTAAGGACGTTTCGGTCCCTTATTATGGGAGGGTCAGCTACTGCTTGTAAAGTCTGAGCCTAGGAAGATAGCGAGCGGACATAGTCGTCGTCATCTACCGTTGACCCAGGCTGTGGCTCACTAAGCGTAGTATTTCTTCAAGAAGCGGCCATTTATTGGCCTGAAAGGCCTTTCACCGTGCATGTCCACGAGTAGATAGGCTCCACCCTGGTAAACCTGGTCTATGATGTACGGGCCTTCATAGTTTGGCTCGAATTTTCCCCGCTTGGCACGATTGGGGATCATAGGTCTTTTGACTACCAGCACGAGTTCGCCTTGGCGGAATGCCCTTGGCCTGGTCAATCTTTCGTACGAGCGCGTCATCTTTGCTTTGTGGGCTTCTAGATGTTGTTGCGCTATGAGTCGGGTTTCGTCGAGGGCATCAAGCTCCTCAAGTCGAAGGTGAGCATTTTCTTCGTCGGTCAGTTCGTGGTGGACTGCCACTCGTAGAGAGGGTAACTCTATCTCGAGGGGGAGTACTGCTTCCGTCCCAAATACCAACGCGTATGGCGTTGTGTTTGTGGCCGTCTTGAATGTAGTTCGATAAGCCCAAAGGGCTTCTTGCAGCCTCTCGTGCCAGTCTCTCTTATTCCGGGAAACGGTCTTTTTTATGATCTTTGTCAAGGTCTTATTGAAGGCCTCGGCCAGACCGTTGGCTCGTGGGTTGTAAACTGAAGAATACCTCCAGTCTATATTGTGCTGCTGCGCGAAGCGGCTAATCTTATGGCTTCTGTAGGCTGGCCCGTTATCGGAGATAATCCGCCGTGGGGTTCCAAACCGATAGATGACGTGCGTCTTGAAGAAATGGAGGATATTCTCCGTCTTCACTTCCCTCAATGGTATTGCTTCTGCCCATTTGGAGAAGTAATCAGTAGTCGCCAGGATAAAACGATGTCCCCGAGATGATGCCGGCTCAATGGGGCCGACTATGTCAGTTCCCCACATTTCGAATGGCCAGCTGGCCACCGTTGGGTGTAGCGGATTCGGATGTTGGTGGATAAAGTCTCCATGAATCTGGCACGAGTGGCATTGCTTCGCATACTCGAGGCAATCCTGGATCATCGTGGGCCAGTAGTAGCCCATCCGTTTAATTTTTAACTTCATCTTTGGGCCTGCTTGATGAGAGCCGCAAAGCCCGTCGTGGACTTCCTGAACGACTTTTTCTGCTTCGTCAGGTCCCAAGCATCTCAGCCATAGAGAATCAAGCGATCTCTTGTATAGAGTATCGTTGACGAAAGCGAAAGATAGAGCTCGTTTCATGAGCTGATGTCTCGAGGACGCTTCTTTGGGTATGCGGCGGGACTTAAAGTAGTCTATGAAGACTTCCCTCCAGTCCTTGGCCTTCTCATGGTCCTTTATTTGTAGGGTCGTCTGCTCAGTCGCTCTCTTTTCTTTGCATGATTCCGGAGATATTTCTGCCGGGGCGAGCACTCGACGGCTTTGTATCACGATTCTGACATCATCGAGGTTCTCGTCGGCCAGTTCTTTAGCAAGCTTAGCCAATGCGTCTGCTTTGCTATTTTCTGCGCGTGGTATGTTCTCCAAAGTGTAGGAAGGAATTTGGGACAATAGTTGTTGCACCCTTTCGCCGTACTTCACCAGCTCCGGTTTGCACGTTTGGTAGTCACCATTCACTTGACTAACGACCAGCTGAGAATCCCCGTATATGAGGAGGTCTTCAATTCCCATGTCAATGGCAAGCTCGAGACCTGCTATCAGGGCTTCGTATTCAGCTTCATTATTTGTCCTCGGCTCTGTTAAGGAGAAGGCGAAGCGCATTATCCCTCCTTGTGGAGTCGCAAAGATGAGGCATATCCCTGACTTGATCATTGGGATACCTTGTTTCTGTTTCTTTATAGAGGACGCTCCATCGAAATAGAGTTCCCATCGGGTGTTTCCACCGCTAATCGCATCAAATGCATGCTCGTCCGGCAAGTCACAATTCAAAGGAGAATCGGCCGGTATCGGGTGCTCAGCGAGGAAATCGGCAATGGCCTGGCCCTTCACTGCCTTGAGAGGTTGATATGTTATCGAGAACTCCATCAAGAGCAGGGCCCATTTAGCGAGTCGTCCCGTCAATATGGCTTTTGACATCAAGTATTTAAGGGGGTCCACCTTTGAGATGAGGCAGACTTCGTGTGCCAACGCATAGTGCCTGAGCTTTGTTATCGCGAAGATCAATGCCAAGCAATGTTTTTCAATGGGGGAGTAATTTCTTTCTGCCCCGAGTAGGACTCGACTTAAGTAGTAAAGTGCTCTCTCTTTCCCCTGATCGTTCTCTTGCGCCCATAGTGCGCCCAAGGAACTTTCGAGGGCGGTTGTATAAAGAATGAGGGGTTTTCCCTTGACCGGCGCGGCCAATACCGGCGGGTTCTGCAAGTACTGCTTGATCTCGTCTAGCGCACCTTGGCATTTTTGATCCCAGACGAATGGGGTTCCCTTCTTCATCAGGTGACTGTAGGGGCGGCATTTGCCTGAAAGATTTGCGATAAATCGCCGGATGTATGCGAGCTTCCCTTGGAGAGACCGCAACTGTTTGAGGGTTCTTGGCGGAGGCATTTCCATGATCGCTTTAATCTTTGACGGATCTATCTCAATACCTCGGTGTCGGATGACGAATCCCAGGAATTTTCCCGAGGAGACTCCAAACGCGCATTTGAGGGGATTCATCTTCAAATTATATTGCCGAAGGCGTTGAAATACAGTCTCTAGATGCTTTAAGTGATCTTCGTATGACATACTCTTTACTACGAGGTCGTCGATATAGCACTCGACGATGTCATGTATGAGGTCGTCGAAGATCTTTGTCATGGCCCTTTGATAGGTAGCGCCGGCATTCTTTAGACCGAAGGGCATAACCCTGTAGCAAAATACTCCCAAGGGGGTCCGGAAAGCGGTGTGCTTCTGGTCTTCGGGATGCATTTTTATCTGATTGTATCCTGAAGAACCGTCCATAAAGGAGAAGATCTCGTGAGTAGACGTGTTATCTATCATTAGCTCGGTTACCGGCACCGGGAAATCATCCTTTGGACAGGCTTTGTTGAGATCCCTGAAATCCACGCATATACGCACCGTCCCATTCTTCTTCATCACCGGGACGATATTGGCGATCCAATCGGGATATTGTACTTCTTGGATAAATCCAGAATCGATTAGTTTTTTGACTTCGGCGTTGATGCTCATCTCCAACTCGAGTCGCATCCTCCTCGGCGCCTTCTTGACTGGCTTGATATCTGGGGATATTGCTAATTTATGCACGGCGACCTCCGGATCTAAACCTGGCATCTCGGAGTAGTTCCATGCGAAGCAGTCTTTATGCCGTAGAAGCACGTTCTTTAACGCGGCCACCCTTTCTTCGGAGAGTAGCTCGCTGACAAATGTTGGTCGCGGGTCCTCTGTCGATCCCAACTCAATCTTCCTGAGGTTATCTGCAGTAGTATGTATACCGTCTTCCAGTTCTTTCGGAGCGGGCGGGAATTCTGAGATAACCTCATCATCGCTGTTTTCAAAGCACCGGGGAGGGTTGTCTATCGTAATCGTATAACAGGTGCGAATCCACTCCCGGGGCCGGGGCGGATCCGGCTCCGCTCTTGCGGCCTTGGGTTCGTGCTTTCGGGGCGGTGTCACCCTCCAGCTGTTGGATAAAGCGAATCTGCCCCTTCGGTACTGGTCCTCGACCCAGTTCTTGAAGATGAAGCGGTCTTCGGTAGGATGTCCTATGGCTCGGTGATAAGAGCAATAGCCCGAGCGAGAGGCCTTATTAGCTTGTTTAGGGTGTCTAGACTCTGGAAGCGTGATCATCTGATGTTTTAGGGCGAGCTTGAGTAACCTTTCCGTCTTGTCTCGGGGGAAGGAGTACGCTCGACTCATCTTTTCTATGAAGGACGAATCCGAGCTGTGCAGTACTCGATCTCGTAACCCTTTAATCCTGCGTCGTTGTTGTCGGCTCTTTTTTCCGCTTCTCGACTTATTTCCGTCTCCGCGTCGGGCTTTTCGCATGATGGGTTGACAAGGATGAGCATTCTTGCCTTTCGCAGCCTGTTGAAATAGACGTTGCGTCCTGGCTTTCTTGTAGATGGCCATTTCGTGGTTGGGGTCTTCCCGACCTTTCTGACCCACTTTCCTGATAGGCTTGTCTATTCGTTCTAGAAATGACGGACTTGGCGCCTCAATCGCGTGGTCTGGTTTTGACGAGGGGTTGGCATCTCCTGACAGGACGTCCTCTTCTTCATCAAAGGTATATATAGCGTAGCTGTTTTGAGCCCGTTCTCGTTTTCCGGTTCTCGCGTATCCAAGCCCGAGTGTCTCCATTTTCCCATTAGGCAATTTGCGTTGGGTTCCAGGGACATCCCAAATCTTGTTGTAGAACCGAGCCTGTCGAACAGTTTGCTTTAAGGGTACTCGTTGGCGCTTCAATAGCTTCTTTAATCCATCTGTATAGTATCTGGGCAGACGGATGGGTTGGAGTCTGTCGCATGCAGCATCTGCGCCATGCCAGATCTCTTTCTCTACTTTCGACTCTGAGGATCGATAGAATAGGATCATCTTCTCACCCTTTCGCCTGGGGGGGACGCAAAACGTTTGCAGCTCTTGCACACTGTGAGCTTGAAGCGTGTCGAGGTCCTTGTAGTGTTCTCGCGGTACCACGGTGATTTGCAAGTTATGGTTATCGCCAGGAGGTGCTTGTATTGAAAGCCGATTGGAGAATACGGCATTGACCTCATCTTCCGAATCACTTCCGAAGACCAGTATGGGGGTGGGCGTCCTCCGGTTGTTGCGTTGAGATGGCCCTGTATAAACTATCTCTTCCTCTTCTTCGGTATCGCTTCCGAAAACAGGGATGGTGGCGGCGGCTTTGTTCTCTGAGTTGCGACACCTTTCTGTATCTTCAAAGTCTGGCAAAAAGTATTTCGCATCCTCGTATTTGCGGACTTCGTTCACGGAAAATGGGTTCAGCTCACCCGTTACAGTATACTCGAAACCATCTTTAAAGTACTTCATACACTGATGTTGTGTAGAAGGGACGATGTTGTACTCGTGTAACCAAGGACGGCCGAGCAAGGCATTGTAACAGGTCTTGGCGTCAATGACATGGAATTTGATGTCTGTGACGAGAAGTCCGAAGCGTAATGTTAGTATTACAGATCCGAGAGTCCGTGACAATTGTGAATCGAAACCGGAGATAGTGATTTTGTCACGAGCGAGATGCTGCACACTCATGCAGATTTCCTTCAACACCCGAACATTAAGGAGATTAACGGAGGATCCATTATCCACCAGGATCTTGCCTATCTTGATGTCATGGCAGTACCCAGAGACATATAGGGGACGGTTATGGTCGCACGTCCCGAGAAGGAGGTCTTCATCACCGAAAGTGACGTCGGCCGTATGCACTTCTTCCAGTTCGTCCTTCATCTTTTCGGTGGCGAGAAAGGCTTGGAATTGCTCAGGTTCTTGTAGTGCCTTAATTAGTGAGTCCCGTGCTTCTTTTGATAATAGGAGGGCGTCGAGAATGCTGAGCTGAGAAGGTAGCTTCCTTAGATGCGCGAGGATGTTATAGTCCACTTTACTCCTCCTAGGAGGGTCTTTGGCAGCCAGTTCTTTCGCGACTTGGTCATCCAAAGTAATATCTTCCGTGACCTTTTCCTTTCCCTTATCTTTTCTGTTCGTAGGCCCAAGATTCTTTTCCGGGAGTGTGCGATTGCGCAGCTGAGTGTTTCCGCAGGCTTCTGATTCCTCATCTTTCCTTAGCGCGGATTCTTCAAAGAGAGGGCCCAGAGTCACTTCTTCGTCAGAGTCGCTCCCAAAGGTGAGGACTCGCGACCCCTCGGCATGAGCCATATAACAGTTGCCAGTAATTCTGTTGGGCCCGTCAACGGCGCTTCTTTGCTCCCGACGGCTCTTGCGTTTCATGCGTTTGAAATGTTGCCGACGAGCAACATATCCTTGCCACCATATTTTAAAGGCGTCGCACTCCTCTGTGGGGTGTGAGACTTTCCGATGATATGCGCAGTAATCGGGGTGCTTCTCCGCCCCATTGTGTGTGTTTCCTTCCGAGGGTGGTAACCTCATTCCCATTGACATGGCTTTGGCGAACCTTTTCCTCGTCTTGAATATCTTCCTGTCCATCTCGGATGCCTTTCGCTCTGGCAGGGGTAGTTCAACTCCTTCGTTCAGTTGCCCGCATTTGGTTCCTCCTGATGCTGCCATCTCACGCTCTCGGTCTGCTTTACTTTTTAGACGAATCTCGTCTAGGAAGGCATTGATCATATCAGTTGTCAGCGTCGCACGCTTTGGTTCGGGTTCCGCCTTCAGCTTCTTAGTGCTAGGAGTTTTCTCATCATTGGTAAACGAGTGGGAGATCATGTTGCAACTTGCCGCATATCCCTCGGATTCATCCGACGAGTTCTCTCCATCATCGTCCTCTTGAAGGATGTGGCTGAGGAACTCTTGCAGTGTGACAGGAGTTCGCGCCTTCTGATTATATTCTTCCAGCGCGTCGATTTGCTTCTGCAAGTTTGTTCGCTCGTCTCCAAGCTTCGCGGGCTTCTTGGATTTCTTCTTCTTTTTCTTCGAAGCTTTTGACGGCTGGGCGTGAGTATTTGGGCCCTTATCAGCAGTCTTCGTAGTTGCGTGGGGCTTCACTGCTCCTTCGATAATTCGAGGTTCAAGAGGGTCCTTCCATTCGATTGCAGGGCACGCGTGAAGGTCTCTCAGCATCCTTTTGGTCTTCGTTGATAGCACGACCTCCCATGGAACTTCTTCGATAAAGGAGCAGGTTGCCCCCGGTGTGTCTGCCTTTTTAGGAGTATGTGGTTGTGGCGGGTTCACCTTCCACTTTTCGGACAGTACAAACTTCCCCTGGAGGTATTGATCTTCGATCCATCCTTTGAAGACGAAGCAATCTTCAATCGGATGGCTTACCGTCTGATGGTAAGGGCAATAGTTGGGGTTATTCACCTCGGTGGGTTGTGGCGGTCGCCTTGGATTCGGGTGGTTGATAAGTCTGTTGCGTATTGCCAGCTCAAATAACCGTCTCGTCTTGTCTCGTGGGAACGAGTAGGGACGCTTCATCTTTTCATTATAATACCGGCGTCTTTCTTCCAATTGATCTGCCGATTTCGGGGCGTCGGGTTGCTGTTGGGCATTCGCGACAAAAGTTGCCCTTCCTTTACCCTTGTCATTCCGAGGTTCTGGCTTCGGGGCAGGTGGTCTATGACCCATCTGGTCCATCTGAGCCAACTTGTCGATTAAAGCCTGGAACGTGGTTGGCTTAAAGAACATCATAAACTGGGAGATAGTTGCGTGAGGGTCTAGGGTTCCCACGAACATGCCCACTGCGGGTGCTTCCTCAATGCGTTGCTCGCATCTTGACCACAAATTCCGCCAGCGTATAGCATACTGGACCCAGGTTTCGCCTGGTTTTACCCTGGCGTTAATCAAAGCAGTCATTGGAGTGCGTTCGCTGGCACTTGCAAACCGCTGAGTGAACAACAGCTCCATTTCAGCGAACGTTTTGATAGAATCGTTCGGGAGTTCCGAATACCATTCGAACGCTGTTTCTGATAAGCTGCCAACGAACTGACGTAGTAACAGTTTATCGTCACCGCCGGTGTTACCGCAGAGGGCCCGGAACTGGGCGACGTGTGGATGAGGATTGCCGGTCCCCTTATACACATGGAATTTCGGTATCGTATAGCCTTGCGGGTACTTGATTTGATCGTACCAGCTTGGATACGGCCGCCCTGTTTTCACGACTTGACCAGCTGCCTCAGTCGCATGATGGTCCCGGATTTACTGGGCTATGTAGTCGGCTAAGTCAGCTTTAGAGATCGTCTCTTCCTTGGCCGTTGAGAGGGCTGGTGGTAGATTTGACGTTTCTCCTCGGTCATCTTCCAGAACGATTGGGGGATCTTCAATGGGTGGGTCCTGTTGGATCATCATTCCTATCATATCTTGGAAGAGAAGGCCCATGCGCTGTATATTAGCCGCTTGTTCCGCAGCCTCTTTGTCCTTTTTCTCCAATGTCCGGCGAAGGAATTCAGCGTCGGTTTCTTCCTCCCGGCGTGCGTCTGAGGACGCTTCTGGGTTTTCCTTTGGCCCGGTGAGCGCGGCCATAGCATTCATCATTTCTTGGAGCTTTTGTTGCTGCTCCTGGGATTTCGTTACGGATCGGGTTAGCGGTCGGTGGCCTGTAGAAGTGCGGCTCTCCTCCTTTCAAGAGGCCATGTATACGGTGTGGACCATCATGCCCCCAGACTTAGGGTGTCCGGGCTTGTTGCTTTTAGCCGTCGTTGCACGTTGAGGGATCTTCTCGGGCTCCCTCATTTTATGAGCCATGGAGGTTGAGGGGGCCATCGAGGTGGGCGTCCAAACAGCCTTTTGGGTTTTCGCCTGGTGACCAGCTTTCGGTTGGATCTTCAGCTTCTTATGCTGGCGGGAGAAGTTTGGATCGATGATTGAGTCCCGGGCCCGCCGCCAAACCTTATAGATTTTGGAAGACAGCCGTTGAGGAGATCGGGGCTGTTCTGATTCTATTTCCACAACCTTTTCTGATGGGGGAGGAGACCTCTTCAGCACTGTGGCAGGGGAATTCCTTCGCACCTTATTTAACATTTCGAAGCTGTTCCTAGTTGGAACAGCAGCATTGACTTCTACCACCGGGGCTGGTGGGGTCAATCCAGAGGTGGAGTTGCCCCCAGCCTTCCTTATTCGGCGCCAGTGACGACGTCGAGCGCGTCGAGCAGACGGCGTAGAGTCAGACATAAGAATGGTTTCATCTTGCCCCCTGTGTGGGTGGGGGGTCGTTGTTGGTGTTAGCCTGTCAAAGGCCGATGTCCTTTGTGCAACGGGAGCGGGAGCTGAAGCCGTTAATCTGGTAAAGACCGACTTTTTGGCCGGGGAAGCTGCCTTGGCGATTTCGGAGGCATAAGCGGCCGTTTTCTTAGGAGCAGCCTTCTCTGCGACGAATTTGCAGGATTTCTGGCCCAATCTAGAAAAGACTGAGGCGCTGACATCGGACGACTCGGTGAGAGGAGCCGTGGCAGGGGTGAGACGATCAAAGACCGACTTCTTGAGGGCTTCCTTTGTCAGCACTGGCGCCGTGAAGCTGGATGGTGGGAGTATAGTCCCAAAGAACAATCCGGTGGTGGCCTGAGTCACCTGGTCCGCCGGCATAGTGAACAACGAAGCAGCTTGGGGTCCATAGGCTATGCCTCCCGGCGAGGCAAAGCGTTGGTCGCAATTGCAGCTTGAGCAGTTGGAGGATTTCGCGGAAGTAGCAGCCATCGATCCTTTGTTTTCTGTAATAGGCAAGGCGCCAATTCTTAGTATCTTGAAACCCAAGGGCAACTGTTAGCGAACCGCGATTGGTTCGCGAATCACGACACACAAAGTGTGGAGTGGAAAGAGGAAAAGGTCCCACCGGGCGTGCCAGAATCTGTTCCCCTCCGAATGGCGGCCGAGACGTTGGGACGTCCTGCCTGAGATTCGGGGCAGATGCCAATAGGTGCAATCCGTCTGCCTCTCCGAAGATGCCAAGTTGATTTATGGCGCCATGTATCGGAGGTTTAGGCGGATGCGGCCGATGTAGCAGACTTCGTCAGATTCCCCCTCAGGGTGAGGGGTTTTTGATTGTGGGGACGCTCTTCCCTGCAGGCGCAAGCCCCTACAGTTAATTACGCTACCGCGTCGCGGTAGCAACTTTCTCCTTCTCCAGATGGTCACCTCGTGTCGTGTGTTTTGTTTTATGTTTTTCTGCCCGTGGATCGTTTACGGAGACCGAGTTATGTCGTCGCCCGTAGGGCGTGGACTAGTCCAAATCCGTATCTTCTTAGATTTGGGTTTGGGGGTTTGGTTTGAGGATACACTAGCCATGCTTGAGGCTATGATCAACTCAAACATTTGTTAAGGACACATTAGTCTAGTTTAAGGCTAAGATCAACTTAACAGGATCATTTAGATCCGACAAAGGAGTGTTTGGACCCCAATTGTTCCAATTTCAGGACATAGTAGTCCGTCGTATGTGTGGCCGTCGGGACCCGTCACCTCTCTGACGACGTTGAAGGATTACAACGACGAATGTCAGAGGAGTTCGGAGATGTACCCTCGAGCCAGAGTTAATTAGGGGGATTCATAGTCCAGTCTGCTTGAAGGTTTAAGGACGCGTTAGCCTTATTTGAGGCTAAGATCAACTTAAACGGGACCGTTTAGATCCGACAAAAGAGCATATGGAGGCTCTATGGTTCTAGTTTAAGGACATTGCGGTCCGTGGGTAGTTTAAGGACATTGCGGTCCGTGGGTAGTTTAAGGACATTGCGGTCCGTTGGTAGTTTTAAGACATCTCGGTCAAGGTTAAGGACGTCATAGTCCATGGGTTTAAGGACTCCACAGTCCGGTATGTGCTCTGGATGCTTCACACGGGTTCACTGCCGTGCTAGGCGAGGACCAGGCTCCGCTCTGGATGCTTAGCACGGGTTCATTGCCGTGCTAGGCGAGGACCAAGATCCGCTCTGGACGTTTTCCGCGGGGTCAAAGAGTGACGTTATCCACGTTCCACGTAACCAGGAATTTTGTGTTATGCATGGGTTTAAGGACCCCACAGTCCATATCATGAATGGTCTTCGGGACCCGTCACCTCTTTGAAGACATTGAGGGATTACAATGCCAAGTATCAAAGGAGTGAAGAGATGTACCCTAGAACCGGGATGGATTAAATGGTCCTTGGCCCAATTTGGGACAAGACTGATCAATTATGTTATGAGCCTACCGGCCCAGTTAATCACAAATTGAGGACTTATGGCCAGCTTGGGCTAAGTCCAGTCAGGTCTGGAATATTGACTCTTTGTTGGTCCATTGAGGGAGAATGTTTGCCTCTATCCCCTTTAGCCAATTGGGCCAAAGCCTAGTGTTAAACACTTCAGAACAATCAGTGTTTGAACACTGGGAATAAGGTTGTTGAGTTAGTGTTCAACACCAAGAGATAATTGGTGTTAAACACCAGCAATAAGGCTTTTTCAAATTAGTGTTAAACACTAAAACGGATCAGTGTTGAATCCTGCCAATAAGGCTTTTTAATCAGCATTGAATGCTAAGGCTCGACAGTGTTTTAACATTGGGCTTGAGAGTTTTAATTTTAGTGTTAAACACTAAGGCAAGAAGGGTCACGTGGCAGCACGTGAGGGCGCCCTCCCTTCATTTGTTCCGCTGAAATTATCATTTCCTTCATAGCATCACGTGCCGTCACGTGATGGGCATTCAAATGCCTTTGTGTTAAGGCTTCCGCTGAGGGTCACGTGGGTCACGTGGGGTGCTGCCTCAAAGGGGCTTTCTGTAGGGGTTTTGGGGGGTCACGTGGTAGCACGTGACCCTGCCTCTATGTAGTTTCTAGAGGATCTGTTGATCTTTCTTTTCAGGAATTAAATTCCTCTGGCTTTAATTTTCAAAGGAATTAAATTCCTACTTCCCTTTCGATCCTTGAACCTTCTGTAGGAATTAGATTCCTCGTTTATGTGAAGAGTTGAATAGGGTTAAACCCTAATAAAAAAACTTTTTAAGGAATCAAACTTCCGTTTCCCGTCAGATTATGATTAAGGGACTTAAATTCCCATTGTTTCAACAGAACTAAATTCTTAATTAGGGTTAAACCCTGCTCCTTTTTATTTTGAAGGAATTAAATTCCCATAACACAGGGTTAAGCCCTACTTTTATCTTAGAGGAATTAAATTCCTATAGTTCTGTGAGAATTAAATTCTCATGCTTGCATTCTTTCTCTATGTTTTGGATCTGCATGGCAGGATCTCAACCCATTGAGAATTAAATTCTCAACCTTAAGGGGAGATGTGCACTTTGCAGATCCTCTATCAAAGAGAGAAGAAATTTGCTCTTCTGTTTTATATATTAGAGTTAAACTCTATAGAGAATTAAATTCTCTTTCTTTCGAAAGGCTTCCTCTTTCTTACCTAGGGTTTTTTGCAGAAGATCCGAGTCTTTTCAAAGTATCAAAGCTCTCCTCCTTTTTTCTTTTCTCTTCTCTGCGCATGTATATCTTTTTTGTGTCTCTTGGCCCCTATTTATAGGAGAAGCAGCTGAATCAGTTAGTTTTGTGACGAATCTTCATTAAGAGATTTGATTTGCATCCTTCATTCGTTCTGGACCTTTGGATTATTAGGTGAATTTTATCCACCGTTGGATTTCAAATCCAGAGATTCTCCCTTGTTATTTTGGTTAGATTTAAGGGGGAAATCTTTCCAAACCCGAGATTTTCCATAGATAAATGACCTCCGAATCTTTAATTTGATTGGATGAATATAGTTGCGTTCCTTTGGAAAGATTTGCATTTCTCTCAGAATTTAATTCTGTTGACAAAAAGGGCTTTGAAAGCCGGTCACGTGTGCCCACGTGACCCATGGTCACGTGTGAGCACGTGACCCCCTTCGGAATGAGCCTTTTCCTTTCTTCTGATTGTTGCTTAAGCGTCACGTGCCACCACGTGACTCTTGGTCACGTGTGAGCACGTGACCCTTGTTTGAACTCTCTTTCCTTGGTTCGTCTGGAGAACGAGTCTACTGTCTTGAACGTCACGTGCCAACACGTGACCCTGGTCACGTGGAAGCACGTGACCTCTTCTGAATCCTTTTTCTTGACTTGATCAGAGAACTTGTGTGTCTTCGACGCTTGTATTCAAATGTCACGTGTCGCCACGTGACCCTGGTCACGTGGGAGCACGTGACTCTTTCTGAAGCCCATTTTCTTCAGCGTAGTCAGGAGACTGAACTCGACTTGATGATGCTTTTAAGGTGTCACGTGCCAACACGTGACCGCTAGTCACGTGTAAGCACGTGACTCTCCTCTGAAGCTTTTCCCAGAAGCTTTCCTGATTTTAAATCAGGAAACAAAATCTTAAGATAAAACAATAACCCTAATCTTAAACCTAATCTTGGTACAAGTCTCATACACCCATCTTGTGTGTATCATCAAGTATGACACAAACATATGTACACAAATATATATCACATTTACACTTATGCACAAACTAGTGAGAAAATAAATCTTAAGTGAGCTAATACTAGTTAATGTAATGTAATATATCAAATATATAATTAGACATTAAATTATTAAATTAACTCTTGATTTAATAATCCGGCTATAACCGACTAATATCAAAAGTAACAACTTATCGAATCAACACTTGATCCGACAACTCGGCTATATCGCATACAACCGATCAATGTCAAAAATTGCGAGAATAGAATAAGGTATCTCATATCGTATCAATCTCGGTCCCACACATATCACATATTCGCTCCTACTCCATTTCGCTTGAGCCAGGAAACCCCTGTGTAGGACTCTAAAGACTCGTCAATACGCCGGCAGTAGGTGGTGATCATATCAATCACCCACAAGCCACAAGCGGTCTGCTAAACGTAACGGCCACCCGGGTATTGAGCGATCAGAATATCAACGAGCAAGCCTGCTCACACTCCTGTGAATCTAATCAGTAACACTACCGTACAGTCCGGTCTGTTCGTCTGATATGTCGCATATCTCGCCTAGGGGTGATAAACGTCAGACCCCAGCAGCTTGATAAGTCATGCCGATGTAAGGTCCATAACAAGCATGAAACTACTGATAATACTTACTAGTAAATCAGTGCAACCCTGGCCAGGGATTTCCAGTTATGGCCAGTCGAGCATAGCGCAACATCAACCCCCAATACCGGGAGAGATGAATCCCTTCCTATCGCTCATTGCCTCCATGTGAATCGGGACTGTACCCAAAAACCACCTGTTTGCACGACTCAGTAGAGCCGTGGTAGGGTGGAAATCAAAGCACAGTGGGAGACACACAAGACTCTATGACGATCTCGGGTCAACAGACTGAGCTGTACCAGTGTCACCAGAGAACTGCCATCTGACATAAGGTATAATACCATCTGGGAGTTCTCGGCGAGTCCATTCAGTGTACCCAGTCTCCACTGAGCACCCGCATACCGTCTCTGATGTCAAACACCAATGGATATAGGATCATCCATCGCCCATCACATGGGTCGAGAAGATATACGCGAGTCTACTCTGGAATATCGATGCCCCGTCTCGATATTCCCATGACTAGGAACATTGAAGGATGTACTCATGGACTACCCAGGCCCTACTAGTATGATCTACATCATAGTCCTGGAAGTCGAGTATACATCCTAAGGGCTTTATCAATATGTAATAGAGAGACAGCAAGTATACATGTTAAGATAAAGAGCAACCAGATAGCGTACTATCATGTCGAGCAAGAAAGTCCTACCTATATATGTCCCAGCATCCACTACAATATACATCTCATGTACAGTAATGGCCTCTAGGGCATACATATAACTAACATATCTTGGATATCTAGGCTGGCAAATTGGATGCCTGAATTGCCTCGGTTTTAAGGCGGGAGCCCGCATAAAGAATCCTCGACGTGGAGCCACTTCGACGAGCGAGATCGGAGAGCAAACTTCGTTGGAGCCGCCGCGAGGAACTTGGCGCAGAGATTGAAGACCGAAGGACACGGATCGATTGGTATAATCTCTCCAAACTCTTTTACAATTTACTAGTTTACGGTTAATGGCACGATCCGGATTTTAGGGTTATGTTAGCACCAGTTTATAAAAGTTTTTGTTCCGCATTTGACCTCGGAAAGACGGCGGGGGAGCTGCTGTAGCCTTACATGGTATCAGAGCCAACCCATTAACCGTATACTAGTTGTTTAGACAATGTTAAAATATCGAAACCGAAACAACCCCGAAAGAATTCCAATGATTTTTTTGTGAGGATATTTTTTTCCTTTTGCTTGGAAATTTCATGGCTGAGGGAATATAATAGGTGGCTGTGGATTTTGGTAGTGGGTAATTTCTTATGTTAATTAATATTTGATACACTCACCAAAACCACTTGAAAAAATCCACAGTGAACCTTTTTCCATTTGGCCGAGCAATTTTCCAGCAAGCTTAATTTTTCCTCCAAGCCAAAATTCTAGTGCTCACATTTTCTTCACCCTAATAGCATTTAGTCTCTGGAATATTGGTTCAGTGGTATTGCTAGTTTAGCCCAGTTTGGATATGGTTTTATCTAGTTATTTGGGGCTATTCGGGGGTTATTTCGAAGTCGATATTTCTAACTTCGTTTAAAGTTTGCAGTACTTACATTACTATCTGCGACCGTGAATGTCATTCGAGCGGTACAACTTTTCTAATTGCTATAGCTCTTTTAGACGGGTTTGTGAACGTGACATTCACGTTGATGTTCTGTGTTGTACTGTATTATTGCGAATTCGTCGTGCTGGATAGCTTGCGTGCAATGTTAGTACTGTTTAGTTTTATTTGTACATTTGATATCGCGGGGCGAGCGTCCGACATGTGAACTGCCGTCACTGCCTGTTTGTATATTATTCTTTTGGGGCACGACCGGGTTGAGGTCGATGTCACCGTTGTACATATTTTCTTTTCTGTACTAGGATTACCCCGCGATGGAGTGCACGGATAGCCGGGTTATGGAGGGCAACGGGTCCGCATCTCATGGCGTTGAGAAGGAGGGGGCCTCACTCTAGAATTGGCGGGCTATTCGCCGCACTCGTAGGGGGTACAAGTTGACCCAAGGTGGGGTGCTCAAGTTACCGGATTCCGTGAAGTGCTGGGTAGCCCATTCACTTTGCTGAAGGGAGCTGCCTCGCTTATTGTTTTGGAAGGTAACTTTCCGCGCTCGTAGGGGTCTAGGTTTTCATTGCACAGGCTATCCACACGACCAGGGGAACGTCGGGTTTCAGTTGCGGCTCAAAGGAAACCCGGGGCTCCCAGATTATCTCTATTGTTCTGTGATTCTTATTACTTTTCTGTGATGTTGCATTTATCACGCCTGGAGCGATTATTATATATTGTTATATATACTAGTAGATGTTGTATATGTTTTACACCCGCTCCAGTCTAGTCCTCGCTCTATCATTAGTTAAGTAACATAATGGGTCATGCCGGGACCCAGTGGCGAATGCGGATGGCATATACGTACATCATATTTTCGTTCTTTTGTGGTGTGATTAATTGATGGGAATGCGTTGATTCGGATCAATGCAAGGAAAACAGACCTATTCGATGTTGTTGAAACAATTTTCAAAAAGCTGTTATTACAAGGACGTTCTCTTTTGTTTTGCACAGAGGTATTCGGTTATGAATATCCAGCACCTCATTCGACGAGGCAAGGGACGAGATCCCTTCATCGGGAGTGACCCCTTGGGCAGAAGTTTGCGTCAGGGTAATAACTTCACTATAGTCGATTACTTTTTGCTTTGCATCACGGTATTCAGTTGG
Organism: Agapanthus africanus; assembly: GCA_030015575.1. NCBI lineage: Eukaryota > Viridiplantae > Streptophyta > Magnoliopsida > Asparagales > Amaryllidaceae > Agapanthus > Agapanthus africanus. The sequence goes on along the minus strand of JASDDO010000012.1, from coordinate 325,268,161 downwards.
AATATCCAGCACCTCATTCTATGAGAAAAGAGCCGAGATCCCTTCACCGGGAGAGACCTCTTTAGCGAAGGTTTTCGCCACTATATATTTGTAAAAAGCTATTCGATTCCTTCAATAATATCAAGTTCATTACGTTAAAGGTTTTTCGCCAAAAACCATTCGTAGCCCTCCGTCATTTCAGACGGGTAGCACTTAGTATTCATGCTATGTATGTTGGCCTTCGTCAAGGCATAGTGTATGGTAGCTATTTGTTACTTTTCTGTAGCATAGAAAGACGCGTTGGTTTGGGACAGTCGTACTACTATTTTGGCCTTCGTCAAGGGTATGTATGGGTGGGTTCACATTAACCTGGATGATGACGGGTAGAACTTGACATGTGACTTATGATATCTTGGCCTTCGTCAAGGTCATAAGAGCATGGGGTAAAAATCACATCGGGAGTTTCTAAAGAAACTGAAACTTTCCAGGCATGCGCATACCTTCTGGAGTGTGATAACGTGAGTGGATCCCATCACGTTATCATGCGATGATAGTTGGATCCCGATTCCCACTGATGAGTTGGTTTACTCCTCGGGTGATCCCGACTAATTCTTCTTGCAGATTTGGAGGAGAATTTGAGGATACAGTGGGAGACATCCTGATTATATAAAGTGATTAACCATTCTGATCTAGGTTAGAGTGCACGCATAGTGTTTCTTTTCTCTCTCTCTTTGGCAGCGACCATGTCCCGACCCTAGACTATGACTCAGTGACCAAGTTAACCGAACTTTCTTAAAACACTGACTTTTGGATTGTCTGAGTTGCATACATCATTGCCACTCCTTCTTTTACCCTTTGCATTTCTCCAGAACACCCCGTATCACTACGAACATCCACTTCCATTGGATAAATCCATCGTATGGTTATATACGAACTCTAAGGAACTTGTTCCAGATTCAAGGATGGATTCTGGTTCTGGAGAAATTGAATAGGACTATTCAATTGTCTTTTCCTTTTACCTTCTCTCAGGTTGTGAGGGCTCCTAGGATTAGGAGAGAGTACACCTATTACACTTATTGGATAGTCTTCTTCCAACCCATAGGCAGGTGCCGAAAAGTGGGGAAGGAAGAAAACCAATTAGCCTAAGTGTGGTGTACAGAAGGTAATAAGTAAAGACAAATAAAGGGATTAGAAAGCGGGCAAAGTAAATTGCGGCTGCTATCATTCATGACCAAACCACGTATTTCATCGCCACTCCTACTTCACCTTTGTATTTTTCCAGAATACCTCGTATCACTACGAACATACACTTCCATTGGATAAATCCATCGTATGGTTATATACGAACTCGAAGGAATTTGTTCCAATACGAGGATGGATTCTGGTTCAGGAGAAATTCGATAAGGTTTATTCAGTTTTCTTTTATCTTTACCTTCTGTCAGGTTGCGAGTGCTCCTAGGATTAGGAGAGTACACCAATTACGCTTATTGGATAGTCTTCTTCCAAGCCATAGGCTGGTGCCGAACGGTAGGGAGAAGAAAACCATTTAGCCTAACGATTGTGTACAGAAGGTAATGAGTAAAGACAAATAAAGGGATTTGGAGAGATGTCAAAGAGATATACGGTTACATTCATGAATCTGATAATGGAAGATGCATTACTAGTAATACCCAGATACCCTTTCGAAACATTTTCATGTTTCAGTTTCACTATGCGTTGTTAAATGAAAACTGATTTCCCAATTAGATCCTTACTCTAGGGCATGTATTTACCAGGTATGATTCTCACATCTGTATGGTTTTTACAGATGATGAGTGGGTGTAAGTTATTGGGAATTAGGTGATCATCCTTATTATATCGGGATTCGTTGTAATTGGTGATATATGAGGAAATCGCCTGGGTGTTTGCCGGACGACAAATATTTGGTTTTGAATATCCGTTGTTATGCACCAATTTCAAACTGATATATCTGTACGTTTATTTTATAAAGTGAGATATAACTTTTGAAATTATGTCCATGACATTTCCTTATATCAGTTGATGGTTAGGTAAGGAGCATTAAACAGCGGTGTAATTTTTCTTAACCATAATACATTTTTCAACCTACGTCGCACAAGGTTTGAGTTATTAAACTCAGGGGACTTATACAAAGTATTGTATATTGTCCAGTGTCCATTAGGACAGAGGGGTTGGTCCTCGTACTATATTCTGTTTACTTATGACTTCTCCAATTTTAGACACGTGTTTCGTAGAAATACAAGGTCTAAGTTTTGAGAAGTTATAGGTATAAGAATAAAGTAGAGAACTACGTGTTGCAAGTATCGGGATTCTTCAAGGTGATCGAAGATGTAGATACTTGTGTTTGGTATTCAGTTGATAGTAATGGTTTTGAGAACTTGCTTCTCTTTCAAGTTACTCATAATTGGATGTACTCCTAAGTTGAGTAATGCTGATCGGCCTCTCTCCATTTAGTTGACATGCACTGAAGACAGCTGCATGATTTGAATCTGGTTCCAATTAAATCAGTGCCTCTGTTTCTATACTGTATATAGAATGGATCATATCTTAACGACGTTAAAGTATATGGAGTTGCCCGGCTTATGCTTAAAACCAGACTCTGGATAACTCAAGGCACGTTTCTGTAATGGCTGTTTGTGGGTTAACCCGGGCTATGACAAGGGTTAACTTTCTACCATCTGGAAGATCAATAATGATATTGTTCTTGACTCGCCATAGTTTTAGTAAAATGGATTTTTCCAGAAAACAGTAGTGGGAGTATGGTAGAACTGGAAGTGATTCCATAACCACAAATGATTACTGAAAATTTAATAGAACCTAAAGATTCAATCGGGTTTGACATTCCATTAGCCACTCCGCAGATATGGTGGGTAACCTCGGGCACCCGAGAGGTACTCCGGTATCCTCAAGGACGGTGATAGGGAGTTTCTTGTTGTAAGTCTACGGTAGCGCCCCGGCCGTTTTTCAGACGCCAAATGCGGAACAAAAACTTTTATAACTGGCGTTATCGCATACTATAACCCGGATCTGCCATTAACGCTAAACTAAAAAACTATAAAGTGGGTAGAAAGGTTATACCGAACGATCCGAGTCCTTCGTTCTTTAACCATCATCCCACGCTCCGTTGCGGCTGCTCCGATCTCCTGGCTCGTCGTCGAGGTGGCACCACATCTACGGATCTTTAAACGGGCTCCCGCCTCTAAACCGAGGCAACTCGGTCATCAAGTTTGCTAAAAGAGATGACCAAGATTGATGTAGAGAATGAGTAGAACACTTTGTCTCACTTCGTCCAAAGCCATGGACGAACGGTTAATGAAGTTGACTTTTTGGAATCAGGTGATGGAAAAATGAGCTATATGAAATTACATGAAGTAAAGCTATCATAATCTTTTTCCCAAAATCAATCATAATCTTTTTCAACCAAGTGAGTGAGTGGGGAGGGGAGCCCGGCCATATATGAGGAGGGGGTGAGGGTAGGAGCAAGGGAGGGTAACCATAAGCAAAGCTTATCAAAACATGAATGGAAAGAATGAGTCACTAAACACCTCATCATTCATTTAATGCAATATGGTGACTCACTAACCTAGTCACCAAAACTAGAACCTTCTCACTCATGACTCACCTCAAGAAAAGATAAATCCGTATTAAACCGAATGTTTAATGCAGTCGATAGAAAACTGGCAACTTCCAAAAGCGATCCCGAAACGAATTTCAGGATAACCCCGTAACTGTATAAATATACCCGCATTTGTATTACGACCGAATACAAATGCAACTGAGACAAAGATATTATATCTACAAAGTATAATACATGGATCCGGCTTAAACCAAAGCCCACCAATATTATCTGCCCGAAATATGACACGTGCGTAAACGCACGTGCATTTTCCGAACCCTGGCATAAAACCATACGGCCTCTACAACGTTTCGCCCGAACTTGGGAAACTATCTGTGGGGGACTCTAATGACTCGTCAGTACCCTGGCAGTGGGTTTAACCACAAGCCGTCAGCGGCACTAGCTGTGCGTAACGGCTGCCCATGTACTGACCTCAAGGGAGGCCGATGAGCGAACTCATTCGGAAACCCTACTGAGCCTAACAGTGACAATGTATATACAGTCCGGTCCGTTCGTCTATGAGTATCGCATATCGGGCCTAGGGGGCTAATAACATCAGACCCCCAATAGCGGTATAAGTCGTGTCGGAGAAAAGCCCTGAACACCCTGAGAAACTACCGGAGTACCTACCAGTAATTCTCACCTGCCTTGGCTGAGGACTTGGTGTAATGGCTTTCCTAGACACAGCGCGATCTCCACCCCCAATACCGGGAGAGACGAATCCCCTGCCGATCCGCTCACTTGCCTCCATGTGGCTTGGGACTGTACCCAAAAAATACCTGTTTGCACGACTCCTTTGAGCCGTGGTAGGGTAGAAATCAAAGCACAATGAGAACTCATATGAGACAAATGACGACCTCAGGTCGATGAACTAACCTGTACAAATGTCACCAGGGAACTGCTATCTGACGATAGGTATAATACCAACTAGCAGATTCCCGACGAGTCCTGTCCGGTGTACTCATAATCCAATGAGCACCTGTATACATCTTAGGTGATCCAACTGACACCAGTAGCTTGTGAGACCGCCACCGCCCCTCGTCGGGTTCTCGACTGTATACACTAGTCTACTCCGGAGTATCGATGCCCTGTCTCGAAACTCCTACGACTAGGGACCACTATTAAGGATGTGCTTATGGACTACCCAACTTTCACGTATATGATCGCCATCATACTGTTGGTAGTCAAGCAAGATCCTAAGGGCTCTATCAATGTGTAATCGTGATCAGTCACCTGAACCTATACACGACTGATAAAGGCAAACCAGATAGCATACTATCATCTCGAGTAAGACTGTCCTACTGGTATTGGTCCTCCTCAATCATTGCAATCACGTACCTGCGATCCAATAATTGACTTTGAGGGCACTATATCCAACAATCTCCCACTTGCATGTAAGGCTAATTATTGCGATGTCACATACTCACAGCCCGTGTGATACCGAGCACCCAACTCCTCTACTAATCAGTTTCACAAAGACCGTTTGTAAAACTCTTGTGTTCGAGAAATAGCCTCAGCGAGTGGATCCGCCCTGATGTCTCTTTCTATGTCTCTCTTAATCTTAAGTTCGCGGAGAAAGCCATCTCCCGAATTGAGTAATACCTGTCTTAGAATATGTCTGGATATCTGATGGGACCTAGTTCATAAATGAACTCCAAATCCAAACTTCTTAGACTGTATCATCAACTGATCCTAATCAGTATCCTGCACCATGCCTCCCACAGTATCCTCTTGGAACACCTGTCCAAAATACTGTCCCTCTTTGTCAGAGGGAAAACTATAACTCTGACAATCACTCTGTCATCCATGTCACCTTTGAAGCCTGGAATGATAACCGTCTCCCGAAGGAGGCTGTCGTCATCAAATCCGTAGAACAATCACTTATGTTCTAAAACTGCTTCCTTATGTTTCTTCAGGATTGGATTAATATAAACTTATTCCATCTAGTGCAAAAACAACATCTGGTGTGGTACTTGACATCTCATGATCGACTCAATTGCCTAAGTAAGTGATCTGCCAATCATGCACATCCCTCTCTCCTTTAGTCTGTAAGACACCTTTAGAGAGGGTGACTCCATCACCTGCAGGTACACCACCATGCCAGGAGTCATCTATTCTAAAACACTATTAGAATACTGTCAAAGTACCCACATTGGGAAACTACCCAAATCCAGATCTAAAACCATAGATCTAGAAACCAGAATGTCTGATATTATATCCATATCCTGTCTGGAGAAACAACTGTGTGACACCACAGTACAACCGATCGTAGTATAGGAATTTTACTTCCTACTCTGTGTATGTCATCCAAATACCAGGACATCACACCCTACTACCTTCTTAACAGATCCATCCCCTATTCTGATGAAGTCAAACCCATGATTGTCATATCAAAAATAGATGATCTATCTCCGCTACAACTGCTTAAGTCTATAAATAGACATAAGTTACTTGCCCACTATGCTTCCGCTGCTCCCACTGACCACAACAACCCTGTGGCAGAATAATATACACGTGCACTTCTAAAGCTAGTTTAGAACGACGCTATACTTAACCTCCTGCCGGGTCTCATAGTCTGGAACAACAGTAGTGTCAAGTCTGGGTAAACAAGAATCTCCCTGTCACCGTCCTTGAGGCTACCGGAGTACCTCTCGGGTGTCTGAGGTTACCCACCATATCTGCGGAGTGGCTATTGGAATATCAAACCTGATTGAATCTTTAGGTCCTATTAAATTTTCCGTAATCGTTTGCGGTTCTGGAATCACTTCCAGTTCTACCATACTCCCACTACTGTTTTTTGAAAAAATTCATTTTACTAAAACTGTGGCGAGTCAAGAACAATATCACCATTTATTTTCCAGATTGTAGAAAGTCAACCCTCGATATAGCCCGGGTCAACCCACAAACTGCCACTACAGAAACGTGCCCTGAGTTGTCCAGAGTCTGGTTTTAAGCATAAGCCGGACAACTCCCCGTACCTTAACATGGTTAAGATATGAACCATTCTATATCCAATATAGAAACTTTGGCACTTATTTAATTGGAACCAGATTCTAATCATGCAACTGTCTCCAGTGCAATTCAACTTAATGGAGAGAGGCTAATCAACATTACTCAACTTAGGAATCCATCCAATTATGAGTAACCTGAAAGAGAAACAAGTTTCTCAAAACTGAATACCAATAATAAGTGTCTACATCTTCGATCTCTTTGAAGAATCCCGATACCTGCGACATCTGGTTCTCTACTTTATTCTTATACCCACAACTTCTCAAAACTTAGACCTTGTATTTCTGCGAAACACTTATCTGAAAACTAGAGAAGTCATAAGTAAACAGAACATGGTACGGGGACCAACTGTTCATACCAGAATATTGCATTTTATACCGCCCATTCTTATGCTCGTGTGTTTATAGGTAGGTGCTTGTAATCCGTGTTTGTTACATATTTACAGAATACAGGTTTCCAGTACAAATATTGCAAATCAAGACAAAATCTCCACAGTTACACCAAATACAGAACATCTGTCACAGCAGATAAAAGCCGGGTTCCGGTCATCCATATCCATCCAGTGCCGAGTACCAGTTCCAGAGACAAGACATATGACAGTGGTCATTCGTGTCTCGGACAAGCACAGAGCACGAGGGGGGCAGCACAAGAATCAATGGGTGCGCGGAGCTCGAGAGAGATAGAAGTCAAAATTGAAGAAATGATAGCAATCTTGGACTAAGAAATCTGCAGATATTCTGGAAGACTTTTGTGCAGTTTGTAGTTGTCAAACACGAGGAAAAAAGGAACCAGGGATAACCACAAAAGATGGTGGCCCAACTCATCAAGACGGCCGCGGTTCCGCGGCCTAAGCAGGCTTAGGCCGCGGAAACGCGGCCGTACTAGCTCTTCGGTTTGTCGTTTTTTAAGGGCAGTTTGGGGACTTCATATTATGCCAGATTCTTTCCCTAGGTTTCCTGTTCCCTTCCTATAAATACCTCAGAACTTGCCAAGCTTTGGGTGCTCATTCTTTTAGCCACTTTAGTGTAGTTTTAGTTCTTCTTCTTCTTCTTCTTCATTCTTCCTCCATGGAAATGTAGTGAGGGCATTGAGTGGATGTGAATAAAGATGGGGTTTTTTTGTATTATTCTTTTTGTTTAGCTTCCCCCTTGAGCTCTCTACCTTAACTTGATCTTGCAACCTCTTAAGTGAGCTTGCAAGTTTAAGCTTTGGTCATTGGTCTCAAGAGGTTGTATCATTTTGTTCTCTCCTTAGTGCTTCATTTCACATGAGTTCTTTACCCTTCTCTTGATCTTGCAACCTCTTGATTAAGCTTGCAAGTTTAAGGGTTGGCTATTGATCCCATGCTTGTTTTGAGTTCTATGGTTCTTGTAATTACTTTCTTGCATTTTTCATTCTTGTCTTTAATTACTTGCAATTTATTACCATGCACTTTAAGTACTTGCTTGTAATCTTTTCTTTTCTTTGTTCTTTTCTTTTGCTCTTTTTGGTTTGTTTTGTGAATGGTTGTAATTATTATTGTTAAGAAGAAATACGATATTATAAGTTAACGTTTCTTTGCCCATATCCTTTTCCCGTATTTTCCATTGAACTCCGCCCAAATGATACGCAAGCGCTCCGTTAGGCACCCTACCCTAACAAGGTAACGGTGATTCCTAACTGCGACCGGTTGCGTTCGGTTTGGCCGGAGGCGAAAGCAAGAGACAAGAACGGAAGGACAAGGGTAAATAAGCCGTATTCCACGAATACCGCGCTTAAATCCCCTAATCCACGTTATTGCCAATTGCTCTAGCTTCAATTGGTCAAGACTCGGCTCAAAGGTTTTGAGTACGGATTTCTTTAGCTTACAATTTCGTATCTTTTTCTTAACAACTTTATACTTGCAAATAATACACATAGGATAGACTTGAACAAACCTCATACAAATTCTTTATTGACTCGTCTAAGACAAGAAATGACATACAACCATCTCTCTGTGGTTCGACCCGTGCTCAACCGGCTAGCTGCATAGCGACACCGTCTTGATTGCGGTTAACTTTAATTCTTTCAATCAAATGGCGCCGTTGCCGGGGAGACGGTAGCGTATTTTCTTTTTTGTTATTCGGGTTAATATTCTTTTTGTATATATTTATAAAAAAAAACTTTTTGTTATTTTTGATAATTTTTGTGGGCAAGTGTGCAGATTTTTGCGTATTTGCAAACTGCGATTGTGGGGAGCAAAGTGTACGTTCAAAGTTAAGGTGATTACGAAGTACAGTGCCAAAGATCCGGGTAGTTTGACCCGCGCAAGCGAACTTTCTAAGCTTACCGGATTTGATTCAACGGGGGTTTCCTAACCCAAAAACTTAACGGTACGTACTTTACTAACACCTTCTTCTCAAATCCGACGCATCCAATATACTATTCTTTGCAGGATTCTTTGCAAGTTCGCTAGCAAACGCTAAAAATTGACTAACCCGTATTTGTTGCAGTGCCGTGCTTAAACTAAAAACGATTGTTTGATTCTTTATAGAATTTTTATTGAATTGCGCATTGCATACATTAATATGGACTTAAGGGCAAGCGAACCCCACAATATACGGTAAAGGATTTCATCACCTTTTACGTGGCCCACAAATCACGAACTTGAGCATAACGTTTACCCACACAAAATTTAAAAGAAACTAGACTTTAAGCCTTAAGGACTTCGCGCTTACTATGAGAAGTTAACTGTGTTTAGAACCTCGCTTAACGGTATATTGCTTACGGGGTGTCTAGGAAAGTGTTAACGGCGAAACCGCCAAAAGAGAAAGGGTTATTTAATTTAGGAACTTCGCGAAAGCATTGGAAAACCTCCCCATATCTCTGTACTTACCTGGCCTCGTGATCAGTGTATCTTGAGCCCGTTTCTCGACACAGTTTTACTTCGACAATCAAGTTCTGGAGCAGGTCTAGTTGACCTAGGTGAACCCTAGAACGATTAGGTGTGTGGTATTTTTGTGTCGTGATTATTTTTTTCCATATTCTTTTTGTGCGTATATTTCATTCTTCTGTTAATATATTAAAAAAATAAAAAATAAAATAATATCACATTCTTTTTCTCCTCCTTTTCTCTACCTTCCTTTCTCTCTCTTCATATCATGGGTACCCCACCTCGAAAAACTCTTGCCGAACTTTGGTACCCACAACCAGACATTACTTCTTACGGTTCTTGCTTTGGCCGAACTTCGAACGACCCCTCCATGCCCAAAATTTCATTGAGAGATCGGATAGACGCGTCTAGGAAGAACAATTTGACTCCGCAATCCACTTCGTATCAACCATTTCATACATTCACCCCTTCTTACGTTGATACCCCTTCTTCGAGTCATGTTGCAACTCCAAGACCTATGTCTATTGCAGAACGTATTGAACAATCTTGTAGCCGATCTTTCACTACTTTCATCACTTCAAATTCTTGGGTCAACAATTCCATTCACCTTCCTATTCAAATGTTGATCTTGATCCTGTCCAGCCATTAAATTCCTACCAATCCTACCCTACTTTTGCACCTTCCCTAGACATTGCTTCAGAACCGCCATTTGGGAGTTTTCAGTATCCAAAGAACTTTGAATCTTTTACTGAAACTCCTTCACAACCAATGTCTAGTCTAGAACAGTCGTTGGAAGACTTTAGGGTAGCGTCAAGCCAACAGATGATGGATTTGAATGCGTCCATGGCCGCTCTCGTACAACATACTGACCCGGTAGCTAGTTTTCAACTAGCTCCTAATTTTTCAATGTATGATGAGGCGGCAGGACAGGCTGTGAATTTGAGTGGAGAGAATGAGCTGTACCCCCTTCCGAATCAAGCTTACCCGGTCCAAATTGAATCCCACAACTCCTGTTTTAAAAGTCTATCGAGTATCCCACATGATTTATCAATTGAAGATAGAATGATGAATGAGTTGTGCGACTTTGTAGTGTTTGATTTACCCGATTGTGAAGGGACCTTGCCAAGTGAAACCAATCCCAAACCTTTTGACCTCTACACCTCCACTCTAGAACCTGAATTGATTGATATCCATGCTTTTGATGAGGTGTATGAGAATATTGATTTTCACTTGATTGAGGATATTGACGCGGGGAATAATTTGGATGATGAACCCATAGATTTGGCTGAGTTTTTCTCTTCAAATCATCATCCCGAGTCATTAAATGTTTTTTCCAAACCCCATATGCGTCTGGATTTTGATAATAACTGCATGGATGAGATAAATTTTGAGGAGAATATTGAGGATAGTACTGAGGATGAAACAGTTTTAATTGATGAGTCGGATTTTCCAATTCATCCTATCCCTTCCACTGACTGTATACACCCTCCTGAACCTTTAACTGATAACCTTCCTCAACCACTTCCCGCCACCCTTTCCATCGTTCCGACCTTGCAAGAAACCGTCTCACTTTCATTTACTATGTCTGGTTTACCAAGTTCGGCGTACCCATGGTTTCTTACGAATCTTGAGGGATTTGACCCCATTTCTCGACGGGTTAATAGATTAGCACAATCGCTTTTCACACATCGGTCATCACAAATTGTGCTAATCTATTCACTCCATTTCCTCCCTCAAGTTCGTATTCCACTTCTTTCTCCCTTCCGCCATTCTTCTTCTTATATACCGAGACCGTATACCACTTCTATCTCCATACGGTCTCGCGTAATCTCCATTTCTTTCCTCTTCACCTTCTTTCACCAGTCACTGCTTTATCACGATAAGATCTTTGAATGGTTGGTGCTCACTTTTGGCCTGTGTAAGGCCTTGTATAGCTTGATACTGTTCTTTCCCCCCTAATCCTGAACTTCAACGCTTAACAGTGGAAACACTGTTTTACTTAAGTTTGGGGGGAACACCTTTTTTGTATATATTTTTGTTTTCCTTTTTTGTTTTGTATATAATTTGTTTTTAGGGAGAGCGCCGACAATTTTGACCCTCTTGGTATAGCCTGACAGTGAGGGCACTGTCAAGTTTAAGTTTGGGGGTGTGCTCGGTAAGCTTTCTTCCTTCGCATTCATTTGTATATTTTGCATTTGCATACCTTATTAAAAACCAACAAAAATCGAAAATTTTCCAAAAATATATAAACTTTGTCGTCAAGTTAGCTAATAGGGTAACTTAGATTTTTATTCTGAAAGTTTAGTTGATATGTTAGAAATAACTAAATTCTAGGCTTAGGAATTGAAAACCCTAAAAATAACCCTCATTCTGTTTAAACTTGGTAAGTATACGTCCTTACAGTTTTTTTTGAGAAATAGGTAATCTTGAGTTCAGTTCTTTAGTTAAGTCAAGATGAAGGGAAAGTATTGATGCTCTACTGAAGGATAAGTCTGAAAAATAGTTTCTTTTCTTGAGTTCAAATTTAGAAAGTATATACCCTACAAACTGCACATACACGCACCTTGAAACTTGGGATAGTAGAGGATACCTAGAAATACTCTTGCCTGAAAGCCTAGTATGAAAAAAAAACGGTATTTAAAGCTAAACACCAAAAGAGCATATTGAAAAATATATCCGGTCTTGAAAAAAAGAAAAAAAGAAAAAGAAAAAAATAGAATAAAGTCAAGACCTGGAAACTGCTATTTACGCTTTAATGTTCACACATTCAGTAATCGGCCATTAGTGCCTCAAGAAGCATTAATAGTCGCATGAAAGGTGTGTGAGCAAATCCGTTCATCCTTAATGAAAAGAAGTAGTATTAGGTATTAGGGCAAGGGTATTATAGCTTGAATTGAATTCTTGAGTGTAGGGGTGCAAATATACACACACGTAGGGGTATATAATCGATGTTTGAATAAAAGATAGAAATAAAGAATAAGACTTGTGTTTTCTGTAAAGTTGATAAAAATCCCTGATTTGAGGCCGCACTTTAGAAGGAAAACTCAGGAGAACCAACATCTTTCTAAACTTTTTTGGAACGTATAAGACCGAAGGTTAAATAGATAGGAGGTGTGAAAAATAAGGGTTGGATATTTCTAACTTAGGATGATAGAATTTCTAACGTAAATACTGAACTGTAGGAGCAGAATCAATGTTAACTTATGACACTAGCTTGACAGGATTTTTGGGTAGTATCCACTGAAAACCCTCAGGAGACAATACTCCTCCTACTAGGGACACCTAGAGGTTTAACGACTTGTTGCACATGCTCAGTGCAATCGCGTTCCCTGCGAAAGTGCGGTTAGGATTTTATTTTTGTGAATAATTGGTTTTGCTCGGGACGAGCAAAAGTTAAGTTTGGGGGTATTTGTTCATACCAGAATATTGCATTTTATACCGCCCATTCTTATGCTCGTGTGTTTATAGGTAGGTGCTTGTAATCCGTGTTTGTTACATATTTACAGAATACAGGTTTCCAGTACAAATATTGCAAATCAAGACAAAATCTCCACAGTTACACCAAATACAGAACATCTGTCACAGCAGATAAAAGCCGGGTTCCGGTCATCCATATCCATCCAGTGCCGAGTACCAGTTCCAGAGACAAGACATATGACAGTGGTCATTCGTGTCTCGGACAAGCACAGAGCACGAGGGGGGCAGCACAAGAATCAATGGGTGCGCGGAGCTCGAGAGAGATAGAAGTCAAAAGTGAAGAAATGATAGCAATCTTGGACTAAGAAATCTGCAGATATTCTGGAAGACTTTTGTGCAGTTTGTAGTTGTCAAACACGAGGAAAAAAGGAACCAGGGATAACCACAAAAGATGGTGGCCCAACTCATCAAGACGGCCGCGGTTCCGCGGCCTAAGCAGGCTTAGGCCGCGGAAACGCGGCCGTACTAGCTCTTCAGGTTGTCGTTTTTTAAGGGCAGTTTGGGGACTTCATATTATGCCAGATTCATTCCCTAGGTTTCCAGTTCCCTTCCTATAAATACCCCAGAACTTGCCAAGCTTTGGGTGCTCATTCTTTCAGCCACTTTAGTGTAGTTTTAGTTCTTCTTCTTCTTCTTCTTCATTCTTCCTCCATGGAAATGTAGTGAGAGCATTGAGTGGATGTGAATAAAGATGAGGGTTTTTTGTATTATTCTTTTTGTTTAGCTTTCCCCTTGAGCTCTCTACCTTAACTTGATCTTGCAACCTCTTAAGTGAGCTTGCAAGTTTAAGCTTTGGTCATTGGTCTCAAGGGGTTGTATCATTTTGTTCTCTCCTTATTGCTTCATTTCACATGAGTTCTTTACCCTTCTCTTGATCTTGCAACCTCTTAATTGAGCTTGCAAGTTTAAGGGTTGGCTATTGATCCCATGCTTGTTTTGAGTTCTATGGTTCTTATAATTACTTTCTTGCATTTTTCATTCTTGTCTTTAATTACTTGCAATTTATTACCATGCACTTTAATTACTTGCTTGTAATCTTTTCTTTTCTTTGTTCTTTTCTTTTGCTCTTTTTGGTTTGTTTTGTGAATGGTTGTAATTATTATTGTTAAGAAGAAATACGATATTATAAGTTAACGTTTCTTTGCCCATATCCTTTTCCCGTATTTTCCATTGAACTCCGCCCAAACGATACGCAAGCGCTCCGTTAGGCACCCTACCCAAACAAGGTAACGGCGATTCCTAACTGCGACCGGTTGCGTTCGGTTTGGCCGGAGGCGAAAGCAAGAGACAAGAACGGAAGGACAAGGGTAAATAAGCCGTATTCCATGAATACCGCGCTTAAATCCCCTAATCCACGTTGTTGCCAATTGCTCTAGCTTCAATTGGTCAAGACTCGGCTCATAGGTTTTGAGTACGGATTTCTTTAGCTTACAATTTCGTATCTTTTTCTTAACAACTTTATACTTGCAAATAATACACATAGGATAGACTTGAACAAACCTCATACAAATTCTTTATTGACTCGTCTAAGACAAGAAAGGACATACAACCATCTCTCTGTGGATCGACCCATGCTCAACCGGCTAGCTGCATAGCGACACCGTCTTGATTGCGGTTAACTTTAATTCTTTCAATCATCAACCCCTTTGTCCTGATGGACACTGGACAAAATACAATACTCTGTATAAGTCCGTTGAGTTGAATAACTCAAAACCTGTGCATCGTAGGTTGAAAATTGTACTTATGGTTAAGAACTTCTCCGTTGTTCAATGCTCCTTACCCAATCGCCAACTGATATAGGTAAATTTCATCGACATAATATCAAAAGGTTATATCTCACTTTATAAAAATAAACGTACAGATATATCATTTTGAAATTGGTGCACAACAACGGATACTCAAAAACCAAATCCATGCCTGCCGGCAATAACCTAGGCGACTTCCTCAAATATCACCAATTACAACGAATTCCAATATAATGAGGATGAGCTTCTTATTCCCAATAACTTCCTCCCACTCATCATCTGTAAAACCATACAGATGTGAGAATCATACCTGGTAAGTAGATACCCTAGAGTAAGTATCTAATCGGGAAATCAGTTTTCCTTTAACAATGCACAGTGTAACTGAAACATGAAAATGTTTCGTAGGGGTATCCTCGTATTCATAGTAATGCCTCTTCCATAATCCAATTCATGACTGTAACCATATATTTCTTTGCCATCTCTCCAGATCCCTTTATTTGTCTTTAGTCATTTCCTTCAGTACACCATCGTTAGGCTAAATGGTTTTCTTCCTTCCCTACCGTTCGGCACCAGCCTATGGTTTGGAAGAAGACTATCCAATAAGCGTAATAGGTGTACCCTCCTAAACCAAGGAGTACTCGCAACCTGAGAGAAGGTGATGATAAAAGACAACTGAATAATACCTTATTCTATTTCTCCCGAACTGGAGAAAAAAGCAAAAGTGAAATAGGAGTGCGATGAAGTACGCGGTTTGGTCGTGAATGATAGCAGTCGCAATTTACTTTGCCCTCTTTCTAATCCCTTTATTTTGTCTTTACATATTACCTTCTGTACACCCTACTTTGGCTAATTGGTTTTCTTCATTCCCTACCTTTCGGCACCTGCCTATGGTTTGGAAGAAGACTATCCAATAAGCGTAATAGGTGTACTCTCCTAAACCAAGAAGCCCTCGCAACCTGAGAGAAGGTGATAATAAAAGACAACTGAATAAACCAATTCTATTTCTCCTGAACCTGGATTCATCCTCGAAGAAGTCCCCTCGAGTTCGTATATAACCATACGATGGATCTATCCAATGGAAGTGGTTGTCCGTAGTAATACGGGGTGTTTTAAGAAATTCAAAGGGTAAAAGAAGGAGTGGCAATGACTTATGCAACTTAGACAATCCAAAAGCCAGTATTTTAAGATGTTTCAGTCAACTTGGTCACTGAGTCATAATCTAAGGTCGGTCAAAGGTCGCAGCCAAAGAGAGAGATAGAAAAGAAACTGTAAGTCCACGTTACCCGTCCCCGGTTCTTTGGGGTTGCGGAAATGGTGAAAACGATTTTTTCGGTGGAGGTAACATGGACTCAAAGAACGGATCTTTGCTAAACAAACTATCTAACAACCCAGCTAAGAGTTTTGCTAATATGTTAGGGGTTATACCTAATCTTGAACTCCTTCTCTTCAACTCCTTGTGGTCGTCAGATCGGCCTCACCTCGTCGTCTCCTTGTGCCGAAGATGGATCCACCCGAAAGCTTCTACCTTTGGCTCCAACCTCAATCTAGAGGAAACTAGAATACTTGGCTTGCTAGACCTTGTACACTAGGATGAGTAGAGAGGTGTTTTGTGTTTTATCTCTATGGTTCTTGCTTCTCAACACATGAGACAATAGAACCATGAACTAGAGAAAGCAAGAGGAAAAGGGAGAGCTTGAAGATGAGAGAAAATGAGAATGATAGAATAAAAAAAGACTTTTTCCCACCATCCTCTCATAACACAAAAATAATCATAACAATAAAAGTAATTGAGTATTATGTGATGGTTCATATCATATCAAATGGCAATATCATTTCATGCACTCATTTTTTAAAGTATAACAAGCAAGCAAAAGTCTTTGCCATGAAATGAGAGCCATTGTAATGATGATGGTCAACAAGTCCAACCTATTCAACCGGTCAACAAAGTCAACAAGTCAACAAAGTCAACCTTTCAACCCAACCATGGCACAATAATACATAATTAATAATATCATTAATCATATTTCTAATTCTCATTAGGGTTTAGCAAAAGTCAACAGTCAACAACCCTAATGAGAATCCTCTGCCTCTGTCTCTCTCAACCGTGCATGCACACCCGCATCCGCGTTCCGAGGAACACGAATACAAACGTGATAAAACCAATCCCAAAACGTATACTAGGATCTGGCTTAAACAAAAGCCCGCTAGTAAAAACTGCCCGGACACTAAACGTGCACAAGTGCACGGATGTGACCGAACCCTGTGGAAAAACCATGCGACCTCTACTCTTTTGCCTAAAGGCGAATAGCTCTATGTATGGGACTCTAAAGACTCGACACTACGCTGGCAGTTGGTTTAACCACAGACCGCAAGCGGCACTAGCTGTGCGTAACGGTCCCCAAGTAGATGCCGATAAGAAGACGGACGAGATGAAACCCATCTGAACTCCTACTGAGCCTGAATGTGACAGTCTCCGTACAGTCCGGTCTGTTCGTTTGAGAATATCGCATGGCGGGCCTAAGGGGGGCGGTAAATGTCAGTCCTCTAATAGCGGTACAAGTCGTGTCGGAGTGTAGCCCAGAACACCCTGAGATAACACTGGAAACCTACCAGTATATCTCGCTTGCCCTGGCCAGGGACTTTGTGTAATGGCTCTCCTAGACACAGCGCGATATCAACCCCCAATACCGGGAGAGACGAATCCTGTCTAACCGTCACTGCCTCCAAGTGCTTCAGGACTGCACCCAACTACTACCTGTTTGCACGACTCCTTTGAGCCGTGGTAGGGTAGTAATCAAAGTACAGTGGCAACACATCGAGGCGAAGTGACAGTGTCAAGTCAGTGGACTAAGCTGTACTCATATCACCTGGGAACTGATGACCGACGATAGGTATATTACCAACCAATCAGTTCCCGATGAGTCCTGTCCAGTCTACTCGTAACCTAACGAGCACCCGCATACTATCTCAAGTACGACGTACTGACGGTTGTGGGACAGACCGTTTCCCCTGCTGGGATGAGAAGCGCATACGCTAGTCTACTCCGGAGTATCGATGACCTGTCTCGATAGTCCTACGACTAGGGACCTGCATAAGGATGTGCTTGTGGATTACCCAGCCCCCACGAGTGTGACTGCTATCACAACGCTGGTAATCAAGCAAAGATCCTAAGGGCTCTACTAATGTGCATAGGCGATATGTTAAAAGAAACACATGTACACACATTGAAGTAGAAACAAACCAAGTAGCATACTACAATTTTGAGCAAGATTGTCTATACAATGGTGAATATCCCAAGCTTCCATTAAGTAATATACAAACTAGTAGATACAGTAATGGCCTCTAGGGCATATACACTAACAATCTCCCACTTGCACTAAGGCCATGTACTGGCGTATCGGAGACCTATCATCTCGATCAGCCGCTCGAACTGAGTCTGGGGTAAGGTCTTCGTGAGTGGATCAGCAGTGTTATCTTCTGTATTTACTCTCTTCACCTCGATCTCTCGGCGATCTACGATCTCCCTGATCAGGTGGTACCGCCTCAAAATGTGCCTGGACTTCTGATGGGACCTGGGTTCCTTCGCTAAAGCTATAGCGCCGTTGTTGTCACAATACAGCGGTATTGGATCAACACTGGTAGAAACAACCTGAAGCTCCGTGAGGAACTTCTTCATCCAGACAGCTTCCTTTGCAGCATCGCAAGCAGCTATGTACTTCGCTTCCATAGTTGAGTCAGCAACGGTTTCCTGTTTGGAGCTCTTCCAGCAAACCGCCCCTCCATTGAGGGTAAAGACATAACCCGACATGGACTTGGAGTCATCCTTGTCACTCTGGAAGCTGGAGTCAGCAAAGGCCTCGATCTGGAGGACTTTTCCGCCATACACCAAGAACATCTCCTTAGTCCTTCTCAGGAACTTGAGAATGTTCTTTACCGCTATCCAGTGCTTCTCCCCTGGGTCTGACTGATACCGGCTTACAACGCTCAATGCGTATGCTACATCTGGTCTAGTACACAACATCACGTACATAATAGTGCCTACTTCAGATGCGTAGGGTATTGATGACATGCGAGCCCTTTCCAAATCAGTCTTGGGAGACATCTCTTTGGAGAGGGTGATTCCGTGACAAGCCGGTAGATTACCGCGCTTGGAATCTTCCATACTGAATCGTTTCAGTATGGTGTCAATGTACCTAGACTGTGAAAGTCCCAACATCCTTTTAGATCTATCACGATAGATCTGGATCCCCAGAATGTAGTTGGCATCGCCTAGGTCCTTCATGGAGAACCTCTGTGACAAGAATCCTTTGACTGACTGTATCATAGGAATATCATTTCCTATTAGGAGAATGTCATAGACGTACAGGACGAGGAATACCACATTTCTCCCTACAATCTTACTGTAAATGCATGGTTCATCTGGGTTTTTGATAAAGTCGAATTCTTTGACAGTATCATCAAAGCAGATGTTCCAACTCCGCGATGCCTGCTTCGGTCCATAGATGGACTTGAGCAACTTGCACACTTTACCCCTGCTCCCACTCTGAATGAATCCCTCTGGCTGATCCATATAGATGCACTCTTCCAAATTTCCATTTAGGAAAGCCGTCTTTACGTCCATCTGCCAGATTTCATAGTCGTGGAAGGCAGCAATGGCAAGAAGGATCCGAATGGATTTGAGCATAGCTACCGGAGAAAAGGTCTCGTCATAGTCCAAACCAGGTCTTTGACGAAAACCCTTTGCAACAAGCCTTGCTTTATAGGTTTCAACCTGCCCATCTACACCAATCTTCTTTCTGAAGATCCATTTCCAGCCTACGGGTTTTACCCCTTCTGGAGCAAAGTCCAAAGTCTAAACTTTATTGGTGTACATGACTCCATCTTGGTCCGCATTGCATCCAGCCATTTTACTGAGTCACAGCTCTGAATGGCTTGCTGGAAGCTAGTAGGCTCATCATAATCAATGACGCAATCCTCTCTATCCCCGTCTATGAGAAAACCGTAGTATCTCTCGGGCGGATGAGACTGCCTACTACTCCTGCGGAGCGGCGCAGGAATGTCCGGTTCCCCTGAACCTTCTGGTTCTACTAAGGTTTCAGTAATAGTTTGTGGTTCTGGAATTTCTTCCAGTTCTATTGCGCACCCACTTATCTGATTTTCTAAAAACTCAGTTTCCAAGAAGCGGGCATGACGAGAAACAAAGACTTTTTGCTCCTCTACGTAATAGAAAAAATACCCCTTGGAGTTCTTTGGGTATCCCACAAACTTACACTGTTGGAGATAGTGCCCTCAGAGTCAATTATTGGATCACAGGCACGTGATTACAATGATTGATGGAGGACCTATCCCGGTAGGACAGTCTTACTCAAGATGATAGTATGCTATCTGGTTTATCTTTATCATGGTGTACTGCTTTAAGTGACCTGACAGGTCACTATTGCACGTTGATAGAGCCCCTAGGATTCGTGCTTGATCACCAGCAGTATGAGGGCGATCATATACGTGGGAGCTGGTAGTCTATAAGCACATCCTTAAAAGGTCCCTAGTCGTGGGAGTTTCGAGACAGGGCATCGATACTCCAGAGTAGACTAGTGTATACAGTCGAGACCCCGACGAGGGGCGGTGGCTGGTCTCACAAGCCACTGGTGTCAGTTGGTTCACCTAAGATGTATACAGGTGCTCATTGGGTTATGAGTACACTGGACAGGACTCGCCGGGAACATGCTGGTTGGTCTTATACCAGACGTCAGATAGCAGTTCCCTGGTGACATGTGTACAGGTTAGTTCATCGACCTGGGGATCGTCATTTGTCTCGTGTGAGTTCCCACTGTACTTTGATTACTACCCTACCACGGCTCAAAGGAGTCGTGCAAACAGGTTAGTTGGGTACAGTCCCGAGCCACATGGAGGCAGTGAGCGTATCTTCAGGGGTTCGTCTCTCCCGGTATTGGGGGTGAGGTCGCGCTGTGTCTAGGAGAGCCATTACACGAAGCCCTCGGCCGAGGCAAGGAGATTTACTGGTAGGTATTCCAGTAGTATCTCAGGGTGTTCTGGGCTACACTCCGACACGACTTGTACCGCTTTTGGGGGTCTGACTTTTACCAACCCCCTAGGCCCGCCATGCGATGCTCATAGACGAACGGACCGGACTGTACGGATATTGTCACTGACAGGCTCAGTAGGGTTGTCAGGCTGAGTTCGCTCACAGACGTCCCTTTTAGTCAATACCTGGTAGCCCGTTACGTATTGGCTTATGCCTCTGACTTGCTAGTGGTTAAATCCACAACCAAGGTGTTGACGAGTTTTTAGAGTCCCCCACATTTAGTTACTCAGCTTTCGGGCGAAACGCTGTAGAGGCCGTATGGAGATATGGCAAGGTCCGATCAGATACGTGCGGTATTGCACGGATCAGGATCGGACAGTTTGTACTATAGGCCGTATGCTTATATGGCAGGGTTCGATCAGATACGTGCGGTATTGCAGGGATCAGGATCGGACGGATAATACTAGCCGGCTTTGGTTTAAGCCGGATCCTAGTATAGTACAGTGTAGATTTTGTCTCATTGCATTTGTATTTCGGTCGGAATACAAATGCGGGTGTGTATGCACAGTATCGGGGTTTTCCTGTAATTTATTACGGGACCAGTTTTCTGGAGTTGCCAGTTTGCTTTCCGTTTCGGCCGATTTCCTTTGTATCGTTCATTGGCCGAAGATTGGTGGAGGAGGGCTTATTTGCATTGTTGCAAATAGGCATTTGTGGAGGGTGTTCTTTGCATATATTTGTATCATGATGGTTTCATGATGGAGCCCCATCCCTTGACCTTTCTTGAGTTCATGATTGCTTGACTTTGTGAGCAATCATGGTTGTTGATGTTGGTAGGTGGTTGAGTGTGGTTTTTGTTTTGGTGACCATGTTCTTTCGTGATATCCTTTTTGATTCCTCTCACTAGCATGATAGAGTTCTCCACTCATTTCTTTTGGTCACTCCCTCATTCTCACTCTCCCCTCACTTGTGATGGCCAACCATTTTCCCTCATAGGGCTGTCCAATTTTTAGGTGTGGTTCTTGGTTGATATCATATCAATTTTCCTCACCAAAAATTCCCAAGAAAAACTCCATGGTTCATACCTCCACCATATGGCAATTCCTACAACCCCAAATGAGACTTGAGCACTACAGATTCTACAACAAATCTTAGGCACGTCGACTAGCCAGCTTCGTGCCCGAGTTGCCTCGGTATTGAGGTGGGAGCCCGTAAAAGATGCAGACGATGTGGTGCCCTTTCCGGCAAGGAGGCGACGACCGGAGTTTCCGCAGGAGATCGGGACGACGACGAGAAGACCGGAGGACTCGGATCAGTCGGTATATCTCTCTTCCCCATCTTGTAGTTAGCTAGGACTAGTTAATGGTTCGATCCGGGTATTAGTGCGCGGTGGTGCCAGTTCATGAAAAATTTAAGTATATCACCGCTTCCGCATTTTGGCCTCGGGATGGAGGCCGGGGCGCCGCCGTGCACTTACAGTGGTATCAGAGCCTCGCCATTCACTTAGTCTAGCTTTGTTTAATGTGTTTACATTTCCGATCGACCAAAATTCCAAAATCCGCGTTTTTGTTCACATCAGTTTTCTGTTGAAATTTTTTGGAGTCGAAAATTTTTTCAGGTTGCAGAAAAGTGATGTTCTGGAAGAAATAAGAGTTCTGTGAAAATTCGATGCACTAACTCCACTACAGGAGCGCGGAACCGCGGCCAAACACCCCTTTGGGCCGCGGTTCCGCCGCACTATTTTGGGGTCGCTGCATCAAATTTCTGCAGTATCTTTTTGGGCTGAAAATAGGGGTTTTGGAATAATAACATTGGGCCCAGAATTTCTTGATCTGCTACAGTAATGCTTGGGGGCCCACTAGTTAAAATTTGATCGATCGGATATTTTAAACACATTATTTCACAGTATTTACATTATATCTGCGACCGTGAATGTCACTTGATCGGTAAATCCTGTCTAACTGCTATAGCCCGGTTAGACGGATTTGCGAACATGACATTCACGTTGATGTTCTATGTTTTGCTGTGATGTTGCGGATCGGTCGTGGGGATAGCCTGGATGCAATGCTAGTACAGTGTTTTGTTGTATTATGTACATTTGATATTGCGGGGCGAGCGTCCGACATGTGGACTGCCGTCACTGCCTGTTTGTATTATTATTTTGGGCCACGACCAGGTTGCGGTCGATGTACCCGTTGTATGTATATTTTACTTTCTGTACTAGGATTACCCCAAGGAGGGGTGCACGGATAGCCGGGTTCTAGAGGGCAACAAGCCCGCATCTCATGGCATTGGATCGGAGGGGGCTTCACTCTAGAATTGGCGGGCTATTCGCCGCACTCGTAGGGGGTACAGGTTGACCCAGGAGGGGTGCCCAAGTTACCGGATTCCGTGAAGTGCTGGGTGGTCCATTCACTTTGCTGAAGGGGGCTGCCTCGCTTCAGGTTTTGGCGGGTAACTTGCCGCGCCCGTAGGGGTCTAGGATTTCATTGCACAGGCTATCCACACGACCAGGGGAACGTCGGGTTTCAGTAGTGGCTCTGTGAAACCCGGGGATCCCAGATATCTGTTTTGTTCTGTGATGCTGTACATTTCTGTGATGTTGCATTTCTTATCACGCCTTGAGCGAAATATAATATATTGGTATATATATTAGTAGATGTTGTATATGTTTTGCATCCGCGCTAGTCCAGTCCCCGCTCCGTCGTTAGTTAGCTAACTTAACGGGTAATGACGGGACCCAGTGGCGAATGCGGATGGCATATACGTACGTCATATTATTTTCGTTCTTTGTGGTGTGATCAATTGATGGGACTGCGTTGATTCGCATCAATGCAAGTTAAAACAAACCTAATCTGATGTTGTCGGAACACTTTTCAAAAAGCTGTTATTGTAAGGACGTTCACTTTTGTTTTGCATCGTGGTATTCAGTTGGAATATCCTACTCCTCAGTCGACGAGGCAAGGGCCGAGATCCCTTCACCGGGAGTGACCCCTTGGACAAAAAGTTTGCGTCAGGGCAATGACTTCACTATAGCCGATTACTTTTGCTTTGCACCGTGGTATTCAGTTGGAATATCCTGCACCTCATTCTACGGGGAAAGAGCCGAGATCCCTTCACCGGGAGTGACCTCTTTAGCAATGGTTTTCGTCACTATATTTTTTAAAAGCTATCCGGTTCCTTCAACGATATCAAGTTCTTTACGTTAAAGGTTTTCGCCAGAAACCATTCGTAGCCCTCCGTCGTTTCAGACGGGTAGCACGTAGTATTCATGCTATGTTTGTTGGCCTTCATCAAGGCATAGTGTATGGTAGCTGCTTGTTGCCTTTCTGCTGCATAGATAGATGCGTTGGTTTGGGACACTCGTATAGCCTTGTTGACCTTCGTCAAGGGCTTGTACGGGTGGGTTCAAATTAACCTGGACAATGACGGGTGGAACTTGACATGTGACTTATGATTTGTTGACCTTCGTCAAGGTCATAAGAGCATGGGGCAGAAATCATATCGGGAGTTTCTAAAGAATCTGAAACTTGCCAGATATGTGCATACCTTCTGGCGTGTGATACCGTGAGTGGAATCCGTCACGTTATCATGCGATGATAGTTGGATCCCGATTCCCACTGATGAGTTAGTTTACTCCTCGGGTGACCCCGACTAATTCTTCTTTCAGGTTTGGAGGAGAATTTGACGGAACAGTGGGAGGCTTCCAGATTAGATAAATTGGTAACCATTCTGATCTAGGATAGAATGCACGCTGAGTGTTTCTTTTCTCTCTCTCTTTGGCAGCGACCATTGACCCGACCCTAAGACTATGACTCAGTGACCATGTTGACCGAACCTTCTTTAACACTGGCTTATGGATTGTCAGAGTTGCAAACCTCATTGCCACTCCTACTTTTACCTTTTCTCCAGGACACCCCGTATTACTACGAACGTCCACTTCCATTGGACAAAACCATCGTATGGTTAGATACGAACTCGAAGGAATTTATTCGAGGATGGTTTCCGGTTCTGGAGAAAACGGATAGGACTATTCAGTTGTCTTTTCCTTTTACCTTCTCTCAGGTTGCGAGTACTCCTTAGTTTAGGAGTAGTACACCTATTACGCAAATTGGATAGTCTTCTTCCAAACCTTAGGCTGGTGCCGACCAGTAGGGAATGAAGAAAACCAATTAGCCAACGATGGTGTATAGAAGGTATTGAGTTAAGACAAAGCAAGGGATTAGTAAGAGAGCAAAGTAAATTGCGACTGCTATTCACGACCAAACCAAGTATTCCTTCGCCAATCCTAAATCACCTTTGTATTACTCCAGGACACTCCGTATCACTACGAAGATCCACAGTTTATTGGATACTCCATCGTATGGTTATATACAAACTCGAAAGGAACTTGTTCCAGTTCGGGGATGGATTCTGGTTCAGGAGAAATAGGAATACGATTTATTCAGCTGTCTTTTATCTTCACCTTCTCTCGCATTGCGAGTGTTCCTAGGATTAGGACAGTACACCCATTATGTTTATTGGATAGTCTTCTTCCAAACCATAGGCTGGTGCCGAACGGTAGGGAAGGAAGAAAACCATTTGGCCTAAAGGGGTGTGCAGAAGGTAATGACTAAAGACATATAAAGGGATTTGGAGAGGTGGTAAGGAATTACACGGTTACAGTTGTGAATATGGATAATGGAAGAGGCATTACTAGAAATACCAGAATACCCTTACGAAACATTTCAATGTTTCAGTTTCACTGTGTACTGTTAAAGGAAAACTGATTTCCCAGTTAGACACTTGCTCCAGGGTATGTATTTACCAAGTATGATTCTCACATCTGTATAGTTTTACAGATGATGAGTGGGAGTAAGTTATTGGGAATTAGGTGATCATACTCATTATATCGGGATTCGTTGTAATCGGTGATATTTGAGGAAATCACCTGGGCTGTTTGCCGGTCGGCAAATATTTGGTTTTGAATATCCGTTGTTATGCACCAATTTCAAATCGATATATCTGTACGTCTATTTTCATAGAGTAAGATATACCCTTTTGAAATTATGTCTACGACATTTATCTATATCAGTGGATGGTTAGGTAAGGAGCATTGAACAGCGGTGTAATTCTTCATAACCAAAGGTACAGTTTTCAACCTACGACACACAGTGAATGAGTTATCAGACTCAAGGGACTTATACAGAGTATTGTATGTTGTCCAGGGTCCATCAGGACAGAGGGGTTGGTCCTCGTACTATATTCGGTTTACTTATGACTTCTCTAGTTTTTAGACACGTGTTTCTTGGAAACACAGGGTCCGAATTTTAAAAAGTTATAGGTATTTGAATAAAGTGGAGAACCAGGTATTGCAAGTATCGGGATTCTTCAAAGTGATCGAAAATGTAGATACTTGTGTATGGTTTTCAGTTGATAGTAATGACTACGAGAACTTGCTTCTCTTTTAGGTTACTCATAATTGGAAGCATTCCTAAGTTGAGTAACGCTGATCGGCCTCCTTCCATTTAGTTGACATGCACTGGAGACAGCTGCATGATTTGAATCTGGTTCAATTAAATCAGTGCCTCTGGTTCTATATTGGATATAGAACAGTTCATATCTTAACGTTGTTAAGGTACGGGGAGTTGTCCAGCTTATGATTAAAACCAGATTCTGGATAACTCAAGGCACGTTTCTGTAATGGCTGTTTGTGGGTTGACAGGCTATGACGAGGGTTGACTTTCTACCATCTGGAAGATCAATAGCGATATTGTTCTAGACTCGCCACAGTTTTATTAAAAATGGATTTTTTCAGAAAACAGTAGTGGGAGTATGGTAGAACTGGAAGTGATTCCAGAACCACAAACGATTATTGAAGATTTGATAGGAACCTAAAGATTCAATCTGGATTGACATTCCATTGGCCACTCCGCAGATACGGTGGGTAACCTCAGGCACCCGAGAGGTACTCCGGTAGCCTCAAGGACGGTGGCAGGGAGGTTCTTGTTTACCTACACTTGCCATTGCTGCTGTTCCAGGCTGCGAGACCCGGCAGGAGGATGAGTATAGCGTCGTTCTGAACTGGCTTCAGAAGTGTACGTATATATGACTCTGCCAGAGGGTTGTCGTAGTCAGTGGGAGCAGCGGAAACATTGGTGGACAGGTAGCTTATGTCTATTTATAAACTAAAGCAGATATAGCGGAGATAGATCATCAATTTCTGATGTGACAGTCATAGGTTTGACTTCATCAGAATAGGGGATGGATCTGTTGAGAAGGTAGTAGGGTGTGATGTCATGGTATTTGGATGACATACACAGAGTAGGAAGTGATATTCCTACACTACAATCAGTTATACTTTGGTCGTCACACAGTGGTTTCTCCACACAGGACTTGGATATTATATCAGACATACTGGTTACTAGATCTATGGTTTTAGATCTAGATTTGGGTGGTTTCCTAATTAAGGGTACTTAGACAGCATTCTAAGTGTATTTAGAATGGACGACTCCTGGCACGGTAGTGTACCTGCAGGTGATGGAGTCACCCTCTCTAAAGGTGTCTTCCAGACTAAAGTAGAGAGGGATGTGCATGATTGACAGATCACTTGCTTAGGCAATTGAGTCAATCATGAGATGTCAAGTACCACACCAGATGTTGTTCTTGCACTAGATGCAATAAGTTGACATTGATCCAATCCTGGAAAACAGTCGGAAGCAGTTTTAGAACATAAGTGGATGTTCTAGGGATATGATAACGACAGCCTCATTCGGGAGACAGTTATCATTCCAGGCTTCTAAGGTGACATGGACAACAAGGAGGTTGTCAGAGTTATAGTTTTCCTTCTGACAAGGGGCAGTATTTTGGACAGGTGGTCCAAGGCAATACTGAGGGTGGCATGGTGCAGGATACTGATTAAGTTCAGTTGACGATACAGTCTAAGAAGTTTGGATTTGGAGTTCATTTATGAGCTAGGTCCCATCAGACATCCAGACACATTCTAAGACAAGTATTGCTCATTTCGGGAGATGGGTTTCTCCGCGAACTTGAGATATAAAGAGACAAAGAAAGAAACAACAAAGCGGATCCACCCACTGAGGCTATTCCTCGAACGCAATAATTTCGCAAACGGGTTTTGTGAGACTGAATAGTAGAGGAGTTGGGTGTTCGGTATCACACGGGCTGTGAGTATGCGACATCGCAATAATTAGCCTTGAGTGCAAGTGGGAGATTGTTGGAGATAGTGCCCTCAGAGTCAATTATTGGATCACAGGCACGTGATTACAATGATTGATGGAGGACCTATCCCGGTAGGACAGTCTTACTCAAGATGATAGTATGCTATCTGGTTTATCTTTATCATCGTGTACTGCTTTAGGTGACCTGACAGGTCACTATTGCACGTTGATAGAGCCCCTAGATTCGTGCTTGACCACCAGCAGTATGAGGGCGATCATATATGTGGGAGCTGGTAGTCTATAAGCACATCCTTAAAAGGTCCCTAGTCGTGGGAGTTTCGAGACAGGGCATCGATACTCCAGAGTAGACTAGTGTATACAGTCAAGACCCCGACGAGGGGCGGTGGCTGGTCTCACAAGCCACTGGTGTCAGTTGGTTCACCTAAGATGTATACAGGTGCTCATTGGGTTATGAGTACACTGGACAGGACTCGCCGGGAACATGCTGGTTGGTCTTATACCAGACGTCAGATAGCAGTTACCTGGTGACATGTGTACAGGTTAGTTCATCGACCTGGGGATCGTAATTTGTCTCATGTGAGTTCCCACTGTACTTTGATTACTACCCTACCACGGCTCATAGGAGTCGTGCAAACAGGTTTTAGTTGGGTACAGTCCCGAGCCACATGGAGGCAGTGAGCGTATCTTCAGGGGTTCGTCTCTCCCGGTATTGGGGGTGAGGTCGCGCTGTGTCTAGGAGAGCCATTACATGAAGCCCTCGGCCGAGGCAAGGAGATTTACTGGTAGGTATTCCAGTAGTATCTCAGGGTGTTCTGGGCTACACTCCGACACGACTTGTACCGCTTTTGGGGGTCTGACTTTTACCAACCCCCTAGGCCCGCCATGCGATGCTCATAGACGAACGGACCGGACTGTACGGATATTGTCACTGACAGGCTCAGTAGGGTTGTCAGGCTGAGTTCGCTCACAGACGTCCCTTTTAGTCAATACCTGGTAGCCCGTTACGTATTGGCTTATGCCTCTGACGTGCTAGTGGTTAAATCCACAACCAAGGTGTTGACGAGTTTTTAGAGTCCCCCACATTCAGTTACTCAGCTTTCGGGCGAAACGCTGTAGAGGCCGTATGGAGATATGGCAAGGTCCGATCAGATACGTGCGGTATTGCACGGATCAGGATCGGACAGTTTGAACTATAGGCCGTATGCTTATATGGCAGGGTTCGATCAGATACGTGCGGTATTGCACGGATCAGGATCGTACGGATAATACTAGCCGGCTTTGGTTTAAACCGGATCCTAGTATAGTACAGTGTAGATTTTGTCTCATTGCATTTGTATTTCAGTCGGAATACAAATGCGGGTGTGTATGCACAGTATCGGGGTTTTCCTGTAATTTATTACGGGACCAGTTTTCTGGAGTTGCCAGTTTGCTTTCCGTTTCGGCCGATTTCCTTTGTATCGTTCATTGGCCGAAGATTGGTGGAGGAGGGCCTATTTGCATTGTTGCAAATAGGCAGTGTTCTTTGCATATATTTGTATCATGATGGTTTCATGATGGAGCCCCATCCCTTGACCTTTCTTGAGTTCATGATTGCTTGACTTTGTGAGCAATCATGGTTGTTGATGTTGGTAGGTGGTTGAGTGTGGTTTTTGTTTTAGTGACCATGTTCTTTCATGATATCCTTTTTGATTCCTCTCACTAGCATGATAGAGTTCTCCACTCATTTCTTTTGGTCACTCCCTCATTCTCACTCTCCCCTCACTTGTGATGGCCGACCATTTTCCCTCATAGGGCTGTCCAATTTTTGGGTGTGGTTCTTGGTTGATATCATATCAATTTTCCTCACCAAAAATTCCCAAGAAAAACTCCATGGTTCATACCTCCACTATATGGCAATTCCTACAACCCCAAATGAGACTTGAGCACTACAGATTCTACAGCAAATCTTGGACACGTCGACTAGCCAGCTTCGTGCCCGAGTTGCCTCGGTATTGTGGTGGGAGCCCGTAAAAGATGCAGACGATGTGGTGCCCTTTCCGGCAAGGTGGCGACGACCGGAGTTTCCGCAGGAGATCGGGACGACGACGAGAAGACCGGAGGACTCGGATCAGTCGGTATATCTCTCTTCCCCATCTTGTAGTTAGCTAGGACTAGTTAATGGTTCGATCCGGGTATTAGTGAGCGGTGGTGCCAGTTCATGAAAAATTTAAGTATATCACTGCTTCCGCATTTTGGCCTCGGGATGGAGGCCGGGGCGCCGCCGTGCACTTACATACACTGTACCGAGCGTGCCTCGAGCTTTTCCGCATGCTGCTTTTTGATAAAAGCTGGACATCCCCATGTCTTAAAGTGTTTAAGAAAGGGTTTCTTCCCACTCCACATATGATATGGTGTGGTCGGCACTGTCTTAGTAGGAACTTGGTTCAAGAGATATGTAGCTTTTTCTAGTGCATAACTCCAGAAAGATCGCGGTAACTCAGCCTTACTCATCATGGAACGAACCATATCCAATAGAGTTCGATTCCGTCTTTCCGATACACCGTTGTGTTGTGGTGTGTACAGAGGAGTAAGCTGCAAGATAATTTCATTCTCTTTCATGTAGTCCAGAAACTCGGCACTCAAGTATTCTCCACCTCGATCAGATCTCAGTGTCTTGATACTTTTGCCTGTTTGTTTTTCAACTTCATTCTTGTATTCCCGAAATTTCTCAAAGGCCTCGGATTTCTGCTTCATCAGGAAGACATGTCCAAACCTAGAGAAATCATCTGTGAAAGTAATGAAGTAGGAATAACCACTTCGCGCATGTGTAGACATTGGACCACACACGTCACTGTGTATGAGTCCCAAGAGCTTGCTTGCTCTTTCTCCGTGTCCAGTGAACGGAGTCTTTGTCATTTTTCCCATGAGACAGGATTGACAAGTTGCATATGACTGATATTCGAACGGATCCAAATATCCTTCTGTATGTAACTTCGTCAAACTTCTCTCATTGATGTGACCCAGTCTACAATGCCATAAGAAAGCCCGATTTGTTTCCGGAGACTTTCTTTTAAGTGTGTTCTGGACACTGAAAATCTGAGCTTGATTCAATACGTATATCCCGTTATTTAATGTACCTGACCCAATCAAAACTTGATTTAGGTGGATGTGGACCACATCGCTTACAAAAGTAAAATCATATCCTTCCTTATAAAGTAAGGATACAGATATGATATTACAAGTCGCACCTGGTACATACAAACAGTTACGCAGAATCAATATCTGCCCAGTTGCCAGTCCAAGATGATATTCCCCTACGGATTCAGCATCCATGATCATTCCGTTAGCAACCCTGAGAGTCATATCACATTTCCTGATAACCCTACGGTTTCTCAGAGCCTGTAATGAATTACAGATGTGAGATCCTGATCCGGTATCCAATACTTAGAAAGTATGGTTAACTGATATACAATTCTCTATTACAAACACATCTGAAGCCGAAGCCACAACATGCTTCGAATTCTGGCTACTGGCTTTGCTAGCCCTGCAATCCTTCTGCCAATATTCATTCCCGTAACAATAGGAACGTCCCTCTTTTACTACATCCAGTCCCGATACTTTTGCCCTTCCCTTCCCTTCTTCTTCCCTGGTTTCCTTCAGGGTATAAGCAGAGGGCAGGGACTGTAGAATCAAGTCAGTATTTGACCCGTTCTCCAACGTGGTCTTCAGGTCCGTGAGCTCAAAATAGCTGGTCTCTTTAAGGACGTTGCCCCCTACAGATGACCCGACAGCCAACCTCGCTTGAAGCAATTCGTTCGAGGTCTCATATCTTGCGATACGAGATTACTCTCCACATAAATCTTTGTTATGGTGGAAGATAGAAACTAAGTCCATCTTCTCGTGCTGCCTCTGGTTTGCACCATCAACTGAGGCTAACACGAGGCACTTGGCTTTCGCACAGTCTTTTTTCGATGTCATACTGATGTCAATGTCCGTGACAGGGGAAACTGGTCCTGAGACGGCAGGGGTTTGATTAGTTAAGAGGTGTCCTGTAGCGTCTTGAAAAGTCGTTTTGGTGTTTTCTTGAAATTCGGTGAAAATTCGGTATTTTTCCGAAAACCGTCTTTCTCGATATTTTGCAGTTTAGGGCTAATTATACCTTAAATGGATAGGTAATTACTTGTTTTTAGTAGCTAATGAGTTAATTATGAAATTTTGGTCATTTAAAATTTTTTCCCTATTTTTCAATTTTTTTAATATTATTTTAAGCCGGTAAGAAAATACATTAAATAAGCGATAAATACAAATTTTTCCGGGCTAATTTTAATCTCTAAAATTATGATAATTATATTCTAGTGATAACATGAATTTTTAGTAATTTATTTTGATTTTTTTCAAATTTTTATGATTTGAAACGAAATTATTGAATTTTGGGCTAAAACTTGCAATTTTTGAGTTGTAGGGGGCCTTTTTGCATAAAATTTCTTTTGTAAAACCCCTCTCTCTTTTTCCTCAGCCCTAGGACAGCCCCACCTTGTGTGAGACCAGAAATTTCTGGCCTCTCTCTTCTTGGTTTCTTTCTTGAGTTAATTTGATAGTTTATGGTATTATTTTAATTAAAATGGATAATGTATGATACATTGACTTTTGTGGACTTGACCATGACTTTCCCCACTTGCCCACACCCTCCCCCATACCTCCAACCTGGCCGAAACCTGCACCCCTCTTTCTCATCTCTTTTCTTTGCATTTTTCTTCAATTTCCTTCAAGGAAATGCATCAAAATCCATGAATTAATTCCAAAAATCCAAACAATTTCCTTATGCTATCATTTTCCTTAGCCATTCTTGCTTGGATCTTGGTGTTTGAGGCCATCATTTGGAGGAAACTTTCTTGCTTGATCTATTGATCAAGAGGTATAAATTCCATCTTGTTAAATTCCTTGTTTAAGTGCTTATGTGTTATGGTTTAGTGTTAATTTAGTGTAGTTAATCTAGTTTTCTTAGATTTTTGTTTGAAAATTCTAACTAGGTTTTGAACCATGATAATTTATTTAAGTTGTTTATTAGTTAATCTAGTTGTTAGTAAACTAATCCATATGGTTACCTTATTATGTAGTCTTTAATTATGCTAATTTAGGTAATTTTAGAAGTTGATTTTAGTTGTAAAGTTGTTGTTTTAAGGTTTTCAAGAAAAGGTTTTTGTATGGAAATGGTATTTGAAAACATGATTAGTGAGTTGATTAAACCTAATTTGTGTTGATTAGACCTAATTTGCTATCTAGTGTTTTGCTAACCTTAAGCTAAGTGGTTAATTTGCTTATTAGGCTAAATTATAGTGTTAAAGTAAGGATTTCTTATATAGTTTGAGTTATGTTTGCTATTTATAAAAATCAAGAGAAGGTTTTGTTATGTAAATTAGTTTTTTTTAAGCTTAGTTAATGGTTTAGAATTGGTGTATTGGCTAACTTTTTGGTTAGTTTGGAATGTTGGCGTTGGGTGGTGTTGACTTTGTCGCTATATAGGGTCGATGTTTGCATCAAATTGCAATTTCTGCTTACTAGATTTTTATAGAAGTTATGTGATGAGTTAATTGTGGTATCTTGATGATTTTGTTGGCTTGTCCTACGACTTTTAGGATGCGTGAGTGCGGTTTTTGGGTAGTCGGGTTTTAGTTTTGCCGGGTGACCCAAAATCGGCGTTTTTGGCAGTTTTTGCGATTTTCGCGTGTGTCCGCGCACTTTGTGCACGTTGTACCCAGTTAGCGAACTTTAGTAGTTTCGTTGGGGTTTTGCGTCGTTCTTGATACGTAACCTTATGTTTGGTATTGATGTAAATTCCAGGTTCGGTCGCGGAGACGTCAGACGCGGCGCGAAAGGGAAAGGCAGTGATTGGACACAGCTAGCCAGGGATTCCGGTGAGTAGATTTAACATCTACGGGGGACGATCGTTTGGATGGCGCAAGTCGCCCGATAGATTTAGTAAACTGAAAAAAAATAGTAAACTGGATAAACCCTTGTGACATTAGAATAATAATACTGGCATGATAATTGCTGCAATTAGATCAATATGTTATACCCATATACGCAAACTCAATTGTAGGACACATGCACCATTACCAGGTTTTATATGCAGCACGAGCACTATTCATGTTACACACACACCCTGGTAATTGCCATGCCACCACACTAGATAACCTTTAATTTAAACCTTTTACTAATTGATACTTAAATTGTGTTATTTCCTTAAAATGAAACCCTAGGATTGCTATTCATGTGCATGTACTTCATCATATTCATTGTTCATGCTTAATCCATTAATCACACATCGCAACTTGATTATTGATATCATACGCATTCATTGTCATTGATATATGCACTTATGAGGATTTTCTTGAGATTTTATGATATTGCTGGATTTCGGGGGAAAGCCGCAAAATTTCCAAACTTATGATATTTTTAAAACATGTAAATTGCGGTTTTCTAGTGATGTAAGTGTCGTCCACCATGAGTTTGCTGTGGCTTTGGAAATCCGTGTCGAGGAGTGGAGGAACCGGCACGGGTACATGGTGGGCCCGGTAAGGTACCCCGGGGCAAGAGGAATGTGGTGATGACGTTGAGCCTGGCAGGGGACGGATTACCTACCGGTGACTGTTTGGGACGGCGGATATCCAGAGGATACCGACCGTGGCCGCTAGATGATGAGATATTGATATTTGAGATGGGTCAGCCGGACGGCTGAGGCTAGAGATACATTTATGAGATTTGAGACAGCTTTTGGGGTGTCGTTGCTGGACACCGATTTTCGTCGATTCATTGACATTTGCTGGCATTCTAAAAGAGTTAAAAAACAAAAAAAGAGATAAAATATTTTTATATATAAACCTATTGAGACCTCAGATATTCATGTTGCATACATATTCGTACACTGATGTTGTATACACACCTGCTAGTATATCCATATTGCATACATACTCGCCATTATGTCCTGCCTCACCGTATATAGATGCTAGGATGCTTGTGTGCATGCATTCGATAGCCTGTGTAACTGTTATTTATTACTCACGAGTTGGCAACTCACCCCCGTGGTGCCCTAGTCTTTTGCAGGTCCGCTCCGTCAGTTCAGTAGCGGCGGGCGCACTTGTCTTTTGCCTCTTTTGCCTGAGCTCGAGATTTGCTCATAGGTGGGTTATGTTATTTTTGTACCACCTTGTATATTCTTGTATCTAGTGTACTCCATCTACTGTTCTACCAGATTATTGTATATTGACCTAGAGATGAGACTGTGAGGTTTGTGGATTTTATACTGTATTTGGGGTCGAGCTCACTTGAGCCGACATGCTACTTTTTCATGCTTCCTTATGCTTTATTATGCTTTATTATGCTTGTTGTCATTTACATTGCGTGGGATTTGTGACCGCCGTATGGCGAAGAGCTAGCTCCCGCTTGGGGATGCCCTATTTTGTGGATTCATGTATATATTTTGTTGTACCCATTTTTGGGGGTCAGTATTTACAAAGGAGACTCTGCCGAAATTTTCGGGAAAAAGTTGTATTGTTTTTAAAAAGGTGTTTTACATGACTTATTTGATAACTCGCTTTCAATTGATTGGGTTTTCTTCACTCTTTTGCTTCATTGGTTTTGTTTTCTGGGCTTTGGCTTACTTATTTTACGGACGCCTTTAGACGTTTCGTGAACTTAAGTGCCAGTCACGTTCCGTACCCTGCGGGTCGTGACAAAGTTGGTATCAGAGCGATAGGTTTTACCTTTGCGAGTGTAGGATGACCCTTGGTAGATGGAGTAAGTGACTTAAGCAGGGTGACGTAGCGTGCGTATGTCCGCGGCATACTTACGATACGGTACTCCGCCTAAGTGACTTTAGGATATACTTGCTTGAAAAATTCCTTCTTCAACTCCGTGTATCCTATGATCCTATTGCACTGTCCTTATTATCCTTTTCCTGTACCAACCACTTGGCCACCGAAGGCTATGAGAGCGCAGAGAGCTGCCGCCAGAGACGAGATTCGAGCTGGCTCTTCCGAGACTAGGACTGAGCAGGGTGGTATGCCTACGCCGCAGAGACAGACTGATCCGCATTCCCCAGGTCGCATGGATAGGCTTGAGTCCGGTATGGAGGAGCTGCGACAGATGATGGGAGGCATGCAGGAGTTACGACAGATGGTGGAATCGTTAGTAGAGGTCAATCGAGCACAGAGATCGGATATTACTCCCCCTGCAGTCGTTTCGAGACCGAGTCGGATTCGCACTGATATGTTAGCACCTAGGAGGGTTCGCAGAGGCCGTGGTGGATTCTTTAGGGGCTAGTTATATCGCCTTCACCCATATGGTCAGCAGCCATGGTTAGGATGTTTTTGGTGTGGTAGCCTGCATCATCGTATCAGAGACTGTCCGGTGAGACGACAGGGAGCAGCGACAGTTCCGCACGTGACCCTACCACCATCACCACCCCCTCCTCAGAGAGCCTTACTTCCTACCCCAGGCGATGCTCCACGCCAGTTAGGTGCACCGAGAGGCCGTGGACGCGGCGGTCCTGTTCAGAGAGGACGAGGAGGCAGAGGCCGAGGTCGAGGTCAGCCCGCTATCGGTGGAGGACAGGCCCGAGTTTTTGCTTTGACACCGCAGGATGCGCAGGCATCCAATGCCGTCGTGACAGGTACCTTGCCAGTTTGTTCTTTCGACGCACGGGTATTATTCGACCCAGGTTCCACACATTCGTACGTCTCTACACACTTTGCACCGATGTTGGGCCGTGAGTCGTCGTCGTTAGACCAGCCGCTTGTTGTTGTTACTCCGGTAGGCGAGTCGTTTGTCGCTCGGTTTGTATTTCGTTTGTGTTCCGTTCGTATCGGGGAGAGGGATTCATCAGTTGATTTGATACTCCTCGATATGTTGGACTTTGATGTGCTTCTGGGCATGGATTGGCTAGCCACTTGTTATGCTTCGGTGGACTGCCGTGAGAAGGCAGTCAGATTTAGCTTTCCGGGAGAGCCAGTCCTTGTTATTCAGGGAGACCGCAGTGTCGCCCTTCCCAGCTTAATTTCTTCTCTTCGCGCTGGTCAGCTCTTGCGGAAGGGATGTCAGGGATTCTTAGCGTTTGTTTGTGATACTCGAGCTACAGAGGTTCCGTTGGACCAGGTCCCGGTAGTTTGTGAGTTCCCTGATGTTTTCCCTAATGAGCTACCTGGGCTACCGCCTGAGCGCGATGTTGAGTTCTGCATTGATTTGATTCCCGGTTCGGGGCCTATTTCTATACCGCCTTATCGGATGGCCCCGGCAGAGCTTCGAGAGCTGAAGGATCAGTTGCAGGATTTGTTGGATAAGGGGCTTATTCGACCGAGTGTTTCTCCGTGGGGTGCTCCGGTCCTGTTTGTCAAGAAGAAGGATGGAAGTTTGCGCTTGTGTATCGACTACCGCCAGCTGAACAAAGTTACCATTCGGAACAGATATCCGTTGCCGCGCATTGATGATTTGTTCGACCAGCTTCAGGGTGCGGGGTATTTTTCGAGGATCGACTTGCGATCAGGATACCATCAGCTGCGAGTCCGACAGGAGGATATACCGAGGACAGCTTTCCGTACACGCTATGGCCACTACGAGTTTTTGGTGATGTCGTTCGGACTCACCAACGCCCCAGCAGTATTTATGGATTTGATGAACCGTACATTCAGGCCGTATCTTGACTTGTTCATCATCGTGTTTATCGACGATATCTTGGTGTACTCCCGGAGCAGAGAGGAGCACGAGCAGCACTTGCGGATTACGTTACAGACTCTGAGGGAGCACCAGCTGTTCGCGAAGTTCTCCAAGTGTGCATTCTGGCTGGACAGCGTCGGATTCTTGGGTCACGTGGTTACGAGAGACGGCATTTGTGTGGACCCGAAGAAGATTGAGGCTGTTCAGCAGTGGCCCCGACCTACATCGGTTACTGAGATCCGTAGTTTTCTAGGCTTGGCGGGCTACTACAGGCGTTTTGTTCAGGACTTCTCCCGTATAGCTGCACCGTTGACCAGTTTGACCCGGAAGGGAGTTCCTTTCGTTTGGACAGAGGAGTGCGAGCGCAGTTTTCAGCAGCTGCGGACATGTTTGACTACGGCGCCGGTATTATCTTTACCTTCGGGATCAGGCGGATTTGTTGTCTACTGTGATGCTTCGCGAGTGGGATTAGGATGCGTTTTGATGCAGCATGGCCGGGTGATCGCTTATGCTTCTCGGCAGTTGAAGAAGCATGAACAGAACTACCCCACTCATGATTTGGAGATGGCTGCAGTGGTCTTTGCACTGAAGATTTGGCGACATTACCTTTACGGCGAGTCATGTCAGATATTCACCGATCACAAGAGCTTAAAGTACATATTTCAGCAGCGAGACCTGAACCTCAGACAGCGTCGTTGGATGGAGTTGGTGAAAGACTACGACTGCGAGATCTTATATCACCCCGGCAAGGCGAATGTGGTGGCAGATGCGTTGAGTAGGAGGCCCGGGGGTAGTCTATCCTTTTTGCGCGCAGTGCAGAGACAGTCGTCAGCAGATTGGCAGATGTTATGCGACAGCCGAGTTGAGTTCGAGTTCACTCAGACAGGGGGACAGCTCGCGCATGTTCGTGCACGCCCACAGTTGCTTGACCGTATATATGAGGCACAGCGTAGTGACGACCGTTGCTCAGAGATCATGGCACAGATGAGACAGGGCAGATTTTCCGAGTTCATGGTTGACGATCAGGGGATTTTACGATATGGATCTAGACTGTGCGTACCAGATGCTGATGGATTACGGCGCGACATTCTCGAGGAGGCACACCGATCAGTGTATAGTGTCCACCCCGGTTCCACCAAGATGTACCATGATATGAGAGAGACCTACTGGTGGGACGGGATGAAGAGGGACATTGCGGAGTTCGTTTCGAGATGCCTGACTTGTCAGCAAGTCAAGGCCGAGCACCAGAGGCCCGCAGGAGAGCTACAGCCGTTACCCATTCCAGAGTGGAAATGGGAACAGATTTCGATGGATTTCGTTGTGGGTCTACCCAGGACCAGTCGAGGGTACGACTCCATCTGGGTGATCGTGGACAGATTGATGAAAGCGGCTCACTTTCTTCCGGTGAAGACGACTTTCAGCTTCGCTCAGTATGCTCAGCTCTATATTGACGAGATCGTGCGACTACATGGCGTACCGACTTGTATCGTGTCAGATCGAGGCACTCAGTTCACCAGCCGACTTTGGCAGAGACTTCAGGAGGCTTTGGGCACTCGTTTGAGCTTCAGCACAGCGTTTCATCCGCAGACAGACGGACAGTCAGAGCGGACCATTCAGACTCTCGAGGACATGCTCAGAGCGTGCGTTTTAGACTTTGGTGGTAGCTGGGATCGTCATTTACCTCTAGTGGAGTTCTCCTACAACAACAGCTTCCAGGATACTATTCAGATGGCACCTTTCGAGGCATTGTATGGGAGGAGATGCAGATCGCCCGCTTGTTGGACAGAGCTCAGCGAGAGCAGCATTTTAGGGACGCAGCTTGTTGAGGAGACGACAGCGAAGATACAGTTGATCCGAGACCGGATGAGAGCGGCTCAGAGCAGGCGAAATCGTATGCAGACAGGCGCCGTCGCAGATTAGAGTCCGCAGTTGGCGACCATGTTTTTTCTGAGGGTCTCTCCGATGAAGGGCGTGATGCATTTTGGGCGAAAGGGAAAGCTTAGCCCTAGATTCGTAGGTCCCTTCGAGATCCTCGAGCGTGTTGGCGCTGTTGCTTATCGTTTGGCTCTTCCTCCCAGCTTTCCCGATGTTCACCCCGTTTTTCATGTTTCGATGCTCCGCAAGTACCTTCACGACCCTTCGCATGCGATTCAGCACCCGACAGTCCAGCTAGAGCGCGACCTTTCTTTTGCAGAGCAGCCGGTGGCCATCCTGGATCGGCAGGTGAAGAAGTTGAGATCGAAGATTATACCAACCGTCAAGGTCCTTTGGCGTAGCCCGAGCAGCGAGGAGGTTACCTGGGAGACCGAGGGCGAGATGAGGAAGAAATATCCCCATCTCTTTGAAGGTACGCGTAGCTATATTTTTAAATTCGGGGACCGAATTTCTTTAAGGGGGGAAGATTGTAGCGTCTTGAAAAGTCGTTTTGGTGTTTTCTTGAAATTCGGTGAAAATTCGGTATTTTTCCGAAAACCGTCTTTCTCGATATTTTGCAGTTTAGGGCTAATTATACCTTAAATGGATAGGTAATTACTTGTTTTTAGTAGCTAATGAGTTAATTATGAAATTTTGGTCATTTAAAATTTTTTCCCTATTTTTCAATTTTTTTAATATTATTTTAAGCCGGTAAGAAAATACATTAAATAAGCGATAAATACAAATTTTTCCGGGCTAATTTTAATCTCTAAAATTATGATAATTATATTCTAGTGATAACATGAATTTTTAGTAATTTATTTTGATTTTTTTCAAATTTTTATGATTTGAAACGAAATTATTGAATTTTGGGCTAAAACTTGCAATTTTTGAGTTGTAGGGGGCCTTTTTGCATAAAATTTCTTTTGTAAAACCCCTCTCTCTTTTTCCTCAGCCCTAGGACAGCCCCACCTTGTGTGAGACCAGAAATTTCTGGCCTCTCTCTTCTTGGTTTCTTTCTTGAGTTAATTTGATAGTTTATGGTATTATTTTAATTAAAATGGATAATGTATGATACATTGACTTTTGTGGACTTGACCATGACTTTCCCCACTTGCCCACACCCTCCCCCATACCTCCAACCTGGCCGAAACCTGCACCCCTCTTTCTCATCTCTTTTCTTTGCATTTTTCTTCAATTTCCTTCAAGGAAATGCATCAAAATCCATGAATTAATTCCAAAAATCCAAACAATTTCCTT
Source organism: Agapanthus africanus (assembly GCA_030015575.1). Lineage (NCBI taxonomy): Eukaryota > Viridiplantae > Streptophyta > Magnoliopsida > Asparagales > Amaryllidaceae > Agapanthus > Agapanthus africanus. Next base: position 325,227,378 of record JASDDO010000012.1, on the reverse strand, counting down.
ATGCTATCATTTTCCTTAGCCATTCTTGCTTGGATCTTGGTGTTTGAGGCCATCATTTGGAGGAAACTTTCTTGCTTGATCTATTGATCAAGAGGTATAAATTCCATCTTGTTAAATTCCTTGTTTAAGTGCTTATGTGTTATGGTTTAGTGTTAATTTAGTGTAGTTAATCTAGTTTTCTTAGATTTTTGTTTGAAAATTCTAACTAGGTTTTGAACCATGATAATTTATTTAAGTTGTTTATTAGTTAATCTAGTTGTTAGTAAACTAATCCATATGGTTACCTTATTATGTAGTCTTTAATTATGCTAATTTAGGTAATTTTAGAAGTTGATTTTAGTTGTAAAGTTGTTGTTTTAAGGTTTTCAAGAAAAGGTTTTTGTATGGAAATGGTATTTGAAAACATGATTAGTGAGTTGATTAAACCTAATTTGTGTTGATTAGACCTAATTTGCTATCTAGTGTTTTGCTAACCTTAAGCTAAGTGGTTAATTTGCTTATTAGGCTAAATTATAGTGTTAAAGTAAGGATTTCTTATATAGTTTGAGTTATGTTTGCTATTTATAAAAATCAAGAGAAGGTTTTGTTATGTAAATTAGTTTTTTTTAAGCTTAGTTAATGGTTTAGAATTGGTGTATTGGCTAACTTTTTGGTTAGTTTGGAATGTTGGCGTTGGGTGGTGTTGACTTTGTCGCTATATAGGGTCGATGTTTGCATCAAATTGCAATTTCTGCTTACTAGATTTTTATAGAAGTTATGTGATGAGTTAATTGTGGTATCTTGATGATTTTGTTGGCTTGTCCTACGACTTTTAGGATGCGTGAGTGCGGTTTTTGGGTAGTCGGGTTTTAGTTTTGCCGGGTGACCCAAAATCGGCGTTTTTGGCAGTTTTTGCGATTTTCGCGTGTGTCCGCGCACTTTGTGCACGTTGTACCCAGTTAGCGAACTTTAGTAGTTTCGTTGGGGTTTTGCGTCGTTCTTGATACGTAACCTTATGTTTGGTATTGATGTAAATTCCAGGTTCGGTCGCGGAGACGTCAGACGCGGCGCGAAAGGGAAAGGCAGTGATTGGACACAGCTAGCCAGGGATTCCGGTGAGTAGATTTAACATCTACGGGGGACGATCGTTTGGATGGCGCAAGTCGCCCGATAGATTTAGTAAACTGAAAAAAAATAGTAAACTGGATAAACCCTTGTGACATTAGAATAATAATACTGGCATGATAATTGCTGCAATTAGATCAATATGTTATACCCATATACGCAAACTCAATTGTAGGACACATGCACCATTACCAGGTTTTATATGCAGCACGAGCACTATTCATGTTACACACACACCCTGGTAATTGCCATGCCACCACACTAGATAACCTTTAATTTAAACCTTTTACTAATTGATACTTAAATTGTGTTATTTCCTTAAAATGAAACCCTAGGATTGCTATTCATGTGCATGTACTTCATCATATTCATTGTTCATGCTTAATCCATTAATCACACATCGCAACTTGATTATTGATATCATACGCATTCATTGTCATTGATATATGCACTTATGAGGATTTTCTTGAGATTTTATGATATTGCTGGATTTCGGGGGAAAGCCGCAAAATTTCCAAACTTATGATATTTTTAAAACATGTAAATTGCGGTTTTCTAGTGATGTAAGTGTCGTCCACCATGAGTTTGCTGTGGCTTTGGAAATCCGTGTCGAGGAGTGGAGGAACCGGCACGGGTACATGGTGGGCCCGGTAAGGTACCCCGGGGCAAGAGGAATGTGGTGATGACGTTGAGCCTGGCAGGGGACGGATTACCTACCGGTGACTGTTTGGGACGGCGGATATCCAGAGGATACCGACCGTGGCCGCTAGATGATGAGATATTGATATTTGAGATGGGTCAGCCGGACGGCTGAGGCTAGAGATACATTTATGAGATTTGAGACAGCTTTTGGGGTGTCGTTGCTGGACACCGATTTTCGTCGATTCATTGACATTTGCTGGCATTCTAAAAGAGTTAAAAAACAAAAAAAGAGATAAAATATTTTTATATATAAACCTATTGAGACCTCAGATATTCATGTTGCATACATATTCGTACACTGATGTTGTATACACACCTGCTAGTATATCCATATTGCATACATACTCGCCATTATGTCCTGCCTCACCGTATATAGATGCTAGGATGCTTGTGTGCATGCATTCGATAGCCTGTGTAACTGTTATTTATTACTCACGAGTTGGCAACTCACCCCCGTGGTGCCCTAGTCTTTTGCAGGTCCGCTCCGTCAGTTCAGTAGCGGCGGGCGCACTTGTCTTTTGCCTCTTTTGCCTGAGCTCGAGATTTGCTCATAGGTGGGTTATGTTATTTTTGTACCACCTTGTATATTCTTGTATCTAGTGTACTCCATCTACTGTTCTACCAGATTATTGTATATTGACCTAGAGATGAGACTGTGAGGTTTGTGGATTTTATACTGTATTTGGGGTCGAGCTCACTTGAGCCGACATGCTACTTTTTCATGCTTCCTTATGCTTTATTATGCTTTATTATGCTTGTTGTCATTTACATTGCGTGGGATTTGTGACCGCCGTATGGCGAAGAGCTAGCTCCCGCTTGGGGATGCCCTATTTTGTGGATTCATGTATATATTTTGTTGTACCCATTTTTGGGGGTCAGTATTTACAAAGGAGACTCTGCCGAAATTTTCGGGAAAAAGTTGTATTGTTTTTAAAAAGGTGTTTTACATGACTTATTTGATAACTCGCTTTCAATTGATTGGGTTTTCTTCACTCTTTTGCTTCATTGGTTTTGTTTTCTGGGCTTTGGCTTACTTATTTTACGGACGCCTTTAGACGTTTCGTGAACTTAAGTGCCAGTCACGTTCCGTACCCTGCGGGTCGTGACAAAGTTGGTATCAGAGCGATAGGTTTTACCTTTGCGAGTGTAGGATGACCCTTGGTAGATGGAGTAAGTGACTTAAGCAGGGTGACGTAGCGTGCGTATGTCCGCGGCATACTTACGATACGGTACTCCGCCTAAGTGACTTTAGGATATACTTGCTTGAAAAATTCCTTCTTCAACTCCGTGTATCCTATGATCCTATTGCACTGTCCTTATTATCCTTTTCCTGTACCAACCACTTGGCCACCGAAGGCTATGAGAGCGCAGAGAGCTGCCGCCAGAGACGAGATTCGAGCTGGCTCTTCCGAGACTAGGACTGAGCAGGGTGGTATGCCTACGCCGCAGAGACAGACTGATCCGCATTCCCCAGGTCGCATGGATAGGCTTGAGTCCGGTATGGAGGAGCTGCGACAGATGATGGGAGGCATGCAGGAGTTACGACAGATGGTGGAATCGTTAGTAGAGGTCAATCGAGCACAGAGATCGGATATTACTCCCCCTGCAGTCGTTTCGAGACCGAGTCGGATTCGCACTGATATGTTAGCACCTAGGAGGGTTCGCAGAGGCCGTGGTGGATTCTTTAGGGGCTAGTTATATCGCCTTCACCCATATGGTCAGCAGCCATGGTTAGGATGTTTTTGGTGTGGTAGCCTGCATCATCGTATCAGAGACTGTCCGGTGAGACGACAGGGAGCAGCGACAGTTCCGCACGTGACCCTACCACCATCACCACCCCCTCCTCAGAGAGCCTTACTTCCTACCCCAGGCGATGCTCCACGCCAGTTAGGTGCACCGAGAGGCCGTGGACGCGGCGGTCCTGTTCAGAGAGGACGAGGAGGCAGAGGCCGAGGTCGAGGTCAGCCCGCTATCGGTGGAGGACAGGCCCGAGTTTTTGCTTTGACACCGCAGGATGCGCAGGCATCCAATGCCGTCGTGACAGGTACCTTGCCAGTTTGTTCTTTCGACGCACGGGTATTATTCGACCCAGGTTCCACACATTCGTACGTCTCTACACACTTTGCACCGATGTTGGGCCGTGAGTCGTCGTCGTTAGACCAGCCGCTTGTTGTTGTTACTCCGGTAGGCGAGTCGTTTGTCGCTCGGTTTGTATTTCGTTTGTGTTCCGTTCGTATCGGGGAGAGGGATTCATCAGTTGATTTGATACTCCTCGATATGTTGGACTTTGATGTGCTTCTGGGCATGGATTGGCTAGCCACTTGTTATGCTTCGGTGGACTGCCGTGAGAATGCAGTCAGATTTAGCTTTCCGGGAGAGCCAGTCCTTGTTATTCAGGGAGACCGCAGTGTCGCCCTTCCCAGCTTAATTTCTTCTCTTCGCGCTGGTCAGCTCTTGCGGAAGGGATGTAACCTATGTGTGGTCACTGGGTCGCTGCAATTAAGAGAGAGAGAAGAAAACACTCAACATGATGCTCTTGCAAGTTTAGATTGGTTAATTTATCTAAACAGGATGGCTCCTACTGTTTCTCGAATCCCTCCTCAAACTAAAAAGGAAGAATTAGTCGGGATCAATCTCACCGTACAATACTTGCTTAACCATTCAGCCAGGCTAGTGTCGGTACTTCGAGGGAGGTTTTCCAACGCTTTCGCGAAGTTCCTTAATTTAAGAACCTCTTTTTCCTGGGGGCGTAGCCCCGCTAACACCTTTCTAGACACCTACTTGGTTTATAGCATTGATCGTTAAGCGATAAATTTCCCGAGGAGTGGCATATACTCACAGTAGGATCGGGATCCAAATATAATCGCGTGACAAAACTGAAGGAATCCTACCAGAATCATCACACTCCAAATGGTATGCAGCGCTATCAAGTTTTAGTTTCTTTTGAAACTCTCGATGTGGATTTTTTGCCCCATGCTCACATGTCAAGTTCTACCCGTCGTTGTCCAGGTTGATTTAAACCCACCCGTATATAACCTTGACTATGGCTAACAAAGTAATACGACTGTCCAAAACCAACGCATCTATCTATGCAACATATGAATATCCACTAGCTACCAAACACTGTGCCTTGACTAAGGCCAACAAACACAGCTTGAATACTGTTGAATATTCATATAAAACGACGGAGGGCTACGAATGGTTTTGGCGAAACCGTGAACGTAGTGAACTTGATATAATCGAAGGAACTTTGATAGATTTTAAAAGGAGTGGCTTAAGCTCCGCGTTTAAAAGTTGTTTTTGAAAAGAAACCGAGTGGTTTTTGAAATTGTTCCAACGACTTTTACTTGGTTTATTTTCTTGCATTAATTTTAATGCGTCCCATCATTTAATCCTACCATTGCAGAAAACAACGAAAATATGACGTATGCTTATGCCATCCGCATTCGCCACGGGGCCCCGTCATTACCCGTTAGGTTACTTAACTAACGACAGAGCGGGGGCTGGACTAGCGCGGATGCAAAATATAAGCAACGCCAAAATAGATATCATATATAAATATATACATTCGTCAGATGCAATGATAGCTATTCCAGATCACAGATGAACACATTGGATATACTAGGAATCCACATTCCGTACGAGCCTGTAACGAAAAGCGGATTACACGGTCACGGTGAATAGCCAATACCCCACCCTAGACCCCTATGGGTGCGGCAAACTACCTGCCAAATACCCGAAGCGAAGCAACCTCCCTCAACACAATGAGTAGGCCACTCGGCACTTCGAGGTACCCGGTAGTTTATGCACCCCACCTTGGGTCTATCCTAGGAGCAAAAACAGTAAAAGAAATTATACAATGACGGCTACAACCCCATCCCGGTTGTGCGGCCATATAAATAATATTACATAAATTACAAATTACATGAATTGAAAGAAAAAGAAAACTCTCATCTCACAACCCCCCAGCTATTCACCCGCGACAATCCAATGAATTCATATACACATACCATCAACATTTCAGATCACAGATATGTATAACCCACACTAATCGACGTATATCGATTAGCAGACGTTCAATACATATATCACATTACAGATATAACCCGTTGGCTTAAGTCTTTAGAAGTTCGATCAAAATACGGATTTTTAACCACCCCAAAAACAAGTTTTGCTTTCTGTAAAATATGGGCAGAAAAAACATATTGTAAAAATCCCAAAACACCCCACTGAACACACTGCAGGAAATATTTCCAACGACCGAGTCAACTCGACCGCGGATCCGCGGCGGGAGCATGCTCCAGCCGCGGTTCCGCGGCGCTTTGACTGAGTTAGTGGACCATTTTTCTTGCTTGTTCTTTAAAAACCCTGAGCCGATTTTTAGTATATGATTTATTATTTTTTTGAACAGAAAACAAAATCGGCAGAAAGTTGATATTTCGGGCATGTTTTGTGATTTTTTTCTCCGATCAAACTTCTAGTTACTTTGCTAACATGTTAGATAGTGTTTAGCCTGGCTCTGATACCACTGTAAGTCCACGTTACCAGTCCCCAGTTCTTTGGGGTTGCGGAAATGGTGAAAAACGATTTTCTTGGTGAAGGTAACATGGACTCAAAGAACGGATCTTTGCTAAACAAACTATCTAACAACCTAGCTAAGAGTTTAGCTACTATGTTAGGGGTTATACCTAATCTTGAACTCCTTCTCTTCAACTCCTTGTAGTGGTCGGATCGGCCTCACCTCGTCGTCTCCTTGTGCCGAAGATGGATCCACCCAAAAGCTTCTACCTTTGGCTCCAACCTCAATCTAGAGGAAACTAGAATACTTGGCTTGCTAGACCTTGTACACTAGGATGAGTAGAGAGGTGTTTTGGGTTTTATCTCTATGGTTCTTGCTTCTTAACACATGAGACAATAGAACCATGAACTAGAGAGAGCAAGAGGAACAGGGAGAGCTTGAAGATGAGAGAGAATGAGAATGATAGAATAAAAGAAGACTTTTTCCCACCATCCTCTCATAACACAAAAATAATCATAACAATAATAGTAATTGAGTATTATGTGATGGTTCATATCATATCAAATGGCAATATCATTTCATGCACTCATTTTGTAAAGTATAACAAGCAAGCAAAAGTCTTTGCCATGAAATGATAGCCACTGTAATGATGATGGTCAACAAGTCCAACCTAGTCAACCGGTCAACAAAGTCAACAAGTCAACAAAGTCAACCTTTCAATCCAACCATGGCACAATAATACTTAATTAATATTATCATTAATCATATTTCTAATTCTCATTAGGGTTTAGCAAAAGTCAACAGTCAACAACCCTAATGAGAATCTTCTGCCTCTGTCTCTGTCAACCATGCATACACACCCGCATCCACGTTCCGAGAAACACGAATACAAACGAGATAAAACCAATCCCAAAACGTATACTAGGATCTGGCTTAAACCAAATCCCGCTAGTAATAACTGCCCGGACACTAAACGTGCACAAGTGCACGGATGTGACCGAACCCTGTCGCAAAACCATGCGACCTCTACTCTTTTGCCTAAAGGCGAATAGCTCTCTGTGTGGGACTCTAAAGACTCGACACTACGCTGGCAGTGGGTTTAACCACAGACCGCAAGCGGCACTAGCTGTGCGTAACGGCCCCCAGGTAGATGCCGATAAGAAGACGGACGAGGTGAAACCCATCCGAACTCCTACTAAGCCTGAATGTGACAGTCTCCGTACAGTCCGGTCTGTTCGTCTGAGAATATCGCATGGCGGGCCTAAGGGGGCGGTAAACGTCAGTCCCCTAATAGCGGTACAAGTCGTGTCGGAGTGTATCCCAGAACACCCTGAGATAACATTGGAAACCTACCAGTATATCTCGCTTGCCCTGGCCAGGGACTTTGTGTAATGGCTCTCCTAGACACAGCGTGATATCAACCCCCAATACCGGGAGAGACGAATCCTATCTAACCGTCACTGCCTCCAAGTGCTTCGGGACTGCACCCAACTACTACCTGTTTGCACGACTCCTTTGAGCCGTGGTAGGGTAGTAATCAAAGTACAGTGGGAACACACTCGAGGCGAAGTGATAGTGTCAAGTCAGCGGACTAAGCTGTACTCATGTCACCTGGGAACTGATGACTGACGATAGGTATAGTACCAACCAATCAGTTCCCAATGAGTCCTGTCCAGTGTACTCATAACCTAACGAGCACCCGTATACTATCTCAAGTACGATGTACTGACGGCTGTGGGACAGACCGTCTCCCCTGCTGGGATGAGAAGCACATACGCTAGTCTACTCCGGAGTATCGATGCCCTGTCTCGATAGTCCTACGACTAGGGACCTGTATAAGGATGTGCTTGTGGATTACCCAGCCACCACGGTGTGACTGCCATCACAACGCTGGTAATCAAGCAAAGATCCTAAGGGCTCCACTAATGTGCATAGGCGACATGTTAAAAGAAACACATGTACACACATTGAAGTAGAAACAAACCAAGTAGCATACTACTATTTTGAGCAAGATTGTCTATACAATGGTGAATATCCCAAGCTTCCATTAAGTAATATACAAACTAGTATGATACAGTAATGGCCTCTAGGGCATATACACTAACAGAAACACTCTGCGTGCACTCTAACCTAAATCAGAATGGTTATCACTTTATCTAATCCGGAAACCTCCCACTGTACTGTCAAATTCTCCTCCAAACCTGAAAGAAGAATCAATCGGGATCACCCGAAGAATAAACCAACTCATCAGTGCGAATTGGGATCCAACTCTCATCGCATGATAACGTGACGGAATCCACCCACGTTATCACATTCCAGAAGGTATGCGCATGCCTGGCAAGTTTCAGTTTCTTTAGAAACTCCCGATATGATTTTTACCCCAAGCTCTTATGACCATGGCGTTAGGTCAAAATGTCATAAGTCACATGCCAAGTTCTACCCATCATTATCTTGTCAATTTGAACCCACCCGCACATGCCCTTGACGTTTGGCCAAAATGGCAGAACGACTGTCCCAAACCAACTCATCTATCTATGCAACAAATGAATACCCAGCAGCTACCAAACACTATGTCTTGGCGTTAGGTCAAAATACATAGCTTTAATACTACTGAATACCCAAAAGAAATGACGGAGGGCTACGGATGGTTTTTAGCGAAAAACCTTTAACGTAATGAACTTGATCTCGTTGAAGGAACCTGATAGCTTTTTATAAAAATATAGTGACAAAAACCTTTGCTTAAGAGGTCACTCCCGGTGAAGGGATCTCGGCTTTTTCCTCGTGGAATGAAGTGCAGGATATTTCACTAAATACCGCGATGTAAAGCAACTTGTAATCGACTATTGTGAAGTTATTACCCTGATGTAAACTTCTGCCCAAGGGGTTACTCCCGGTGAAGGGATCTCGGCCCTTGCCTCATCGAATGAGGTGCAGGATATTCCAACCGAATACCACTGTGCAAAACAAAAGGAAACGTCTTTGTAATAACACCTTTTAAAACTATTCCAACAACATCCAAACAGGTTTGTTTTCCTTTGCATTGATCAGAATCAACGCAGTTCCATCAACTAATCACACCAGAAAAGAACGAAAATAAAATATACGTATATGCCATCCGCATTCGTCTCTGGGTCCCGTCATCACCCGTTAGGTTACTTAACTAACGACAGAGCGGGGACTGAACTAGCACGGGTGCAGAACATATACAACATCTACTAGTATATATACCAATATACAATAATCGCTCCAGGGGTGATAATATGCAACATTACAGAAAAGTAATAAGCATCACAGAACAATACAGATAATCTGGGATCCCCGGGTTTCACAGAGCCGCTGCTGAAACCTGACGTTCCCCTGGTCGTGTGGATAGCCTGTGCAATGAAACCTAGACCCCTACGGTTAGGCAAGTTACCCGCCAAAACCTGAAGCGAGGCAGCCCCCTAAAGCAAAGTGAATGGACCACCCTTCACTTCATGGAATCCGGTAACTTGAGCACTCCTCCTTGGGTCAACCTGTACCCCCTACGAGTGCGGTGAATAGTCTACCAATACTAGAGTGAGGCCCCTCTGCCTCTCAAATCCATGAGATACGGAGCCGTTGCCCTCCAGAACTCGGCTATCCATGCACTCCGTCACGGGCTAAAACCTAGTACAGAAATGAAAAATATGTACAACCGGTACATCGACCTCATCCTGGTCGTGCCCCAAAAGAATATAATACAAACAGGCAGTGACGGCAGTCCACATATTGGACGCTCGCCCTGCAATATCAAATGTACAAATAAATCCAAACTGCACTATCATTGCACACTGCTATCCACCACGACAAATCCGCAACATCACAGCACAACACGGAACATCAACGCGAATGTCACGTTCGCAAACCCGTCTAAAAGGACTATACCAATTAGACGCGGTTTACCGCTCGAATGACATTCACGGTCGGAGATATAATGTAAGTACTGCAAACTAACAAGTTTAAAATTTCGATCGACAAAACTTCCCGAAGTGGGCCCCACGTACATCTGCTGTACAGTAAAAAACACTGGGCCCAAAAGAACCATTCCAAAAACCACAATTTCCCATGTAGAAGCTACTGTAGAAATATGGTGCACAGTGGATACAGTACGGCGGCGGGTCCGCCGCCAAAATGTGGTTTTGGCCGCTGATCTGCCGCGCTACAGTAAAATCAGCCCACCAAATTTTCACAGTTTTCTTAGAAAAGCCTGCTCGATTTTTTGAGATGCTCAAAATGATTTTTAGGCATGTTTTAAAATCGACAGAAACTTTAGACTTTGAAATTGCGATTTTGAAAATTCCGCTCGATCGATATTTTAAACGCGTTAGAACAAGTTAGTAAAGCTTAATGGCGTGGCTCTGATACCATGTAAGTCTACGGTAGCGCCCCGGCCGTCTTTTAGATGCCAAATGCGGAACAAAATCTTTTATAACTGGCGCTATCGTATACTATAACCCGGATCTACCATTAACGCTAAACTAACAAACTACAAAGTGGGTAGAAAGGTTATACTGAACGATCCGAGTCCTTCGTTCTTTAACCATCATCCCACGCTCCGTTGCGGCTTCTCCGATCTCCTGGCTCGTCGTCGAGGTGGCACCATATCTACGGATCTTTAAACGGTCTCCCGCCTCTGAACCGAGGCAACTCGGTCATCAAGTTTGCTAAAAGAGATGACCAAGATTGATGTAGAGAATGAGTAGACCACTTTGTCTCACTTCGTCCAAAGCCATGGACGAACGGATAATGAAGTTGCCTTTTTGGAATCAGGTGATGGAAAAATGAGCTATATGAAATTACATGAAGTAAAGCTATCATAATCTTTTTCCCAAAATCAATCATAATCTTTTTCAACCAAGTGAGTGAGTGAGGAGGGGAGGGGCCGGCCATATATGAGGAGGGGGTGAGGGTAGGAGCAAGGGAGGGTAACCATAAGCAAAGCTTATCAAAACATTAATGGAAAGAATTAGTCACTAAACACCTCATCATTCATTTAATGAAATATGGCGACTCACTAACCTAGTCACCAAAACTAGAACCTTCTCACTCATGACTCACCTCATGACTCACCTCAAGAAAAGATAAATCCGTATTAAATCGAATGTTTAATACGGACGATAGAAAACTGGCAACTTCTAAAAGCGATCCTGAAACGAATTTCAGGATAACCCCGTAACTGTATAAATATACCCGTATTTGTATTACGACTGAATACAAATGCAACTGAGACAAAAATATTATATCTACAAAGTATAATACATGGATCCGGCTTAAACCAAAGCCCACCAGTATTATCTGCCCGAAATATGACACGTGCGTAAACGCACGTGCATTTTCCGAACCCTGGCATAAAACCATACGTCCTCTACAACGTTTCACCCGAACTTGGGAAACTATCTGTGGGGGACTCTAATGACTCGTCAGTACCCTGGCAGTGGGTTTAACCACAAGCCGTCAGCGGCACTAGCTGTGCGTAACGGCTGCCCATGTACTGACCTCAAGGGAGGCCGATGAGCGAACTCATTCGGAAACCCTACTGAGCCTAACAGTGACAATGTGTATACAATCCGGTCTGTTTGTTTATGAGTATCGCATATCGGGCCTAGGAAGCTGGTAACGTCAGACCCCCAATAGCGGTATAAGTCGTGTCGGAGACATGCCCTGAACACTCTAAGAAACTACCGGAGTACCTACCAGTAATTCTCAACTGCCTTGGCCATGGTCTTGGTGTAATGGCTTTCCTAGACACAGCGCGATCTCCACCCCCAATAACGGGAGAAACGAATCCCCTGCCGATCCGCTCACTTGCCTCCATGTGGCTCGGGACTGTACCCAAAAAATACTTGTTTGCACGACTCCTTTGAGCCGTGGTAGGGTAGAAATCAAAGCACAGTGGGAACTCACACGAGACAAATGACAACCTCAGGTCGATGAACTAACCTGTACACATGTCACCAGGGAACTGCTATCTGACGATAGGTATAATACCAACTAGCAGATTCCCGGCGAGTCCTGTCCGGTGTACTCATAAACCAATGAGCACCTGTATACATCTTTGGGGATCCAACTGACACCAGTGGCTTGTGAGACCGGCCACCGCCCCTCGTCGGGGTCTTGACTGTATACACTAGTCTACTCCGGAGTATCGATGCCCTGTCTCGAAACTCCCACGACTAGGGACCACTATTAAGGATGTGCTTATGGACTACCCAACTCTCACGTATATGATCACCATCATACTGTTGGTAGTCAAGTAAGATCCTAAGGGCTCTATCAACGTGTAATCGTGATCAGTCACCTGAATCTATACACGACTGATAAAGGCAAACCAGATAGCATACTATCATCTCGAGTAAGACTTTCTTACTGGTATAGGTCCTCCTCAATCATTGCAATCACGTACCTGCGATCCAATTAGTGACTTTGAGGGCACTATATCCAACACTTGTTTACCCAGACTTGCCATTACTGCTGTTCTAGACTGTGAGACCCAGCAGGAGGATAAGTATAGCGTCGTTTTAGACTAGCTTTAGAAGTGCACGTGTATATGACTCTGCCAAAGGGTTGTTGTAGTCAGTGGGAGCAGCGGAAGCATAGTGGACAAGTAGCTTATGTCTATTTATAGACTAAAGCAGATATAGCGGAGATAGATCATCTATTTTTGATGTGACAGTCATAGGTTTTGACTTCATCAGAATAGGAGATGGATCTGTTAAGATGGTAGTAGGGTGTGATGTCGTGGTATTTGGATGACATACACATAGTAGGAAGTGAAATTCCTACACTACGATCGGTTATACTGTGGTTGTCACACAGTGGTTTCTCCACATAGGATTTGGATATTGTATCTGGCATTCTGGTTACTAGATCTAGAGTTTTAGATCTAGATTTGGGTAGTTTCCCAATCTGGGTACTTTGACAACATTCTAAAGATATTTAGAATGGACGATTCCTGGTATGGTGGTGTACCTGCAGGTGATGGAGTCACCCTCTCTAAAGGTGTCTTACAAACTAAAGGGGAGAGGGATGTGCATGATTGCCATATCATTTGCTTAGACAATTGAGTTGATCATGAGATGTCAAGTACCACAACAGATGTTGTTTTTGCACTAGATACAATAAGTTGATATTAATCCAATCTTGGAGAAACGTTTGGAAACAGTTTTAGAACATAAGTGGATGTTCAAGGGATATGATAACGACAGCCTCCTTCAGGAGACAGTTATCATTCCAGGCTTCCAAGGTGACCTGGATGACAGAGTGACTGTCAGAGTTATAATTTTCCCTCTGACGAGGGGCGGTAATTTACACAGGTGGTCCAAGCGGATACTGAGGGAGGCATGGCGCAACATACTGATTAAATTCAGTTGACGATACAGTATAAGAAGTTTGCTGGATTTGGAGTTCTTTTGTGAACTAGGTCCCATCAGATATCCAGACATATTCTAAGACAGGTATTGCTCATTTCGGGAGATGGATTTCTCCACGAACTTGAGATAAAGAGAGACATAGAAAGAAACATCAGAGCGGATCCACTCACTGAGTCTATTTCTCGAACACAAGAGTTTCACAAACAGGCTTTGTGAGACTAATCAGTAGAGAAGTTGGGTGTTTGGTATCACACAGGCTATGAGTATGCGACATCGCAATAATTAGCCTTAAGTGCAAGTGGGAGATTATTGGCTGTAGTGGCCTCAAAGTCAATTATTGGATCGTAGGCACGTGATTGCAATGATTGAGGGAGGACCTATACCGGTAGGACAGTCTTACTCGAGAAGATAGTATGCTATTTGGTTTGTCTTTATCATCGTGTACATGCTTTAGGTGAAATTACAGATCACTATTACACGTTGATAGAGCCCTTATGATTCTTGCTTGACTACCAGCAGTATGATGGCGATCATATACGTGAGAGTTGGGTTGTCTATAAGCACATCCTTAAAGTGTCCCTAGTCATGGGAGTTTCGAGACTGGGCATCGATACTCCGAGAGTAGACTAGTGTATACGGATCGAGACCCTGACGAGGGGCGGTGGCCGGTCTCACACGCCATTGGTGTCAGTTGGTTCACCTAAGATAGTATACAGGTGCTCATTGGGTTATGAGTACACCGGACGGACCCGTCGGGAACATGCTAGTTGGTATTATACCTATCGTCAGATAGCAGTTCCCTAGTGACATATGTACAGGTTAGTCTATCGACCTGATATCGTCATTTGTCTAGTGTGAGTTCCCACTGTGCTTTGATTACTACCCTACCACGGCTCAAAGGAGTCGTGCAAACAGGTTTTAGTTGGGTACAGTCCCGAGCCACATGGAGGCAGTGAGCGGATCGGCAGGGGATTCATCTCTCCCGGTATTGGGGGTGAGATCGCGCTGTGTCTGGACAGCCATTACAAAAAGTCCCTGGCCAGGGCAGGCGAGATTTACAGGTAGGTATTCCACTAGTTTCTCAGGGTGTTCTGGGCTACACTCCGACACGAGTTATACCGCTATTGGGGGTCTGACGTTTACCATCCCCGTAGGCCCGATATGCGATACTCATAGACGAACGGACCGGACTGTATGGATATTGTCACTGACAGGCTCAATAGGATTTCAGGATGGGTTCGCTCATCGGCCTCCCTTTTGCTCAATACATGGGCAGCCATTACGTACAACTAGTGCCACTGACGTGTTTGTGGTTAAACCCACTGCCAGCATATTGACGAGTCTTTAGAGTCCCCCACAGAAAGTTTCCCAAGTTCAAGCGAAACGTTGTAGAGGCCGTATGGTTTTATGGCAGGGTTCGACCATATACGTGCACTTTTGCACAGATCATGATCGGACGGATCATACTAGTGGGCTTTGGTTTAAGCCGGATCCTAGTATTAGATTGTTGGATTACTTTCGTCTCGTTGTATTCGTATTCAGTCGGAATACGGATACAGGTAAGTATATACAGATGAGGGTTTTTCTTATGATCCGTTATAAGATTACTTTTGAAGTTGCCAATTTTTTTCACTTGATTAAACATTTGGTTTAATGTTTAATTAATGGAAATTTGTGAGCTTTGATTTTTGGCCAAATTCCTTCACTGAAAATTTCGTGAGCATAGGCAGGGATGGGCTTTGATGAGGTGTCCATTTGAGCATTAAATGTTTTTGTTGTGTGAAGGATATTTTGGGTGAGGAGGCTGCTTCTTTGATTGGTGTTGATTAAATTAAAGACCACCACTTCACAAGAACAATTCCATAGAGAACATTTTCCTTTATTGACCGAGCCCATTTCCAGTGAACTCAAATTTTCCTCCAAGCTAAATATCTTTTGCTCACATTTTCTCATCCCTTGGCAACTTCATTTACCTCCACCTAAATCATTGGGTGCCTTGAG
Source organism: Agapanthus africanus (assembly GCA_030015575.1). Classification (NCBI taxonomy): domain Eukaryota; kingdom Viridiplantae; phylum Streptophyta; class Magnoliopsida; order Asparagales; family Amaryllidaceae; genus Agapanthus; species Agapanthus africanus. The sequence continues at coordinate 325,211,661 of JASDDO010000012.1, read as the reverse complement.
ACAAAGTAATCACACACTATCTCTACTTCATCTTGGGTATCTAGGCTGGCAAACTGGATGCCCGAGTTGCTTCGGTTTTGAGACGGGAGCCCATATAAAGAATCCTCAATGTGGAGCCACTTCGACGAGCGAAATCGGAGAGCGAACTTCATTGGAGCAGCCGCGAAGAGCTTGGCGCAGAGATTGAAGACCGAAGGACACGGATCGATCGGTATAACCTCTCCATACTCTTTTACAGTTTACTAGTTTACGGTTAATGGCATGATCCGGGTTTTCGGGTAACGTTAGCGCCAGTTTATAAAATTTTTTGTTCCGCATTTGGCCTCGGAAAGACGGCCGGGGCGCTGCCGTAGCCTTACACGAGACGTATAAGATGATTAACGCTATGAGGCTGGATCGCCGACTACTAGGTATATCGACTCGGAATATATGTAGATTTTCTTATCCTTCTGACTAGTTCATTAGTTTAGTCTTTTAGTTGTTTAGGTAGATGCTAGACTTGGCTTGAGTCATACCTATTTTCAAAACTAACGAATCATGAGTATTTTCAAAACACAACCTGAGGGATGCTACGGATTTTTCAAAGGACATATATTTTCTCAAAAACACCGTAACCCCTACTTTTCTAAAAACCACGATTCGTGCTATTTCGAAGCACTAAAACCGTATGACTCGAACACTGATATGCATATCTTATAATGTTACGTTTACTAATCACTTTTATGTTATATTTATGTTGTTCTCATTGCGTTGCATATTTATTACATGTGTTTCTTTAGCTATTACGAATCCCGTTTGCTAGGACACCTGCACCATTACCGATGATGCGCATGTTACATGTACACTTGCTTGCCGGTGTAGGGTTCTTTGGCACAACCTTAATGATTCACAAGGAATCAAACATGCTATATTTAAAAATTTTAGTGTGCCAAACAACCTAACCTTGGATCTAGCTAGAGTTTTAGGAGTGATACTAAGATGTAAACTGCTTTACATAGAAGTGAACGCGAAATACAACCTTTGTAGAGTGGTCCTTCACTTCAATAGCTCCTTGTAGTAGTCCCTTCACTGCGATCATGGTACTCCTGGACTCTTGCATGGCTTCTCAAGGCGAAAAGAACGAACTTGCTTGAAGTCTTCGAGGCCGAAGATGATCTACGTCGAGGAGACACTAACTCAAGCTACTACTTCACTAATGAGAGATTAGTGAAGCTAACACCCTATACTAAAGTGCTAATCTAGTAGAGGATGATGAAGTAGGAAGTGGGCTCACTTTAGTTTTATTTTTCTCACAATATTTTCTCACTTTTGAAAAACCTAGCAAGCTTTTTTCAAAGGAAGAAGAAGATGAACTCAAGAGATGAGAATGAACTAATGAGGTGAGAGAATCAACCATGGGTAAGTTTGTATCATATACTAACTCATGTAGAGACATAACCATGGCTAAATTATAATGGTTAGATTAATAAATATCTTAAGTAAAACAAAACTAGTGGACTAAGTCAATGCATCCACAAGCTTCTCAAAGCTTCATGCATGTGGTTAATTATCCACTAATTTGGAATTACTTTAAATATTAAAACCCTACATTATAATTAGTATGGTGTAAGTCTCATACACCCATGTAGTGTGTATCAACAACCATGATACAAAATAAAACACAATTAATATATATCACATATATATTAAGTGTGCACATGTGAGAAAAATAAATGCTTAAGTGAGCTAATATTAGTTAATGTGAATTAGTATATCAAATATACAATTATACACTAAATTATCAAATCAACATTTGATTTAATAATCCGGCTATATCACATATAACCGACTAATATTAAATGTACCAACTTATCGAATCAACACTTGATTCGATAACCCGGCTATATCATATATAATTGCGAGAATAGAATACGGTATCACATACTCGCATTATTCTCGGTCCCACACATATCACATATGAGCTCCTACTTCATTTTTCCTGAGCCGGTAAAACCTCTATGTAGGACTCTAATGACTCGTCAATACGCCGAAAGTAGGTGATGATCACATCAAGCATCGACAAGTCATCAGCGGTACTAGCTGGATGTAACGACTACCCGGGTATTGTGAGATCAGAAGATCAACAAGCAAGCCCGCTCTAGCACCTGTAAAACCTGTCAGTAACACTACCGTACAATCTGGTCTCCTCGTCTTATATGTTGCATATCCAGTCTAGGGGTGGTAAACGTCAGACCCAAATAACCCATAAGTCATGTCGATACGAGGCTCATAACGGGTCGAGAAACTACTGGTAACACTTACCAGTAAATCTCTAAATCATGCCTGGCCAAGGACTTCCCTGTTATGGCCAATCGAGCGCAGCGCAACATCAACTCCCAATACCGGGAGAGACGAAACCCCTCCTATCGCTCATTGCCTCCATATGTCTCGGGATTGTACCCAAAAACCACCGTTTTGCACGTCCTCTTGAATGTGGTAAGGTGGAAATCAAAACACAGTGGGAATCACACAAGACTCTATAACAATCCCGGGTCTACAGACTAACCTGTACCAGTGTCACCAGAGAATTTCTATCTGATGTGAGGTATAATACCATCTAGGAGTTCTCGACGAGTCCGTCCAGTGTACCCAGTCTCCACTGAGCACCCGTATAACATCTCTGATGTCAAACACCAATGGATATGGGATCATCCATCGCCCATCTCATGGGTCGAGAAGCGTATACGCTAGTCTACTCTGGTATATCGATGCCCTGTCTCGATATACCCACGACTAGGAACATTAAAGGATGAACTTATGGACTACCATGCCCCCACTAGTATGATCTGCATCACAATCCTGGTAGTCAAGTACACATCCTAAGGGCTTTACCAACATGTAACCACAAGACAGTATCAAGAGACAAGTATACATGTTAAGATAAAGAGCAACCAGATAGCATACTATCATGTCAAGCAAGAAAGTCCTCTCTATATATATCCAAGCATCCACTATAATATACATCACATGTACAATAATTGTCTCTAGGGCATACATACAACAAACAATCTCCCACTTGCACTAGGGCCAGCTGCTGTAGTATCGCATACCCAACATCCTGAAGTGTCTCTCGAACTGTATCTGGGGAATGGACTTCTTGAGTGGATCCGCTGTGTTGTTCTTCGTGTCAACTCTCCTGACCTCGATCTCCCGGCGATCAATTATCTCTCGGATCAGGTGAAATCGCCTCAGAATATGCCTAGATCGCTGATGGGACCTAGGTTCCTTGGCCAAAGCCACCGCTCCATTGTTATCACAATACAAAGGTATTGGATACTCAATGGATGGAACTACTCCAAGTTCGGTTATGAACTTTTTCATCCAGACAGCCTCTTTGGCAGCATCGTTGGCAGCGATGTATTCAGCCTCCATCGTCGAGTCTGCCATGGTTTCCTACTTGGAACTCTTCCAGCATACCATCCCTCCATTGAGGGTAAAGACAAATCCCGAGTATGACTTAGAGTCGTCCTTATCACTCTGGAAGCTCGAATCGGTAAAGGACTCCACTTGGAGTTCTCCGTTACCATACACTAAGAGCATCTCTTTAGCCCTTCTCAAGTACTTGAGAATGCTCTTCACAGCTGTCCAGTGATTCTCTCCAGGATCTGCTTGGTACCTACTCATTACACTTAGTGAGTGTTCTACATCGGGTCTGTTCCACAGTATCGCATACATGATAGAGCCTACTTCCGAGGCATAGGGTATCCCTTGCGTGCGAGCTCTCTCCAAATCAGTCTTGGGAGACATCTCTTTGGAGAGAGTGAGTCCTGAGATCGTGGGTAAAACCTCTTTAGTATGGTGTCAATGTACCTGGATTGAGACAATCCCAGTATCCATTTAGATCTATCTCTATAGATCTTAATCTCCAAGATGTAGGAGGCATCACCTAGATCTTTCATTGAGAATCTTTGTGATAAGAAGAGCTTGACCGATTGCAGCATAGAAATATCATTTCCTATCAAGAGTATGTCATCCATGTACAATACGAGGAAGAAAACCTTACTCTGTGCCACCTTCTTGTATATACAAGGTTCATCTACGTTTTTGACGAAATCAAACTCTTTGATAACGACATCAAAACAGATGTTCCAACTCCGCGATGCTTGCTTTAACCCATAGATTGATTTAAGCAGCTTGTAGACCTTTCCGCTGCTCCCACTGTCTATGAAGCCCTCTGGCTGAGTCATGTACATGCATTCTTCCAAATTACTATTTAGAAAGGCGGTCTTAACATCCATTTGCCAGATTTTGTAGTCATGGTATGCAGCGATGGCAAGTAGGATCCGGATGGACTTAAGCATAGCCACTGGAGAAAAGGTTTCGTCATAATCCACACCTGGTCGTTGACGAAAACCCTTTGCAACAAGTCTAGCTTTGAAAGTCTCAACTTTTCCATCTACACCAAGTTTCATCTTAAAGATCCATTTTCTCCCAATGGGTTTTACCCCTTCAGGAGCAACTTCCAAAGTCCATACTTTGTTGGTGTACATGGATTCCATCTCAGATCGCATTGCATCCAGCCATTTCACAGTGTCTCCACTTGTGATGGCCTGCTTGAAGCTAGTTGGGTCATCATCTTCCATGATGCAATCCTCGCTTCCACCATCAATGAGAAAACTGTAGTATCTCTCAGGTGGATGAGGAACCCTACTAGATTGGCGGAGAGGCCGAGGTTCGTTGGGAACTACCGAATCCTCTGGTTCCACCAAATCTTCTGTTGTGGTTTGTATAGCTGGAACCTCTTCCAGTTCTACCTCCTTTCCATTAATTTCCTTTGCAAGAAATTCCTTTTCTAAAAAGGTGGCATGTCGAGAAACAAACACCTTTTGTTCTTCGGGGTGGCAGAAGATATACCCTCGCGAATGTTTAGGATATCCAACAAACTTACACAGAAATGACCTTGCCTCGAGCTTGTCCGTATTTTGTGTTTTCACATATGCCGGACAACCCCATATCATAATATAATTAAGATATGGTCTCATTCCTTTCCATATCTCATATGGAGTGGTTGGCACAGATTTGGTGGGAACCATATTCAATAGGTCTGGAGCTGTTTCCAGTGCATATCCCCAAAAGGAAATAGGTAACTCAGCAGTGCTCATCATAGAGCGCACCATATCTAATAGGGTGTGATTCCTCCGCTCCGATATACCGTTGTGCTGTGGTGTATACGGAGGAGTAAGCTGAGAGAGAATCCCATTCTCTTTTAGAAAGTCCCGGAACTCATTGCTCAAGTATTCTCCTTCTCGATCAGATCGAAGGATTTTAATACTTTTACCCGTTTGGTTCTTGACTTCGGATTTATATTCCTTGAATTTCTCAAAAGTTTCAGACTTGTGTTTCATCAGGAACACATGTCCGTATCTTGAGAGATCGTCAGTGAATGTAATGAAGTACGAGGAACCATTCCTGGCATGTGTAGACATAGGACTAGATACATCACTATGTATTAGTCCCAAGAGCTCACTAGCTCTTTCTCCGTATCCTGTAAATGGAGTTTTGGTCATCTTGCCTTTGAGACATGACTGGCAAGTGTCATAAGATGAAAATTCGAACGGATTCAAATATCCATCCTTATGCAACTTAGCTAGCCATGTCGTATTGATATGACCTAGTCTACAATGCCACAAGAAGGATTCGTTCATTTCTGAACTCTTCCTCTTGTGTACGTTTTGTACGTTGAGAACTGTGGTTTGATCTAGAATGTCTATGCCATTATTTAACGAGCCTGATCCAATCAAATTTTGATTCAGGAAGATGTTCATAACATTATCCTGTACTACAAAATTATATCCTTCTTTACTTAATAAAGAAATTGATATAAGATTGCATATCAGGGTCGGAATGTAATAGCATTCGTTCAGAATCAATGTGTTGTCACTTGGTAACACATGGTGATATTCGCCAACTGCTTTGGCCGCAACATTTGCCCCATTCCCTACTCTTACGGAATGATCACCTAATCCCAGTTCTCTACCTTTCCGTAGCCCATTTAACATATTACATATGTGGGATCCTGATCCGGTATCTAATTACCAGGACGTAAAGTGAACTGAGAAACAGTTCTCAATAACTAACACACCCGAAGAAGACGCATCAACATGTTTCTTCTTCGTTTGGGCGGCGTGGGAATCCGGATATTCCCCTATTCCCTGTTCAGTCTTATAACAATTATAAGAAAGAACGGAACCAACGTTCCCCTGCACAGTATAACATGCGGGTTCGGTCAATACATCCATATTATTAACTTGATTAAGACGTGATATGGTCGCTACCTTGAGAGAGAGAGAGAAGAAAACACTTTAGCGTATGCTCTTGCAAGATCAGATTGGTTATTATTTTATCTAATCATGATGGCTCCCACTGTTTTTATCAAATCTTCCTTCAAACCCTAAAAGGAAAGACTAGCCGGGATTAATTACACCCTACAATTTCGCCAATCTTTCAGCCAGGCCAGTGCCGGTACTTTGAGGGAGGTTCCCCATGCTTTCGCACGGACCTAATTAAAATAAACCTTGTTTTCCCAAAGGCATAACCCCGTTGACACCTTTCTAGACATCTACTTGATCGGCTAATTGTCTTGTGTAAAACTCTCCAAGGAGTAACTCTTACTCGCAGTGGGTATCGGGATCCAACTATTTCATAGAAGGTATGCAATCTCATTGCAAATTTCAACACTTGAAATTCCCGATAATATTTGCCCCTAGCGTCCTATGACCTTGACGCAGGCCTGTAAGTCCACGTTACCCACCCCGGTGCTTACGGGGAGGCGGAATAGGTAAAAATCAAAATTTTTAACACATAGTAACATGGACTAAAACATGAGGATCTTTGCCAAACCATTGCTAACAAACTACATGAGGTTCTATCTACTATGCTCAAGAGATTATACCTCACGAACCAAGTCCTTCGGGTCTTCTCTCCACCGTCCTCCTTGTCCATGCAAGCTCCGAGGATCGATCCGGATCTTGGTCACCTCCGCGGCCTCCTTGAGTCGAAGACGATCCACCCTAGAGTTTGTAATCCGAGCTCCACCTCAAGCCGAGGTAACTAGGGCAACAAGTATGCTACTCTTGATGCCCTAGGTGATGTAGAATATGATGGTGGATTTATTTGTCTATTTAAATCCTAATTATCTCAACACATGAGAACTAAAGGATTTCTTAGTGAGGAGGAAGAAGAAGAACAAGACTTGAGAGCTAAGGTGAAGAGAGAGAATGCCAAAAAGATAATAAACCATGGAAAAAATAAAAACCAATCTTTTATGATAATTATGATGGCTAAGATTGATTTGACCACTATCATGTCTTGATAAAGCAAAAGAAGAGTCTAGAGCTCAAGAGAAAGATCCAAGTCAATAATGGTCAACTAGGTCAAAATGTCAAGCATGGTCAAATGGTCAAAGCTATTAGCCATAACACAATTATCATTAAAAAGATTAGTAAATATTTTCCTCACCTCATAATGGTTCTGACCGAATCAACGGTCAAAACCCCAATGAGGCACCTCCTTCTTCTTCGCTCCTCACAACCGTGCATACACACCCGCATCCGTATTCCGTAGAATGTGAATGCCCAGAAGACAAAACTAATCCATCCATACAATACTAGGATCCGGATTAAACCAAAGCCCACTAGCATTGTCTGCCCGAACAGCATACGCACACAAGTGCACGTAAGTGATCGTAGCCCTGCCGTAAAACCATACGGCTTCTACACCTTTCGCCCAGTGCAGGGAAACTCTCTGTGTGGGACTCTAAAGACTCGACACTGCGCTGGCAGCGGGTTTAACCACAGACCGCAAGCGGCACTAGCTGTACGTAACGGTCCCCAAGTAGATGTCGATAAGAAGGCCGATGAGGTAAACCCATCCGAACTCCTACTGAGCCTGAATGTTACAATCTCCGTACAATCCGGTCTGTTCGTCTATGAGTATCGCATGTCGGGCCTAGGGGGCGGTAAACGTCAGACCCCTAATAGCGGTACAAGTCATGCCTGAGTGTAGCCCAGAACACCCTGAGAAACTACTGGAAACACTACCAGTAATTCTCGCTTGCCTTGGCCAGGTACTTTGTGTAATGGCTCTCCTAGACACAGCGCGATATCAACCCCCAATACCGGGAGAGACGAATCCTATCTAACCGCTACTGCCTCCAAGTGCTTCGGGACTGCACCCAACTACTACCTGTTTGCACGACTCCTTTGAGCCGTGGTAGGGTAGTAATCAAAGTACAGTGGGAACACACTCGAGGCGAAGTAGCAGTGTCAAGTCGACGGACTAAGCTATACTCCTGTCACATGGGAACTGTTATCTGACGATATGTATAGTACCAACGAACAGTTCCCGACGAGTCCTGTCCAGTGTACTCGTAACCTAACGAGCACCTGCATACTAACTCCAGTACGACGTACTGATGGCTGTGGGACAGACCATCTCTCCTGCTGGGATGAGAAACGCATACGCTAGTCTACTCCGGAGTATCGATGCCCCGTCTCGATAATCCTACGACTAGGGACCTGCATAAGGATGTGCTTGTAGATTACCCAGCCCCCACATGTGTGACTGCCATCACAACGCTGGTAATCAAGCAAAGATTCTAAGTGTAAGTCCATGTCACGGACCCCACGAACTTGCGGGGAGGTGGAATATATGAAAAACGATTATCAAAGCTTCGTAACACGGACTTGAGCGCATGAATCATGTCTAAACCGTTACTAGCAAACTACGAAAGGTTTAACTACTCTGTTTTGAAGTTATACCTCACGTTACTCGTCCTTCGGGTCTTCATCACTGTCCTTCACTCCTTGTAGGCTCTTTGGAACGTCGGCACCTCAACGGCCTCCTCGAGTCAAAGACGATCCACCCGAGAGCTCCTACTCCAAGCTTAACCTCTAACTTGAGGTAACTAGGTTACTCAAAGTGCTAATCTAAGCAACCTAGGTGATATAGAGTTGGATTATGGATGTATTAGTCTAGCTAACCCTTGATCTCAACACATGAGAGGTTAGGGTTAGGGTTTGAAGAGGGAGAGCTAGAGGAGAGAGAAGGTGAGAATGAGAATTCCTTTGGATGACTAATTCATATGTGTATATATTAAACATATCATATATATTAAATGAATAACAAATAATGATATATCATCATGTTTCATTAATACACTTAGTGATTCATCACATGAGTCATATAAATCATAAATGATTCATTAACTCCATGTATGAATCACACCATGACTCACTTATCCAATTAATGCAAATGCCACCTTAACCCCCAAGTAACCATGCTTCAAGAAGCTTCCCGACAAATTACGAGAACGCCCCTCCTATCCGTAAAAATACGGAAAAACTTTAGACTGTATAAATCCAATAACCCGATAATAGAATCTGGCTTAAACCAAAGCCGACTAGTAAAAACTGTCCGAATATCGTACGTGTGTAAAAACACGTATGCGTCCGAACCCTGTCGTAAAAACCATACGACCTCTATATCGTTTCGCCTGAAGCAGGGAAACTCTCTGTGTGGGACTCTAAAGACTCGACACTACGCTGGCAGTGGGTTTAACCAAAGACCGCAAGCGGCACTAGCTGTACGTAACGGTCCCCAGGTAGATGTCGATAAGAAGGCCGGTGAGTAAACCCATCCGAACTCCTACTAAGCCTGCTGTGACAATCTCCGTACAGTCTGGTCTGTTCGTCTAAGACTATCGCATATCGGGCAAGGGGGCGGCAAGCGTCAGTCCCCTAAAAGCGGTATAAGTCGTGTCGGAGCGTAGCCCATTACACCTTGAGAAACTACTGGAAAATCTACCAGTAAATCTCGCTTACCCTGGCCAGGGACTTTGCGTAATGGCTCTCTGACACAGCGCGATATCAACTCCCAATACCGGGAGAGACGAATCTTGTCTAACCGCCACTGCCTCGAAGTGCTCGGGACTGCACCCAACTGCTACCTGTTTGCACGACTCCTTTGAGCCGTGGTAGGGCAGCAATCTAAGAACAGTGGGACACACTCGAGGCGAAGTAGCAGTGTCAAGTCTGCGGACTATGCTGTACTCATGTCATCTGGGAACTGTTAACTGACGACGGGTATAATCCCAACCAACAGTTCCCCGCGAGTCCTGTCCTGGTATACCCGTAACCTAACGAGCACATGTATACTATCTCCACTACGACGTACTAATGGCTGTGGGACAGACCATCTCCCCAACTGGGATGAGAAGCGTACACACTAGTCTACTCCGGAGTATCGATGCCCTGTCTCGATAATCCTACGACTAGGGACCTGTATAGGATGTTGCTTATAGACTACCCAGCCCCCACTAGTGTGACTGCCATCACAACGCTGGTAATCAAGCAAAGATCCTAAGGGCTCTACTAATATGTATAAGCAATACGTTACAAGAAACATATGCACATATTAAAGTAGACACAAACCAAGTAGCATATACCATTTTTAGCAAGACTATCAATACAACTGTGAATATCCCAAGCTTCCATTAAGTAATATACAAACTAGTATGATACAGTAATGGCCTTCTAGGGTATAAACACTAACAATCTCCCACTTGCACTAGGGCCATGTACTGGCATATCGCAGACCTATCATCTTGAATAGCCTCTCGAACTGCGTCTGAGGAATGGCCTTTATGAATGGATCAGCAGTGTTATTCTCTTTATCTACTCTCTTTACCTCGATCTCCCGGCGATCGACGATCTCCCTGATCAGGTGATACCGCCTTAAGATGTGTCTGGATTTCTGATGGGACCTGGGTTCCTTCGCTAAAGCTATAGCGCCGTTGTTGTCGCAATACAGAGGTATTGGACCAACACTGGTAGGAACCACCTGAAGTTCTGTGAGGAACTTCTTCATCCAGACAGCTTCTTTTGCGGCATCGCAAGCAGCTATGTACTTCGCTTCCATCGTTGAGTCAGCAACGGTCTCCTGCTTGGAACTCTTCCAACAGACCTCCCCTCCATTGAGGGTAAAGACATAACCCGACATGGACTTGGAGTCATCCTTTTCACTCTGGAAGCTGGAGTCAGCAAAGGCCTCGATCTGGAGGTATTTTCCGCCATACACCAAGAACATCTCCTTAGTCCTCCTCAGGTACTTGAGAATGTTCTTTACTGCTATCCAGTGCTTCTCCCCTGGGTTTGCCTGATACCGGCTTACAACGGTCAATGCGTATGCTACATCTGGTCTGGTACATAACATCGCATACATTATAGAGCCTACCGCAGAAGCGTAGGGTATAATCGACATGCGATCCCTTTCCAAATCAGTCTTGGGAGACATCTCTTTGGAGAGGGTGATTCCATGACAAGCCGGTAGGTTACCGCGCTTAGAATCATCCATACTGAATCTTTTCAATATAGTGTCTATGTACCTGGACTGCGAAAGTCCCAACATCCTCTTTAATTTATCACGATAAATCTGGATCTCCAGAATGTAGGTGGCATCACCCAGGTCTTTCATGGAGAACTTCTGTGACAAGAATCTTTTGACTGACTGTAGCATAAGAATATCATTTCCTATTAGGAGAATATCATCCACGTACAAGACGAGGAATACAATAACTCTCCCTACAATCTTACTGTATATGCATGGTTCATCTAGATTTTTGATAAAGTCGAATTCTTTGACAGTATCATCAAAACAGATGTTCCAACTCCGCGATGCCTGTTTTAGTCCATAAATGGACTTAAGCAGCTTGCATACTTTACCGCTGCTCCCACTCTGAATGAATCCCTCTGGCTGATCCATATAGACGCACTCTTCCAAATTACCATTTAGAAAGGCCGTCTTTACGTCCATCTGCCAGATCTCATAATCGTGGAAGGCAGCAATAGCAAGAAGGACCCGAATGGATTTGAGCATAGCCACTGGAGAAAAGGTTCCGTCATAGTCCAAACCAGGTCTTTGACGGAAACCCTTTGCAACAAGTCTAGCCTTATAGGTTTCAACCTGTCCATTTACACCAATCTTCTTTCTGAAGATCCACTTGCATCCTACGGGTTTTACCCCATCTGGAGCAATGTCCAAAGTCTATACTTTGTTAGTGTACAAGGACTCCATTTCGGTCCGCATTGCATCCAACCATTTTACCGAGTCGCTGCTCTGAATGGCTTGCTGGAAGCTAGTAGGGTCGTCATTATTAATGACGCAATCTTCTCGATCCCCGTCTATGAGAAAGCCGTAAAATCTCTCGGGCGGATGAGACTGCTTACTACTTCTGCGGATAGGCGCTGGTATGTCCCTTTCTTCTGAAACTTCTTGTTCTACCAAACTTTCAGTAACAGCTTGTGTTTCTGGAATTTCTTCCAGTTCTACTGCGCTCCCACTCTTCTGATTTTCTAAAAATTCAGTTTCTAAGAAGCGGGCTTGATGAGAAACAAAACCTTTTATTCCTCTGCGTAATAGAAGCAATATCCCATGGATTTCTTTGGATATCCCACAAACTTACACTCTACTGAGCGTGCCTCGAGCTTGTCCGGATGCTGCTTTTTTACAAAAGCTGGACATCCCCATGTCTTCAGGTACTGAAGATAGGGTTTCTTCCCACTCCACATCTGATATGGTGTGGTAGGCACAGTCTTGGTTGTAACCTTGTTCAAAAGATATGCAGCTGATTCTAGTGCATAACCCCAAAATGATCGCGGTAACTCAGCCTTACTCATCATGGAACGAACCATATCCAATAGGGTTCGATTCCTCCTTTCTGATACACCGTTGTGTTGTGGTGTGTATGGAGGAGTAAGCTGAGAGAGAATTCCATTCTCTTTTAAGTAACCCAGGAACTCGGCACTTAAGTATTCACCACCTCGATCAGATCTCAGTGTCTTAATACTTTTTCCTGTTTGGTTTTCCACTTCATTCTTGTATTCCTGGAATTTCTCAAAGGCCTCGGATTTATGGTTCATCAAGAAGATATGTCCATACCTAGAGAAATCATCCGTAAAAGTAATGAAGTAGGAATAACCACCTCGCGCATATGTAGACATTGGACCGCACACGTCACTGTGTACGAGTCCTAAGAGTTCGCTCGCTCTTACTCCGTGTCCAGTAAACGGAGTCTTTGTCATCTTTCCCATGAGACAAGATTCACAAGTGGCATAAGATTGATATTCGAACGGATTCAAATATCCTTCTCTATGTAACTTCGTTAATCGTGTTTCATTGATGTGACCTAGTCTACAATGCCATAAGAAAGCCTGATTCATTTCTGGAGACTTTCTTTTAAGTGTGTTCTGGACATTAAAAACCTGAGCTTGACTCAATACATATATACCGTCATCTAATGTACCGGACCCAATCAAAACTAGATTTAGGTGGATGTGAACTACATCGCTTACGAATGTAAAATCATATCCCTCTTTTGAAAGTAAGGACACTGATATGATATTACAAGTCAAACTAGGTACATACAAACAGTTACGTAGAATCAATATCTGCCCACTTGTCAAACCTAGGCGATATTCTCCCACGGATTCAGCGTCCACGCTCATTCCGTTTGCAACTCTGAGAGACATATCACCTACCCTTATAACTCTACGGTTTCTCAAAGTATGTAATGAATTACAGATGTGAGATCCTGCTCTGGTATCTAGTACCCAGGAAGTAGAGTTAATTGACAAACAGTTCTCAATTACAAACACACTTGAGGCTAAAGCCACAACATGATTCGTATCCTGGCTACAGGCTTCCAAAGCCCCGCAATCCTTCTGCCAATGCCCGTTCCCATAACAATAGGAACATTCCTCCTTAGCTACTCCAAGTCACGAAACTTTTGCTCCTCCCTTTCCTCCTACTTTATTGACACCGTATATCGGCTTTGTAGAGGTCTTCTTTTTTTCACCCTTTGCTTTTGTCCTGGATGTAGAAGAAGAAGGTCCCCCATTAAGCAGAGCTTGTGTCTCCCTGGTTTCTTTCAGGGTGTAAGTAGAGGGTAGGGACTGTGGAAATAAGTCAGCGTATGACCTGTTTCCCAACGTGGTCTCCAGGTCCTTGAGCTCATCAATATAGCTAGTCATTGTAAGGAGGTCGTCCCCTACAGATGACCCGACAGCCAACCTCGCTTGAATTAAATCGTTCGAGGTCTCATATCTAAGTCCATCTTCTCGTGCTGCTTCTGGTATACACCATCAACTGAAGCCAACACGAGGCACTTAGCTTTCGCTTTATCCTTTTCCCTTGTCTGACGGATATCCATATCCGCGACGGTGGAAACTGGACCTGGGACGGCGGGATCTTGGGTAGTAATAGGGTGGTCCAGCTTGTCATAGGCAATGGACATCTGGACAGACCTTTGCCAGTCATATAAGTTAGATTCAATCAATTTGTTATCTAGATGTATCCTAGTCATGGTCACAAGGTCGCTGCAATGAGAGAGAGAGAAGAAAACACTTTAGCATGATGCTCTTGCAAGTTTAGATTGGTTTTTAATTTATCTAAACTGGATGGCTCCCACTGTTTCTCGAATCCTTCCTCAAACCATAAAAGAAGAATTAGCCAGGACTATTCTCACTGTACAATACTTGCTTAACCGTTCAGCCAGGCTAGTGTCGGTACTTCGAGGGAGGTTTTCCAACGCTTTCGCGAAGTTCCTTAATTAAATAACCTCTTTTCTCTGGGGGCGTAGCCCCGCTGACACCTTTCTCGACACCTACTTGGTTTATAGCATTGATCGTTAAGTGACGAATCTCCTGATAAGTAGCATATACTCACAGTAGGATCGGGATCCAAATATCATCGTATGATAATGTTGAAGGAATCCTACCAACATTCATCAAACTCCAAATGGTATGCAACACTAGCAAGTTTCAATTTCTTTAGAAACTCCCGATGTGGATTTTTGCCCCATGTTCTTATGACCTTGACGAAAGACAACAAATCATAAGTCACATGTCAAGTTCTGCCCATCATTTATCTTGTTAATTTGAACCCACCCGTACATACCCTTGACGAAAGCCAACAAGGTAATACGACTGTCCCAAACCAACTCATGTATCTATGCAACAAATGAATACCCCAGTAGCTACCAAGCACTATGCCTTGACGAAAGCCAACAAACATAGCTTGAATACTACTGACCATCCATAAGAAATGACGGAGGGCTACGACTGGTTTTGGCGAAACCGTGAACGTAGTGAACTTGATATAATCGAAGGAACCTGATAGCTTTTTAAAAGGAGTGGTTAAAGCTCCGCAATTAAAAATTTTGCTCTTTTAAAATAACCGAGTGGTTTCTTTTAAATTTGTTCCAAAGATTCAACTTTGGTTTATTTTCTTTTCATTAAAATAATGTGTCCCATCATTTAACCTATCATTGCAGAAAACAACGAAAATACAACGTCCTCTTATGCCATCCACATTCGCCACTGGGTCCCGTCATCACCCGTTAGGTTACTTAACTAACGACAGAGCGGGGGCTGGGCTAGCGCGAGTGTAAAACATAAGTGACGTCTAAATAGCTATCATATATAGATATTGTACATTCGTCAGACGCAATAATAGGCATTCCAGATTACAGATGAACATATTGGATTTTCTATGAATCCGCATTCCTTTTGAGCCTGCAAAGAAAGACGGATTACACAGTCACGATGAATAGCCAAAACCCTACCCTAGACCCTTACGGGTACGGCAAACTACCCGCCAAGTACCCGAAGTGAAGTGGTCTCCCTCAACAACGTGAGTAGGCCACTAAACACTTCAATGTACCCGGTAGTTTGTGCACCCCACCTTGGGTCTATCCTAGGAGTAGAAAACAGTAAATGAAATAATACAACGGTGGCTACAAGCTCAACCCGGAAGTGCCCCGCAAAATAATATTACAACAATTTACAAATTACATTTGAATGAAAGAAACACTCGTCTCACATCCCCGACTATCCATTCACGACAATCCAACAAGTCCACAAAAACAAACCAGTAAAAAACATTACAGAAATGTGCAACGCCCTGGTAACCGACATACTAGCAGTTAGGGGAGGTTTACGAACACATTAAACAAATCACAGATATAATCAAATTAGCCAAATATCTTAGAATTTCGATCAAGCAAACACAAATGATCCTACTCCAAACAATTCTCTGTGCACATGAAACCTGAGCAGAAACAAAACATCCCAGAAAGTACAACATCAACACAGAAGAGTTGCTGGGCAAATTTGGGCTGACTCGGCTTCAACTCGGCGGCGGATCCACGGCGGATCGCTTGTATCGGCCGCGGTTCCGCGGCGGTTTGGCCGAGTCATGATCCTAAATTTCTCCAGTAACCTTATAATTCCCTGCTTGTATTTTTAAGGGTCCCTGAAAAATTTTTAGACCCCGTTTTAAAAACGACAGAAACTATGTGAAAATGATGTTTTTTCGGGTTCGTTTTGCGATCGAATTTCTAACGACTTTGCTAACAAGTTAGTTATGGTTTAGCGAGACTCTGATACCACTGTAAGTCGACGTTAGACACCCCACATGATGCGGGGAGGCGGAATAGGTAAAACAATCATTTTGTTCAAACTAACATCGACTAACTTTACGGATCTTTGCTAAACCCTAACTAACAACAACATAGAAGTGATTAGCTACTATGAAAGATGATTATACCTAATGAATCAAGTCCTTCTTGTTCTCGTTGATCACCTCCTCGTCGGCCTTCTCGTTGTGATAGAAGATCCACCCGAGAGCTACTTCTTCAAGTTTAACCTCTCACTTGAGGTAACTAGGTTGCTATGAGTGCTAATCAAAGTAACCTAGAGGATATAGAATATGATTAGGGATCTATTAGCCTTGCTAACCCTAGGATCTCAACACATGAGAGGATTAGGGTGAGTTCTTGAAGAGAGAGAGCTTGAGGAGAGAGAAGGTGAGAGTGAGAATGATATTGAAATAATATCTCATTTGTGAATATATGAAGCATAATAATTATTAAATGAATAACAAATAATAATATCAACCATGCTTCATTTAATTACTTTGTGTGAATCACACCATGAGTCATTAAGCAATAAATGCTTCATTAACTCCTTTGTATGAATCACACCATGAGTCATTAATCCAATTAATGCAAATTCCACCTAAGCCGCCAACTCATCAATCTTCTAGATGCTTCTCAACTAATTACGAGAATGCCCCTCCAATCTGTGAAAACACGGAAATACTGAGACTGTATAAATCCAATAATCCAATACTAGAATCTGGCCTAAACCAAAGCCTGCTAGTATAAACTATCCGAACATCGTACGTGCGTAAAAACATGTATGTGTCCGAACCCTATCGTAAAACCATATGACTTCTATATCGTTTCGCCTGAAGCAGGGAAACTCTCTGTGTGGGACTCTAAAAATTCGACTACTACGTTGGCAGTGGGTTTAACCACAGGCCGCAAGCGGTACTAGCTGTACATAACGGTCCCCAGTTAGATGTCGATAAGAAGGCCGATGAGGAAACCCATCCGAACTCCTACTGAGCCTGATGTGACAATCTCCGTACAGTCCGGTCTGTTCGTCTAGGACTATCACATATCGGTCCTAGGGGGTGGCAAGCGTCAGTCCACTAAAGGCAGTATAAGTCATGTCGGAGTGAAGCCCATTACACCTTGAGAAGCTACTGGAAATCCTACCAGTAAATCTCGTTTGCCCTGGCCCGGGACTTTGTGTAATGGCTCTCCAGACACAGCGCGATATCAACTCCCAATACCGAGAGAGACGAATCCTGTCTAACCGCCATTGCCTCCAAGTGCTTCGGGACTTCACCCAACTGCTACCTGTTTGCACGACTCCTTTGAGTCGTGGTAGGGTAGCAATCTAAGAACAGTGGGAATACACTCGAGACGAAGCAGCAGTGTCAAGTCTGCGGACTATGGTGTACTCATGTCACCTTGGAACTGTTAACTGACGACGGGTATAAAACCAAACAACAATTCCCTGCGAGTCATGTCCTGTGTACCCGTAACCCAACGAGCACCTGTATACTATCTCCAGTACAACGTACTGATGGCTGTGGGACAGACCATCTCCCCAACTGGGATGAGAAGCGTACACACTAGTCTACTCCGGAGTATCGATACCCTGTCTCGATAATCCTACGAATAGGGACCTGAAAAAGGATGTGCTAGTAGACTACCCAGCCCCCACTAGTGTGACTGCCATCACAACGCTGGTAGTCAAGCAAGATCCTAAGGGCTCTATCAATATGTATTCTCGATATGCTAACATATACACATATTAAGATAGATATAAACCAAGTAGCGTACTACTATGTTTAGCAAGACTGTTAACATAACTGTGAATATCCCATGCTTCCATTAAGTAATATACAAGCTAGTATAACACATTGATGCCACATCAGCTCATTTTTATTGTTTGATTATTCGGTTTTTGTGCCTATAAAAGCAGGTAGTGGGCAAGGGGTCAAGGGTCCAAGTTTTCTCATTCATTTCATACACTTTGTAATTCTCTTTTCTTTTTATTTTTGTTCTCTTGTACATAGCCTAGCTTCCCCTTGAGTTCTTTGCCTTCTCTTGAGCTTGCAAGTTTAAGTTTTGGCAATTGATCTCAAGGGTTGTATCTTCATTTGGAATAAATAAAGCTTTCTCTTTATGCCTTTATTTCATCTTGGGATCTTTATCTTCACTTGATCTTGCAACCTCTTTAGTGAGCTTGCAAGTTTAAGTTTAGGTATTTGATTCCATGGATTGTCACTTGCACTTTGGTTCCTAGTTATTTCTTACTTGCTTTTTATTACTTGCTTTACATTCATATCTTTTACATTCCATGCTTTACATTCTTGCAATTTAAATTCCATGCACTTTCTTTCTTGTAATGTCTTTTCTTTTCTTTGTTCTTTTCTTTGCTTTTTTCTTTTTGTGATGGTTTGTTAATATGGTGTTGTTGTAACGGTTGTGAATATGTGTTGTTAGGATAGAAACCGATATTGTAAGTTAAGGTTCCGTTGCTCATTTCCTTTTCCCGTATTTTTTATTGAACCCCGTCCAAACATTACGCAAGCACTCCGTTAAACACCCTACCCTACTAGGATAACGATGATTCCTAACCGCGACCGGTTGCGTTCGGTTTGGCCAGAGACGAAAGCAAGAAACAAGAACGGACGGACAAGGGTCAATAAGCCGGATTTCTAATACCGTGCTTGTTGGACATATGTATGCCCTAGTGGCCATTATATGTATAGTGGATGCTTGGACATATATATACGTATATTTTGATATATGACTTTCTTGCTCGATATGATAGTATGCTATCTGGTTTTACTTTATCTGATATGTTTACTTGATACTGTTCATTTGATACATGTTGATAAAGCCCTAAGGATATTTTCTTGACTTCCATGGATATGATGGAGATCATACTAGTGGGGCATGTGTAGTCTATAAGCATATCCTTAAATGTTCCTAGTCGTAGGTATATCGAGATAAGGCATCGATATTCCAGAGTAGACTAGCATATACGTTTCTTGACCCATATGTTAGGCGATGGATGATCTTATATCCATTGGTGTTGTGACATCGAAGATTGTATATGGGTGCTCAGTGGAGACTTGGTACACTGAACGGACTCACCGAGAATTCCTATATGGTATTATATCTATCATCGGATAGCAGTTCTCTGGTGACATTGGTACAGGTTAGTCTGTAGACCCGAGATCATCATAGAGTCTTGTGCGTTCTCAAACTGTACTTTAATTTCCACCCTACCACGGCTCTACTGAGTCATGCAAACAGGTGGATTTTGGGTATAGTCCCGAGACACATGGAGACAGTGAGCGATAGGAAGGGTTTCGTCTCTTCCGGTATTGGGAGTTGATGTTGTGCAATGTGCGATTGGCTCTGACTTGAAGTCCCTGGCCAGGGCTGATGAGATTTACTGATAAGTGTTATCAGTAGTTTCTCGACCTGTCACGACCCAAAATTGGCACGTGATGGCCCTAATACTACGCAACGTCTACAGGCGTAACGCAGTAAAAGAAAGCCAAAACCCAGAAATCTAAACCATTAAAAGACAAGAAAAGATAAGAAACATTATTTAAACCCTTAAAAAAAATCTCAAGTATAAATACTTTAAGTCCAATTTTCTTTCTTGAAAATTTCGGCAGCACCTCCTTTATAAAAACCAACCCCAAAAGTGGGTACAACATAAATAAAAAGTAAAGCATCCCCAAACGGGAGCAAATACACGCCCAAAGGCGGAAAACAACCACCACAACAAATATACGACGCCGTAGCGAAGAAATAAAAGACGATAGAAAGGAAACTGTATAAAAGACAACAAGTCATAACATAATATACAACATCGTCCTCACCAAGTGTCTAGGTCAATATGAAAATAGAAGATGGAGAGTACAGGGATACAACGAATATACAATACAACGAATAACCAAAAAACCCACCTAAGCAAACTGCACACTGTGAGCTAATGCGGTATCCGTAGCAAATGATGATAAGATGGGTGATAATAACCTGCCTCTGACTATCCTGAGGAACACCTGCAAACACTGTGGCACAACGGGGGTGAGTTGCCAACTCGTGAATAGTAAATAACATATGCAGGTAATCGCGAGTATGCACGTACAGCGCGAATCTAACATGTGCAATTAATAGCAATAAAAAGTCATATGAATGCAATAATCATGAAAGGTACACTAGCAGGTACAACTAATACATGAAGCAATGCATATAAATAAAGGTATGTAAATGCAACAGTCATGAAAGGTAATCTAACAGGTATTACTAATACATGAAGAAATGATATGAATAAAGGTATGTAAACGCAACAGTCATGGAAGGTACTCTAACAGGTGCACTAATGCATGAAGCTGTGCATAAACAGTAAATGTAGAGTATAGAATGAAATATGTCATTTCTACGGAATCCTGACATCGTGGTAGGATCAAAATCCATCAAGACAATCCAAATCCCAATTTCCTCAAATCAGCCCCAAATTTGTCTATCATATCAAGTAAGTCTCACATATCCTTAATGTACAATATCAAGTAGATCTCACATATCCTGTATGTACAATATCAAGTATATCTCACATATCCTGTATGTACAATATCAAGTATATCTCACATACCCCGAATGTACAATATCAAGTAGATCTCACATATATCCTGTAATCAATATCAAATAAATTCCCAAATGTCCTAAATCCAATATCAATGAGTCCTTTACATTCTAGGTATATTTGCATGAATAAATATGATGATGTATATAATTTAATGTCAATACACATATATTAGCGTCCCATTCCACTAATATTGGTGTAAGGGCATATATAACAGCGGCGTAAACCCCTGTTATATATACAAAGGAGTAAAAAGAAATATCATGAAACCAATGTGTCAAGCATCGACATAGAAATGCAGGTCTATCAGGTGCTGTCACCACGACTGGCACCCTGATAGGTACGTATCATACGCTATCCCGAAAGCTCGAGTGCCTAGCTCTGACCCTCGCCTCTCGATGTATCTATACGTACAAGACTCCCGTCGGTATCCCCATGATAACCGCTGAGTCATTGGTAATGTCACCGGAAAGTATGGTTCCCCCACTAACTCATCTCCTCACTGAGATTCTTGCCCCGGGGTACCTCTGGGCCCTACCATGTGTAGGGTTCCTAGGCACTCTTGTGAAGGTTCATAAAGCATCAAACAGCCCTAATAAA
This sequence comes from Agapanthus africanus, assembly GCA_030015575.1. NCBI lineage: Eukaryota > Viridiplantae > Streptophyta > Magnoliopsida > Asparagales > Amaryllidaceae > Agapanthus > Agapanthus africanus. The sequence continues at coordinate 325,189,945 of JASDDO010000012.1, read as the reverse complement.
ATTTTAGATGTGCCGAACAACCCAAAGACGGGATCTTTGCTAGATTATTAGGGTTTAGCATGCAAGATAACATCTTTAGACCTAAGTGTGAGGGATTACAACCTTTGTAGTCCGCTCCTTCGCTTCACAAGCTCCGATTAGAGGTCTCTTTGCCGTGATCCACGATCTCCCGGTCTCAAGAGAGGCTCCACGACTCGAACGATCCATGCTAGCTTGAAGTGTTCCGCTTCTCCGATGATCTACGTCGAAGTTGCTATAACCCAAGCTTTCTCACTCTAAAGAGATGAACACCCTAATATAATGGGCTAGATTAGATGAGGATGATGGAGTAGTATTTATTCTTTCCTTTTTATATCATTTTCTCACAAGTAATCATCACAAAAGAATTAACTAGTAAGCTTTCTCAAAGCTAAGAGAGAAGAAGATGATGGATGAAAATGATAATCCTTTTGTGATGAATAGTAGTAAAGAATATTTGATTGATTATTGAACCATGGTCAAGGATGAGAGGCTAAAACTTTGTAGAGAATAAAATAGAGTTAGGGTTTGGTTAGGTTAAGGATAAGGATCAACCATAATATCTTAACCAAGACAAAAAAGAATTTTTCTAGAAAGTGCAAGAAAGAGCTAACCCTAATCAAACCCTAATCCCTTTTTATCATCCTTAAACATTTTTAATAATAAATCATATCATGTCACAATAATATATATCACATATATATTATATATTTGCAACAAAAGAAAATAATACAATTAACATATATCGCATATATATCAATGTATTAATCCGGTGAGAAAATGAAATAATAAAGCGAGCCAATATTAGATAATGTAATACAATATATCATATATATCATTATACATTAAATCATCGAATCAACACTTGATCCAACGATCCGGCTATATCGAATATAACCGACTAATATATCATGTACCGATTCATCGAATCAACACTTGATCCGATGACCCGGTTCATATCTAAATATCGCGAGAATATAATACGGTATCTCATATCGCATTATCCTCGGTCCTGCACATATCACATATGTGCCTCTACTCCGTTTTGCCTGAGCCAAGAAACCTCTGTGTAGGACTCTAAAGAATCGTCAATACGCCGGTAGCAGGTGATGATCATATCAAACACCCACAAGCTGCAAGCGGTCAGCTAAACGTAACAACCACCCAGGTATTGAGCGATCAGAAGATCAACAAGCTAGCCTGTCCGTTCTCCTGTAAATCCAATCAGTAACACTCCCGTACAGTCCGGTCTGTTCGTCTGATATGTCGCATATCAAGTCTAGGGGTGGTATACGTCAGACCCCAGTAACCGATAAGTCGCGTCGATGTGAGGCTCATAATAGGTCGAGAAACTACTAGTAACACTTACCAGTTTATCTCTATATCAGCCCCTGGCCAGGGACTTCCAGTTATAGCCAATCGAACACAGCACAACATCAACTCCCTATACCGGGAGAGACGAATCCCCTCCTATCGCTCATTGCCTCCATGTGATTCGGGACTGTACCCAAAAGCCACCGTTTTGAACGCCCTCTTGGACGTGGTAAGATGAAAATCAAAGCACAGTGGGAATCACACAAGACTCTATGACGATCTCGGGTCTACAGACTACCCTATACCAGTGTCACCGGAGAACTGCCATCTGACGTGTGGTATATCACCATCTGGGAGTTCTCGGCGAGCCCGTCCAGTGTACCCAGTCTCCACTGAGCACCCGTACACCATCTCTGATGTCAAACACCGATGGATATGAGATCATCCATCGCCCATCATATGGGTCAAGATGCATATACGCTAGTCTACTCTGGTGTATCGTTGCCCTGTCTCGATATACCCTCGACTAGGAACAGTTATAGGATGTACTCATCGACTACTATGGCACCACTAGTATGATCTCATCATAGTCCCAGTAGTCGAGTACAGATCCTAAGTGCTTTATCAACATGTGAGAGTAAGACAGTAAACCAATACAAGTCAACATGTTAAGATAAAGTGAAACCAAATAGCATACTATCATGACGAGCAAGAAAGTCCTCTTTGTATATATCCAAGCATCCATTATAATATACATCAAATGTACAACAATGGCCTCTAGGGCATATACATAACTAACAATCTCCCACTTGCACTAAGGCCAGCTGTTGTAGTATCTCATACTTAGCATCCCGAATAATCTCTCAAACTGTATCTGGGGTATGTCCTTCGTGAGTGGATCCGCAGTGTTGTCTTTCGTATCTACTCTCCTGACCTCGATCTCCCGGCGATCAACTATCTCCCTGATCAGGTGATACCGCCTCAGAATATGTCTGGACTTCTGATGGGATCTGGGTTCCGTGGCCAAAGCCACAGCTCCATTGTTATCGTAATACAGAGGTATTGGATGCTCAATGGATGGAACCACACCAAGTTCACTAATGAACTTCTTAACCCAAACAGCCTCTTTGGCAGCATCGTTAGCAGCGATGTATTCAGCCTCCATCGTCGAGTCTGCAACGGTATCCTATTTGGAACTCTTCCAACATATCGCCCCTCCATTGAGGGTAAAGACAAATCCCGAGTGCGACTTAGAGTCGTCCTTATCACTTTGGAAGCTGGAATCGGTAAAGGACTCCACCCGGAGTTCTCCGTTACCATACACCAAGAACATGTCTCTAGTCCTTCGTAAGTACTTGAGAATGTTCTTCACGGCTGTCCAGTGACTCTCTCTAGGATCTGCTTGATACCGACTCACTACACTTAGTGAGTATGCTACATCGGGTCTGGTACATAGCATCGCATACATGATAGAGCCTACTGCCGAAGCACAGGGTATCCCTTGCATGCGAGCTCTTTCCAAATCAGTCTTGGGAGACATCTCTTTGGAGAGAGTGAGTCCAGAGATCATGGGTTGGTTCCCACGCTTGGATTCTTCCATACTAAACCTCTTTAGTATGGTGTCAATGTACCTGGATTGGGACAATCCCGGTATCCGTTTGGATCTATCTCTATAGATCCTAATCACCAATATGCATGAGGCATCACCTAGATCTTTCATTGAGAATCTTTGTGATAAGAAGAGCTTGACTGATTGTAGCATAGGTATATCATTTCCTATCAAGAGTATGTCATCTACGTACAATATGAGGAAGACAACCTTGCTCTCTGCTACCTTCTTATAGATACAAGGTTCATCTATGTTTTTGATGAAGTCAAACTCTTTGACTACTACATCAAAACAGATGTTCCAACTCCGCGATGCTTGCTTTAACCCATAAATGGATTTAAGCAGTTTGCACACCTTTCCGCTGCTCCCACTATCTACGAAGCCCTCTGGCTGAGTCATGCACACGCACTCTTCTAAATCACCATTTAGAAAGGCGGTCTTAACATCCATTTGCCAGATTTCGTAGTCATGGTATGCAGCAATGGCAAGTAAGATCCGGATGGACTTAAGCATAGGCACTGGAGAAAAGGTTTCGTCATAATCCACACCTGGTCGTTGACGAAATCCCTTTGCTACAAGTCTAGCTTTGAAAGTCTCAACTTTTCCATCTACACCAAATTTCCATTTAAAAATCCACTTGCTCCCAATGGGTTTTACCCCTTCAGGAGAATTTTCCAAAGTCCATACTTTATTGGTGTACATGGATTCCATCTCAGATCGCATTGCATCCAGCCATTTCACAGAGTCACCACTCGTGATGGCCTGCTCGAAACTAGTCGGGTCATCATCTTCCATGATGCAATCCTCGCTTTCACCATATATGAGAAAACCGTAGTATCTCTCAGGTGGACAAGAAACCCTACTAGATCGGCGGAGAGGCTGGGGTTCGTCAGGTACTATCGAATCCTCAGGTTCCATTAAATCTTCAGTTACAGTTTGTGTTGCTGGAACTTCTTCCAGTTCTACCTCAGAGCCACTAATCTCTTTTTCCAGAAATTCCTTTTCTAAAAAGGTGGCATGTTGAGCAATAAACACTTTTTGTTGTTCACTGTGGTAGAAAAAATATCCATTTGAATGTTTAGGATATCCCACAAACTTACATAGAACTGACCGTTCCTCGAGTTTGTCTGGATTTTGCCTTTTGACATAGGCCAGACAACCCCATATCTTATCTCGTTTAAGACATGGTCTCTTCCCACTCCATATCTCATATGGCGTGGTAGGTACATATTTAGTTGGAACTTGATTCAATAGGTATGCTGCTGTCTCAAGCGCATACCCCCAGAAGGAAATAGGTAACTCAGCTGTACTCATCATAGAGTGCACCATATCTAATATGGTGCGATTCCTCCGCTCCGATACACCGTTGTGCTGTGGTGTATAAGGAGGAGTAAGCTGAGAGAGAATCTCATTCTCTTTTAGATAATCTAGGAACTCATTGCTTAAGTATTCTCCTCCTCGATCAGATCGAAGGATCTTAATACTTTTGCCCGTTTGTTTTTCTACTTCGTGCTTATATTCTCTGAATTTCTCAAAAGCTTCAGACTTGTGTTTCATCAGGAACACATGTCCGAATCTAGAGAGATCGTCAGTGAATGTAATGAAGTAGGAAGAACCGTTCCTGGCATGCGTAGACATGGGACCGCATACATCACTATGTACCAGTCCTAAGAGTTCAGTAACTCTTTCTCCGTGTCCATTAAACGGAGTTTTGGTCATTTTTCCTTTGAGACATGAATGGCAAGTATCATAAGATGATAATTCGAACGGATTCAAATAACCATCCTTATGTAACTTAGCTAGTCGTGTCGCATTGATATGACCAAGTCTACAATGCCACAAGAAGGATTCGTTCATTTCTGAACTTTTCCTCTTGTGTGTGTTTTGTATATTGAGGACTGTATTCTGATTTAGAATGAATATGCCATTATGTAACGAGCCTGATGCAATCAACTTTTGATCTAGGAATATGTTCATAACATTATCCTTTACTACAAAATTATATCCTTCTTTACTTAATAAAGAGACTGATATAATGTTGCACAACATGTTCGGTATATAATAGCACTCATTTAGAATCAGTATATTACGACTTAGAAATACTAGGCGATATTCGCCAACTGCTTTGGCTGCAATACTTGCACCGTTCCCTACTTGAACGGAATGATCACCTTTTCCCAGTTCTCTACCTTTTCGTAGCCCATGTAACAATTTACATATGTGGGATCCTGATCCGGTATCTAATACCCAGGACGTAGGGTGAACTGAGAAACAGTTCTCAATAACTAACACACCTGATGAAGATGCATCAACATGCATGTTCTTTTGGGCGGCGTGAGAATCCAGATATTCTCCTATTCCCTGTTCAGTCTTATAACTCTTATAAGAAAGAACGGGTCCAACGTTCCCCTGCTCAGTATAATAAGCGGGTTCAGTCAATACATCCATATCATTATCTTGATTATGGCCTGACATGGTCGCTACCTGGAGAGAGAGAGAAGAAAACACTTTAGTGTATGCTCTTGCAAGATTAGATTGGTTATTATCTTATCTAATCAGGATGTCTCCCACTGTTTTTATCAAATCTACCTGCAAACCCTAAAAGGTAAGATTAGCCGGGATTAATTACACCCTACAATTTCGTCAATCTTTCAGCCAGATCAGTGTCGGTACTTGAGGGAGGTTCCCCGTGCTTTCACACGGACCTAATTAAAGTAAACCTCGTTTTCCCAGAGGCGTAACCTTGTTAACACTTTTCTAGACACCTACTTGATCGACTAATTGTCCTGTGTAAAACTCTCCCAGGAGTAACTCTTACTCGCAGTGGGTATCGGGATCCAACTATCTCATAGAAGGTATGCAATCTCATTGCAAATTTCAACACTTGAAATTCCCGATAAGATTTTGCCCCTAGTGTGCTATGACCTTGACAGAGGTCAACAAACCATAGTGCACTAGTAAAGTTCAACCCATCATTTCTTGATTGAATCAAACCCACTCGCACGACCCTTGACAGAGGTCAACAAGGTCGTACGACTACCCTAATCCAATCACATCACATGCTTTACAGATAATTACTAGTTAGCTACCGCACACTACGCCTTGACAGAGGTCAACAAACGCAGCACGAATACTAAATAGTCTTTATCTGAAATGACGGAGGGCTACGACAGGTTTTTCTGAAATCCTATTGCGTAATGAACTTGATATCATCGTAGAAACAAGTGAAATTTTGAAATGGAGTGTTTTTTAGGCTTTCATTAGTTTTGCTAAAGAGGTCACTCCCGGTGAAGGGATATCGGCTCTTTCCTCATCGAATAAGGTGCAGGACATATCATATATATCACTGTGCAAAGCAAAACTCTAAAAGCTATCAAAAGACAAACCGAGTTTTGTAGCATCTTCCAGTTTTGCTAAAGAGGTCACTCCCGGTGAAGGGATCTCGGCTCTTTCCTCATCGAATAAGGTGCAGGGTATATCATATATACCACTATGCAAAACAAAACTGTAGCTACCCTTTTTATAAAGTTTTGATTCTACAACATCTTTTAGGTTTCTTTTCTTTTTATTAATCTCATTAATAAAAAATCCCATCAGCTTATGCTTCCTAAGCATCACAGATAAATACGACGTACACTTATGCCATCCGCATTCGCCTCGATGTCCCCTCGTGCACCGTTAGGTTAGGTAACTAACGACAGAGCAGGGCAGGGCTAGTGCGGGTGTAAAACATAAGTAATGTCTATATAATATATCATATATACTATATACTGTATCCATCACAACATATCATATGATCACATCACAGATATCGCAGCAGAAACATAGATATAATATGGGATATACTAGGACGTCCGTATTTAGTATTTAGCCAACAATAGAAAATACGGATTCCACAGTCGCGATGAATAGCCAAGTCCATACCCTGGACCCCTACGAGAGCGGCAAGCGACCCTACCAATTCTGGAGTTTAGGAGACCCGGTCTCGACTCCTCGAGATGGCCTCCCACTGAACCCCAGAACCCGGTCACCTATGCTCCCCTCCTTGGGTCCATCCTAAAGCGGAAAAGTAAATAATATACAACACTGGTAGCATCAACCTCAACCCGGAAGTGCCCTAAATAAAAGAATATTACATTACATTTGAATTTACATGAACGAAAATATAAAACTCTCATCTCACATAAAACCCCCGGCTATTCAATCGCGACAATCCTGCACATCATATCTCAGCAACACATAATATCTCATATCATCAACGTAAGTAAGTATGCATACACCGATCGTCGTCGATGTATAGCAACGACAACCGGCAATACAACTACATACTACACTTACGGTCACAGAAATGAAAGTGTAAAACTACAATATTTGGAATCCACAATCACTTTAGACATCGTAAATCCGAAATATCATATACTTCGCATTTCATGCCTAACTATATGAATTCCACATATTGTATCACATTCCAGATAAATAGACAGTATTAAACTTTTCGAACAGATAATCAAATACCCAAAATTTCCTAAATTGCTCAACACTTGAGCGGAGTTCAAATAATCCAGAATGTGTCACAGTAGTAGCGGTCCAGCCGTAGAAGGGTCAAGCCAACGCCTCACATGTGGCACGCCGTACTGCCCCAAACCCGAAGGTTCAAAAGGCAGTTCAAGACGGTCACATAATCGAGTTAAGGTTTGTTGTCTTCTAGAGGGTCCGCCACAAAACTTGCACGCATTTGCGAAAGATTTAAAATCGAGAAAAGATTCAACACTTGAAAATTTTTCGTGTCGGGAAAAATTGAGTTAATGATATCCGTTCGAACATTTTAACAATTTCTAAATATCCGGAAATGAAAACGAATTTAAATATTCCGATCGAATCCACGATTACAAAATAAACCCCAGAATACTCAACCCTTGAGTCAAAATAAAAAAACCAGAAACTATATAAGCATTTATGAAGAATTACTGTGGAATTAAAACAGTCACATCAAGCAGTACTGCCGCGGAACCGCAGCCCAAGCAGGGTACGGCCGCGATTCCGCGGTCGTCTGTACGGATCAAGCCTTCGTATTTCACAGTTATTCTTATTTTTATATGCTGAATTTTTCAGGTATTTTTAATTCAGAAAAAATCGCATTTTTAAAAAATATCCAAAGAGGGGTTCATTTTCGTCGGTTCGGGTTCGATCGGAGTTTTAACTTCGTAAACACGTCGCATAATGCTCTAGCTAGTCTCTGATACCACTGTAGGGTTCCTAGGCACTCTTATGAAGGTTCATAAAGCATCAAACATGCCCTAATAAAATTTTAGATGTGCCGAACAACCCAAAGACGGGATCTTTGCTAGATTATTAGGGTTTAGCATGCAAGATAACATCTTTAAACCTAAGTGTGAGGGATTACAACCTTTGTAGTCCGCTCCTTCGCTTCACAAGCTCCGATTAGAAGTCTCTTTGCCATGATCCACGATCTCCCGGACTCAAGAGAGGCTCCATGACTCGAACGATCCATGCTAGCTTGAAGTGTTCCGCTTCTCCGATGATCTACGTCGAAGTTACTATAACCCAAGCTTTCTCACTCTAAAGAGATGAACACCCTAATATAATGGACTAGATTAGATGAGGATGATGGAGTAGTATTTATGCTTTCCATTTTATATCATTTTCTCACAAGAAATCATCACAAAAGAATTAACTAGTAAGCTTTCTCAAAGCTAAGAGAGAAGAAGATGATGAATGAAAATGATAATCCTTTTGTGATGAATAGTAAAAGAATATATGATTGATTATTGAACCATGGTCAAGGATGAGAGGCTAAAACTCTGTAGAGAATAAACTAGAGTTAGGGTTTGGTTAGGTTAAGGATAAGGATCAACCATAATATCTTAACCAAGACAAAAGAGAATTTTTCTAGAAAGTGCAAGAAAGAGCTAACCCTAATCAAACCCTAATCCCTTTTTATCATCCTTAAACATGTTTAATAATAAATCATATCATGTCACAATAATATATATCACATATATATTATATATTTGCAACAAAAGAAAATAATACAATTAACATATATCGCATATATATCAATGTATTAATCCAGTGAGAAAATGAAATAATAAAGAGAGCCAATATTAGATAATGTAATACAATATATCATATATATCATTATATATTAAATCATCGAATCAACACTTGATCCAACGATCCGGCTATATCGAATATAACCGACTAATATATCATGTACCGATTCATCGAATCAACACTTGATCCGATGACCCGGTTCATATCTAAATATCGCGAGAATATAATACGGTATCTCATATCGCATTATCCTCGGTCCTGCACATATCACATATGTGCCTCTACTCCGTTTTGCCTGAGCCAAGAAACCTCTGTGTAGGACTCTAAAGAATCGTCAATACGCCGGTAGCAGGTGATGATCATATCAAACACCCACAAGCTGCAAGCGGTCAGCTAAATGTAACAGCCACCCAGGTAATGAGCGATCAGAAGATCAACAAGCTAGCCTGTCCGTTCTCCTATGAATCCAATCAGTAACACTCCCGTACAGTCCGGTCTGTTCGTCTGATATGTCGCATATCAAGTCTAGGGGTGGTATACGTCAGACCCCAGTAACCGATAAGTCGCGTCGATGTGATGCTCATAACAGGTCGAGAAACTACTAGTAACACTTACCAGTATATCTCTATATCAGCCCTGGCCAGGGACTTCCAGTTATAGCCAATCGAACACAGCACAACATCAACTCCCTATACCGGGAGAGACGAATCCCCTCCTATCGCTCATTGCCTCCATGTGATTCGGGACTGTACCCAAAAGCCACTGTTTTGCACGCCCTCTTGGACGTGGTAAGGTGGAAATCAAAGCACAGTGGGAATCACACAAGACTCTATGACGATCTCAGGTCTACAGACTACCCTGTACCAGTGTCACCGTAGAACTGCCATCTGACGTGTGGCATATCACTATCTGGGAGTTCTCGGCGAGTCCTTCCAGTGTACCCAGTCTCCACTGAGCACCCGTACACCATCTCTAATGTCAAACACCGATGGATATGGGATCATCCATCGCCCATCATATGGGTCAAGATGCGTATACGCTAGTCCACTCTGGTGTATCGATGCCCTGTTTCGATATACCCTCGACTAGGAACAGTTATAGTATGTACTCATCGACTACTATGGCCCCACTAGTATGATCTCATCATAGTCCCAGTAGTCGAGTATAGATCCTAATGGCTTTATCAACATGTGAGAGTAAGACAGTAAACCAAAACAAGTCAACATGTTATGATAAAGTGAAACCAAATAGCATACTATCATGACGAGCAAGAAAGTCCTCTCTGTATATATCCAAGCATCCATTATAATATACATCAAATGTACAACAATGGCCTCTAGGGCATATACATAACTAACACCATGCACCCGCAGGCAGTGCCTCCCGTTCCTCGAATCGGATATATAATCAGAACAAACAAATCTCATGGTGGATGCTGTAATATCATATCATCAAGGGAAACCGAGTTTTTCAAATAACGCATAATTTCATGAAATACCACGGTCCCCAAATCCAGAAAACATCATGAAAAATCCATATCGTAATGCGAAAATCCATGAATATAATATATGCAACAGAAAACTGTAATGTAAGCATATAAAAGAAAAGCCGCTATTTAACTGCAACAAGTCAAATATAAATATATGCGGTTCCTAATTTCTCCAATTCTAAATAACATCAAGTAAAGATAAACATGTAGCTATAACCAGATATGTGTGTAAACATGAAGGTATAGCAAGGTATATGTATCTACCTATCAGTAATGATGTAATATACCCTCCGGGAATAAGTGAAGTATGTATGCAAGGTATACATGTAGTTATGTCATTATGTGTGTATGTACCTATCACTAATGGTACAATACCCTATAGGTATACATGTAACTAGCATGTAAGCATGTCAAGGCATATATGTAAGCATATAGATATACAGGTATGCTATAAGTCAATGCGTAAAGAAATATGAATCAAAGTCTCCATGTCCCTAACCAAGCAATATCATATCTATAAGTGGGTTATGCGTGACATGGCAATTATTGACGGTGTGTGTAGCATACAATCCGTGCTCGTGCAACATGAATCGTCAATAATATGTGCAGTGTCCTAAGGATACTAGTCCAAGCACAACAATATCTAAGTAATAGGGTAAATGCGCAATTCTAAATATGACATAAAATATGCGACAGAAATAACATCTCTAGCCCAGACGCATAACGCCATGCGGGCGATTCCCTTGTAGATGTTAAATCTACTCACCAACGCTCCTGGCTAAGTGAAGCCTACCACCTGTTTTCCCTTGTCGTAGCGTCCGAAGTCCCCGCTTGCGAACCTAAAATTTCACAAACACATCACATAAGAAAATATCCTACATCGACGAAAAGACATCGAAACGCAAGAATAACGCCCTGAAAATTGTACTGCGCACTTAGTGTATCTATCGCGCACGACATCGGCCAAAAACCCTAATTGGGGTCGCTAAACTACAAAACACTAAGTCTAAACCCTGATCGTCCCGATCGCGCAACACAACACAAACAATTACGAGGAATAAAGTAGATATAACCTCGCAACGACCAAACGAACCCACGTCGAAAAAACCCCAAAACCTAGTAAGCAGCTTATCGCAATATTTCACACTAGTTTCAAGCTAACGCATATCTAGCGATTACAAACACATTATAATAGCTTAACTAAGCTATCTAAACCATTTCTATATTTTTAACACTTGCTAAATAAATTTTAGCAAAAACTTAGTAAGCAAAATTGCATAATTAAACAAAGTGTTCATTAGCAAAAATTAACATTTTCTACTAGGTTAATCTTCTCTAAAACACAAATTAACACTTCAAATAAACATTAAACACAAAAATCAAGTCTCGAATTTCAAACATGAAATTAAAAGCTTAAATAAACAATTAATATGCTAATTAGAAATTTAGAAACAACAAAAAAGATTAGGGTTAGGGTTTTATACCTCCACAAAAGATCAAAACCAAGAAACCAAACTCATCATCTTTTCCTCAAAAATGATGTTTTGAATGAAGATCCAAGCTACTTTTGTGAAGAAGAAAGAAGGAAAATGAATATATTTGAGTTTTTGTGATTTTATTTGGATTTTTCATGATTTATTTGATGCAAAAAATGAGTTGAAAAAGAGTGGGAATGATGGAGGGCAGCAAAGGGAAGGGAAGGGCCGGCCAAGGGGGTGAGGGGGGTATTTTTGTGAATTTTTGTGAAGAAAATGCTAGGAAAAAGAGTAATAAATGCTCATAAATGCTATATGCCACCTTTACATATTTTCTTTTCTTTTTAAAATAAAACCTTTTGCACTAAAAAAAATATCTAGATATTTAAAAAGAAGTTTCCAAAATATTCTAGTGACAAAAAATAAATTTATTCTTAAGAAAAGAAATTTCCCGATTTACGTGCACCAAATACCGCTTAAAATAATATTTTATTTGGGAAAATTCTATCTAAACCAAAACCTCCCAAATACCCCTAAAGTTCGCGCACAAGCTTTATTTTAGCTAAAAAAGGTGCCGGTAAGTTTATACGGACGTTTGATCGAAATCGGGTTAAAACGGAAAATACCGACAATTTTGCCCTATGATGGGAAAATTCGCAAAACAATTTCTGAAACGTTACAATCTCCCCCCTATAAAAATTCGTCCCCGAATTAAATTTTTTTACTAAGCGTACCTTCAAAGAGAGGATTACTAAACTCTCATATCTCGTTCGCAGCTTCCCAAGTGATTACCTCACTATACGGCTACGCCCAAAAAAAACCCTTCACAGATGGCAAGACCCTTGACCGAAGTTTCTCCACCCGCCTAGCCATTAACACAATTGGCTGCTGGTGAACGAAAGATCACGTCCAAGCTAAATGGTCCGATGCTGAATCATGTGAGAAAGGTAATGAAGGTAATTGCAAAGTATCGACACAAGGAATACGGGGTGAATACTCAATAATCTGGGCGGAAGTGCCAAATTAAAGGCAACGGAACTAACTCACTTTAAGGAATTCGAAAGGACCTACAATTCTGGGTAAGTTTCCCAAAACTCAACACGTCCTTCATCGGAAAAATCCGTAGGAATACATGATCTCCCACTGCGAACTCGAGCCTGCGATCACCATGGTTGGCATAAGACCTCTGTCCGCACAGGACTGTCATCATCCTCACCTGAAATAGCTGGATCATTTCCGAAGTCTCTAGACTAGCTGGGGTCCAAAAATCCTACTACGCAGAGTCAGAAAAACAGACTGGAGATCGACACCACCTAACAAACAAAACTTAAAGGTTGCCAATTGGAATGTCTCCTCATAACTGCTATCGAAGGAGAGTCCTAACAATGGCAAGTGACGATCCCAACTGCCGACAACAATTAGTACGTATGCACGAGTATAACCTTTAGAGTCGGTATAGCCCGCTCTCACAAAACCATCATCCTGCGGATGGAAAGACGGAGCTAAAGCTCAACCAGTACCCAAGGCTTCCTGAAGCTCCTTCCCAAGAAGGCAAGCGAACAGGGTGCCTTCATTGGATACGACCCTCGAACGAACTCCATGCAACATACAAACATAACAAAGAACAACTGAGCAGACTAAGAAAAACCGGACAACAAGCATCCGAATGGAGTCACACCCTGACTAAACCTGGGTAGACACCATAGCGAATTTCATAGAGATCTGCTCCCATTCCCACTTCGGAACAGTTAAAGATTGCAACTCTCCAGCCGGTCTTAGATGCTCAACCAAAACACACAACAAGACAACACCTTGAAACGAAATCCGAAACTTCTCTTTACATCCTTGCCCACCCGTAACTATCTCACAAGTCACGTCAAATGCTGGTGGAACTTGAATGAGTACAGAGAGTTGACAGATGTGCCTGCTCTAGGATTTCACGTCTCTACCCAATAGTATCAGGTACATAAACGCATCCCAAAACTCATCACACCCTTATCACAAATCAAGGACTCCGAATCATTACCCAGCCGAGTATGCTCAAGTATTTCTGACGAACGAGCATCGGCGGGCAGTGTCTTGTGAAAGAGATTAAGGAAAAGTGGTCAGGCGTGGACATGAGCAAGCTGTCCCCTCAGTAGAGGCAAACCTAAGCTGTACTCCACGATCGCACAAGAACTGTAAATCTGCAAAAGACTGTCTCTAACTGCGCACAACTGGAACAAACTAACCCTGGGCCTACGACTCCAGCATCAGCTACCACAATCGCCTTGCCAAGGGTAATAAAGGATCTCACAAACACAATCCTCCACACGTTCCATCCAACGGCGCTGTCTCAACAATCAAAACCCGCTGCAGGAAGATGTACATTAATCTCTGGTGGTCCGTGAAAATCTGACACGACTCTCGAACAAGTAGTGTCTCCAATCCCCAACGCACTACCACCGCGGCCATCTCCAGATCATGAGTGGGATATCCTGCTCGTACTTCCTCCAAATGTAGGGAAGCAAAAGCGATAACTTTATAGTGTCACCTCAGTACACAATCGAGCCCCACTCGCGAAACATCACAGTTAAAACAACAAAGTCGTCCGAACCCAAAAGCAAGAAAGAACCGGTGCAGTTGTTAACCGAATCTCCAACTTCTGAAAAACTCCGCACGCATGCCTCAGTAAAAAAAAAGAAACCTCCTTTAGGTCAGTCCAGTCAATGGTGCAGCACTACACTAGCAATCCTGCACGAAACGGCGGTAAAAACCTGCTAAGCCCAAAAATCTGCGGACTTCCGTCCAAACACAAGCCTGGGACTAAGCTGTACGGCCACGATCTTCCTCGGGACCATACGAAAAACCGTCTCCCGTAACTACAAGACCTAGGAGTCAACACAAATAAGCCTGAAGGAACACTCCGAGAATCTAGCAAACAGCTGGGGCTCTCCCAATGTCTGCAAAACAAATCCTCAAGTGCTGCTACTATCACTTAAGAGACAAAGAATAGACCAGAATGTCATCAATAACACAACAATAACTGGTCGAATAACGGCCTGAAGAAATCTGGTTCATCATATCTACGAATGCTGCTAGGGCATTGGTGAGTCCGACGACACCACCAAAACACACAAAGCCCGTAGCACGCACAAGGCAGTCTTCGGAATGTCATCACTCCGAACCCCCAGCAATGATGACCTGATCCCGAACAAACTTAGAAAATGTCTCGCACTCTGGAGCCGATCGAAGAAATCGTCAATGCGAGGTAAAGGATACCTATCTGCACCGTAAGCCGGTTCAATTGGCTATCCATCAATATACAACCTAAACTGTCGTCTTCCTCCTTGATGAATAGAAATAGGAGCTCCCTAATGCGAAACGCTCAGACGCACAATCCTCCCAACAAACAACTCTGCAGCTGATCCTTAAGCTCCCTAAGCTCCGCCGGCTCATCTGGAACAACGTCGGAAAAATCTCGCACGATAGAACCCGGTCCAACAAACCCACTGTGGCTCCGGTATCACGAATGAATGCCAAGAATCCTCGACATCCTCTCCTCAAAAGCCGACTAGCGAAAAAGGCTGAATTCGAGCTGTGAGAGGCGGCACCACTGCCCCACTGCACAACAAGAACTGACTTGCCGGGAAAAAAAACCTGACTGTTTCCTCGCGGTAGTCCACAGACGCCAAGCACGTAACTAACCAGTCCATGTCCAGGAGAACGTCAAATCCAACATCTCTAGAAGGATCAAGTGACGGATGAATCTCCAAACCGATTGGCATACGACTGAAATACGTGTCGAGCAACAAAAGAATCGCTGACAGAAGTCAACACAACAAACGACTGATCTAGCTAACACGAATCCCCACGTCCCAAACCTCTGCTACTCCCGCAACGGTCACGAAAGTTGTCTCGATGACTAAGCCTCTGTCTCTGGGATGGTACACCGGTACGAGTCCTCCACTGTTCCGGAACTCCCAAAGTCTCAGGAATACGTGTCTCCTCAACTAGGGCTGCATCCACTGGTGCTATGTAGGTGACAGAATGCTGTGCGCTGATCGCAAGGAACAACTGGGTAACAGGGGTGACAACCTCCTGTCGCTGCGCTCGAATGGTCTCCACCAAAGAACTCATCGTCTGGCGCATGTCCTGCATCTCTGCCACAAGCCTAGCGATACTATTTGTCGAAGGCGGATCCGTCTGCACCTTTGCAACTAGCATGCCATCCTGGTCAGTCATTGACCCACCTGAGTCAACTCTGACCTCGGCCCTCGCTGTACCTCACTGAGTCCCCATAGTCGTCGGCGGCAAAGGCTATAAATAGAGATAGGATTCGATATGAACACGGAAATCGAATCACAAGGATATGAATCATCAAGGAAGGAATTTCAAACAATTGTACTTAGGTCACTTTAGACGGAGTACCGCATCGTGAGTATGCTGCAGACATACACACACTACGTTACTCTGCTTAAGCTACCTACTCCATCATATCAAAGTCATCCTACACTCCGTAAGGTAAAAACCTAGCGCTTTGATACCAACTTTGTCACGACCCGAAATTGGCACGTGACGGCCCTAATACTACGCAACGTCTACAGGCGTAACGCAGTAAAAGAAAGCCAAAACCCAGAAATCTAAACCATTAAAAGACAAGAAAAGATAAGAAACATTATTTAAACCCTTAAAAAAATCTCAAGTATAAATCCTTTAAGTCCAATTTTCTTTCTTGAAAATTTCGGCAGCACCTCCTTTATAAAAACCAACCCCAAAAGTGGGTACAACATAAATAAAAAGTAAAGCATCCCCAAACGGGAGCAAATACACGCCCAAAGGCAGAAAAAACCACCACAACAAATATACGACGCCGTAACGAAAAAATAAAAGACGATAGAAAGGAAACTGTATAAAAGACAACAAGTCACAACATAATATACAACATCATCCTCACCAAGTCTCTAGGTCAATATGAAAATAGAAGATGGAGAGTGCATGGATACAACGAATATACAATACAACGAATAACCAAAAAACCCACCTAAGCAAACTGCACACTGTGAGCTAATGCGGTATCCGTAGCAAAAGATGATAAGATGGGTGATAATAGCCTGCCACTGACTATCCTGAGGAACACCTGCAAACACTGTGGCACAACGGGGGTGAGTTGCCAACTCATGAATAGTAAATAACATATGCAGGTAATCGCGAGTATGCACGTACAGCGCGAATCTAACATGTGCAATTAATAGCAATAAAAAGTCATATGAATGCAATAATCATGAAAGGTACACTAGCAGGTACAACTAATACATGAAGCAATACATATAAATAAAGGTATGTAAATGCAACATTCATGAAAGGCACTCTAACAGGTACTACTAATACATGAAGAAATGATATGAATAAAGGTATGTAAATGCAACAGTCATGGAAGGCACTCTAACAGGTACACTAATGCATGAAGCAGTGCATAAACAATAAATGTAGAATATGGAATGAAATATGTCATTTCCACGGAATCCTGACATCGTGGTAGGATCAAAATCGATCAAAACAATCCAAATCCCAATTTCCTCAAATCATCCCCGAATTTGGCTATCATATCAAGTAAGTCTCACATATCCTTAATGTACAATATCAAGTAGATCTCACATATCCTGTATGTACAATATCAAGTATATCTCACATACCCCGAATGTACAATATCAAGTAGATCTCACATATATCCTGTAATCAATATCAAATAAATTCCCAAATGTCTTAAATCCAATGTCAATGAGTCATTTACATTCTAGGTATATTTGCATGAATAAATATGATGATGTATATAATTTAATGTCAATACACATATATTAGCGTCCCATTCCACTAATATTGGTATAAGGGCATATATAACAGCGGCCTAAACCCCTGTTATATATACAAAGGAGTAAAAAGAAATATCATGAAACCAATGTGTCAAGCATCGACACAGAAATGCAGGTCTATCAGGTGCTGTCACCACGACTGGCACCCTGATAGGTACGTATCATACGCTATCCCGAAAGCTCGAGTGCTTAGCTCTGACCCTCGCCTCTCGACGTATCTATACGTACATGACTCCCGTCGGTATCTCCATGATAACCGCTGAGTCATTGGTAATGTCACCGGAAAGTATGGTTCCCCCACTAACTCATCTCCTCACTGAGATTCTTGCCCCGGGGTACCTCCGGGCCCCACCATGTACCCGCAGACGGTGCCTCCCGCTCCTCGAATCGGGTATATAATCAGAACCGACAAATCTCATGGTGGATGCTGTAATATCATATCTTCAAGGGAATCCGGGTTTTTCAAATAATGCATAATTTCATGAACTACCACGGTCCCCAAATCCAGAAAACATCATGAAAAATCCATATCTTAATGCGAAAATCCATGAATATAATATATGCAACAGAAAACTGTAATGTAAGCATATAAAGGAAAAGCCGCTATTTAACTGCAACAAGTCAAATATAAATATATGCGGTTCCTAATTTCTCCAATTCTAAATAACATCAAGTAAAGATAAACATGTAGCTATAACCAGATATGTGTGTAAACATGAAGGTATAGCAAGGTATATGTATCTACCTATCAGTAATGATGTAATATACCCTCCGGGTATAAGTGAAGTATGTATGCAAGGTATACATGTAGTTATGTCATTATGTGTGTATGTACCTATCACTAATGGTACAATACCTTATATGTATACATGTAACTAGCATGTAAGCATGTCAAGGCATATATGTAAGCATATTGATATACAGGTATGCTATAAGTCAATGCGTAAAGAAATATGAATCAAAGTCTCAATATCCCTAACAAAGCAATATCATATCTATAAGTGGGTTATGCGTGACATGGCAATTATTGACGGTGTGTGTAGCATACAATCAGTGCTCGTGCAACATGAATCGTCAATAATATGTGCAGTGTCCTAAGGATACTAGTCCAAGCACAACAATATCTAAGTAATAGGGTAAATGCGCAATTCTAAATATGACATAGAATATGCGACAGAAATAACATCTCTAGCCCAGACGCATAACGCCATGCGGGCGATTCCCCTGTAGATGTTAAATCTACTCACCAACGCTCCTGGCTAAGTGAAGCCTACCACCTGTTTTCCCTTGTCGTAGCGTCCGAAGTCCCCGCTTGCGAACCTAAAATTTCACAAACACATCACATAAGCAAATATCCTACATCGACGAAAAGACATCGAAACGCAAGAATAACGCCCTGAAAATTGTACTGCGCACTTAGCGTATCTAATGCGCACGACATCGGCCAAAAACCCTAATTGGGGTCGCTAAACTACAAAACACTAAGTCTAGACCCCGATCGTCCCGATCGCGTAACACAACACAAACATTTACGAGGAATAAAATAGATATAATCTCGCAACGACCAAACGAACCCATGTCGGAAAAACCCCGAAACCTAGTAAGCAGCTTATCGCAATATTTCGCACTAGTTTCAAGCTAACGCATATCTAGCGATTACAAACACCTTTTAATAGCTTAACTAAGCTATCTAAACCATTTCTATATTTTTAACACTTGCTAAATAAATTTTAGCAAAAACCTAGTAAGCAAAATTGCATAATTAAACAAAGTGTTCATTAGCAAAAATTAACATTTTCTACTAGGTTAATCTTCTCCAAAACACAAATTAACACTTCAAATAAATATTAAACACATAAATCAAGTTTTACCTTAAGTAGATTATCATAAAAATCAAGTCTTGAATTTCAAACATGAAATTAAAAGCTTAAATAAACAATTAATATGCTAATTAGAAATTTAGAAACAACAAAAAAGATTAGGGTTAGGGTTTTATACCTCCATAAAAGATCAAAACCAAGAAACCAAACTCATCATCTTTTTCTCAAAAATGATGTTTTGAATGAAGATCCAAGATACTTTTGTGAAGAAGAAAGAAGGAAAATGAATATATTTGAGTTTTTGTGATTTTATTTGGATTTTTCATGATTTATTTGATGCAAAAATGAGTTGAAAAGGAGTGGGAATGATGGAGGGCAGCAAGGGGAAGGGAAGGGCCAGCCAAGGGGGTGAGGGGGGTATTTTTGTGAATTTTTGTGAAGAAAATGCTTGGAAAAAGAGTAATAAATGCTATATGCCACCTTTACACATTTTCTTTTCTTTTTAAAATAAACCTTTTGCACTCAAAAAAATATCTAGATATTTAAAAAGAAGTTTCCAAAATATTCTAGTGACAAAAAATAAATTTATTCTTAAGAAAATACATTTTCCGATTTACGTGCACCAAATACCGCTTAAAATAATATTTTATTTGGGAAAAATTCTATGTGAACCAAAATCTCCCAAATACCCCTAAAGTTCGCGTACAAGCTTTATTTTAGCTAAAAAGAGGTGCTGGCAAGCTTATACGGACGTTTGATCGAAATCGGGTTAAAACGGAAAATACCGACAATTTTGCCCTAAAACGGGAAAATTCGCAAAACGATTTCTGAAACGTTACATCGGCCGGTCATAGACCATATCGACATGACTTATTGACTTATTAGGGCTCGACGATTCCATCCCTAGACTTGATATGCAACATATCAGACGAAGAGACCGGACTGTACGGTAAGTGTTGCCAATGGCTCGACGGGAGTTTTGACGGGTCCGCTTGTTTTTCTTCTGATCGCTCAATACTCGGGTGGCCGTTACGTTTAGCTGACCGCTTGCGGCTTGTAGAAGTTTTGATATAATCATCACCTACTGCCGGCGTATTGACGAGTCTTAGAGTACCACACAGGATTTTTCTAGCTCAGGCGAAATGTTGTGGTGTGCTTATGTAATATGCGCAGGAGCTCGATTAAATACGAATATGTGAGACCGTATTTTAATCGGACATTCAATATTGGTCGGGTCACATTTTATGTGACCGATTTATTGAATCAAGTGTTGATTTAATATTAACTTTTAGCTCATTTTTAATTAAACCTTTTCTTTTGGATGTATGCATATATGTTTATACATACACATGATGATGTGCATGCACACATACATACATAAATATATGTCATGGTGGATGATACATAGAAGATGGAAATACAAGACTCACATAGTTGATAAATATCTAGATTTTTATTAATGAATTAAAGAAAAAGGAAATTAGCATAATGACTCATTTTCTACACACTTCTTCTTTGACCATTGACTTTAACCATGGTTAGATTTCCTTTGTTCTTTAACCCTCTACAAAATATCTGGATATTTAGTTAACTATGGTTATATTTGAGAGTGTCTCATATATATTCTTTTCTTTTTCATTTTGGAAATAAGTTTTTCATTTATTCACAAAAGCTTTTGCTATCTTCACCTTCCTCCTTCTTCATGCTCTCTTGAGTTTTGTTTTGAGTGAGGAACTTAAAAAGAAAGGGGTTTTAAGTGAGTTTACAAACCACACAACCATTGTACACTACCCTAGCCCTTTAGTGTAGAGTGTTTGATTCATTTTGTGAGGCAAAGAGCTTGACCTAGGAATCTCCGGGTGGATCATCGTAGACGACGAAGGATCTTGAGCGGAGTCGTTTCAAGCTTCAAGCAAAGCCGTAAGAGTCCTTAAGACCGAAGGAGTTGGCTACAAAGGTTGTATTTCCTTTTCCTTTAGTTTAGACTTCACATAATGATGTTATTACCCTATTCTCTAGTTTCGGTTCGTAGTTCGTTTATAATAGCTCTCTAGAATTTAAAATTTCACTAATTTATGATGATGCAACCTTACTAGAGGTGCTACTACACACCAACATGGTATCAGAGCCTAGCTAGAGCTTTAGGGTAAACCAGACGACGTTTAAAAACTCAATCGAACATAAAAAATGAGATTTTTACATGCTCACTGGAAATTTTTCAAAAGTTGGAATTTTTGTAATTAAAAATATTCAGAAAATAGAGCAGGGTTTTCTATGGATCCCCAAGAAAAACGAGCGCCTAACTCGACATAACGACCGCGGAACCGCGGTCAAATAGGTGTATTTGCGGCGGTTCCGCGGCGCCGTTGGTGAGGCTTGGACCGTGCTCTCTTGCGTTGATCCGTAGGTACTTTATATGCTTTCTGGGAATTTTTTATGCAGGTTCAAGTATTGAGATCTATTACAATAGTGGGTATGTTGATGTGTTGATTGATATATTTTAACGTCGTCTATGCTTTTCAATTGTTGATGTGATATGATGTATAGGATCGTCGTGATTGAATGGCCGGGGGTTTTATGTGAGACGAGAGTTTATCTTTTCATTCATGTAAAATTCATTGTATATATTATACTTTTATTGGGGCACATCCGGGTTAAGAATGATGTCTCCATTGATGTATATTTTACTTTTCCGCATTAGGATAGACCCAAGGAAGGGAACGCGAGTGACCGGGTTCTAGAGTTCAGTGGGAGGTCATCTCGAGGAGTCGAGACCGGGTCTCCTAAACTCCAGAATTGGAAGGGTCACTTGCCGCTCTCGTAGGGATCTAAGGGTGTGGGCTTGGCTATTCATCACGACCGTGGAATCCGTATATTCTATTTTAGGCTAAGTAGAAAATACGGAGTTCCTAGTATATCCTATATTTTCATATATGTGTTTCTGCTGCTAATTATTCTGTGATGTGATTGCTTAATATCTGAGACGAATGCGATATTGTTATATATGTGATATGTAATACTGTTTTTCGTTTCTTTCTGTAATGGCTTAGGAACTTAAATGATGGGAATACATTAATGAGATTAATGTAAAAGAAAAGAAACCTAAAGATGTTGTAGAATCAGATTTGAAACCCACTCGGCTCCTTTTTATGAAAAAGTAAGTTTCAAAAGATGCGGAGCTTAAGCCACTCCTTTTCTAAAAACAATTTAGAATCTACAACGAAATCAAGTTCAAAGCGTTAAAGGTTTTATAAAAACCGTCCGCAACCCTCCGTCATTTTAGGAAGCAGAGTACTTAGTATTCGTGCTACGTATGTTGATTATAGTCAAGGCGTAGTGTAAAGTAGCTAAGTGATGTCTTCCTTCAAAGCATATGATGCGATCAGTTAGGACATTCATGTGATTATGTTGATTATAGTGAAGGGTCATATGGGTGGGTCTAGTTAATCTCGAAGTGACGGATAGAACTTTCCTAGTGCTTATGATATGTTGACCATAGCCAAGGTCATAAGTATCTAGGGGTAAAAACCATATCGGGAGTTTCAAGGGTTGAAATTTGCAATGAGATTGCATACCATCTATATGATATTTGGATCCCGATCCCACTGTGAGTAAGAGTTACTCCAAGGAGAATTTTGTACTTTAAAATTAGCTAATCCAGTAGGTGTCTAGAGAGGTGTTAAACGGGTTTTGACCTCTGGGAAAAACGAGGTTTATTTTAATTAGGTCTGTGCGCAAGCATGGGGAACCTCCCTCAAAGTATCGAGACTGGCCTGGCTGATCGGTTAGCGAAACTGTAGAATGTAATTAATCCTGGCTAATTTTCTTTTCAGGTTTGAAAGAAAATTTGATAAAAGCGGTGGGAGACATCGATTAGATAAGATAATAAACCAATCTGATCTTTGCAAGAGCATTTCGCTGAGTGTATTCTTTTCTCTCTCCTAATGGCAGATACCGATGATGGGACTTAACCTTCTTTTAGAGAAAAACCAACTGACTGTACCAAATTATAAAGAATGGTTGAGGAACATGAACATTGCACTCACATATGATAAAGTATTATATGTCCTCACTACCAAAGCCCCACCCGTCCCAGGACCTGAATCATCTGTTTCGGATAAGGAGATCCGAAAAACATGGGATATTGATTGCAACACGGCCACGTGCCTTGCTCTTGCTTCTATAGACAGTATCCATCAGAAACAGCACGATAAGATGGACGTAAAATCCATCTTTCTTCATACAAAGGAGTTGTATGAAGAGCAATCTTGTACTTTATGATAAGAGGCATCTCAAAAGCTATTTCAGATGCGGTTGGCCCTCGGTGCATCAGTAGGAGACCATGATCTGAAGATGGTTGGTCTTATAGAATAACTTGAGGAACTGGGATGGACTATGGATAATGAGCAATATACAGATATTGTTCTGCAGTCTTTCTCCCCCGCCTTTGCTCCGTTCATAGTGAATTTGAATATGAACGATTTGGAGAAATCATTGCCTGAACTTCTCAATATGTTGAGAAATGCAGAGAGCACGCTTATGACAGCGAAAACTCCCGCTCTGCTTTATGGCCCATCTTCCTCTTCAGTCCCGAAAGCCAAGGCCAAGGGAAAGAAGAAGAAGAATCCCACCAAGCCGAGTGGTGGAGTTGAAAAGGCGAAGGGGAAATATAAATCTGGGACCGCGGGAAGTGGAAAAAGGAGAATGTTTTTACTGCCACAAGTCGGGACAATAGAAACGCAATTGTGCTTTGTACCTTGCAGATCTCAAGAAGAAGAAGCATGTTGATGCTTCCGCTTCAGGTGTGTTTGTAACTGAAAACAGTTTTTCATTAAACTCTACATCTTGGGTATTAGATACCGGTTCTGGTTCTCACATCTGTAATTTTATACAGGGATTGAGAAACAATAGAGTTTTGAAGACTGGGGACCACACTCTATGGGTTTGAAATGGTTCCAATGTACATGTTGTATCCGTAGGAGAGTATCATCTGGGGTTGCTTTCAGGATGTATTTTTGTTTTGAACCCTTGTTATTTTGTACCCGGTATGCTATGTAATATAATATCTGTATCTTTGTTGGACAATGAAGGATATCATTTTGTGTTGCAAAATAATGTTATGAACATTAACTTGAATCATTAGTTGATTGGGTATGGTACACTAAGTAACGAAATTTACGTCCTAAACCAACACACAGTTTTCAATATACAACATACAAATAAAAGAAAGATTTCAGATATAAATGAATCTTTTCTTTGGCATTGTAGACTTGGTCATATTAATGAAACAAGACTAAACAAGCTACATAAAGATGGATATTTAAAACCTTTTGAATATAAATCTTATGCAACTTGCCAGTCTTGTATCAAAGGTAAAATGACCAAAACTCCGTTTATAGGACACGGAGAGAGCTACAGAACTCTTAAGCCTCATACATAGTGATGTATGCGGACCAATGTCTACACATGCAAGAGGCGGTTTTTCATACTTCATCACTTTTACTGATGATTTCTCAAGATTCGGACACGTGTTTTTATTGAAGCATAAATCCGAAGCTTTCGAGAAATTCAAGGAGTACAAACTTGAAGTAGAAAAACAAACTGGCTCGAATATCAAGATACTTCGATCAGATTGAGGTGGAGAGTATTTAAGCACTGAGTTTTCAGACTTCTTAAAAGAGAATGGGATTCTCTCCCAGCTCACTCCTCCGTACACACCACAACACAACGGTGTGTCAGAACGGAGGAATCGTACCCTATTAGATATGGTACGGTCCATGATGAGTGATTCTCTGTTACCACTTTCCTTTTGGGGACATGCATTAGAGACAACAATTTATCTATTAAACAGGGTTCCATCAAAGACCGTGTCTACCACTCCATATGAGATATGGTGTGGAAGGAGACCATCTCTTAAAAGAGTTAGGATTTGGGGTTATCCGCCTTATGTCAAAAAGTAAAATCCGGATAAACTCGAGACACGATCGGTCATGTGTAAATTTGTGGGATATCCAAAACACTCGTATGGATATCTATTCTACCACAAGGAGGAACAAAAGGTGTTTGTTTCTCAACATGCCACATTTTTGGAAAATGAAATCTTTACAGACAATACTGATGGCAAAGTGGTAGAACTAGAAGAAGTTCTAGAGACACAAATTACTCATGACGAATTGGTTGAAACTGATGTTGCAGTAGAACTTCAAGAACCTCAGCCGCTCCGGAGATCTAGTAGAACTTCTCGCCCGCCAGAGAGATACTATGGGTTTCTCATTGATGGTGATAGAGAAGATTTCATCATAGATGATAATGACCCTACTAGTTTTCAGCAAGCTATCACGAGTGGTGACTCAGTGAAGTGGCTAGATGCTATAAGATCCGAAATGGAGTCCATGTACACCAACAAAGTATGGACTTTGGACGTTGCACCTCCTAGGATAAAACCCGTTGGGTGCAAATGGATCTTTAAGAGAAAGATTGGTGTAGATGGACAGGTAGAGACCTATAAAGTAAGGCTTGTAGCGAAAGGTTTTCGTCAAAGACCAGGACTGGACTATGATGAAACTTTCTCTCCAGTAGCAATGCTTAAATCCATTGGGATCCTACTTGCTATTTCTGCTAACTACGACTATGAAATCTGGCAGATGGATGTTAAAACTGCATTTCTAAGTGGTGATTTAGAAGAGTGCGTTTTTATGGATCAGCCAGAGGGCTTCATTGACAGTGGGAGCAGCGGAAAAGCGTGTAGGTTGCTTAAATCCATTTATGGATTAAAGCAGACATCTCGGAGTTGGAACATCTGTTTTGATGATATAATCAAAGAGTTTGATTTTATCAAAAATATAGATGAACCATGCATTTATAAGAAGATTGTAGGGAGTACTGTCACTTTCCTCGTATTATACGTAGATGACATTCTTTTGATAGGAAATGATATTCCTATGCTACAATCGGTCAAATTATTCTTATCACAAAGGTTCTCCATAAAAGACTTGGGTGATGCCTCGTATATTTTGGGGATAAAGATCTATAGAGATAGATCCAAAAGATTATTGGGATTGTCCCAATAAAAGTACATTTATACCATCCTAAAAATGTTTAGTATGGAAGATTCCAAGCATGGTGCCTTGCCCACTGGCCATGGAATCACTCTCTCTAAGGACTTCTGTCCGAAGACTGATGAAGAGAGAGCTCGCATGTGCATTATACCCTACGCTTCAGCCGTAGGATTTATAATGTATGCGATGATATGTAATGGCCCTGATGTAGCTTATGCACTAGCTGTAGTGAGCAGGTATCAATCCAACCTAGGGGAGCAACACTGGATAGCCGTGAAGAACATTCTTAAGTACTTACGAAGGACTAAAGAATTGTTCTTGGTGTATGGTAATGGGGATCTCCAAATGGAGGCCTTTACCGATTCTGGCTTCCAAAATGATAAGGATGACAGTAAATCTATCTCAGGATTTGTATTTACCCTCAATGGAGGGGCGGTATGTTGGAAGAGTTCCAAACAGAATACCGTTGCAGACTCCACGATGGAAGTTGAGTATATTGCTGCAAATGATGCAGACAAGGAAACCGTCTGGATGGGGAAGTTCGTTGCGGAGCTAGGAGTAGTTCCAACCATTATTAATCCAATACCATTGTATTGTGATAATAATGGAGCTATAGCGTTGGCCAAAGAACCCAGATCCCATCAAAAGTCCAGACACATCGTCAGGCGATATCATTTGATCCGGGAGATAGTTGATCGCCAAGAGATCGAGATTCGGAGAGTGGATACAAAAGATAACACCGCAGATCCACTCACCAAGGCCCTTCCACAGCCGCAACATGAGCGACTTTTTGAGATGTTGGGTATGAGATACGCCAATAATTGGCCTTAGGGCAAGTGGGAGATTATTGGATATATGTATGCCCTAGAGGCCATTATATGTATAGTGGATGCTTGGAGATATAAATATGTATATTTTGATATATGACTTTCTTGCTCGACATGATAGTATGCTATCTGGTTTTACTTTATCTGACATGTTTACTTGATACTGTTCATTTGATACATGTTGATAAAACCCTAAGGATATTTTCTTGACTTCCATGGATATGATGGAGATCATTCTAGTGGGGCATGTGTAGTTTATAAGCATATCCTTAAATGTTCCTAGTCGTAGGTATATCGAGAAAAGGCATCGATATTCCAGAGTAGACTAGTGTATACGTTTCTTGACCTATATGATGGGCGATGGATGATCCCATATCCATTGGTGTTGTGACATCGAAGATTGTTTACGGGTGCTCAGTGGAGACTGGGTACACTGAACGGACTCACCGAGAATTCCTATATGGTATTATATCTATCGTCGGATAACAGTTCTCTGGTGACACTGGTACAGGTTAGTCTGTAGACCCGAGATCGTTATAGAGTCTTGTGTGTTCTCCAACTGTACTTTGATTTCCACCCTACCACGGCTCTACTGAGTCGTGCAAACAGGTGGCTTTTGGGTATAGTCCCGAGATACTTGGAGACAGTGAGCGATAGGAGGGGTTTCGTCTCTCCCGGTATTGGGAGTTGATGTTGTGCAATGTGCGATTGGCTCTGACTTGAAGTCCCTGGCCAGGGCTGATGAGATTTACTGATAAGTGTTATCAGTAGTTTCTCGACCGATCATAGACCATATCGACATGACTTATTGAGTTATTATGGCTCGACGATTCCATCCATAGACTTGATATGCAACATATCAGGCGTAGAGACCGGACTGTACGGTAAGTGTTGCCAAAGGCTCGACGAGAGTTTTGACGGGTTCGCTTGTTTTTTTTCTGATCGGTCAATACCCGGGTGGCTGTTACATTTAGCTGACCGCTTGCGGCTTGTAGGTGTTTTGATATGATCATCACCTACTGCCGGCGTATTGACGAGTCTTAGAGTCCCACACAGGATTTTTCTAGCTCAGGCGAAATATTGTGGTGTGCATATGTGATATGTGCAGGTGCTCGATTAAATACGAATATGTGATACCGTATTTTAATCGGAAGTTCAATATTGGTCGGGTCGCATTTGATGTAACCGATTTATTAAATCAAGTGTTGATTTAATATTAACTTTTAGCTCATTTTTAATTAAACATTTTCTTTTAGATGTATGCATATATGTTTATACATACACATGATGATGTGCATGCACACATACATACATACATATGTGTCATGGTGGATGATACATAGAAGATGGCAATACAAGACTCACATGGTTGATAAATATCTAGATTTTTGTTAATGAATTAAAGAAAAAGTAAATTAGCATAATGACTCATTTTCAACACACTTCTTCTTTGACCATTGACTTTAACCATGGTTAGATTTCCTTTGTTCTTTAACCCATCTACAAAATATCTAGATATTTAGTTAACTATGGTTATATTTGAGAGTGTCTCATATATATTCTTTTTTTTTCTTTTTGGAAATAAGTTTTTCATTTATTCACGAAAGCTTTTGCCATCTTCACCTTCCTCCTTCTTCAAGCCCTCTTGAGTTTTGTTTTGAGTGAGGAACTTAAAAAAAGGGTTTTAATTGAGTTTACAAACCATACAACCATTCTACACTACTCTAGCCCTTTAGTGTAGAGTGTTTGCTTCATTTAGTGAGGCAAAGAGCTTGACCTAGGAATCTTCGGGTGGATCATCGTAGACGACGAAGGATCTTGAGTGGAGTCGTTCCAAGCTTCAAGCAAAGCCGTAGGAGTCCTTAAGACCGAAGGAGTTGGCTACAAAGGTTGTATTTCCTTTTTCTTTAGTTTAGACTTCACATAATGATGTTATTACCCTAATCTCTAGTTACGATTCGTAGTTCGTTTGTAATAGCCCTCTAGAATTTAAAAGTTCACTGCTTTATTATGATGCAACCTTACTAGAGGCGCTACTACACACCAACAGTGCTTAAATACCCTAATCCACGTTGTTGCCGATTGCTCTAGCTTCAATCGTTAAGTTCGGCTCAAAGGTTTTAGTGCGGATTTCCTTAGCTTACACTTTTGTATCTTTTCCTAACAAGCTTTATACTTTGCATATAACACATATGATAGATAGGAACTTTCCGCCCACGCGCATTAACTCATCAGAACAAGAACGTAAAACGCTCCGTCTGCCTGTGGATCGACCCGTGCTCATCGCGGCTAGCTGCAAAGCGACACCGTCCTGATCGCGGTTAAACTTTAGAACTCTTAAAACTCAACACGCCGAAAGTGTGCGATCAAATGGCGCCATTGCCGGGGAGACGGTAACGTTTTTATTTTTGTTATTTCGGGTTAATCTTGTTAATATCCATCTTACACTTCTTTTAAAAACAAACTAAAAATTTCAAAAACCAAAACAAAAAATTGACATTCTAACTCTTTTTGCTCTTTGGAAATTGGACCTGCTTGCACTCTGTAACTAAACAGAAAAGATAAACAATACCAGTGAGGCACTAGTGGAACAGTAGGACACCAGAAGAAATTTGGAGCCCTATCTCATCAAGTTGGCCGGCGACATCCCCTCAAATTCTGAGCTGGCCGGCCTGTTCACCTCCATTTGCTCCAAAATTTTGTTCTCTGCTCTATTGTTTTGTTTTTGTCCCAGTTTTATTGCTTGTTTTTTTATAAGTTTTAGTGTGCAGGTATTTGGGCATTCATATCGCTTTTCCGCACTAATATCCGTTTTTCCGACATTTCAGATTTTTGTAGATTTGCGAACTGCGATTGTGTGGAGCAAAGTATACATTCAAGGTTAAGGTGGTTGCGAAGTACAGTGTCAAAGATCCGGGTAGTTTGACCCGCGCAAGCGAACTTTCCAAGCTATTCGGATTTAACTTCAACGAGGGTTTCTTAACCCGAAAATTTATCGGTACGTACTTTACTTACACTTTCTTCTCAAATCCGACACATCCTCAATATAATATCTTTGCAGGATTCTTTGCAAGTTCGCTAGCAAACGCTAAAGTGACTAACCCGTATTTGTTGCAGTATCGTGCTTAATATAAAAAAAAACGATTGTTTGATTCTTTATAGAATTTTTATTGAATTGTGCATTGCATACATTAATATGGACTTAATGGCAAGCGAACCCCACAACATACGGTAAAGGATTTCATCACCTTTTCCGTGGCCCACAAATCACGAATTGAGCATAACGTTTGCCCGCACAAATTTTAAAAGAAATTAGACTTTAAGCCTTAAGGACTTCGCGCACACTAGAAGAAGTTAACTGTGTTTAGAACACCGCTTAACGGTATATCGTTTACGGGGTGTCTAGGAAAGTGTTCATGGCGAAACCGCTAAAAGAGAAAGGGTTATTTAATTAAGGACCTTCGCGAAAGCGTCGAAAAATCTCCCCTTATCTCTGCACTTACCTGGCCTCGTGATCAGTATATCTTGAGCCCGTTTCTCGACACAGTTTTACTTCGACAATCAAGTTCTTGAGCAGGCCTAGTTGACCTAGGTGAACCCTAGACCGATTTGGTGCGTGGTATTTTTGTATCGTGATTGTTTTTGTCCAGATTCTTTTTGTGTGTATATTTCATTCTTTTGTTAATAACTAACCAAAAAAAATTCACATTCTTTTTCTTCTCCTTTCTCTCATCATATCATGGGTACCCCACCTCGAAAAACTCTTTCCGAACTTTGGTACCCACAACCAGACATTACCTCATATGGTTCTTGCTTTGGTCGAACTTCGAATGATCCCTCCATGCCCAAAATTTCTTTGAATGATCGGATAGACGCGTCTAGGACAAATAACTGGACTCCGCAATCCACTCTGTATCAACCGTTTCAACCTTCCCCACCTTCGTACGTTGATACCCCTTTTTCGAGTCCTGTTGTAACTCTAGGATTTATGTCTATTGCTGAACGTATTTAACAATCTCGTAGCCGATCTTTCACTACTTTCACCACTGCAAATTCTTTTGATCA
This sequence comes from Agapanthus africanus, assembly GCA_030015575.1. Lineage (NCBI taxonomy): Eukaryota > Viridiplantae > Streptophyta > Magnoliopsida > Asparagales > Amaryllidaceae > Agapanthus > Agapanthus africanus. The sequence goes on along the minus strand of JASDDO010000012.1, from coordinate 325,158,343 downwards.
ACAATTCCATTCACCTTCTTATCCTAATGTTGATCCTACTCCTATCCAACCATTCAATTCCTACCAGTCCTTCCCGACTTTTGCACCTTCCCTATACATTGCTTCTGAACCGCCATTTGGGAGTTTTCAGTATCCAATCAACTTTGAATCCTGTACTGAAACTCCTTCACAACCCATGTCTAGTCTGGAACAGTCGTTGGAAGACTTTCGGGTAGCGTCGTACTAACAGATGATGGATTTGAATGCGTCCATGGCCTCCCTCATACAACCTAACGAACCGGAAGCTAGTTTTCAACTAGCTCCACATTTTCCAATGTATGATGAGGCGGTAGGACAGGTTGAGAATTTGAATAGTGAGAGTGAACAATACACCCTTCCAAATCAAACCTACCCATCCCCAATTGAATCCCACAAATCCGGTTTTGAAAGTCTAATGAGTGTCCCAAATGATTTATCAATTGAAGATAGAATGATTAATGAGTTGTGCGATTTTGTAGTGTTTGATTTACCCGATTGTGAAGGGACCCTGCCGAGTGAAACCAATCCCCAACCATTTGACCTCTACACCCCCATCTTAGAACCTGAATTGATAGATATCCATGCTTTTTATGAGGTGTATAAGAATATTGATTTTCACTCGATTGAGGATATTGACGCAGAGAATATTTTGGATGATGAACCCGCAATTTTGGTTGAGTTTTTCTCTCCAATTTATCGTCCCGAGTCATTAACTGTTTTTTCCGAACTCCACAAGAGTCTTGATATTGATGATAAATGCATGGATGAGCTTAAATTTGAGGATAGTTTTGAGGATAGTTTTGAGGATGGACCAGTTTTAATTGATGAGTCGGATTTTCCAATTCATCCTGTACCGTTCACTGACTTTGTACAACCTCTTGAACCTTTTTCTTTTAACCTTCCTCAATCACTCCTCTCCATCCTTTCCATCATTCCGACCTTGCAAGACACCGTATCACTTTCATTTACTATTTCTGGTTTACCAAGTTCGGCGTACCCAGGTTTTCTCACGAATCTTGAGGGATTTGACCCAATTTCTCGACGGATTGATAGATTAGTACAATCGCTTTTTACACATCGGTCATCACAAATTGTACTAATTTATTCACTCCATTTCTACCCTCAAGTTCGTATTCCATTTCTTTCTCCCTTCCGCCATTCTTCTCCTCCACCGAGACCGTACGCCGCTTCTATCCCAACACGGTCTCGCGTGTTTCACATTTCTTTTCTCTACACTCCATTCTTTCACCAACCACTCTATTATCATGATAGAATTTTTGAATGGTTGGTACTCACTTTTGGCCTGTGTAAGGCCTTGTATAGATTGATACTGTTCTTTTTCCCCCCTAATCCTGAACATCACCGCCTAAACAGTGGAAACTTTGTTTCACTTAAGTTTGGGGGGATCTTTTTGTGTATATATTTTTGTTTTCTTTTGTTTTGTATAAAATTTTCTTTTAGGGAGTGCCGGCAATTTTTTCTTGGTAATGAACACACCCAAAGATGATGCATCAGCATGCACTTTCTTCGTTTGGGCGGCATGGGAATCCTGGTAATCCCATATTTCCTGCTCTGTCTTATAAAAATTATAAGTTGGAGAGGGACCAACGTTCCTTAGCGCAGTATAACAAGCGGGTTCGGTCAATACATCCGTATTATTATCTTGATTAAGGCGTGACATGGTCGCTACCTAGAGAGAGAGAGAAGAAAACACTCAGCGTATGCTCTTGCAAGATTAGATTGGATATTAATATATCTAATCAGGATGTCTCCCACTGTTTTAGTCAAATCTTCCTTCAAACCCTAAAAGGAAAGACTAGCTGGGATTAATTACATCGTACAAGTTCGCCAATCTTTCAGCCAGGCCAGTGCCGGTACTTTGAGGGAGGTTCCCCGTGCTTTCGCACGGACCTAATTAAAATAAACCTCATTTTCCCAAGGACGTAACCCCGTTGACACCTTTTTAGAAACTTACTTGATCGGCTAATTGTAATGTGTAAAACTCTCCCAGGAGTAACTCTTACTCGCAGTGGGTATCGGGATCCAACTATCTCATAGGAGGTATGCAATCTCATTGCAAATTTCAACACTTGAAATTCCCGATAATATTTTACCCCTAGCGTCCTATGACCTTGACGGAGGTCAACAAACCATAGGCTACTAGTCAAGTTCAATCCGTCATTTCCTGATTGAATTAAACCCACCCGCACGACCCTCGACGGAGGTTAACAAGGCCGTACGACTACTGTAGCATTCTGAAATTTTAGAAATAAATAAAATTAATTAATTAAATAATAAAGCGTCAAATTAAAAAGTTTTTAAAACCAAATAGGACAATTTAATAAGATGTTTGTAAAACAAATTAAATAAAAAAATTTAGTATGCAACATAAATAAATTATATGGGTTTTAGTGAGAATTTTAGCTTCATTTTTATAAAAAGGGTGTTTTATAATAACATAAGTTGTGAAGGGTTTCTAAGTAAAGTTTAAGTTTCTTGTGCAAATGGAAATTTGTTAAGGGTATAAATGAAAAAGGGGTAGAAAACCATTTAGTTCAGAATTTTATTGCTAATTAAAATAAAAATTAGGAGATAAGGTAATGACACATCTTCCTTGCATGCACACACACACACATCAACACCTCCTCCTTGCATGAAATCACTACATCTTGCTTGATGACACCTCCTCCTTCACCTTATCCCTTCTTTTTGATATATATAACTCATGTTCAGACCATTCTCTTAATTTAAAATATGAAAATTTCTGAAATAAAAACAAAACTAAAGAAAACAAAGAAGAACAAGAGAAAGAAGAAGGAAGGAGCTAAATCTAAGGTTTCTCATTATCAAGCTAGGGCAAGGAGCTTGTACATCTTGGAGAGTGTTATTCCTACAAGTTATTATAGGTAAAATCCTTACTCACAATAGAGAATTAGTTCTGGAATTAGTTTAAGTTTGAAATCACAAGTCAATAATATTGTATTTTAGATACAACTAGGCTCTGTTTGAATCTGCTTTAATTTGGTGAAATATTAAACCAACTAAACAAGACCTAAATGATGTATGTAGCACCTAGAGCAAATCATAGGAGTACGAACCACAGGGCTCAGAATTGGGCCGGCGACCAAAGGGAAAATTCCGACGTCGCCGGTGTTGTAGGAAGTTAGGGTATTTTGGCTTGTTGGGTAGGGTTCTGTGTATAATTGTGGCAATTTTTGTGTTATTTAAATAAGTTATTTCTGCTGTATATGAAATCTGGAAGCTTATATCGGAAAAGATATCTAAGAAACCAAAGTACGATATGGTTAAAGCGTATCGCAATCTGTTTTCTGTCGCGATGCAGAGTAGGGTTAAAATCCAGTACGGTTAAGTGTTAAATAGCTTGATATAGTAGTATACAATATAACTAATACGTGGGAACGGGTGTTTTTCATTCCGTCATGTCGGAGTAGTTGTTTCCTTATATAAGTTAAATTGTGATGTTAGATTCAAATACGGGATTTTCGGAGGCAGCGAGGAAAGGAAAAGGATCGGCAATTCCTGAGTAGATACGTCGTTTTCCGGTGAGTAGACTAAACATCAACCGGGGAATTTTGTAAAGATGGCGTGTTACGCCCGTAGTTTTATTTAAATAAATGCTTTACTTTGGTATGCTAAATTGATAATATGCACTCATAATTCACATATACTTTGCTTAGTTGATAGGACACTACACAAGTATCGACGAGTTATGCCACGTGCACATCTTACATGTTACACACACCTCATCGATATTACCATGTCACTTTTACACTTAATAAATTTCTTGTTAAAAATGATTCATATCATATCTTAAACACTAATAACAGTAGTAAATTGTATCATTAACATGATGTTTAGTATTTGAGTATTTTATGTGATATAAGAGGTAATTGTATTATTGTGGATTTATGGTTTTGAGTTTTGAATACTATTACATAAATCCAATGATTTCATGATTGATGTGTCATGTCCACCATGAGATGTTTTATGATTTGGTTTTATTCCGGACCGAGTAGGGGAGATATACGGTCGCGGATTTTACGTTATCCATACTGAGTGGGGGAGATATACAGTTGGATACATGGTGGACCCGGTCGAGACCGAGGGACAGGATGGCCGCATTTGAGGCGGGGGAGCCTAGCGAGGTTATTCGATACCGGAGATAGTGGTAAAATACGGCGGATGTCTAGAGGATACCGACCAATATTTGATTTCAGGATCATTCGAGGAATGATGCCTGAGAGAAATGGAAGTTTTGTGTCGATGATGGGCACGCAAAGATGAAATTTATTGGGATAAATGATGAGATTGCAGCTTTGGGTTATGTGATTTATAGTATTGATTCATGCTTTCCATATGCAATCATATATCATACTTGCTCTCATTTCAGTTAGTTATGATCGACATATTTACATTATTTACTGTTATATGTTAGTTATATTCACTGAGTTGGCAACTCACCCCCGTTGTGCCACAGTTTCTTGCAGGGATAGAGTGGACGGTTAGTAGCAGTGCAGCCCCACTTTTTGCAGCTTTTTTGCATCTTTTGATAAGTGGGTTACATATGTAGTAACCTTCTCTTTGGGATTGTATTTTGTATCTAGAAAATCTCCATCAGACCTGTATATGAATTAGAGTGAGAGATGATTATATGTATATTATTTGACAGATGGGACGATTTAGTTCAATATATTATTAACTTTCTTACTTATTGGAAATTCTTGTTAATGTCTTATACTCCTGGATATTTTTCTCCTCTATTGATATTGTTGATCCCAACTAGGGATGCAACCAAACTTAACAATTTATACTTGTTTAATATTTTAACTTCGTAAACTGTGATTTTTACTTAAAACTAAATTTCTATATAAAGAATTCCGCAAAAATGATTTTGATCTTGGTTTTCGGCTTACTTGGACTGTGTGCATATCTTTAGATATTATACAATCTAAGTGCCGGTCAAATCCAAACTTTGGGTCGTGACAACTACCCTAATCCAATCTGAATCATATGCATAAGCAGATAAATACTAGTCAGCTACCGCACACTACGCCTTAACGGAGGTCAACAAACGTAGCACGAATACTAAGTAGGACCTATCTGAAATGACGGAGGGCTACGATAGGTTTTTAAGAAAACCATTTGCGTAATGAACTTGATATCGTTGTAGAATCAAAAGATTTAAAGTGGAGTGTTTTTTAGGCCTTTGCTAGTTTCGCTAAAGAGGTCTCTCCCGGTGAAGGGATCGTCGGCTCTTTCCTTATCGAATAAGGTGCAGGATATTCACAATACCACTATGCAAAGAAAAAACTAGAAAAGCAATCAAAAGAAAAAACCGAGGCCTGTAGCATCTGCCAGTTATTTCTAAAGAGGTCACTCCCGGTGAAGGGATCTCGGCTCTTTCCTTATCGAATAAGGTGCTGGATGTTCTACAAGGAACACCGCTATGCAAAACAACAACTTGAGCTACCTGTTTTGAAAATTCGATTCCACAACATCTTTAGGTTTCTTTTATTTCATTAATCTCATTAATGAAGTTCCATCATTTTAAGTTACCTAAACATCACAGATAAATACAACGTACGCTTATGCCATCCGCATTCGCCTCGATGTCTCCTCGTGCACCGTTAGGTTAGGTAACTAACGACGGAGCGGGGCAGTGCTAGCGCGGGTGTAAAACATAAGCAACGTCTATATAATATATCACATATACTATATCCTGTATCCATCTCAACATATCAAATGATCACATCACAGATATCGCAGCAGAAGAACAACATATGAAATATTGGATATAATGGGATTTCCATGTTTTATTTTAAGCCTGTATAAAACACGGATTGTAAGTCCATGACACGCACCCCACGAACTTGCGGGGAGGCGGAATATATGAAAAACGATTAATCAAAGCTTCGTAACACGGACTTGAGCGCATGAATCGTATCTAAACCGTTACTAGCAAACTACGAGAGGTTTAACTACTCGGATTTGAAGTTATACCTCACGTTACTTGTCCTTCGGGTCTTCATCACTGTCCTCTACTCCACGTAGGATCCTTGGAACATCGGCACCTCAACGGCCTCCTCGAGTCAAAGACGATCTACCCGAGAGCTCCTACACCAAGCTTGATCTCTAACTTGAGATAACTAGGTTGCTCAAAGTGCTAATCTAAGCTATCTAGGGGATATAGAGTGAGGTTATGGATGTATTAGTCTAGCTAACCCTTGATCTCAACACATGAGAGGTTAAGGTAAGGGTTTCAAGAATGAGAGAGCTTGAGGAGAGAGAAGGTGATGATGAGAATGAATATGAATAATGAGCTCATTAGAATATAACAACCATAACAATTTATCAAATAAATAATATAAATGATTAATCATCATGGTTGATGCATTCACCTTGTGTGATTCATCATATGACCCATTAACTAATTAATGCATCATTTAATACCAAGGATGAATCACACAAATGAGTCATTAAGCAATTAATGCTTATGCCACCTTAACCCCCAAGTCACCATGCTTCTAGAAGCTTCCCGGAAAATTACGAGAACGCCCCTCCAATCCGTGAAAACACAAAAAAACTTTAGACTGTATAAATCCAATAACCTGATACTAGAATCTGGCTTAAACCAAAGCCGACTAGTAAAAACTGTCCGAACGTCGTACGTGCGAAAACACACGTATGCGTCCGAACCCTTGTCGTAAAACCATACGACCTCTATATCGTTTCGCCTGGAGCAGGGAAACTCACTGTATGGGAATCTAAAGACTCGAAACTACGCTGGCAGTGGGTTTAACCACAGACCGCAAGCGACACTAGCTGTACGTAACGATCCCCAGGTAGATGTCGATAAGAAGGCCGATGAGGAAACCCATCCGAACTCCTACTGAGCCTGACGTGACAATCTCCGTACAGTCCGGTCTGTTCGTCTAAGACTATCGCATATCTAGCCTAGGGGGAGGCAAGCGTCAATCCCCTAATAGCGGTATAAGTCGTGTCGGAGCGTAGCCCATTACACCCTGAGAAACTACTGGAACCTACCAGTAAATCTCGCTTTCCCTGGCCAGGGACTTTGCGTAATGGCTCTCTGACACAGTGCGATATCAACTCCCAATAACGGGAGAGATGAATCCTGTCTATCCGCCACTGCCTCCAAGTGCTTGGGACTGCACCCAACTGCTACCTGTTTGCACAACTCCTTTGAGCCGTGGTAGGGTAGCAATCTAAGAACAGTGGGACACACTTGAGGCGAAGTAGCAGTGTCAAGTCTGCGGACTATGCTGTACTCATATCACCTGGGAACTGTTAACTGACGACGGGTATAATACCAACCAACAGTTCCCCTGCGAGTCCTGTCCGGTGTACCAGTAACATAACGAGCACCTGTATACTATCTCCAGTACGACGTACTGATGGCTGTGGGACATACCATATCCCCAACTGGGATGAGAAGCGTACACACTAGTCTACTCTGGAGTATCGATGCCCAGTCTCGATAATCCTACGACTAGGGACAAGTATAGGATGTTGCTTATAGACTACCCAGCCCCTACTAGTGTGACTGCCATCACAACGCTGGTAATCAAGCAAAGATCTTATGGGCTCTACTAATATGTATAAGTGATACGTTACAAGAAACATATGCACATATTAAAGTAGACATAAACCAAGTAGCATACTGCCATTTTTAGCAAGACTGTATATACAACTGTGAATATCCCAAGCTTCCATTAAGTAATATACATACAAGTATGATACAATAATGGCCCCTAGGGCATATACACTAACAATCTCCCACTTGCACTAAGGCCATGAGCTGGCATATCGTAGACCTATCATCTCGAATAGCCTCTCGAACTGCGTCTGAGGAATGGCCTTTGTGAATGGATCAGCAATATTATTCTCCGTCTCTACTCTTTTCACCTCGATCTCCCGGCGATCTACGATCTCCCTGATCAGGTGATACCGCCTTAAGATGTGTCTGGACTTCTGATGGTACCTGGGTTCCTTCGCTAAAGCTATAGCGCCTTTGTTGTCACAATACAGATGTATTGGACCAACACTGGTAGGAACCACCTGAAGTTCTGTGAGGAACTTCTTCATCCAGACAGCTTCTTTTGCGGCATCGCAAGCAGCTATGTACTCTGCTTCCATTGTTGAGTCAGCAACGGTCTCCTGCTTGGAACTCTTCCAACATACCAGGGTAAAGACATAACCCGACATGGATTTGGAGTCATCCTTGTCACTCTGGAAGCCGGAGTCGGCAAAGGCCTCCATCTGGAGGTCTTTTCCGCCATACACCAAGAACATCTCCTTAGTCTTCCTTAGGTACTTGAGAATGTTTTTTATTTCTATCCAGTGCTTCTCCCCTGGGTTTGCCTGATACCGGCTTACAACGCTCAATGCGTATGCTACATCTGGACTGGTACATAACATCGCATACATTATAGAGCCTACTACAGAAGCGTAGGGTATAATCGACATGCGATCCCTTTCCAAATCAGTCTTGGGAGACATCTCTTTGGAGAGGGTGATTCCGTAACAAGCCGGTATGTTACCGCGCTTAGAATCATCGATACTGAATCTATTCACTATGGTGTCTATGTACCTGGACTGCGAAAGTCCCAACATCCTTTTTGATCTATCACGATAGATCCGGATCCCCAGAATGTAGGTGGCATCACCCAGGTCTTTCATGGAGAATTCCTATGATAAGAATCTTTTGACTGACTGTAACATAGGAATATCATTTCCTATTAGGAGAATGTCATCCACGTACAAGACGAGGAATACTACAGCTCTCCCTACAATCTTACTGTATATGCATGGTTCATCTGGATTTTTGATAAAGTCAAATTCTTTGACAGCATCATCAAAACAGATGTTCCAACTCCGCGATGCTTGCTTTAGTCCATAAATGGACTTAAGCAGCTTGCATACTTTACCGCTGCTCCCACTCTGAATGAATCCTTCTGGCTGATCCATATAGACGCTCTCTTCTAAATTACCATTTAGAAAGTCCGTCTTTACGTCCATCTACCAGATTTCATAATCGTGGAAGGCAGCAATAGCAAGAAGGACCCGAATGGATTTATGCATAGCCACTGGAGAAAAGGTTTGGTCATAGTCCAAACCAGGTCTTTGACGGAAACCCTTTGCAACAAGTCTAGCCTTGTAGGTTTCAACCTGTCTATCTACACCAATCTTCTTTTTGAAGATCCAATTGCATCCTACGGGTTTTACCCCATCTGGAGCAATGCCCAAAGTCCATACTTTGTTAGTGTACATGGACTCCATTTCGGTCCGCATTGCATCCAGCCATTTTACTGAGTCACCGCTCTGAATGGCTTGTTGGAAGCTAGTAGGGTCATCTTCATCAATGACACAATCCTCTCTATCCCCATCTATGAGAAAACCGTAGTATCTCTCAGGCGGATGAGATGGCCTACTACTCCTGCAGAGGGGTGCGGGAATGTCCTGTTCTTCTTGAACTACTGGTTCTACCAAACTTTCAGTTGTAGTTTGTGGTTCTGGAATTTCTTCCAGTTCTATTTCGCTCCCACTTGTATCCTTTTCTAAAACTTGCTGTTCTAAAAAATGGGCATTACGAGAAACAAAAACCTTTTGTTCCTCTGCGTAATAGAATAGATACCCCTTGGAGTTCTTTGGATATCCCACAAACTTACACTGTACTGATCGTGCCTCGAGCTTGTCCGCATGCTGTTTTTTAACAAAAACCGGACATCCCCAAATCTTCAGATACTGAAGATAGAGTTTTTCCCACTCCACATCTGTTATGGGGTGGTAGGCACTGTCTTGGTAGGAACCCTGTTCAGAAGATATGCCGCTGATTCTAGCGCATATCCCAAGAATGATCGTGGTAACTCAGCGTTACTCATCATGGAACGAACCATATCCAATAGGGTTCGATTCCTCCTTTCCGATACACCGTTATGTTGTGGCATGTATGGAGGAGTAAGCTGAGAGAGAATTCCATTCTCTTTTAAGTAACCCAGGAACTCGGCACTTAAGTATTCACCACCTCGATCAAATCTCAGTGTCTTTATACTCTTGCCTGTTTGTTTTTCCACTTCATTCTTGTATTCTTGGAATTTCTCAAAGGCCTCGGATTTATGCTTCATTAAGAAGACATATCCATACCTAGAGAAATCATCCGTAAAAGTAATGAAGTAGGAATAACCACCTCGCGCATGTGTAGACATTAGACCGCACACGTCACTGTGTACGAGTCCCAAGAGCTCGCTTGCTCTTACTCCGTGTCCAGTGAACGGAGTCTTTGTCATCTTTCCTTTGAGACAAGATTCACAAGTAGCATAAGATTGATATTCGAACGGATTCAAATATCCTTCTCTATGTAACTTAGTCAACCTTCTCTCATTGATGTGACATAGTCTACAATGCCATAAGAAAGCCTGATTTATTTCTGGAGACTTTCTTTTAAGTGTGTTCTGGACATTGAAAACCTGAGCTTGACTTAATACGTATATACCGTTATCTAATGTACCGGACCCAATCAAAACTTGATTTAGGTGGATGTTAACTACATCACTTACGAATGTAAAATCATATCCCTCTCTCGTAAGTGAGGACACTGATATGATATTACAAGTCATACTAGGTACATACAAACAGTTACGTAGAATCAATATATGCCCACTTGTCAAACCTAGGCGATATTCTCCCACGGATTCAGCGTCCACGCTCATTTCGTTTGCAACTCTGAGAGACCAATCACCTACCTTTATAACTCTATGGTTTCTCAAAGCATGTATTGAATTACAGATATGAGATCCTGCTCCGGTATCTAGTACCCAGGAAGTAGAGTTAATTGACAAACAGTTCTCAATAACAAATACACTTGAGGCCGAAGCCACAACATGCTTCGTATCCTGGCTACTGGCTTCTAAAGCCCTGCAATCTTTCTGCCAATGCCCAGTCCCATAACAATAGGAATGTTCCTCTTTTACTACATTCAGTCCCGAAACTTTTGCCCTTCTCTTTTTTTCTTCTTCCCTGGTTTCCTTCAGGGTAGAAGGCAGAGACTGTAGAATCAAGTCAGTATCTGACTCGTTTCCCAACGTGGTCTCCAGGTCCTGGAGCTCATCAATACAGCTAGTCATTGTAAGGACGCTGTCCCCTACAGATGACCCGAAAGTCAACCTCGCTTGAATTAATTTGTTCGAGGTCTCATATCTTGCGATATGAGATTGCTCTCCATATAAATCTTTGTTATGGAGAAAGATGGAAACTGAGTCCATATTCTCGTGCTCTTCTGGTATACACCATCAACTGAAGCTAACACGAGGCATTTGGCTTTCGCTTTATCCTTTTCCTTTGTCTGGCGGATATCCATATCCGTGACGGTGGAAACTGGACCTGGGACGGCGGGATCTTGAGTAGTAATAGGGTGGTCTAGCTTATCATAGGCAATGGACATCTGGACAGACCTTTGCCGGTCATATAAGTCAGAATCAGTCAATTTGTTATCTAGATGTAACCTAGTCGTGGTCACATGGTCGCTGCAATTAAGAGAGAGAAGAAAACACTTTTAGCATGATGCTCTTGCAAGTTTAGAGTGGTTTTTAATTTATCTAAACAGGATGGCTCCCACTGTTTCTCGAATCCCTCCTCAAACCATAAAAGAAGAATTAGCCAGGACTATTCTCACCGTACAATTCTTGCTTAACCGTTCAGCCAGGTCAGTGTCGATACTTAGAGGGAGGTTTTCCAACGCTTTCGCGAAGTTCCTTAATTAAATAACCTCTTTTCTCTGGGGGCGCAGCCCCGCTGACACCTTTCTCACCTACTTGGTTTATAGCATTGATCGTTAAGTGAAGAATCTCCTGATAAGTAGTATTTACTCACAGTAGGATCGGGATCCAAAATATCATCGTATGATAATGTTGAAGGAATCCTACCAACATTCATCAAACTCCAAAATGGTATGCATCTCTCTGCAAATTTCAGTTTCTTTAGAAATTTTCGATATAAATTTTTGCCCCATGCTCTTATGACCTTGGCGTTGGTCAAAATGTCATAAGTCACATGTCAAGCTCTACCCATCATTATCCTTGTTAATTTGAACCCATCCGTATATATCCCTGATGTTGGCTAAATGATAATACGACTGCCCCAAACTAATACATTTATCTATGCAACAAATGAAATACCCAGCAGCTACCAAACACTATGCCTGGGCGTTGGTCAAAATGCATAGCTTGAATACTACTGAATACGCAAATGAAATGACGGAGGGCTACGAATGGTTTTGGCAAAACCGTGAACGTAGTGAACTTGATATAATCGAAGGAACCTGATACTTTTTTTAAAGGAGTGGTTAAAGCTCCGCAATTAAAAATTCTGATCGTTTTAAAAATAACCGAGTGGTTTCTTTTAAATTTGTTCCAACGATTGAACTTTGGTTTATTTTCTTTCCATTATAATAATGCGTCCCATCATTTATCCTATCATTGCAGAAAACAACGAAAATACCACGTCCTCTTATGCCATCCGCATTCGCCACTGGGTCCCGTCATCACCCGTTAGGTTACTTAACTAACGACAGAGCGGGGGCTGGGCTAGCGTGGGTGTAAAACATAAGTGACGTCTAATAGCCATCATATATAGATATTGTACATTCGTCAGACGCAATAATAAGCATTCCAGATCACAGATGAACTTTATTGGATATACTAGCAATCCGCATTTGCTTTCAGCCTGCAATAAAAGACGGATTACACAGTTGTGTGAATAGCTATTACCCCAACCCTAGACCCCTACGGGTACGACAAACTACCCGCCAAGTACCCAAAGTGAAGCGGTCTCCCTCAACAACATGAGTAGGCCACTAAACACTTCAACGTACCCGGTAGTTTGTGTACCCCGCCTTGGGTCTATCCTAGGAGCAAAAACAGTAAAAAGAAATAATACAACGGAGGCTACAACCGCAACCTGGATGCGCCATGCAAAAGAATATTACATCATATTACAATTACATCGAATGAATGAATATAAAAAACATCTCAAACCCCGGCTAATCATCACAACACTCCAATCAAGTCCAAATACACAAACAGTAAACATTACAGAAATGTGCAACCCCATGCCAACCGACATACTAGCAGTTAGGGGAGGTTTACGAAAAACATTACAGATAAAAACCCAATTAGCAAATATCTTAGAACATCGATCGGCAACCATTTTCTGTGTCTACCCCAATTGCAAGCCAGCACAGAAGTAACCTGGGCAGAAACAGAATATACAGGAAAAAAAAACTCCAAACATTATGAATTACTGTGCAAATCCGAGTCAACTCGGGGTTGACTCGGCGGCGGATCCGCGGCCAAAAGCACCATCTTGCTGCGGATCGGCGGCCGTCTTGCCGAGTTAGGGGCTCGTAATTTCCCAGTATTCTTATATTTCCCTTCTGTGAATTTTAAGGCATATCATATAATTTTTTAGACATGTTTAAAATTAACAGAAACTTAGGGGTTTCCTGGGTTTCGTTTTCGTGTTTTTCGACGATCGAAGTTCTAATTAGTTGCTAACAAGCTAGTAATGGTTTAGTTGGCTCTGATAGCACTGTAAGTCCATGTCACACACCCCACGAACTTGCGGGGAGGCGGAATATATGAAAAACGATTAATCAAAGCTTCGTAACACGGACTTGAGCGCATGAATCATATCTAAACCGTTACTAGAAAACTACGAGAGGTTTAACTACTCGGATTCGAAGTTATACCTCACGTTACTTGTCCTTCGGGTCTTCATCGCTGTCCTCCACTCCTCGTAGGCTCCTTGGAACATCGGCACCTCAACGGCCTCCTCGAGTCAAAGACGATTCACCCGAGAGCTCCTACGCCAAGCTTGATCTCTAACTTGAGATAACTAGGTTGCTCAAAGTTCTAATCTAAGCTACCTACGGGATATAGAGTGAGGTTATGGATGTATTAGTCAAGATAACCCTTGATCTCAACACATGAGAGGTTAGGGTTAGGGTTTCAAGAATGCGAGAGCTTAAGGAGAGAGAAGGTGATGATGAGAATGAATATGAATAATGAGCTCATTAGAATATAACAACCATAACAATTTATCAAATAAATAATATAAATGATTAATCATCATGGTTGATTCATTCACCTTGTGTGATTCATCATATGACTCATTAACTAATTAATGCATCATTTAATACCAAGGATGAATCACACAAATGAGTCATTAAGCAATTAATGCTTATGCCACCTTAACCCCCAAGTCACCATGCTTCTAGAAGCTTCCCGGAAAATTACGAGAACGCCCCTCCAATCCGTGAAAACACGGAAAAACTTTAGACTGTATAAATCCAATAACCTGATACTAGAATCTGGCTTAAACCAAAGCCGACTAGTAAAAACTGTCCGAACGTCGTACGTGCGAAAACACACGTATGCGTCCGAACCCTTGTCGTAAAACCATACGACCTCTATATCGTTTCTCCTGGAGCAGGGAAACTCTCTGTGTAGGACTCTAAGACTCGACACTACGCTGGCAGTGGGTTTAACCACAGACCGCAAGCCGCACTAGCTATACGTAACGGTCCCCAGGTAGATGTCGATAAGAAGGCCGATGAGGAAACCCATCCGAACTCCTACTGAGCCTGACGTGACAATCTCCGTACAGTCCGGTCTGTTCGTCTAAGACTATCGCATATCTAGCCTAGGGGGCGGCAAGCGTCAGTCCCCTAATAGCGTTATAAGTCGTGTCGGAGCGTAGCCCATTACACCCTGAGAAACTACTGGAACCTACCAGTAAATCTCGCTTGCCCTGGCCAGGGAATTTTCGTAATGGCTCTCTGACACAGCGTGATATCAACTCCCAATACCGGGAGAGACGAATCATGTCTAACCGCCACTGCCTCCAAGTGCTCGGGACTGCACCCAACTGCTACATGTTTGCACGACTCCTTTGAGCCGTGGTAGGGTAGCAATCTAAGAACAGTGGGACACACTCGAGGTGAAGTAGCAGTGTCAAGTCTGCGGACTATGCTGTACTCATGTCACCTGGGAACTGTTAACTGACGACGGGTATAATACCAACCAACAGTTCCCCTGCGAGTCATGTACGGTGTACCCATAACATAACGAGCACCTGTATACTATCTCCAGTACGACGTACTGATGGCTGTGGGACAGACCATCTCCCCAACTGGGATGAGAAGCGTACGCACTAGTCTACTCTGGAGTATCGATGCCCAGTCTCGATAATCCTACGACTAGGGACAAGTATAGGATGTTGCTTATATACTACCCAGCCCCCACTAGTGTGAATGCCATCACAACGCTGGTAATCAAGCAAAGATCCTATGGGCTCTACTAATATGTATAAGTGATACGTTACAAGAAACATATGCACATATTAAAGTAGACATAAATCAAGTAGCATACTACCATTTTTACCAAGACTGTATATACAACTGTGAATATCCCAAGCTTCCATTAAGTAATATACATACAAGTATGATACAATAATGGCCCCTAGGGCATATACACTAACACGAATTCCACGGTCATGATGAATAGCCAATCCCACACCCCTAGACCCCTACGAGAGCGGTAAGCAACCCTACCAATTCTAGAGTTAGGAGACCCGGTCTCGACTCCTCGAGATGGTCTCCCACTGAACCCTAGAACCCGGTTACTTGTGCTCCCGCCTTGGGTCTATCCTAATGCAGAAAAGTAAATAATATACAATGGTGACATCATCCTCAACCCGGAAGTTCCCCAATAAAAGAATATTACATACAATGGATTTTACATGAATGAAAATGAAAAACTCTCATCTCACATAAAACCACGGCTATTCAATCACGACGATCCAATATAACATATCACAGCAACACATAACATCACATGTCATCAACGTAAGTAAATATGCGTATCCCAATTGTCGTTGACATATAGCACCGAAACCGGCGATACACCACATATTACACTTATGGTCGCAGAAAAGAAAGTGAAAAACTACAACAGTTGGAATCCGCAACCATCTTAGACATCACATGCCTAACCAAATGAATTCCTTAGACATCACATGCCTAACAATTATAAACCCCGCATTTTAGTCTCAATATCGAAAACTATTTTCAATATCAAGTCGGGCAATTCAACAAGATTCCCGACATCCTGATCGAATGCTCGTCGGAAACTTTAGTAGACGGCCGCACCCCCGATGCCGTCGACGAAGTGCACTAAGGTGGAACATCGCTGCCGCGAGCACCCGAACGGATGCTTTTGGCGACGGGATTCTCATACAGTCACTTGGTCGGGGCTATGGGGCATGGCTATCTATTAAGTTTACCCGGTGAGTATCTGCGTACGCTACGTGATTGCGACGGAATTTTGATCTCATCAAAATCCCGTGGCAACCGATCAACTGAGACTAAAGTGCTAGATTTATAACATTCAATTAGTTATCTCATAACTACATGTGGATTCCAAATATTGTATCCCATCACATAATATCCGGACGAAGTTAAACCCTTCGATCGATTCATTAAAGTTCCACAATTTCCCGACAGCTCAACATTTGAGCACAGTTTTAATAATACCCAGAAGATGCCACAGTACCTATGAACCAGCCCTAGAAGGGTCAAACCAACGCCTCACATGTGAAACGCTAAACTATCACAAACCCTAGGGTTCAAGTGATGGTTTTGACGGCCACATAATCGAGTTAAGGTTTACGTTCTTCTAGAGGGTCCAAAGAATCACTTGCATGTTTTTCCGAGTACGTTAAACTTGGAAAAATGGGTTTTTGACATTCGATCGAACTTTTTAACATAATCTAGACAATATGTGAAACACCCGAAACAATGTTAAAACTGCGAATACGAAACATTCTGAATTGCTTACAGTGTAAGATTACATCACATGCAAAATTAGCCAAAATAAACAACACCTGAAACACCAAACCCAAGAAACTGGAACACACCATAAAACTCAACCCTTTCCCTCATCAAAAAGTCGGCGTCGCCAGACCTGCATCAAATGTCGCCGGCCATGGTCCGATGGGTGGGGTTGGATTTTGTTGTGTGTTCATGTGGTATCACATACTACATTCTGCAATTATTTAAATAATTTTTTGAACTCTTTTCAAAATCAACAGAAACTATAGTTTTGGGTTTCAAGTTTCGGAGTTGTTTCGGTTTCGTGATCTTAACAAAATCCGTATTTATTTCTAGCATGGCTTTGATACCACTGTAGAGTTACCTATGACGGCAGCAAGGTTTAGGGAGGCATCGTCCATACCAAATTAAAATTTTGCCGATTTAGATAACCCTAAACTAGATCGTTAACTAGAAATATACGGAAAGATATATGCAAACACTTTGCAACAATTAGTGAGCTAGGAATACAACATTTGTAGATCTGTCCTTCACTTCAAATAGCTCCGTGTAGTAGTCCCCTCCGCTGCGATCTCAAGCTCCGAACTCTAGAGAGGCTCCGTTGAAGAAACGAACATGCTTGCTTCGAAGACTTCGAGGCCGAAGATGATCTACGTCGGAGAGACACTAACTCAAACTATTCCTTCACTAGGTCATGAACTTTGTGAAGAGAACACCCTATACTACATGGCAAGTAGTAGAGGATGATGAAGTAGGAAGTGGGCTCACTTTAGAATTGATTTTCTCATACTTTTTCTCAAACCACTATTAGAGCTAGCAAGCTTTTCATGGAGCTTGATGAAGAAGAAGAAGAAAAAGAAAGAAAGAATAATTCATCATATGAATTAATCCCCTCTCCATAATGTAACCATAGGTGAGTTAAGCTATCATGGTTAACTCATGTAGATATTGACCAAGGTATGAGATTAAGGGTTGGGTTAAAAAATATCAAGAGAAATGACAAAAGAGTGGACTTTGTCAAAGTTTCTCCAAGCTTCTTCAAACTTGATAACTATGACCAAGTTTAACTCTTTTGTTAAATCTTAAGATAATAAAAAAAACCTAACTTAACCCTAATCATGGTATAAGTCTCATACACCCATCTTGCATGTATCATCAACCATGACACAATGCATGTACACAAACATACATATCATATATGTACAATGTGCACACAAAGTGAGAAAACAAATCATAAGTGAGCTAATACTAGTTAATGTAATGTAATATATCAAATATATAATTATACATTAAATTATTAAATCAACTCTTGATTTAATAATCCGGCTTTAACCGACTATTATCATATGTAACAACTTATCGAATCAACACTTGATCCGATAACCCGGTTATATCACATACAACCGATCAATGTCATAAATCGCGAGAATAGAATACGGTATCACATATCGTATTAATCTCTGTCCCGCACATATTACATATGTGGTCCTACTCCGTTTCGCTTGAGCCAGGAAACCCCTGTGTAGGACTCTAAAGACTCGTCAATACGCCGGCAGTAGGTGATGATCATATCAAACACCCACAAGCCGCAAGCGGTCTGCTAAACGTAACGTCCACCCGGGTATTGAGCGATCAGAAGATCAACAAGCAAGCCCTCTCACACTCCTGCGAATCCAATCAGTAACACTACCGTACAGTCCGGTCTCTTCGTCTGATATGTCGCATATCTCTTCTAGGGGTGGTAAACGTCAGACCCCAGTAACTCGATAAGTCATATCGTTATGTGGCTCATAACGGGTCGAGAAACTACTGATAACACTTACCCGTATATATCTGAAGTTGCCTTGGCCAAGGACTTCCTGTTATAGCCAATCGAACACTGCGCAACATCAACTCCCTATACCGGGAGAGACGAAACCCCTCCTATCGCTCATTGCCTCCATGTGATTCGGGACTGTACCCAAAAGCCACCGTTTTGCATGCCCTCTTGGACGTGGTATGATGGAAATCAAAGCACAGTGGGAATCACACAAGACTCTATGACGATCTCAGGTCTACATACTAACATGTACCAGTGTCACCAGACAACTGCCATTTGACGATAGGTATAATACCATCTGGGAGTTCTCGGCGAGTCTGTCCAGTGTACCCAGTCTCCACTGAGCACCCGTATACTGTCTCTGATGTCAAACACCAATGGATATGGGATCGTCCATCGCCCATCTACATGGGTCGAGAAGCTATACGCTAGTATACTCTGGTATATCGATGCCCTGTCTCGATACACCCACGACTAGGGACATTTGAAGGATGTACTTAGCGACTACACTGTCCTCACTAGTATGATCTGCATCATAGTCCTGGTAGTCAAGTACTCATCCTAAGGGCTTTATCAACATGTAACAAAGAGACAATCAGAGTACATGTTAAGATATAGAGCAACCAGATAGCATACTATCATGTCGAGCAAAAAAGTCCTCCCTATATATGTCCAAGCATCCACTACAATATACATCGCATGTACAGTAATGGCCTCTAGGGAATACATATAACTAACATTTTGACCCTCTTGGTGTAGCCTGACAGTGAGGGCACTGTCAAGTTTAAGTTTGGGGTGTGCTCGGTAAGTTTTCTTCCTTCGCATTCATTTGTATATTTTGCATTTGCATACTTATTTAAAAACCCATAAAAATCGAAAATTTTCTCAAAAATATAAAAACTTTGTCGTCAAGTTAGCTAATAGGGTAACTTAGATTTTATTCCGAAAGTTTAGTTGATACGTTAGAAATAACTAAATCATAGGCTTAGGAATTAAAACCCAAAAAATAACCCTCCTTCTGTTTAAACTTGGTAAATATACGTCCTTACAGTTTTTTTTGAGAAATAGGTAATCTTGAATTCAGTTCTTTAGTTAAGTCAAGATGAAAGGAGAGTATTGAAGCATTACTGAAAGATAAGTCTGAAAAATAGTTTCAATTCTTAAATCCAAAATTAGAAAGTATATACCCTACAAACTGCACATACACGCACCTTGAAACTTGGGATAGTAGAGGATACCTAGAAATACTCTTGCCTGAAAACCTAGTGTGAAAGAAAAAAGGTATTTAAACCTAAACACCAAAAATAGCATATTGAAAAATATATCCGGTCATGAAAAAGAAAAAGAAATAAAGAAAAATAAATAAATAAAGTCAAGACCTGGAAACTGCTAATTACGCTTTAAGCCCACACATTCAGTAATCGGTTGTTAGTGCCTCAAGAAGCATTAATAGTCGCATGAGAGGTGTGTGAGCAAAACCGTCCATCATTAATGAAAGAGAAGTAGTTTAGGTATTAAGGCAAGGGTACTATAACTTGAATTGAATTCTTAAGTGTAGGGGTGAAATAATACACACACGTAGGGGTATACAATCGATGTTTGAAGGAAAGACTTGCTGGGTTACCCTTGCATCTTGTCTAGTGTTTGGTAGCATCACTCATGCTATTTTTAAAAATTAGAGAGGTGCAAAGCTAACTAACCATGAATCTTGCTTGAATTTCTAGGGTAACACAAATTGTATCACATACAAAGAAGTAAAGAGATAGGGATCACAACCTTTGTAGTCCGTTCCTTCGCTTCATAAGCTCCGTGTTGAGGTCCCTTTTCCACGATCAACATGAACTCTGACTCTCGAGTAGCTCCATGAGGTAAATGAGACACCTTGCTTGTAGTCTTCATGATCTAAGATGATCTACCTTGAAGAATCTCTAACCCAAGCTTACACTTCACTAAACAACTTATTACAGAAGTGAACACCCTAATCTAAGTGGCTAGAATGGATGAGGATGATGAAGTATGAATTTAGCTCTCTTTTGTTTTAAATTTCTCACACTATATCATCACAAACACAAAAGCTAGTAAGCTTTTCAAGGAGGAAGAAGAAGATGAAACATTTTGTGATGAATAATGAATTATTGTTGTGGTTACAAATTGCAATCTTGAGTTAACAATGAAGGTTTTAACTCATGTAGAGAATAAATTAAGGTTAAGGGTTTGGGTTGGGTTAACTAATGACTCCACAAAACAACAAAGAAAAGAGACAAAGTCAAATGTTCATGAAGCTTCATGAAAGCTCATGAAACCTTATCCAAAAGCTAACCCAAATGCTAACCCTAATCCAAACCCTAACTTGGTTTAAACTCAACAAAGCATATTGCATTTGTAACCCTAACTTGTTACAATTGTAAGTCCATGCTACCTCTCCCGGTACTTTCGGGCATGCGGAATTTGATGAAAAACGATTTTCTTAGAGGTGGTAACATGGACTCAAACCCGGATCTTTGTTAAACATCTAACTAACAACCTAACTAGGAGTCGTTAACTACTCGGTTAGGGGGTTTATACCTTTCTTGTCTTGAACTCCTTCGTCTTCAAACCTCGATGGTGGTCCGGATCGGCTTCTTCCCGTCGTCTCCTTACGCCGAAGATAGATCCACCTGAAAGCTTCAACCTTTGGCTCCTTCTTCGATCTTTGAAGAAACTAGTTCACTCGGTTTGCTAAACCTTGTGAACTAGAGTGAGTAGAGAAGAGTTTGTATGGGATTTTATCTATGGTTCTTGGTTCTCAACTCATGAGACATGTGAACCATAGAGTCAAGAGAGGGAGAGCAAGAGGAGGAAGATGAGAGCTCAAGAAAAAGAGAGAGAATGAGCATGAAAGAATGAGAGAAGACTTTTCTCATTTGGCTCTCATAATCCAAAACAATCATAACACCTCATATCAATCAAGTATTATGTGATGGTTTAAGCAACCATAGCCATATCATTTCATGCACTCATTTTGCACAAAAGAGCAAGCAAGCAAAAGTCTTTGCCATGAAATGATAGCTATAGTCATCATGATGGTCAACTAGTCAAGCCTAGTCAACCGGTCAACAAAGTCAACAAGTCAACAAAAGTCAACAAGTCAACATAGTCAACAACTCAACAACCATGTCACCATAATACCTAATTAATATAATTGTTAATCACATATCATATTCTCATTAGGGTTGAGCAAAAATTCAATAGTCAACTGTCAACGGTCAACAACCCTAATGAGAATCCTCCGCCTCTGTCTCTCCGTCAACTGTGCATACACACCCGCATCCGCGTTCCGAGGAACACGAATATAAACTGGATAAATCCAATCCCAAAAGGTACACTAGGATCTGGCTTAAACCAAAGCCCGCTAGTGTAAACTGTCCGGACACTGTACGTGCATAAGTGCACGGATGTGACCGAACCCTGTCGCAAAACCATGCGACCTGTCGCAAAACCATGCGACCTCTACTCTTTTGCCTAAAGGCGAATAGCTTTCTGTGTGGGACTCTAAAGACTCGACACTACGCTGGCAGTGGGTTTAACCACAGACCGCAAGCGGCACTAGCTGTGCGTAATGGTCCCCAGGTAGATGCCGACAAGAAGACTGACGAGGTGAAACCCATCTGAACTCCTACTGAGCCTGAATGTGACAATCTCGGTACAGTCCGGTCTGTTCGTCTGATACATCGCATGGCGGGCCTAGGGGGCGGTAAACGTCAGTCCCCCAATAGCGGTACAAGTCGTGTCGGAGTGAAGCCCAAAACACCCTGAGATAACACTGGAAGCCTACCAGTATATCTCGTTTGCCCTGGTCAGGGACTACTCGTGTAATGGCTCTCCTAAACACAGCGCGATGTCACCCCCAATACCAGGAGAGACGAATCCTGTCTAACCATCACTGCCTCCATGTGCTTCGGGACTGCACCCAACAACCACCTGTTTGCACGACTCCTTTGAGCCGTGGTAGGGTAGTAATCAAAGTACAGTGGGAACACACTCGAGGCGAAGTGACAGTGTCAAGTCAGCGGACTAAGCTGTACTCATGTCACCTGGGAACTGATAACTGACGATAGGCATAATACCAACTAGTCAGTTCCCGACGAGTCCTGTCCAGTGTACTCGTAACCCAACGAGCACCCGCATACTATCTCAAGTACGACGTACCGACGGCTGTGGGACAGACTGTCTCCCACACTGGGATGAGAAGCGCATGCGCTAGTCTACTCCGGAGTATCGATGCCCTGTCTCGATAGTCCTGCGACCAGGGACCTGCATAAGGATGTGCTTATAGATTACCCAGCCCCACTAGTGTGACTGCCATCACAACGCTGGTAATCAAGCAAAGATCCTAAGGGCTCCACTAATGTGTATAGGCGATACACTAAAATAAACACATGTACACATTGAAGTAGAAACAAACCAAGTAGCATACTACTATTTTGAGCAAGATTGTATATACAAGGTGAATATCCCAAGCTTCCATTAAGTAATATACAAACTAGTATGATACAGTAATGGCCTCTAGGGCATATACACTAACAATCTCCCACTTGCACTAAGGCCATGTACTGGCGTATCGAAGACCTATCATCTCGATCAGCCGCTCGAACTGAGTCTGGGGCAAGGCCTTGGTGAATGGATCTGCAGTGTTATCTTCTGAAGCGACTCTCCGAACCTCGATCTCCTGGCGATCCAGGATCTCCCTGATCAGGTGATACCGCCTCAAGATGTGTCTGGATCTCTGATGGGACCTGGGTTCCTTCGCTAAAGCTATAGCCCCGTTGTTGTCACAATACAGAGGTATTGGATCAACAATGGACGGAACCACCTGAAGTTCTTTCAAGAACTTCCTTATCCAGACAGCTTCTTTTGCGGCATCAGATGCAGCGATGTATTCCGCTTCCATCGTCGAGTCTGCAACGGTTTCCTGTTTGGAACTCTTCCAACACACCGCCCCTCCATTGAGGGTAAAGACAAAACCCGACATGGACTTGGAATCATCCTTGTCACTCTGGAAGCTGGAGTCAGCGAAGGCCTCGATCTGGAGGTCTTTTCCGCCATACACCAAGAACATCTCCTTAGTCCTTCTCAAGTACTTGAGAATGTTCTTTACCGCTATCCAGTGTTTCTCCCCAGGGTTTGACTGATACCGGCTTACCACACTCAGTGTATAAGCTACATCCGGTCTGGTACACAACATCGCATACATTATAGAGCCTACCGCAGAAGCGTAGGGTATAATAGACATGCGATCCCTCTCCAAATCAGTCTTAGGAGACATCTCTTTAGAGAGGGTGATCCCGTGACAACCCGGTAGGTTACCGCGCTTGGAATCTTCCATACTGAATCTTTTCAGTATGGTGTCGATGTACATGGACTGTGAAAGTCCTAATATCCTCTTGGATCTGTCACGGTAGATCCGAATACCCAGAATGTATGAGGCATCACCCAGGTCTTTCATGGAGAACCTGTGTGACAAGAACCCCTTGACAAATTGTAGCATAGGAATGTCATTTCCTATTAAGAGAATGTCATCCACGTATAAAACGAGGAATACTACAGTTCTCGCTACAAATCTACTATAGATGCATGGTTCATCTGGATTTTTGATAAAGCCAAATTCCTTGACCGTCTCATCAAAACAGATGTTCCAACTCCGCGATGCCTGCTTTAGTCCGTAAATGGACTTAAGCAACTTGCACACCTTTCCGCTGCTCCCACTCTGAATGAAACCCTCTGGCTGGTCCATATAGACACACTCCTCTAAATTTCCATTTAGAAAAGCGGTCTTTACGTCCATTTGCCAGATCTCATAATCGTGGAAGGCAGCAATGGCAAGAAGGATCCGAATGGATTTCAGCATAGCCACTGGAGAAAAGGTTTCGTCATAGTCCAAACCAGGTCTTTGACGAAAACCCTTTGCTACAAGTCTAGCTTTATAGGTCTCAACCTGTCCATCTACACCAATCTTCCTTTTGAAGATCCACTTGCATCCTACGGGTTTTACCCCGTCTGGAGCAATGTCTAACGTCCATACTTTGTTGGTGTACATGGACTCCATTTCGGTCCGCATTGCATCCAGCCATTTTACCGAGTCGACGCTCTGAACGGCTTGCTGGAAGCTAGTAGGCTCATCATAATCTATGATGCAATCCTCTCTATCCCTGTCTATGAGAAAACCGTAGTATCTCTCAGGCGGATGAGACTGCCTACTACTTCTGCGGAGCGGCGTAGGAATGTCCTGTTCTTTTGAACCCTCTGGTTCCACTAAGCTTTCAGTAATAGTCTGTGGTTCTGGAATTTCTTCCAGTTCTACTGCGCTCCCACTCATTTCCTTTTCTAAGAACTGGTGTTCTAGAAAGTGGGCATGACGAGAAACAAGAACTTTTTGTTCCTCTTCGCAGTAGAAGAAATATCCCTTGGAATTCTTTGGATATTGAAAGGTTCCTAGGCACCCTAATGAGGTTATACAAGGCATCGAACATGCCATTTTCAAATTTTAACGGTGCCTACAAACCCTAACAAGATCGTTTGCTAGAAAACTAGGCGAAAAAGAACTAGTTAACAACTTAACTAATGGGATATCGGAAATACAACCTTTGTAGATCCGGTTCTCCACCTCCACGGCTCCGCAACGAAGTCGTCTCCGCTGTCCAAATCAAAATCCGGGCTCTAGTGTCGCTTCGTCGGAGAAATGGCGAGCTAGGCCGTCGATGTCCATGCCGAAGATGATCTACGTCGAGGCATCGCTAAATCAAGCTCCGACTTCATCAAGTCAAGAAACTTGTGAAGTAAACATGCTCTACTACTTGGCAAGAGGTAGAGGATGAAGAAATAGGAAGTGGGTAGACTTTAGATTTGGATTTCTCACTCATTTCCATCAATCACCATTGATGGACCTTGCTTTCTTTTCTTGAAGAAAGGAAGAAGAAGAAGATAATAGTTATGATAAGTTATGATAAAAAGAATAATACATTTATTCTTATCATAATATTAACCCAAGTTAAGTGTAGAGATTTGACCAAGGTTAAAGAATGGTTAGGGTTAAGGAGATGAGACAAAAATGGTCATTTCATGAATGCTTCATGAAGCTTCATGTTGCAAACAAAATAAGCCACCATTTTTCTCTCATTTCATTTCCTTTTTTCCAAAAATAAAAGGATAAATAAATGAATAAGTAAAACCCTAATTATCCACTTAACCATGGTTTAAATCTTTACAGTTAACCAAAAAGATATGTATCATCAAACATGATACAATCAAGTGCACGAAATCATATCGCATATGTAATGCGCACATCCGAGCGAGAAAATCCATTTAAAGTGAACCGATACCAGTTAATGCAAAGTAATATATCAAATATATAATTATGCATCAAATCATTAAATCAACACTTGATTTAACGATCCTGTCATATCGCATATAACCGACTAGTATCCTATGTATCGGCTCATCGAATCAACGCTTGAATCGATAACTAGGTTATATCGCATATAACCATTCGATACATTCATCGCGAGAATGGAATATGGTATCACATACACGCATTATTCTCGGTCCCGCACATATCTCATATGCGCTCCTATTTCGTTTCGCTTGAGCCAGGAAACCTCTGTGTAGGACTCTAAAGACTCGTCAATACGCCGGCAGCAGATGATGATCATATCAAACACCCACAAGCCGCAAGCGGTCTGCTAAACGTAACAGCCACCCGGGTATTGAGCGATCAGAAGATCGACGAGCAAGCCCGCTCACACTCCTGTGAATCCAACCAGTAACACTACCGTATAGTCCGGTCTGATCGTCTGATATGTCGCATATCTCGCCTAGGGGTGGTAAACGTCAGACCCCAATAGCTCGATAAGTCGTGTCGATATGAGGTCTATAACAATTCAAGAAACTACTGGT
This sequence comes from Agapanthus africanus, assembly GCA_030015575.1. NCBI lineage: Eukaryota > Viridiplantae > Streptophyta > Magnoliopsida > Asparagales > Amaryllidaceae > Agapanthus > Agapanthus africanus. The sequence goes on along the minus strand of JASDDO010000012.1, from coordinate 325,131,647 downwards.
AACACTTACCAGTAAATCTCAGCAACCCTGGCCAGGGATTTCCTGCCATAGCCAATCGAACACAGCGCAATATCAACTCCCTATACCGGGAGAGACGAATCCCCTCCTATCGCTCATTGCCTCCATGTGACTCGGGACTGTACCCAAAAACCACCGTTTTGCACGCCCTCTTGGACGTGGTAAGATGGAAATCAAAGCAAAGTGGGAACCACACAAGACTCTATGACGATCTCGGGTCAACAGACTACTATGTACCAGTGTCACCAGAGAACTGCCATCTGACGTGAGGTATAATACCATCTGGGAGTTCTCGGCGAGTCCGTCCAGTGTACCCAGTCTCTACTGAGCACCCGTATATCATCTCTGATGTCAAACACCGATGGATATGGGATCATCCATCGCCCATCTGTATGGGTCGAGAAGGTACACGCTAGTCTACTCTGGTATATCGATGCCCCGTCTCGATACACCCACGACTAGGGACTTTGAAGGATGTACTTATAGACTACCATGTCCCCACTAGTATGATCCTCATCATAGTCCAGGTAGTCAAGTACACATCCTAAGGGCTTTACCAACATGTAACAGAGAGACAATCAGTGTACACGTTAAAGTAAAGAGCAACCAGATAGCATACTATCATGTCGAGCAAGAAAGTCATCCCTATATACGTCCCAACATCCACTACAATATACATCCAATGTACAGTAATGGCCTCTAGGGCATACATATAACTAACAATCTCCCACTTGCACTAGGGCCATCTGTAGCAGTGGTCGAAGTATCTCATACTCAACCATCCCATAAAAGTCTCTCTCTGGAAATAGGCCTTTGTGAGTGGATCCGCCGTGTTGTCCTCTGAGTCTGCTCTCCTAACCTCGATCACCCTGGAGATCAACTATCTCCATTATCAGGTGATGCTGCCTTAGAATATGTCTGGATCACTGATGGGACCTGTGTTCCTTGGCATAAGCCACAACTCCATTGTCTCATAATGGTAGGAACGTAGTTCATCTCATGAACTAATATACACCCAAACAGCCTCTTTGGTAGCATCTTAAGTAGCGATGTATCGTGCCTTTATCGTCTAGTATGCCACGGTATCTAGCTTGGAACTCTTCCAACATACCGTCCCTTTACTGAGGGTAAAGACAATGCTTGCGACTGACATTCAGTCGTCTTTATCACTCTGGAACCTTTCCAGTGATTCTCTCCAGGATCGATTGATACCATCTCACTTCTCCTAGTGAGATTCCTAACATCCAATTAGATCTATCTCATAGATCCAAAATCCAGGATTTAGTAGGTATCATTTTGATCCTATATGGAGAATCATTGTGATAAGCGGAGATTGATCGAGCGTAGCATAGGAATCTCCTTTCCTATCATGAGTATGTCCTCCACGTACTCTACGAGGATCACCACCATACTCCCTACTACCTTTTTGTTTATACAAGGTTCATCTACCATTTTGATGATGTCAAACTCTTTGACTAATCCATCAAAACAGATGTTCCAACTCCGCGATGCCTGCTTTATCATATAAAACATCTTTCTCACGTTTCCGCTGCTCCCACTGTCTACGAGGCCCTCTGGCTGTGTACTTATAGACACACTCTTCTAAAACATCATTTAGAAAAGGAGTCATGGCACCCAACCGCCAGATATCGTAGTCATGGTATGTAGCCGTGGCAAGTAGGATCTGGATGGACTTAAGCATAGGTACTGGAAAAGGTTTCATCATTATCCACGCCTGGTCAATGACGAAAACCTTTAACTTCTAGCTTTGAAAGTCTCAACTTTTCCATGTACACCAAGTAATCTTCTCAAGATATACTTGCTCCTGATGGGGATTTAACCCTTCAGATATAGCAACTAAAGTCCATACTTTGTTGGTGTATAAGGATTCCATCTCAGATCGCTAAGCATCCAGCCATTCTTACAGAGTCATACTCCTGATGGCCAGCTCGAAACTAGTTGGGTCATCATCTCATGATGCATTCCTCTCTCCCACTGTCATAGAGAAACCGAAGTATCTCTCAGGTGGGTGAGGAACCCTACTAGATCGGCGGAGAGGCTGAGGTTCGTTGGAATCTACTGAATCCTTCGGTTCTACCAAATCATCAACTCCAGTTTGTATAGCTGGAACGTTTCCAGTTCTACATAACAGACGTTGCCTCGAGCTTGTCCGGATTTTGCTTTTAGACATAGGCCGGACAACCCCAAATCTTAACTAACTTAAGATATGGGCTCTTCCCTTTCCATATCACATATGAAATGGTAGGCTTTGATTTGATTCGAACCCTATTCAATAGGTATGCAGCTTCTCAAGTGCATAACCCCTTAAGGAAAAAGGTAACTCAGTATTACTCATCATAGAGCACACCATATCAAATAGGGTGTATGTGCTCCGCCCCGACATACCAACATGCAATGGTGTATACGGAGGAGTAATGCTGAGAGAGAATCTCATTCTCCTTTAAAATAGTCCAGGATTTCCGTGCTCAAGTATTCTCCTCCTCGATCTCATCAAAGGACATAATACTTATACCCGTATTCTGGTTCTCTACTTCTAATTTATATTCTGTGAATATCTCAAAAGGTTCGGACTTGTGTTTCAACAGGAACATAGGTCTGAATCTAAAGAGATCATCAGAGAACGTAATGAAGTATAAAGAACCAATCCTGGTATGTGTAGACAGGGGACCTACACACATCAACATGTATCATCCCAAGAGTTCATTAACTCTTTCTCTGTTTCCAATAAACAGAGCTGTGGTCATCTTATCTTTGTGACATGACTGGCGAGTTTCACAAGATGTAAATTCAAACTAATTTAAATATGCATCAATATGTAACTCTAGCTAGTCGGGTCACATTGATCTGACCTAGTCTACAATACCTCAAGAAGGAATGGTTCAATTCTGAACTCTTCCTCTTGTGTGTGTTCCATATACTAAGAACTGTAGTTTGATTTAGAACATCAATGCTTTTAGAGAACGTGCCTGAACCGATCAACTTTTGATATAGGAAATGTTCAAAACATTATCCAACAATACAAAATTTTATCGTTTCTTTACTAATAAAGAGACAGATATGATTTTGTATATCAGGTTCGGTATCTAATAACATTCGTTCAGAATCAATGTATTACAATACAGGGTGACAGTGACCAACAGACTTGGCTGCAACACTTGCCCCGTTTTCTGCCTCATGAAACTTATCACCCGTTCTCAGTTTTTCTACCCTTTTGTAGCCCTATGTAACAGATTACATATCTGGGATCCTGATCCGGTATCATATACCAGGATGCGGAGGATACTGAGAAACAGTTCTGTATAATGAACATACCCAAAGATGATGCATCATCATGCACTTTCTTCGTTTGGGCGGCACGGGAAATCTGGTATTCCCCAATTTCCTGCTCTGTCTTATAACAATTATAAGTTGGAGCGGGACCAACGTTCCCCAGCTCAGTATAACAAGCGGGTTCGGTCAATAATCCGTATTATTATCTTGATTAAGGCGTGATATGGTCGCTACCAGGAGAGAGAGAGAAGAAAACACTCAGCGTGCGCTCTGTCAAGAATAGATTGGTTATTATTTTATCTAATCAGGATGGCTCCCACTGCTTTTTATCAAATCTTCCTTCAAACCCTAAAAGGAAAGACTAGCCGGGATTAATTACACACTACAAGTTCGCCAATCTTTCAGCCAGGCCAGTGTCGGTACTTTGAGGGAGGTCCCCCGTGCTTTCGCACGAACCTAATTAATGTAAACCTCGTTTTCCCAGAGGCGTAACCCCGTTGACACCTTTCTAGACACCTACTTGATCGGCTAATTGTAATGTATAAAACTCTCCCAGGAGTAACTCTTACTCGCAGCAGGTATCGGGATCCAACTATCTCATAGAAGGTATGCAATCTCATTGCAAATTTCAATACTTGAAATTCCCGATAATATTTTGCCCCTAACCTCCTATGACCTTGACAAAGGCCAACAAACCATAGGATGCTAGTCAAGTTCAACCCGTCATTTCCTGATTGAATTAAACCCACCCGCACGGCCCTTGACAAAGGCCAACAAGGTCGCACCACTACCCTAACCCAATCTGCATCATATGCATAAGCAGATAAGCACCAATTAGCTACCGCACACTGCGCCTTGACAAAGGCCAACAAACGCAGCACGAATACTAACTACTACTTATCTGAAATGACGGAGGGCTACGACAGGTTTTTCTGAAAACCTATTGCATAATGAACTTGATATCGTTGTAGGATCGAATGAATTTTAAAATGGAGTGTTTTTGAGGCTTTTCTAGTTTTGCTAAAGGAGTCACTCCCGGTGAAGGGATCGTCGGTCCTTTCCTCGTCGAATGAGGTGCGAGATATATCATATATATCACTGTGCAAAGCAAAAACTCTTAAAAGCAATCAAAAGACAAACCGAGTGTGTAGTATCTGCCAGTTATTGCTAAAGGAGTCACTCCCGGTGAAGGGATCTCGGTCCTTTCCTTATCGAATAAGGTGCAGGATATATCATATATACCGCTGTGCAAAGCAAGAACTGCAGCTACCTGTTTTATTTTGAAATTCGATTCTACAACATCTTAGGTTTCTTTTACTTTCATTAATCTCATTAATGAATTCCCATCATTTAAATACCTAAACATCACAGATAAATACGACGTACACTTATGCCATCCGCATTCGCCTCGATGTCCCCTCGTGCACCGTTAGGTTAGGTAACTAACGACAGAGCGGGGCAGGGCTAGCGCGGGTGTAAAACATAAGTAACGTCTATATAATATATCATATATACTATATACTGTATCTATCACAGAACATCACATGTTCACATCACAGATATCGCAGCAGAAGAAACATATGAAATATTGGATATACTAGGACGTCCGTGTTTTCAATACGAGCCAGTATAAAACACGGATTCCACGGTTGTGATGAATAGCCAAACCCACACCCCTAGACCCCTACGAGAGCGGCAAGCAACCCTACCAATTCTGGAGTTAGGAGACCCGGACTCGACTCCTCGAGTTGGTCTCCCACTGGACTCCAGAACCCGGTTACTTGTGCTCCCCTCCTTGGGTCTATCCTAGTGCGGAAAAGTAAATAATATACAAAAGGTGACTACTTCCGCAACCTGGAAGCGCCCCAATAAAAGAATATTACATACATGTTTTTACATGAATGAAAATGAAAAACACTCATCTCACATAAAAACCCCCGGCTATTCAAACACGACGATCCAATATAACATATCCAGCAACACATAACATCACATGTCATCAACGTAAGTAAATATGTGCATCCCAATTGTCGTTGACATATAGCAACGAAACCGGCGATATCACATATTACACTTACGGTCACAGAAAAGAAAGTGTAAAACTACAACAGTTGGAATCCGCAACCACCTCAGACATCGCATGCCCGACCAAATGAATTACTTAGACATCGCATGCCTAACAATTATAAACCCCGCATTTTAGTCTCATAATCGAAAACTCTTTTCAATATGAAGTCGGGCAATTCAACAGGATTCCCGACATCCTGATTGAATGCTCGTCGCAAACTTTAGTAGACGGCTGCACCCCCGATACCGTCGACGAAGTGCACCAAGGCGGAACACCGCTGCCGGGAGCACCCGAACGGATGCTTTCGGCGACGGGGTTCTCCTACAGTCACTTGGTCGGGGCTAAGGGATGTAGCTGTCTATTAAGTTTACCGGCGAATATCCGCGTACGCTACGTGATTGCGACGGACTTTTGATCACATCAAAATTCCGTGGCAACCGATCAAGTGAGACTAAACTGCTATGTTTATAACATTCATTTAGTTATCTCATAACAATTTGTGAATTCCAATTATTGTATCACATTCCGGATAAATAGAAAATGTCAAACTTTCCGATCGAACAATCGAACACCCAAGTTTTCCCGATACAGATCAACACATAAAATATGAGTCTAACAACATTCAGTTCGTGCCTCAGTACCAACGGTCCAGCCGTAGAAGGGTCAAGCCAACGCCTCACATGTGGCACGCCGTACTGCCCCAAACCCGAAGGTTCAAAGGGCAGTTCAAGACGGTCACATAATCGAGTTAAGGTTTGTTGTCTTCTAGAGGGTCCATCACGTTACTTGCACTACTTAGAACGTCGTTAAACTACGGAAAAATCCAACATTTGGAAATTTCCCGACAGGGGAAGAATTGGGTATTTATATCCGGTCGAACTTTTTAACATATTCTAAAATTTATCCGGAAAGCCAAATAGACAAAATTTGATACCCCGATCGAAACACCGAATCCCCAAAACAACTCCAGAAAATTCAACTCTTGAAAAAAAATATCAAAAATACCCAGGAAAACCAGCATAGCATATTATGAATTACTGTACAAATTTGGATGCCACAAACGACAAAACGGCCGCTGTTCCACCGCACGAGCCATGCTCGTGCCGCGGAAACGCGGCGCATTGATGGAATCAGGCATACGAATTTTGCAGTATCCCTTAGAATTTCCTGCTGATTTTACTGAATATTTTTAATATGGAAAAATCCCAATTTTTGAAAAAAGGACAGAGAGCATGTTTTGAGACGGGTTTCGGGTTCGTTCGGGTTTCAGATTCCGTCTGGACTTCGCCTAAGGCTCTAGCTAGGCTCTAATACCAGTGAAAGGTTCCTAGGCACCCTAATGAGGTTATACAAGGCATCGAACATGCCATTTTCAAATTTTAACGGTGCCTACAAACCCTAACAAGATCGTTTGCTAGAAAACTAGGCAAAAAAGAACTAGTTAACAACTTAACTAATGGGATATCGGAAATACAACCTTTGTAGATCCGGTGCTCCACCTCCACGGCTCCGCAACGAAGTCGTCTCCGCTGTCCAAATCAAAATCCGGGCTCTAGTGTCGTTTCGTCGGAGAAATGGCGAGCTAGGTCGTCGATGTCCATGCCGAAGATGATCTACGTCGAGGCATCGCTAAATCAAGCTCCGACTTCATCAAGTCAAGAAACTTGTGAAGTAAACATGCTCTAATACTTGGCAAGAGGTAGAGGATGAAGAAATAGGAAGTGGGTAGACTTTAGATTTGGATTTCTCACTCATTTCCATCAATCACCATTGATGGACCTTGCTTTCTTTTCTTGAAGAAAGGAAGAAGAAGAAGAAGAAGATAATAGTTATGATAAGTTATGATAAAAAGAATAATACATTTATTCTTATCATAATATTAACCCAAGTTAAGTGTAGAGATTTGACCAAGGTTAAAGAATGGTTAGGGTTAAGGAGATGAGACAAAAATGGTCACTTCATGAATGCTTCATGAAGCTTCATGTTGCAAACAAAATAAGCCACCATTTTTCTCTCATTTCATTTCCTTTTTTCCAAAAATAAAAGGATAAATAAATGAATAAGTAAAACCCTAATTATCCACTTAACCATGGTTTAAATCTTTACACTTAACCAAAAAGATATGTATCATCAAACATGATACAATCAAGTGCACAAAATCATATCGCATATGTAATGCGCACATCCGAGCGAGAAAATCCATTTAAAGTGAACCGATACCAGTTAATGCAAAGTAATATATCAAATATATAATTATGCATCAAATCATTAAATCAACACTTGATTTAACGATCCGGTCATATCGCATATAACCGACTAGTATCCTATGTATCGGCTCATCGAATCAACGCTTGAATCGATAACTAGGTTATATCGCATATAACCATTCGATACATTCATCGCGAGAATGGAATACGGTATCACATACACGCATTATTCTCGGTCCCGCACATATCTCATATGCGCTCCTATTTCGTTTCGCTTGAGCCAGGAAACCTCTGTGTAGGACTCTAAAGACTCGTCAATACGCCGGCAGCAGATGATGATCATATCAAACACCCACAAGCCGCAAGCGGTCTGCTAAACGTAACGGCCACCGGGGTATTGAGCGATCAGAAGATCAACGAGCAAGCCCGCTCACATTCCTGTGAATCCAACCAGTAACACTACCGTACAGTCCGGTCTGATCGTCTGATATGTCGCATAACTCGCCTAGGGGTGGTAAACGTCAGACCCCAATAGCTCGATAAGTCGTGTCGATATGAGGTCTATAACAATTCGAGAAACTACTGGTAACACTTACCAGTAAATCTCAGCAACCCTGGCCAGGGATTTCCTGTTATAGCCAATCGAACACAGCGCAACATCAACTCCCTATACCGGGAGAGACGAATCCCCTCCTATCGCTCATTGCCTCCATGTGACTCGGGACTGTACCCAAAAACCACCATTTTGCACGCCCTCTTGGACGTGGTAAGATGGAAATCAAAGCACAGTGGGAACCACACAAGACTCTATGACGATCTCGGGTCAACAGACTACTCTGTACCAGTGTCACCAGAGAACTGCCATCTGACGTGAGGTATAATACCATCTGGGAGTTCTCGGCGAGTCCGTCCAGTGTACCCAGTCTCTACTGAGCACCCGTATATCATCTCTGATGTCAAACACCGATGTATATGAGATCATCCATCGCCCATCTGTATGGGTCGAGAAGGTACACGCTAGTCTACTCTGGTATATCGATGCCCCGTCTCGATACACCCACGACTAGGGACTTTGAAGGATGTACTTATGGACTACCATGTCCCCACTAGTATGATCCTCATCATAGTCCAGGTAGTCAAGTACACATCCTAAGGGCTTTACCAACATGTAACAGAGAGACAATCAGTGTACACGTTAAGGTAAAGAGGAACCAGATAGCATACTATCATGTCAAGCAAGAAAGTCCTCCCTATATACGTCCCAGCATCCACTACAATATACATCCAATGTACAGTAATGGCCTCTAGGGCATACATATAACTAACAGATATCCCACAAACTTGCACAGTACTGAGCGTGCCTCGAGCTTATCCGCATGCTGCTTTTTGACAAAAGCTGGACTTCCCCATGTCTTAATGTGATTAAGATAGGGTCTCTTCCCGCACCACATCTCATATGGCGTAGTAGGCACAGTCTTAGTAGGAACTCGGTTCAAAAGGTATTCAGCTGATTCTAGCGCATACCCCCAGAATGATCGCGGTAACTCAGTGTTACTCATCATGGACCGAACCATATCCAATAGGGTTCGGTTCCGTCTCTCCGACACACCGTTATGTTGCGGAGTGTATGGAGGAGTAAGCTGAGAGAGAATTCCGTTCTCTTTTAAATAATCCAGGAACTCGGCACTTAAGTATTCTCCACCTCGATCCGATATTAGAATCTTAATACTTTTGCCGGTTTGTTTTTCTACTTCATTCTTATATTCCTGGAATTTTCCAAAGGCTTCGGACTTATGTTTCATTAAGAAGACATAACCGTACCTCGAGAAGTCATCCGTAAAAGTAATGAAGTAAGAATAACCGCTTCGCGCATGTGTAGACATTGGACCGCACACGTCGCTGTGTACGAGTCCCAAGAGCTCGCACGCTCTTACTCCGTGTCCAGTGAACGGAGTCTTTGTCATCTTTCCTTTGAGGCAGGATTGACAAGTGGCATACGACTGATATTCGAACGGATTCAAATATCCTTCTATATGTAACTTCGTCAACCTTCTCTCATTGATGTGACCCAGTCTACAATGCCATAAGAAAGTCTGATTTATTTCCGGAGACTTTCTTTCGTGTGTATTCTGGACATTAAAAATCTGTGGTTGGTTTAATACGTATATACCATTGCTCAATGTACCTGACCCAATCAAAACTTGATTAAGGTGAATGTTTACAACATTACTTACAAACGCAAATTCATAACCTTCTTTAGAAACTAAAGATACAGAAATGATATAACAAGTTGCGTTGGGTACAAAAAAAACAATTACGCAAAACCAAAACATGTCCATCTGACATTCCTAGGTGATAGTCCCCCACGGCTTTAGCATCCATGCTAGCTCCGTTCGCAACTCTGAGGGTCATGTCACCTGCTTTCAAAACACTACGGTTTCTCAACGCCTGCAAAGAATTACAGATATGAGATCCTGATCCGGTATCCAATACCCAGGAAGTAGAGTTTATTGAAAGACAGTTTTCAATAACATACACACCTGAAGCTGAAGCTGCAACCTGCTTCAATTCCTGTGTTCTGGCCTTCCAGGCCCTGCAATCATTTTTCCAGTGTCCTTTCTTATGACAATAAAAGCATTCTTCCTTATCCACAAGCTTCCCCGCTTTCTTTGTTGCTTTAGCTTTTCCCTTCGTATCCACTTTACTAACACCGCCTCTTAGTTTGGCGGGGGCTTTCTTCTTCTTTCCCTTGGCTTTCGCCTTGGACCTAGAAGAAGATGATCCTCCTACAAACAAAGTGGATGTTTCCCTACTTTTCTGTAGGGTGCCCTCTACGCTCCTCAGCATGTTGAGGAGCTCTGAAAGTTCAACTTCTTTTTCTTGTAAGTTGAAGTTCAGTATAAACTGGGCGTAAGTGGAAGGAAGGGATTGGAGAACTAAGTCTGTATAGAGATCACTCTCCAATGTGGTCCCTAGGTCCGCGAGCTCCTCAATGTAGCCGATCATCTTAAGCACGTGTTCTGCTACTGATGATCCGACGGCCATCCTTGCCGAAAATAACTTTTTCGACGCTTCGTATCTTGCGATACGAGATTGCTCTCCATACAGTTCTTTTGTATGAAGAAATATGGATTCCAAGTCCATATTCTCGTGCCTCCTCTGATGTTCATTGTCCATCGAGGCAAGTACGAGGCACTTGGCCTTCGCGCTATCAATCTCCCAAGTCTTACGGATTTCCTTATCCGCGACGCTGGAAGTGGGACCAGGGATAGGGGGAGCTTTGGTGGTAAGAAGATACCCCAGCTTGTCGTAAGTGATTGCCATTTTGACATTCCTGAGCCAATCTTTGTAGTTTGGCCCTGTCAGTATATTTTTATCTAGAAGTAACTTAAGTCCAGTCATGTCGATTGGTCGCTGCAATTAGGAGAGAGAAGAAGAAACACTCAGCATGATGCTCTTGCAAGTTTAGAGTGGTTTTTAGTTTGTCTAAACAGGATGGCTCCTACTGTTTCTCGAATCCCTCCTCAAACCAAAAAGGAAGAATTAGTCAGGATCAATCTCACCGTACAATACTTGCTTAACCGTTCGGCCAGGCTGGTGTCGGTACTTCGAGGGAGCTTTTCCAACGCTTTTGCGAAGTTCCTTAATTAAATAACCTCTTTTCCCTGGGGGCGTAGCCCCGCTAACACTTTTCTAGACACCTACTAGGTTTATAGCATTGATCGTTAAGTGAGAAATTTCCCGAGGAGTAGCATATACTCACAGTAGGATCGGGATCCAAATATCATCGCGTGACGAAACTGAAGGAATCCTACCAGAATCATCACACTCCAAATGGTATGCAACACTAGCAAGTTTCAGTTCTTTTGAAACTCCCGATGTGGATTTTTTCCCCATGCTCTTATGACCTTGACTTTGGCCAAAATATCAAAAGTCACATGTCAAGTTCTGCCCGTCATTATCCAGGTTAATTTGGATCCACCCGTACCCACCCTTGACTTTGGCCAAAATGGCAGTACGACTGTCCCAAACCAACGCATCTATCTATGCTACACATGAATACCTAATAGCTACCAATCACTATGCCTTGACTTTGGCCAACATACATAGCTTGAATACTATTGACCATTTATGCGAAACGACGGAGGGCTACGAATGGTTTTGGCGAAACCGTGAACGTAGTGAACTTGATTTAGTCGATGGAATGAGATAGCTTTTAAATGGAGTGGCTCAAACTCCGCATTTTAAAAGTTTGTTTTGAAAAGAACCGAGTGGTTTTTCGAAAGTGTTCCAACGACTTTTACATGGTTTATTTTCTTGCATTAGTTCTTTTAATGCGTGATATTCTTGCATTAGTTCTTTTAATGCGTCCCATCATTTAGTCCTACCATTGCAGAAAACAACCAAAATATGACGTACGCTTATGCCATTCGCATTCGCCACGGGGCCCCGTCATTACCCGTTAGGTTACTTAACTAACGACAGAGCGGGGGCTGGGCTAGCACGGCTGTAAAACATAAGCAACGCCTAAATAATATCATATATAGATATATTGCAATGATAGACATTTCAGATCACAGATGAACACATTGGATATACTAGGAACCTGCAATTCGTACGAGCCTGTAACGAAAAACAGATTACACGGTCGCGGTGAATAGCCAATACCCTACCCAAGACCCCTACGGGTGCGGCAAACTACCCGCCAAGTACCCGAAGCGAAGCAACCTCCCTCATCCCCGTGAGTAGGCCACTCGGCACTTCGGCATACCCGGTAGTTTGTGCACCCCCTCCATGGGTCTATCCTAGGAGCAAAAACAGTAAAAAGAAATTACACAATGACGGCTACAACCCCGACCCGGTTGTACGGCCATACAAATAATTATTACATCAATTTACAAATTTACATGAATTGAAAGAAAAGAAAACTCTCGTCTCACAACCCCGGCTATTCACCTGCGACAATCCAATGAATTCATATACACATTCCAATAACATTACAGATCACAGATTTGTATAACCCCCACTAATCGACATATAGCGATTAGTAGACGTTCAATACAAATATCACATTACAGAAAAACCAGTCAGCATAAGTCTTTTAGAAGTTCGATCAAAAATACGGATTTATAGGCCCCAAATACAAAATTTTTGTTCTGGAAAATCTGGGCAGAAAATACATATTCCAAAAATCCCAAAACAACCCCAGGAAAACACTGCACCAAACTTGGACCTCGGCCGCGGAACCGCGGCGGGAGCGTGCTCCCGCCGCGTTTCCGCGGCGCTTTGACTCGATCGTTGGACCAAATTTGGTGGGTGTTCACAAAAAAGCCTGAGCCGATTTTTAAGATAAATTTTATCAATTTTTGAACAGAATAAAAATCGGAAGAAACTTGAAAATCTCGGGTTCGTTTCGTGACTTTTCTTTGATCGATCTTCTAGCTACTTTGCTAACATGTTAGATAGAGTTTAACTAGGCTCTGATACCACTGTAAGTCCATGCTACCTCTCCCGGTACTTTCGGGCATGCAGAATTTGATGAAAAACGATTTTCTTAGAGGTGGTAACATGGACTCAAACCCGGATCTTTGTTAAACATCTAACTAACAACCTAACTAGGAGTCGTTAACTACTCGGTTAGGGGGTTTATACCTTTCTTGTCTTGAACTCCTTCGTCTTCAAACCTCGATGGTGGTCCGGATCGTCTTCTTCCCGTCGTCTCCTTACGCCGAAGAGAGATCCACCTGAAAGCTTCAACCTTTGGCTCCTTCTTCGATCTTTGAAGAAACTAGTTCACTCGGTTTGCTAAACCTTGTGAACTAGAGTGAGTAGAGAAGAGTTTGTATGGGATTTTATCTATGGTTCTTGGTTCTCAACTCATGAGACAAGAGAGGGAGAGCAAGAGGAGGAAGATGAGAGCTCAAGAACAAGAGAGAGAATGAGCATGAAAGAATGAGAGAAGACTTTTCTCATTTGGCTCTCATAATCCAAAACAATCATAACACCTCATATCAATCAAGTATTATGTGATGGTTTAAGCAACCATAGCCATATCATTTCATGCACTCATTTTGCACAAAAGAGCAAGCAAGCAAAAGTCTTTGCCATGAAATGATAGCTATAGTTATCATGATGGTCAACTAGTCAAGCCTAGTCAACCGGTCAACAAAGTCAACAAGTCAACAAAAGTCAACAAGTCAACAAAGTCAACAACTCAACAACCATGTCACCATAATACCTAATTAATATAATTGTTAATCACATATCATATTCTCATTAGGGTTGAGCAAAAAGTCAACAGTCAACTGTCAACGGTCAACAACCCTAATGAGAATCCTCCGTCTCTGTCTCTCCGTCAATTGTGCATACACACCCGCATCCGCGTTCCGAGGAACACGAATACAAACTGGATAAATCCAATCCCAAAAGGTACACTAGGATCTGGCTTAAACCAAAGCCCGCTAGTGTAAACTGTCCGGACACTGTACGTGCATAAGTGCACGGATGTGACCGAACCCTGTCGCAAAACCATGCGACCTGTCGCAAAACCATGCGACCTCTACTCTTTTGCCTAAAGGCGAATAGCTTTCTGTGTGGGACTCTAAAGACTCGACACTACACTGGCAGTGGGTTTAACCACAGACCGCAAGCGGCACTAGTTGTGCGTAACAGTCCCGTGGTAGATGCCGACAAGAAGACTGACGAGGTGAAACCCATCTGAACTCCTACTGAGCCTGAATGTGACAATCTCGGTACAGTCCGGTCTGTTCGTCTGATACATCGCATGGCGGGCCTAGGGGGCGGTAAACGTCAGTCCCCCAATAGCGGTACAAGTCGTGTCGGAGTGAAGCCCAAAATACCCTGAGATAACACTGGAAGCCTACCAGTATATCTCGTTTGCCCTGGCCAGGGACTACTCGTGTAATGGCTCTCCTAAACATAGCGCGATGTCAACCCCCAATACCGGGAGAGACGAATCCATTCTAACTGTCACTGCCTCCAAGTGCTTCGGGACTGCACCCAACTACCACCTGTTTGCACGACTCCTTTAAGCCGTGGTAGGGTAGTAATCAAAGTACAGTGGGAACACACTCGAGGCGAAGTGACAGTGTCAAGTCAGCGGACTAAGCTGTACTCATGTCACCTGGGAACTGATAGCTGACGATAGGCATAATACCAACTAGTCAGTTCCCGACGAGTCCTGTCCAGTGTACTCGTAACCCAACGAGCACCCGCATACTATCTCAAGTATGACGTACCGACGGCTGTGGGACAGACCGTCTCCCACACTGGGATGATAAGCGCATGCGCTAGTCTACTCCGGAGTATCGATGCCCTGTCTCGATAGTCCTGCGACCAGGGACCTGCATAAGGATGTGCTTATAGATTACCCAGCCCCACTAGTGTGACTGCCATCACAACGCTGGTAATCAAGCATAGATCCTAAGGGCTCCACTAATGTGTATAGGCGATATACTAAAATAAACACATGTACACATTGAAGTAGAAACAAACCAAGTAGCATACTACTATTTTGAGCAAGATTGTATATACAAGGTGAATATCCCAAGCTTCCATTAAGTAATATACAAACTAGTATGATACAGTAATGGCCTCTAGGGCATATACACTAACAACAATATTATATATCACATATACAATATATTTTGTAACAAAAGAAAATAATACAATTAACATATATCGCATATACATCAATGTATTATCCGAGTGAGAAAAAGAATCTTTAAGTGAGCTTATATTAGTTAATGTAACGTAATATATCTCATATATAATTATACATTAAATTATCGAATCAACACTTGATCCGAAAATCCGGCTATATAGCATATAACCGACTAATATAACATGTACCATTTCATCGAATCAACACTTGATCCGATGACCCGGCTATATCACATATACCCGGCCGATATCACATATCGCGAGAATAGAATGCGGTATCTCATATCGTATTATTCTCGGTGCCGCACATATCACATATGTGCTCCTACTCCGTTTTGCCTGAGCCAGGAAACCTCTGTGTAGGACTCTAAAGAATCGTCAATACTCCGGCAATAGGTGATGATCATATCAAACACCCACAAGCTGCAAGCGGTCAGCTAAACGTAACTGCCACCCAGGTATTGAGCGATCATAAGATCAACAAGCAAGCATGTACATTCTTCTATGAATCCAATCAGTAACACTCTCGTACAGTCCGGTCTCTTTGTGTGATATGTCGCATATCAAGTCTAGGGGTGGTAAACATCAGACCCCAGTAACCGATAAGTCGTGTCGATGTGAGGCTCATAACGGGTCGAGAAACTACTGATAACTCTTACCAGCAGCACTCCATATCATCCCTGGCCAGGCACTTCCAGTTATAGCCAATCGAACACAGCCCAACATCA
Source organism: Agapanthus africanus (assembly GCA_030015575.1). Lineage (NCBI taxonomy): Eukaryota > Viridiplantae > Streptophyta > Magnoliopsida > Asparagales > Amaryllidaceae > Agapanthus > Agapanthus africanus. The sequence continues at coordinate 325,115,652 of JASDDO010000012.1, read as the reverse complement.
ACTCCCTATACCAGGAGAGACGAAACCCCTCCTATCGCTTATTGCCTCCATGTGATTCAGGATTGTACCTAAAAGCCACCGTTTTGCACGCCCTCTTGGACGTGGTAAGGTGGAAATCAAAGCACAGTGGGAATCACACAAGACGCTATGACTATTTCGGGTCTACAGACTAACCTGTACCAGTGTCACCGGAGAACTGCTATCTGACGACAGGTATAATACCATCTAGGAGTTCTCGGCGAGTCCGTTCAGTGTACCCAGTCTCCACTGAGCACCCTGTAATAATTCAGAAAATATAAAATATTATTTTTGGAATTTAATATTAAAATAATATTTTTCCAGAAAACTGGCCGATTTGCGAAATTGGGGTTTTCGAAAAAAGGTATAAATATATACCAATAATTTTTAAATAAATGGAAATTAAAATTATTTATTCATTTAATAATATAATTAATGGATTTGGAATTTTTCAAATTTATTATATGCAGTTTTGATAAAAAAAACCGATTAGTGCACTGCTAATCGCGCTTAAGCCAAATCCGCATTTCTACAGTTTTTCGTGGCCAGTGCACCATGTCATGTTATGTGGTGATTAAATGTTGTGTTTTTGTGTTATTTTGGGTATTTTTTGACATGGGTTTTAAATAAAAAGAAAAGGGTAAAAAGAGAAGGGGTAAAAGGGTAATAGAGTGAGAGGGTTAGATTAAAAGAGAGAGAGAGAGAGAGAGGGCAGCAGCCCATGCCCCCTCCCACTTCCTTTCTTCTTCTCTTCTTCATCTTCATCTTCATCTCCATCCACTTCACTCCTAGAGATCCACCTCAAAAACTCCACCAAAACCCTAATTTCCTTTCACAAAAATATATCCCCTCTACACCCTCTTCACATTGGACCTAGAAAAGTGGGATTTAGACAACATTGGCAAATTAGGGTTTTTCTTGGGTTGCCCAAGTGAGGTAATTTCATCACCCTTAGGATAGTATTTCATTCACTTTACCTTTCATGCAAGTTTAGAGGTGAAATTGTGATGTTTAGTGAGCTTTGGGAAACCCTAGTAAAGGGTTGAGTGTTGTTTGAAATTGGGTGATGCCTAGTGGCTGTTAACTAGACTTAGGTGTTGTTTTAATGACCTGGACCAGAGCTTAGAAACCCAAACACGGATTTAGAAACCCCTACATCGGATAAATGTGTGAATTGTGAGGGTATTTTGGAATCTGGAGCAACCCGGGGACATTAGAAATGATTTTGCAATTACTGGGAGTCGTGCAGGCACCTAGGAAGCTACCACAAAGACCTGAGCCCCAAACCCTGCACCATGGCTGCAGATTTATTCAATCTGGCCGCAAATTGCGGCCAGACTAGGTTGGAATGGCTTCGTATTTGTTCTAGGGTCCCTTTAGATGTAAATTAGACCCTCCATGTTTGCAGAATTGACCAATTTGGCTTAGAGTAAAATCTGGGACCATTTTCATGAGTTGATGCGTTGTTTTACGACTACGTTTTGACTTGATTTTTGTATTTGGTATTGTGTTTCCGTCGTGTGGCGTTTGTACGTCAACGACCTGGGATAATTGTCGTGTTTTGCACGCAAAGCTATAGGTTTTGACCTATGAGCGAAGCGTGTACCGTTTTGGTTTTTCCGCCTTGATTTTAATACGCATTGCGATTGTTTATTATTGTAGGTACCTTCGTGTGGATTCCGAGGGGACGGAGCATGGCGTCATCGATTTCGGAAAGCGAAGACCAGGTGAGTGGATCTATATCCACGGGGGAAGTCGGGTGGATGGTATTGGATATATTTCCTTCAGAGTCAATTATTGGATCAAGGCACGTGATTGCAATGATTAAGGGAGGACCTATGCCGGTAGGACAATCTTACTCAAGATGATAATATGCTATCTGGTTTATCTTCATCATCGTATACTGCTTTAAGTAACCTTACAGGTCGCTATTACACGTTGATAGAGCCCTTAGGATTCTTGCTTAACTGCCAGCAGTATGATGGCGATCATATACGTGGGAGCTGGGGTCTATAAGCACATCCTTAAAAGGTCCCTAGTCGAGGGAGTTTCGAGACAGGGCATCGATACTCCAGAGTAGACTAGTGTATACAGTCGAGACCCCGATGAGGGGCGGTGGCCGGTCTCACAAGCCATTGGTGTCAGTTGGTTCACCTAAGATGTATGCAGGTGTTCATTGGGTTATGAGTACACCGAACAAGACTCGCCGGGAACATGCTAGTTGGTATTATACCTGACGTCAGATAGCAGTTCCCTGGTGACATGTGTATAGGTTAGTTCATCGACCTGAGATCATCATTTGTCTCGTGTGAGTTCCCACTGTGCATTGATTACTACCCTACCACGGCTCAAAGGAGTCGTGCAAACAGGTTTTAGTTGGGTACAGTCCCGAGCCACATGGAGGCAGTGAGCGGATCGGCAGGGGTTTCGTCTCTCCCGATTTTTGGGGTGAGATTGCGCTGTGTCTAGAAGAGCCATTACACGAAGTCCTTGGCCAAGGCAGGAGATTTACTGGTTGGTATTCCAGTAGTATCTCAGGGTGTTCTAAGCTACACTCCGACACGACTTGTACCGCTTTTGGGGGTCTGACTTTTACCAACCCCTTAGGCCCGACATGCGATACTCATAGACGAACGGACTGTACTGTACGGATATTGTCACTGACAGGCTCAATAGGGTGTCAGGATGAGTTCGCTCATCGACCTCCCTTTTGGTCAATACCTGGTGGCCCGTTATGTACAGCTAGTACCACTGACATGCTAGTGGTTAAATCCACAGCCAGTGTATTGACGAGTCTTTAGAGTCCCCCACAGACAGTTTCTCAAGTTTCAGGCGAAACGTTGTAGAGGCCGTATGGATTTATGGCAGGGCTCGAACATACGCATGCACTTGTGCACGTGTCATGATTCGGACGGATAATACTAGCGGGCTTTGGTTTAAGCCGGATCATAGTATTATACTGTGTAGATTTTGTCTCATTGCATTTGTATTCGGTCGAAATATAAATGCGGGTATGTATATACAGTCGCGGGGTTATCGTATAATTTATTGCGGAATCGCTTTTTGAAGTTGCCAGTTTGCATTCCATTTCGGCCATTTTTCTTTCTTCCCTTCTTAGCTGAAATTCCTTTGTTGAAAGGGGGTTTATTTGCAAATGTGAAATTAGTGGAGGGAGTGGGTTTTCTGTGGCAGGGGGCTCTCCAGCAGCATGTGGAATGCTAATGAGGGTTCTAGATGTGTTTGGTTCAAGGTTTGCATTAATTTTGATTGGATTGATTTGGATATTAGATGTGAGGTTTTCTTTTTGCTTATGGTCACCTCTATTTTCTCCTACACTCACCACCACCATTAAAATTTAGCCATGGCCGAGCACAACTTGGACAGCTTCCCCCCATCTTTGAGAAAGTGTGATTGATGATTCATTTCATTTTGCAACAAAATCCTTATCTCCTCTCCAAAGCCCACTTCTCCTTCTCCACTCCAAAAGGCAACTTCGATTAACCCTCAAGACAAAGCGTTCTACACTTAGTCTACATCAACCTTGGACACGTCGGCTAGCAAACTTCGTGTCCGAGTTGCTTCGGATGAGGCGGGAGCCCGTAAAAAGACTTCTTGATGTGGTGCCCTTCCGACGAGGAGACCTGAGATCGGAGATGCCGCGAGGAGCTTGGGATGGTGGCCAAAGACCGAAGGACACGGATCGATCGGTATAGCCTTTCTAACCCTTCTCTAGTTAGCTAGTTAATGTTAATGGTTCGATCCGGGTTTATAGTATACGTTAGCGTCGGTTTCAAGTTTATGAAAAAGTTTTTGTTTCCGCATTTTGGCCTCAGATCGACGGCCGGGGCGCTAACGTAGACTTACATGGTATCAGAGCCACGCCATTAACCTTTACTAGCTTGTTCTAACGTATTTAAAACATCGATCGATCGAAATTTCCGATTCGTATTTCCATTTCTGTATTCTTGCTTTCGATTTTCAAAGTTGTTCAAAAAATTATTTTAGGCATCTTAAAAATACATGCAGGCATATCTAAAGCTACATAAAAAGTTTGGAGACCTAAGTCTAAAATTCCACCGCGGAACCGCTACGAAATGTCGCATTTGGCGGCTTTTCCGCGGCCCTTTTTGGGCTACAGTAACCCAAATTTTTTCTGGAGCTTTAATTCATGGAAATATGATTTTTGTGATATATAGTTTTGGCCCAGATTATTTTGAGTGCTGGAATTGTAATTGGGGCCCACTTCGGAAAGTTCTGTCGATCGGAATTTTAAATACGTTAGTTTACAGTACTTACATTATATCTGCGACCGTGAATGTCATTCGAGCGGTAAATCTTGTCTAATTGCTATAGTCCTTTTAGACGGGTATGCGAACGTGACATTCACTCTTATGTTCTGTGTTGTGCTGTGATGTTGCGGATTTGTCGTGGTGGATAGCCTGGAGCAATGGTAGTACAGTTTGATTATATTTGTACATTTGATATTGCGGGGCGAGCGTCCGACATGTGGACTTCCGTCACTGCCTGTTTGTATATTATTCTTTAGGGGCACGACCGGGTTGAGGTCGATGTACCCGTTGTACATATTTTACATTCTGTACTAGGATTACCCCGCGGTGGAGAGCACGGATAGCCGGGTTCTAAAGGGCAACGAGCCCGCATCTCATGGCTTTGAAACGGAGGGGGCTTTACTCTAGAATTGGCGGGCTATTCGCCGTACTCGTAGGGGGTATAGGTTGACCCAAGGAGGGGTGCTCAAGTTACAAGATTCCGTGAAGTGCTGGGTGGTCCATTCTCTTTGTTGAAAGGGGCTGCCTCGCTTCAGGTTTTGGCGGGTAACTTGCCGCACCCGTAGGGGTCTAGGAATTCATTGCACAGGCTATCCACACGACCAGGGGAACATCGGGTTTCACTTGCGGTTCAAAGGAAACCCGGGGATCCCAGATTATCTATATTGTTCTGTGATGCTTATTACATTTCTGTGATGTTGCATTTTTCACGCCATGAGCGAATATTATATATTGCTATATATATACTAATAGATGTTTTATATGTTTTACATCCGTGCTAGTCCAGTCCCCGCTCTGTCGTTAGTTAAGTAACCCAGCGGGTGATGACGGGACCCAGTGGCGAATGCGGATGGCATATACGTACATCATATTTTCGTTCTTTATTGGTGTTATCAATTGATGGGACTGCATTGATTCGGATCAATGCAAGCTAAACAATACTTTATGATGTTGCTGGAACAATTTTCAAAAAAAAGCTGTTATTACAAGGACGTTCTCTTTTGTTTTGCATAGTGGTATTCGGTTATGAATATCCAGCATCTCAGTCGACGAGGCAAGGGCCGAGATCCCTTCACTGGGAGTGACCCCTTGGAGAGAAGTTTGCATCAGGGTAATAACTTCACTATAGTCGATTACTTTTTGCTTTGCATCGCGGTATTCAGTTGGAATATCCTGCACCTCATTCTACAGGGAAAGAGCCGAGATCCTTTCACCGGGAGTGACCTCTTTAGCAAAGGTTTTCGCCACTATATTTTTATAAAAAGCTATCTGGTTCCTTCAACGATATCAAGTTCATTATGTTAAAGGTTTTTCGCCAAAAAATATTCGAAGCCCTCCGTCATTTCAGAAAGGTAGCACTTAGTATTCATGCTATGTATGTTGGCCTTCGTCAAGGCATAGTGTATGGTAGCTATTTGTTACTTTTCTGTTGCATAGATAGATGCGTTAGTTTGGGACAGTTGTACTACTATTTTGGCCTTCGTCAAGGGTATGTACAGGTGGGTTTAAATTAACCTGGATAATGATGGGTAGAACTTGACATGTGACTTATGATATGTTGACCTTCGTCAAGGTCATAAGAGCATGGGGTAAAAATCATATCGGGAGTTTCTAAAGAAACCGAAACTTACCAGGAATGAACATACCTTCTGGAATGTGATAACATGAGTGGATTCCGTCACGTTATCATGCGATGATAGTTGGATCCCGATTCCCACTGATGAGTTGGTTTACTCCTCGGGTGATCCCGACTAATTCTTCTTTCAGGTTTGGTGGATAATTTGAGGTTACAGTGGGAGGTTTCCTGATTGGATAAATTGATAACCATTCTGATCTAGGTTAGAGTGTACGCAGAGTGTTCCTTTTCTCTCTCTCTTTGGCAGCGACCATGGCCCAACCGTAGACTATGACTCAGTGACCAAGTTAACCGAACCTTCTTAAAACACTGGCTTTTGGATTGTCAGAGTTGCACACCTCATTGCCACTCCTACTTTTACCCTTTTCTGCAGAACACCCCGTATTACTACGAACATCCACTTCCATTGGATAAAACCATCGTATGGTTATATACGAACTCAAAGGAACTTGTTCCAGATTTGAGGATGGTTTCTGGTTCTGGAGAAAATGAATAGGATTATTCAGTTGTCTTTTCCTTTTACCTTCTCTCAGGTTGCGAGTGCTCCTTGGATTAGGACGGTACACCTATTATGCTAATTGGATAGTCTTCATCCAAACCATAGGCAGGTGCCGAACGGTAGGGAATGAAGAAAACCAATCGGCCTAAGTGAGGTGTACAGAAAGTAATAAGTAAAGACAAAATAAAGGGATTAGAAAGTGGGCAAAGTAAATTGCGACTGCTATTCATGAGCAAACCAAGTATTTCACCGCCACTCCTACTTCACCTTTGTATTTCTCCGGAACACCCCGTATCACTACGAAGATCCACAGTTTATTGGATACTCCATCGTATGGTTATATACGAACTCGAAGGGACTTGTTCCAGTTCGGGAATGGATTCTGGTTCAGGAGAAATAGGAATGTGGTTTATTCAGTTGTCTTTTATTTTTACCTTCTCTCGGGTTGCGAGTGGTCCTAGGATTAGGACAGTACACCTATTACGCTTATTGGATAGTCTTCTTCCAAACCATAGGCTGGTGCTGAACGGTAGGGAAGGAAGAAAACCATTTAGCCTAAGAGGGTGTACAGAAGGTAATGAGTAAAGACAAATAAAGGGATTTGGAGAGATGGCAAAGAAATGTACGGTTACTGTCATGAATCTGGATAATGGAAGAGGAATTACTATGAATACCCGGATACCCCTTCGAAACATTTACGTGTTTCAGTTTCACTGTGTATTGCTAAAAGATAACTGATTTCCTAATTAGCCCTTACTCCAGGGTATGTATTTACCGGGTTTGATTCTCACATCTGTATGGTTTTACAGATGATGAGTGGGAGTAAGTTATTGGGAATTAGGTGATCATCCTCATTATATCAGGATTCATTGTAATTGGTGATATTTGAGGAAATCACCTGGATTGTTTGCCGGATGGCAAATATTTGGTTTTGAATATCCGTTGTTATGCAACAATTTCAAACTGATATATCTGTACGTTTATTTTTATAAAGTGAGATATAACTTTTTGAAATTATGTCCATGACATTTACCTATATCAGTTGATGGTTACATGAGGAGCATTAAACAACGGTGTAATTCTTCTTAACCATAAGTACAGTTTTCAACCTATGACACACAGGGAATGAGTTATTAGACTCAGGGGACTTATACAGAGTATTGTATGTTGTCCAGTGTCCATTAGGACAGAGGGGTTGGTACTCGTACTATATTCTGTTTACTTGTGACTTCTGTAGTTCTTAGACATGTGTTTCATATAAATACAAAATCCAAGTTTTGAGAAGTTATAGGTATATGAATAAAGTAAAGAACCAGGTATTGCAAGTATCAGGATTCTTCAAGGTGATCGAAGATGTAGATACTTGTGTATGGTATTCAATTGATAATAATGATTATGAGAACTTGCTTCTTTTTCAGGTTACTCATATCTGGATGTATTCCTAAGTTGAGTAATGCTGATCGGCCTCTCTCCATTTAGTTGACATGCACTGGAGACAGCTGCATGATTTGAATCTGGTTCCAATTAAATCAGTGCCTCAGTTTATATATTGGATATGGAATGGCTCATATCTTAACGATGTTAAGGTATATGGAGTTTTCCGGCTTATGCTTAAAACCAGACTCTGGATAACTCAAGGCACGTTTCTGTAATGGCAGTTTGTGGGTTGACCCGGTCTATGACGAGGGTTGATCTTCTACCATCTGGAAGATCAATAGTGATATTGTTCTTGACTCGCCACAGTTTTAATAAAAATGGATTTTTTTACAAAATAGTAGTAGGAGTATGGTAGAACTGGAAGTCATTCCAGAACCACAAAAGATTACTGAAAATTTAATAAGAACCTAAAGATTCAATATGGATTGACATTCTATTGGCCACTCCGCAGATATGGTGGGTAACCTCAGGCACTCGAGAGGTACTTCGGTATGCTCAAAGACGGTGACAGGGAGGTTCTTGTTTACCTAGACTTGACACTACTGTTATTCCAGGCTATGAGACCCGGCAGGAGGATGAGTATAGCATCGTTCTGAACTTGCTTTAGAAGTGCACGTGTATATTATTCTTCCAGAGGGTTATCGTAGTCAGTGGGAGCAACGGAAGCATAGTGGACAAGTGGCTTATGTCTATTTATAGACTAAAGCGGATATAGCGGAGATAGATCATCTATTTTTGATGTGACAGTCATGGGTTTGACTTCATCAAAATAGGGGATGGATCTATTAAGAAGCTAGTAGGGTGTAATGTCCTTGTATTTGGATGACATACACAGAGTAGGAAGTGAAGTTCCTACACTACGATCGGTTATGTTTTTTTGTCACACAGTGGTTTCTCCACATAGGATATAAATATAATATCAGACATTCTGGTTACTAGATCTATGGTTTTAGATCTAGATTTGGGTAGTTTCCCAATCTGGGTACTTAGACAGCATTCTACAGTTGTTTTAGATTGGACAACTCCTGGCATGGTAGTATACCTGCAGGTGATGGAGTCTCCCTCTCTAAAGGTGTCTTACAGACTAAAGGGGAGAGGGATGTGCATGATTGGCAGATCACTTGCTTAGGCAATTGAGTTGATCATGAGATGTCAAGTACCACACCAGATGTTGTTTTTGCACGAGATGCAATAAGTTGATATTAATCCTATCCTGGAGAAACGTTCGGAAGCTGTTTTAGAACATAAGTGGATGTTCTAGGGATATGATAACGGCATCCTCCTTCGAGAGACAGTTATCATTCCAGGCTTCCAGGGTGACCTGGATGACAGAGTGACTGTCAGAGTTATAGTTCTCCCTTTGACGATGGGGCAGTTGTTTGGACAGGAGGTCCAAGTGGATACTGATGGAGGCATGGCGCAGGATACTGATTAAGTTAAGTTGAAAATACAGTCTAAGAAGTTTGGATTTGGAGTTCATTTATGAACTAGGTCCCATCAGATATCCAGACATATTCTAAGACAGGTATTGCTCATTTCGGGAGATGGCTTTCTCCGCGAACTTGAGATTGAGAGAGACATAGAAAGAAACATCAGGGTGGATCTACTCACTGAGGTTATTCCTTGAACGCGATAGTTTCACAAACGGGCTTTGTGAGACTGATCAGTAAAGGAGTTGGGTGTTCGGTATCACACGGGCTGTGAGTATGCGACGTCGCAATAATTAACCTTGAGTGCAAGTGGGAGATTGTTGGATATAGTGCCCTCAGAGTCAATTATTGGATCACAGGCACGTGATTGCAATGATTAAGGGAGGACCTATGCCGGTAGGACAATCTTATTCAAGATGATAGTATGTTATCTGGTTTATCTTTATGATCGTGTACTGGTTTAGGTGACCTTACAGGTCGCTATTACACGTTGATAGAGCCCTTAGGATTCTTGCTTGACTTCCAGCAGTATGATGGCGATCATATACGTGGGAGCTGGGGTCTATATGCACATCCTTAAAAGGTCCCTAGTCAAGAGAGTTTCGAGACAAGGCTTGGATACTCCAGAGTAGACTAGTGTATACAGTCGAGATCCCGACGAGGGGCGGTGACCGGTCTTACAAGCCATTGGTTTCAGTTGGTTCACCTAAAATGTATACAGGTGTTCATTGGGTTATGAGTACACCGGACAGGACTCGCCGGGAACATGCTAGTTGGTATTATACCGGACGTCAGATAGCAGTTCCATGGTGACATGTGTACAGGTTAGTTCATCGACCTGAGATCGTAATTTTTCTCGTGTGAGTTCCTACTGTGCTTTGATTACTACCCTACCACGGCTCAAAGGGGTCATGCAAACAGGTTTTAGTTGGGTACAGTCCCGAGCCACATGGAGGCAGTGAGTGGATCGGCAGGGGTTTCGTCTCTCCCGGTTTTGAGGGTGAGATCGCGCTGTGTCTAGGAGAGCAATTACACGAAGTCCTTGGCCAAGGCAGGAGATTTACAGGTAGGTATTCTAGTAGTATCTCAGGGTGTTCTGGGCTACATTACGACACGACTTGTACCGCTTTTGAGGGTCTGACTTTTACCAACCCCCTAGGCCCGACATGCGATACTCATAGACGAACGGACCGGACTGTACGGATATTGTCACCGACAGGCTCAGTAGGGTGTCTGGATGAGTTCGCTCATCGACCTCCGTTTTGGTCAATACCTGGTGGCCCATTACGTACAGCTAGTACCACTGACGTGCTAGAGGTTAAATCCACAGCCAGTGTATTGACGAGTCTTTAGTGTCCCCCACAGACAGTTTCTCAAGTTTCGGGCGAAACGTTGTAGAGGCCGTATGGATTTATGGAAGGGCTCGAAAATACGCGTGCACTTGTGCACGTGTCATGGTTCGGACGGATAATACTAGCGGGCTTTGGTTTATGTCGGATCCTAGTATTATACTGTGTAGATTTTGTCTCATTGCATTTGTATTCGGTCGGAATACAAATGCGGGTATGTATATACATTCGCGGGGTTATCCTATAATTTATTACGGGATCGCTTTTTGAAGTTGCCAGTTTGCATTCCATTTCGGCCATTTTTCTTTCTTCCTTTGTTGGCTGAATTCCTTTGTTGAAAGGGGTTTATTTGCAAATGTGAAATTAGTGGAGGAAGGGGGTTTTCTGTGGCAGGGGGCTCTCCAGCAGCATGTGGAATGCTCATGAGGGTTCTAGATGTGTTTGGTTCAAGGTTTGCATTAATTTTGATTGGATTGACTTGGATATTGGATGTGAGGTTTTCTTTTTGCTTATGGTCACTTCTATTTGCTCCTACGCTCACCACCACCATTAAAATTCAGCCATGGCCGAGCACAACTTGGACAGTCCCTCCATCTTTGAGAAAGTGTGATTGATGATTCATTTAATTTTGCAACAAAATCCTTATCTCCTCTCCAAAGCTCACTTCTCCTTTTCCAGTCCAAAAGGAAATTTCGATTAACCCTCGAGACAAAGCGTTCCACACTTAGTCTACATCAACCTTCGACACGTCGGCTAGTAAACTTCGTGTCCGAGTTGCTTCAGATGAGGTGGGAGCCCGTAGAAAGACTTCTTGATGTGGTGCCCATCCGACGAGGAGACCGGAGATCGGAGATGCCACGAGGAGCTTGGGATGGTGGCCAAAGACCGAAGGACACGGATCGATCGGTATAGCCTTTCTAATCCTTCTCTAGTTAGCTAGTTTATGTTAATGGTTCGATCCGGGTTTATAGTATACGTTAGCGCCGGTTTCAAGTTTATGAAAAAGTTTTTGTTTCCGCATTTTGTCCTCGGATCGACGGCCGGGGCGCTACCGTAGACTTACAGATGGCGTATAGCACCCCCGCAAGGTTTTGGTGGAAACCGATTATAGAATATGGTTAAGGAAATCTAGATTAGGAAACTAGGATTAGAATGAGATAGCTATGAACTATATTAGGGACTAGAGGATAGTTAGAAGTGATAGGTTACTACTATAATAGGATTCCGTTTAGCGATATTGTCGTTTAGGGTACTGTAGGACTAGATAGTCGATGTAGATGCGTCATTCGAACCATACCATTTTGTAAAACAGAGAGTCGTATGTTTCTTTTAAATATATACCGTAAGGGATGTTGCGGATTTTCAAATGATATCTTTTTCTTAAAAACACCGTAACCCCTATTTTCAAAACTACGATCCACTTCTTTAAAAATATGATTGTATGGTTCGTGTATGTTTGTTAGATTAGATACTTATACTTAGTAGAGATAGAATGTTTATTTAAATTCGATTTGATGTGTGATATAAATGCGATGAAGGAATATAAGACGGATATGATGAAATGATAATATGATGATATGATGATCTGATGATATATTGGTATACGGATACGAGTCGATCGAGATGATTTATACCCTGCCGTTCCCCTGATATGAGATTATTGCGGATGTGACCTGGGACATAGGTGTGTATATATATATATATATATATATATATATATATATATATATATATAGAATGTTGTGAATCATGGATGGTAGGTCGTACGTAATTTTAGGCCGTACCCTCATTCGTCGTATAGGATGATAGGATCCCTATTAGCTTAATGCCGCCGTACGATGATTTTCCGTGCGTGATGAGTTTGACTTTATGATTGATCCTTACCCTTGACTAGAGGTTGCCATACGATGGATCATACCGTACGCGATGTTGTTGGGCTGGATGCCGATTGATAGATTCACCGACTCGGACATATGATTGTTACATATACCTTATAGCTTTCAGCTGATGATTTACCTTATGCTACATTCATATTATTTCCATTGCATTGCTTATACCTGTTCCATTACACTTGCACCATTATTGATGATGCGTATGTTACACGTACACAGATTTACCGGCTCACACATTTAATCATCGATAATTGCCATGCCACTACTCAGTAGGGTTGCTGCATCATGACATACACATTGTATATCCATATTTATGCACACATACATTGGTACATCTATACTTGTGCATATACATATTGTACCTACATGGATTGTAAGTCGATGTACTTCACCCCAGTGCTTGTGGGGAGGCGGAATTTACAAAAACTTATCAAGTTTAAACAACGAACATCGACTAACCGCTTGAATCGAAGCTAAACTATAAATAACCGTATCTTATGAGTTTCTTTTCATAAGTGATTAGGGATTATACCTAACGATACTAGTCCTTCGTCTTTACGATCTCCTTGTTCTCCTCGGCCTTCTCTAGGTAGTAGACGATCCACCCGAGAGCAAAACTCCAAGCTAAACCTCTAAGCTTGAGGCAACTAACCTTCTTGGATTGCTAATCAAAGAAGCTAGGTGTAATATAGAGATGGTTATGGATTGATTAGTCTTACTAATCCTAGATCTCAACACATGAGGGTGAGGATTAGTCTTTTGAAGAGAGAGAGCTTGAGGAGAGAGAAGGTGAGAGTGAGAGTAATGAGAATAGTAAATCTATCATAATATATATGAACCTTTAATATTCATTCATAAAAGAAAACTAAAATGATGAATAAATGAAGTTTCATAAATATCTAGTGGTGATTCATAACCATGACTCATTAAGCATTTATCATGCATTAATGATATGCATGAATCACCCTCATGACTCACTAAACTCATTTAATGCAAATGACACCTAAACCTCCTTAGTCACCACTTCTAGAAGCTTCTCGAGTAATTACGAGAACGCCCCTCCGATCCGCAAAAATACGGAAAAACTTTAGACTGTAAAAATCCAATAACCGGATACCAGTAACTGGCTTAAACCAAAGCCGACTGGTAAAATCTGTCCGAAAGTCGTACGCGCGTAAACGCACGTATGCGTCCGAACCCTTTGTCGCAAAACCATGCAACCTCTATATCGTTTCGCCTGGAGTAGGAAACTCTCTGTGTGGGACTCTAGAGACTCGACTACTACGCTGGCAGTGGGTTTAACCACAGACCGCAAGCGGCACTAGCTGTACGTAACGGTCCCCAGGTAGTTGTCGATAAGAAGGCCGATGAGTAAACCCATCCGAACTCCTACTGAGTCTAATGTGACAATCTCCATACAGTCCGGTCCGTTCGTCCATGACTATCGCATATCGGGCCTAGGGGGGCGGCAAGCGTCAGTCCCCTAATAGCGGTATAAGTCGTGTCGGAGTGAAGCCCATTACACCCTGAGAAACTGCTGGAACCTACCAGCAAATCTCGCTTGCCCTGGCCAGGGACTTTGCGTAATGGCTCTCTGACACAGCACGATATCTACTCCCAATACCGGGAGGGACGAATCCTGTCTAACCGCCACTGCCTCCAAGTGCTCGGGACTGCACCCAACTGCTACCTGTTTGCACGACTCCATAGAGCCGTGGTAGGGTAGCAATCTAAGAACAGTGGGACACACTCGAGGCGAAGTAGCAGTGTCAAGTCTGCGGACTACGCTGTACTCATGTCACCTGGGAACTGTTCACTGACGACTGGTATCAAACCAACCAACAGTTCCCTGTGAGTCCTGTCCGGTGTACCCGTAACCTAACGAGCACCTGTATACTATCTCCAGTACGACGTACTGATGGCTGTGGGACAGACCATCTCCCCAACTGGGATGAGAAGCGTACACACTAGTCTACTCCGGAGTATCGATGCTCTGTCTCGATAATCCAACGACCAGGGACCTGAATAAGGATGTGCTTGTAGACTACCCAGCCCCCACTAGTGTGACTGCCATCACAACGCTGGTAGCCAAGCAAGATCCTAAGAGCTCTATCAATACGTACACTCACATATTAAGATAGAAAAACCAAGTAGCATACTACCATGTTTAGCAAGACTGTTATATACATGTGAATATCCCAAGCTTCCATTAAGTAATATACAAGCTAGTATGATACAGTAATGGCCTTCTAGGGCATAAACACTAACAATCTCCCACTTGCACTAGGGCCATGTACTGGCATATCGCAGACCAATGATCTCGAGTAGCCTCTCGAACTGAATCTGAGGAAGGGCCTTCGTGAATGGATCAGCAATGTTCTCTTCTGAAGCAACTCTCCGAACCTCGATCTCCTGACGATCAATGATCTCCCTGATCAGGTGATACCGCCTCAAGATGTGTCTGGACTTCTGATGGGACCTTGGTTCCTTCGCTAAAGCTATAGCTCCGTTGTTGTCGCAATACAGAGGTATTGGATCAACTATGGTAGGAACCACCTGAAGTTCTGTTAGGAACTTCTTCATCCAGACTGCTTCTTTTGCGGCATCGCAAGCAGCTATATACTCCGCTTCCATCGTCGAGTCAGCAACGGTGTCCTGCTTGGAGCTCTTCCAGCACACCGCCCCTCCATTGAGGGTAAAGACATAACCCGACATGGACTTGGAATCGTCCTTATCACTCTGGAAGCCGGAATCAGCAAAGGCCTCCAACCTGAGGTCTTTTCCGCCGTAAACCAAGAACATCTCCTTAGTCCTCCTCAGGTACTTGAGAATGTTCTTTACTGCTATCCAGTGTTTCTCCCCTGGGTCTGACTGATACCGGCTTACCACGCTCAGTGCGTAAGCTACATCTGGTCTGGTACACAACATCGCATACATTATAGAGCCTACCGCAGAAGCGTAGGGTATAATAGACATGCGTTCCCTTTCCAAATCAGTCTTGGGAGACATCTCTTTGGAGAGGGTGATTCCGTGACAAGCCGGTAGATTACCGCGCTTAGAATCTTCCATACTGAATCTTTTCAGTACAGTGTCGATATACCTGGACTGCGAAAGTCCCAACATCCTCTTGGATCTATCACGATAGATCCGGATCCCCAGAATGTAAGAGGCATCACCCAGGTCTTTCATGGAGAACCTGTGTGACAAGAATCCTTTGACAGATTGTAGCATAGGAATGTCATTTCCTATCAATAGAATGTCATCCACGTACAAGACGAGGAATACGACACTTCTGGCCACAACTTTACTATATATGCACGGTTCATCTGGATTTTTGATAAAGTCATATTCTTTGACTGTCTCATCAAAACAGATGTTCCAACTCCGCGATGCCTGCTTTAGTCCATAAATAGACTTAAGCAGCTTGCATACTTTCCCGCTGCTCCCACTCTGATTGAAACCCTCTGGCTGATCCATATAGACGCTTTCTTCTAAATTTCCATTCAGAAAAGCCGTCTTTACGTCCATCTGCCAGATTTCATAATCATGGAAGGCAGCAATAGCAAGAAGGACCCGAATGGATTTGAGCATAGCCACTGGAGAAAAGGTTTCATCATAGTCCAAACCAGGTCTTTGACGAAAACCCTTTGCAACAAGTCTAGCCTTATAGGTTTCCACCTGTCCATCTACACCAATCTTTTTCTTGAAGATCCATTTGCATCCTATGGGTTTTACCCCATCTGGAGCAAAGTCCAAAGTCCATACTTTGTTGGTGTACATGGACTCCATCTCGGTCCGCATTGCATCTAGCCATCGTACCGAGTCGCCGCTCTGGATGGCCTGCTGGAAGTCA
This sequence comes from Agapanthus africanus, assembly GCA_030015575.1. NCBI lineage: Eukaryota > Viridiplantae > Streptophyta > Magnoliopsida > Asparagales > Amaryllidaceae > Agapanthus > Agapanthus africanus. Next base: position 325,099,249 of record JASDDO010000012.1, on the reverse strand, counting down.
GTAGGTTCATCATCATCTATGATGCAATCCTCTCTATCCCCATCTATGAGAAAACCGTAGTATCTCTCAGGCGGACGAGACGGCCTACTACTCCTGCGGAGGGGTGCGGGAATGTTCTGTTCTTCTTGAACCTCTGGTTCTACCAAACTTTCAGTAGCAGTTTGTGGTTCTGGAATTTCTTCCAGTTCTATTTCGCTCCCACTTATTTCCTTTTCTAAAAACTGATTTTCCAGAAAATGGGCATTACGAGAAACAAAAACCTTTTGTTCCTCTGCGTAATAGAAATAATATCCCTTGGAGTTCTTTGGATATCCCACAAACATACATTTTACTGATCGTGCCTCGAGCTTGTCCACATGCTGCTTTTTAACAAAAGCTGGACATCCCCAAATCTTCATGTGCTGAAGATGGGGTTTCTTCCCAGTCCACATCTGATATGGAGTGGTAGGCACAGTCTTGGTAGGAGCTCTGTTCAGAAGATATGCCGCTGATTCTAGCGCATAACCCCAGAAAGATCGCGGTAACTCAGCATTACTCATCATGGATCGTACCATATCCAATAGGGTTCGATTCCGTCTCTCCGATACACCGTTATGCTGTGGAGTGTATGGAGGAGTAAGCTGAGAGAGAATTCCTTTCTCTTTTAGGTAACCTAGGAACTCGGCACTCAAGTATTCACCACCTCGATCAGATCTAAGTGTCTTTATACTTTTGCCGGTTTGGTTTTCTACTTCATTCTTATACTCTTGGAATTTCTCAAAAGCCTCGGATTTATGTTTCATCAGATAAATGAATCCGTATCTTGAGTAATCATCCGTGAAAGTAATGAAATAGGAATAACCACCTCTCGCATGTGTAGACATTGGACCGCATACATCACTGTGTATGAGTCCTAAGAGCTCGCTCGCTCTTACTCCTTGTCCAGTAAATGGAGTCTTTGTCATCTTTCCTTTGAGACAAGATTGACAAGTGTCATAGGTTTGATATTCGAACGTGTCCAAATATCCTTCTCTATGCAACTTAGTCAACCTTCTCTCATTGATGTGACCCAGTCTACAATGCCATAAGAAAGCTTTATTTAAATCTGGAAACTTTCTTTTTAGTGTGTTCTGGACATTGAAAATTTGGAGTTGGTTTAACACATATATGCCGTTATTTAGAGTACCGGACCCAATCAAACCATGATTAAGGTGGATGTTGACAACATCTCTTACAAACGTGAAATCATAACCTTTATTTGATAACAAGGAAACTGATATGATATTACACGTTAAGCTGGGTACAAAATAACAGTTATGTAAAACCAAAATGTGTCCACTCGTCAATCCTAGGTGATAATCCCCGACGGACGCAGCTCCCACGCTAGCTCCGTTAGCAACCCTGAGGATCATATCACCTTCCTTCAGCACTCTACGGTTTCTCAGTGCCTGCAATGAATTGCAAATATGAGATCCTGACCCGGTATCCAATACCCAGGAAGTAGAGTTGATCGACAGACAATTCTCAATTACAAACACACCTGAAGTCGAAGCCACAGCTTGCTTCGGTTCCTGGTTCTTGGCGTTCCACGCCTTGCAATCCTTCTTCCAGTGCCCTTTCCTGTGACAATGGAAGCACTCATCCAGGCCAACTACCGGTGCTGTAAACTTTTTCTTTCCCTTCTTTCCCACCTTACTAACACCTCCTCTAGGTCTGGGTGCGGCCTTCTTCTTCCTTCCTTTGGCCCTAGCCTTGGACCCTGAAGAAGATGAACCGCCAACAAACATAGCGGGTGTTTCCCTTGCCTTCTGCAAGGTGCCCTCTGCACTCCTTAACATGTTCAGGAGTTCCGCAAGTTCAACTTCTTTTCCTTGAAGATTGAAGTTGAGGATAAACTGGGCGTGTAAGTCGATGTACTTCACCCCAGTGCTTGTGGGGAGGCGGAATTTACAAAAACTTATCAAGTTTAAACAACGAACATCGACTAACCGCTTGAATCGAAGCTAAACTATAAATAACCGTATCTTATGAGTTTCTTTTCATAAGTGATTAGGGATTATACCTAACGATACTAGTCCTTCGTCTTTACGATCTCCTTGTTCTCCTCGGCCTTCTCTAGGTAGTAGACGATCCACCCGAGAGCAAAACTCCAAGCTAAACCTCTAAGCTTGAGGCAACTAACCTTCTTGGATTGCTAATCAAAGAAGCTAGGTGTAATATAGAGATGGTTATGGATTGATTAGTCTTACTAATCCTAGATCTCAACACATGAGGGTGAGGATTAGTCTTTTGAAGAGAGAGAGCTTGAGGAGAGAGAAGGTGAGAATGATTGTAATGAGAATAGTAAATCTATCATAATATATATGAACCTTTAATATTCATTCATAAAAGAAAACTAAAATGATGAATAAATGAAGTTTCATAAATATCTAGTGGTGATTCATAACCATGACTCATTAAGCATTTATCATGCATTAATGATATGCATGAATCACCCTCATGACTCACTAAACTCATTTAATGCAAATGACACCTAAACCTCCTTAGTCACCACTTCTAGAAGCTTCTCGAGTAATTACGAGAACGCCCCTCCGATCCGCAAAAATACGGAAAAACTTTAGACTGTAAAAATCCAATAACCGGATACCAGTAACTGGCTTAAACCAAAGCCGACTGGTAAAATCTGTCCGAAAGTCGTACGCGCGTAAACGCACGTATGCGTCCGAACCCTTTGTCGCAAAACCATGCAACCTCTATATCGTTTCGCCTGGAGTAGGAAACTCTCTGTGTGGGACTCTAGAGACTCGACTACTACGCTGGCAGTGGGTTTAACCACAGACCGCAAGCGGCACTAGCTGTACGTAACGGTCCCCAGGTAGTTGTCGATAAGAAGGCCGATGAGTAAACCCATCCGAACTCCTACTGAGTCTAATGTGACAATCTCCATACAGTCCGGTCCGTTCGTCCATGACTATCGCATATCGGGCCTAGGGGGGCGGCAAGCGTCAGTCCCCTAATAGCGGTATAAGTCGTGTCGGAGTGAAGCCCATTACACCCTGAGAAACTGCTGGAACCTACCAGCAAATCTCGCTTGCCCTGGCCAGGGACTTTGCGTAATGGCTCTCTGACACAGCACGATATCTACTCCCAATACCGGGAGGGACGAATCCTGTCTAACCGCCACTGCCTCCAAGTGCTCGGGACTGCACCCAACTGCTACCTGTTTGCACGACTCCATAGAGCCGTGGTAGGGTAGCAATCTAAGAACAGTGGGACACACTCGAGGCGAAGTAGCAGTGTCAAGTCTGCGGACTACGCTGTACTCATGTCACCTGGGAACTGTTCACTGACGACTGGTATCAAACCAACCAACAGTTCCCTGTGAGTCCTGTCCGGTGTACCCGTAACCTAACGAGCACCTGTATACTATCTCCAGTACGACGTACTGATGGCTGTGGGACAGACCATCTCCCCAACTGGGATGAGAAGCGTACACACTAGTCTACTCCGGAGTATCGATGCTCTGTCTCGATAATCCAACGACCAGGGACCTGAATAAGGATGTGCTTGTAGACTACCCAGCCCCCACTAGTGTGACTGCCATCACAACGCTGGTAGATAAGCAAGATCCTAAGAGCTCTATCAATACCTACACTCACATATTAAGATAGAAAAACCAAGTAGCATACTACCATGTTCAGCAAGACTGTTATATACATGTGAATATCCCAAGCTTCCATTAAGTAATATACAAGCTAGTATGATACAGTAATGGCCTTCTAGGGCATAAACACTAACAATCTCCCACTTGCACTAGGGCCATGTACTGGCATATCGCAGACCAATGATCTCGAGCAGCCTCTCGAACTGGATCTGAGGAAGGGCCTTCGTGAATGGATCAGCAATGTTCTCTTCTGAAGCAACTCTCCGAACCTCGATCTCCTGACGATCAATGATCTCCCTGATCAGGTGATACCGCCTCAAGATGTGTCTGGACTTCTGATGGGACCTTGGTTCCTTCGCTAAAGCTATAGCTCCGTTGTTGTCGCAATACAGAGGTATTGGATCAACTATGGTAGGAACCACCTGAAGTTCTGTTAGGAACTTCTTCATCCAGACTGCTTCTTTTGCGGCATCGCAAGCAGCTATATACTCCGCTTCCATCGTCGAGTCAGCAACGGTGTCCTGCTTGGAGCTCTTCCAGCACACCGCCCCTCCATTGAGGGTAAAGACATAACCCGACATGGACTTGGAATCGTCCTTATCACTCTGGAAGCCGGAATCAGCAAAGGCCTCCAACCTGAGGTCTTTTCCGCCGTAAACCAAGAACATCTCCTTAGTCCTCCTCAGGTACTTGAGAATGTTCTTTACTGCTCTCCAGTGTTTCTCCCCTGGGTCTGACTGATACCGGCTTACCACGCTCAGTGCGTAAGCTACATCTGGTCTGGTACACAACATCGCATACATTATAGAACCTACCGCAGAAGCGTAGGGTATAATAGACATGCGTTCCCTTTCCAAATCAGTCTTGGGAGACATCTCTTTGGAGAGGGTGATTCCGTGACAAGCCGGTAGATTACCGCGCTTTGAATCTTCCATACTGAATCTTTTCAGTACAGTGTCGATATACCTGGACTGCGAAAGTCCCAACATCCTCTTGGATCTATCACGATAGATCCGGATCCCCAGAATGTAAGAGGCATCACCCAGGTCTTTCATGGAGAACCTGTGTGACAAGAATCCTTTGACAGATTGTAGCATAGGAATGTCATTTCCTATCAATAGAATGTCATCCACGTACAAGACGAGGAATACGACACTTCTGGCCACAACTTTACTATATATGCACGGTTCATCTGGATTTTTGATAAAGTCATATTCTTTGACTGTCTCATCAAAACAGATGTTCCAACTCCGCGATGCCTGCTTTAGTCCATAAATGGACTTAAGCAGCTTGCATACTTTCCCGCTGCTCCCACTCTGATTGAAACCTTCTGGCTGATCCATATAGACGCTCTCTTCTAAATTTCCATTCAGAAAAGCCGTCTTTACGTCCATCTGCCAGATTTCATAATCATGGAAGGCAGCAATAGCAAGAAGGACCCGAATGGATTTGAGCATAGCCACTGGAGAAAAAGTTTCGTCATAGTCCAAACCAGGCCTTTGACGAAAACCCTTTGCAACAAGTCTAGCCTTATAGGTTTCCACCTGTCCATCTACACCAATCTTTTTCTTGAAGATCCATTTGCATCCTATGGGTTTTACCCCATCTGGAGCAAAGTCCAAAGTCCATACTTTGTTGGTGTACATGGACTCCATTTCGGTCCGCATTGCATCTAGCCATCGTACCGAGTCGCCGCTCTGGATGGCCTGCTGGAAGTCAGTAGGTTCATCATCATCTATGATGCAATCCTCTCTATCCCCATCTATGAGAAAACCGTAGTATCTCTCAGGCGGACGAGACGGCCTACTACTCCTGCGGAGGGGTGCGGGAATGTTCTGTTCTTCTTGAACCTCTGGTTCTACCAAACTTTCAGTAGCAGTTTGTGGTTCTGGAATTTCTTCCAGTTCTATTTCGCTCCCACTTATTTCCTTTTCTAAAAACTGATTTTCCAGAAAATGGGCATTACGAGAAACAAAAACCTTTTGTTCCTCTGCGTAATAGAAATAATATCCCTTGGAGTTCTTTGGATATCCCACAAACATACATTTTACTGATCGTGCCTCGAGCTTGTCCACATGCTGCTTTTTAACAAAAGCTGGACATCCCCAAATCTTCATATGCTGAAGATGGGGTTTCTTCCCAGTCCACATCTGATATGGAGTGGTAGGCACAGTCTTGGTAGGAGCTCTGTTCAGAAGATATGCCGCTGATTCAAGCGCATAACCCCAGAAAGATCGCGGTAACTCAGCATTACTCATCATGGATCGTACCATATCCAATAGGGTTCGATTCCGTCTCTCCGATACACCGTTATGCTGTGGAGTGTATGGAGGAGTAAGCTGAGAGAGAATTCCTTTCTCTTTTAGGTAACCTAGGAACTCGGCACTCAAGTATTCACCACCTCGATCAGATCTAAGTGTCTTTATACTTTTGCCGGTTTGGTTTTCTACTTCATTCTTATACTCTTGGAATTTCTCAAAAGCCTCGGATTTATGTTTCATCAGATAAATGAATCCGTATCTTGAGTAATCATCCGTGAAAGTAATGAAATAGGAAAAACCACCTCTTGCATGTGTAGACATTGGACCGCATACATCACTGTGTATGAGTCCTAAGAGCTCGCTCGCTCTCACTCCTTGTCCAGTAAATGGAGTCTTTGTCATCTTTCCTTTGAGACAAGATTGACAAGTGTCATAAGTTTGATATTCGAACGTGTCCAAATATCCTTCTCTATGCAACTTAGTCAACCTTCTCTCATTGATGTGACCCAGTCTACAATGCCATAAGAAAGCTTTATTTAAATCTGGAGACTTTCTTTTTAGTGTGTTCTGGACATTGAAAATTTGGAGTTGGTTTAACACATATATGCCGTTATTTAGAGTACCGGACCCAATCAAACCATGATTAAGGTGGATGTTGACAACATCTCTTACAAACGTGAAATCATAACCTTTATTTGATAACAAGGAAACTGATATGATATTACACGTTAAGCTGGGTACAAAATAACAGTTATGTAAAACCAAAATGTGTCCACTCGTCAATCCTAGGTGATAATCCCCGACGGACGCAGCTCCCACGCTAGCTCCGTTAGCAACCCTGAGGATCATATCACCTTCCTTCAGCACTCTACGGTTTCTCAGTGCCTGCAATGAATTGCAAATATGAGATCCTGACCCGGTATCCAATACCCAGGAAGTAGAGTTGATCGACAGACAATTCTCAATTACAAACACACCTGAAGTCGAAGCCACAGCTTGCTTCGGTTCCTGGTTCTTGGCGTTCCACGCCTTGCAATCCTTCTTCCAGTGCCCTTTCCTGTGACAATGGAAGCACTCATCCAGGCCAACTACCGGTGCTGTAAACTTTTTCTTTCCCTTCTTTCCCACCTTACTAACACCTCCTCTAGGTCTGGGTGCGGCCTTCTTCTTCCTTCCTTTGGCCCTAGCCTTGGACCCTGAAGAAGATGAACCGCCAACAAACATAGCGGGTGTTTCCCTTGCCTTCTGCAAGGTGCCCTCTGCACTCCTTAACATGTTCAGGAGTTCCGCAAGTTCAACTTCTTTTCCTTGAAGATTGAAGTTGAGGATAAACTGGGCGTAGGTGGGAGGAAGGGACTGGAGAACAAGGTCTGTATAGAGCTCATTATCCAAAGTCGTCCCAAGGTCCGCGAGCTCTTCAATATAGCCGATCATCTGTAGGACATGTTCACCTACTGATGACCCGACAGCCAACCTCGCTCGAAACAATTTCTTAGAGGTCTCGTATCTTGCTATACGAGATTGCTCTCCATAAAGTTCCTTTGTATGGAGAAATATGCCATCAAGGGACATATCCTCGTGCCTCCTCTGATGTTCATTGTTCATCGAGGCAAGCACGATGCACTTGGCTCTCGCGCAATCTAAATCCCAGGTTTTACGGATTTCCTTATCCGCATTGCTGGATTTGGGACCAAGGACAGCAGGTGCTGTAGCGGTGAGGACGTACCCCAGTTTGTCATAGGTCAAAGCCATCTTGACATTCCGCAGCCAATCTTTATAGTTTGGCCCCGTCAGTATATTTTTCTCTAAAAGTAACTTAAGTCCAGTCATTTTCAGGGTCGCTGCAATTAGGAGAGAGAGAAGAAAACTCTTTAGCATGATGCTCTTGCAAGTTTAGAGTGGTTTTTAGTTTATCTAAACTGGATGGCTCCCACTGTTTCTCGAATCCTTCCTCAAACCATAAAAGAAGAATTAGCCAAGACTATTCTCACCGTACAATACTTGCTTAACCGTTCAGCCAGGCTGGTGTCGATACTTCGAGGGAGGTTTTCCAACGCTTTCGCGAAGTTCCTTAATTAAAGAACCTCTTTTCTCTGGGGGCGTAACCCCGCTGACACTTTTCTGGACACCTACTAGGTTTATAGCATTGATCGTTAAGCGACGAATATCCTGATAAGTAGCATATACTCACAGTAGGATCGGGATCCAAATATCATCGTATGATAATGTTGAAGGAATCCTACCAACATTCATCAAACTCCAAATGGTATGCATCTCTTTGCAAATTTCAGTTTCTTTAGAAATTCCCGATATAAGTTTTTGCCCCATGCTCTTATGACCTTGGCTTTGGTCAAAATGTCATAAGTCACATGTCAAGTTCTACCCGTCATTATCTTGTCAATTTGAACCCATCCGTATATACCCCTGACTTTGGTCAAATGATAATACGACTGTCCCAAACTAACTCATCTATCTTATGCAACAAATGAAAACCCAGTAGCTACCAAACACTATGCCTTGACTTTGGCCAAAATGCATAGCTTGAATACTACTGAATACCCAAATGAAATGACGGAGGGCTACGACTGGTTTTGGCGAAACCGTAAACGTAGTGAACTTGATATAACCGAAGGAACCTGATAGCTTTTAAAAGGAGTGGTTAAAGCTCCGCATTTAAAAATATCTGTTTTAAAAATAACCGAGTGGTTTAAATTGTTCCAACGATTTAAACTTTGGTTTGTTTTACTTTGCATTATAGATAATGCGTCCCATCATTAACCTATCATTGCAGAAAACAACGAAAATATAACGTCCTCTTATGCCATCCGCATTCGCCACGGGGTCCCGTCATCACCCGTTAGGTTACTTAACTAACGACAGAGCGGGGGCTGGGCTAGCGCGGGTGTAAAACATAAGTGACGTCTAAATAGCTATAGTAAATATAGATATTTTACATTCGTCTGACGCAATGATATTCATTCCAGAACACAGATAAACAATATTGGATTTGCAAGCAATCTGTATTTCTTTTGAGCCTGCAAGAAAAGACAGATTACACAGTTGTGATGAATAGCCGTTTACCCCACCCTCGACCCCTACGGGTACGGTAAACTACCCACCCGGCAGTCTGTGTACCCCACCTTGGGTCAGTCCTAGGAGCAAAAACAGTAAAATGAAATAATACAACGGTGGCTACAACCGCAACCTGGAAGTGCCCCGCGAAAATAATATTACAACAAATTACATTTACAACAAATGAATAAATCAATAAACCATTGTTAACCCCGGCTATACACCACAACAGTCCAATACAGTTTATATGCACAAACAGATATAACCATTTCAGAAATGTGCAACCCTCTGCCAACCGACATACTAGCAGTTGGGGAAGGTTTACGAACACATCAAACAATCACAGATATAATCCAATACGCAAATACTGTATTTTTCGATCGAATAAACAACTTCAAAATTGCTCCAAAATCTGCTCTGTTAAACAGTAACCTGAGCAATAATTAAATATTCCAGAAAACCCCAAATTACACAGGGGACCCACCCAAAAAAAATTGAGCGCATGACTCGGCAACTCGGCCGCGGAAGCGCGGCGGATCGGTGGTATCCGCGGCGCTTCCGCGGCGCTACAGTCGAATCATGTGCTCGAATTTCTTGGGTGTTCTCCTGTGGTCATGTCAAGCTCTCTGAACACTCCAGAAAAATTTTAGGACTTCATTTTCACTTCGACAGAAACTTAACAGAACTAGGGTTTTCCGGGTTCGTTTTTTCGTTCGAAATTCGTACAAATTTGCGATTAAGTTATTTAGTGTTTAGCGAGGCTCTGATACCACTGTAAGTCGATGTACTTCACCCCAGTGCTTGTGGGGAGGCGGAATTTACAAAAACTTATCAAGTTTAAACAACGAACATCGACTAACCGCTTGAATCGAAGCTAAACTATAAATAACCGTATCTTATGAGTTTCTTTTCATAAGTGATTAGGGATTATACCTAACGATACTAGTCCTTCGTCTTTACGATCTCCTTGTTCTCCTCGGCCTTCTCTAGGTAGTAGACGATCCACCCGAGAGCAAAACTCCAAGCTAAACCTCTAAGCTTGAGGCAACTAACCTTCTTGGATTGCTAATCAAAGAAGCTAGGTGTAATATAGAGATGGTTATGGATTGATTAGTCTTACTAATCCTAGATCTCAACACATGAGGGTGAGGATTAGTCTTTTGAAGAGAGAGAGCTTGAGGAGAGAGAAGGTGAGAATGATTGTAATGAGAATAGTAAATCTATCATAATATATATGAACCTTTAATATTCATTCATAAAAGAAAACTAAAATGATGAATAAATGAAGTTTCATAAATATCTAGTGGTGATTCATAACCATGACTCATTAAGCATTTATCATGCATTAATGATATGCATGAATCACCCTCATGACTCACTAAACTCATTTAATGCAAATGACACCTAAACCTCCTTAGTCACCACTTCTAGAAGCTTCTCGAGTAATTACGAGAACGCCCCTCCGATCCGCAAAAATACGGAAAAACTTTAGACTGTAAAAATCCAATAACCGGATACCAGTAACTGGCTTAAACCAAAGCCGACTGGTAAAATCTGTCCGAAAGTCGTACGCGCGTAAACGCACGTATGCGTCCGAACCCTTTGTCGCAAAACCATGCAACCTCTATATCGTTTCGCCTGGAGTAGGAAACTCTCTGTTTGGGACTCTAGAGACTCGACTACTACGCTGGCAGTGGGTTTAACCACAGACCGCAAGCGGCACTAGCTGTACGTAACGGTCCCCAGGTAGTTGTCGATAAGAAGGCCGATGAGTAAACCCATCCGAACTCCTACTGAGTCTAATGTGACAATCTCCATACAGTCCGGTCCGTTCGTCCATGACTATCGCATATCGGGCCTAGGGGGGCGGCAAGCGTCAGTCCCCTAATAGCGGTATAAGTCGTGTCGGAGTGAAGCCCATTACACCCTGAGAAACTGCTGGAACCTACCAGCAAATCTCGCTTGCCCTGGCCAGGGACTTTGCGTAATGGCTCTCTGACACAGCACGATATCTACTCCCAATACCGGGAGGGACGAATCCTGTCTAACCGCCACTGCCTCCAAGTGCTCGGGACTGCACCCAACTGCTACCTGTTTGCACGACTCCATAGAGCCGTGGTAGGGTAGCAATCTAAGAACAGTGGGACACACTCGAGGCGAAGTAGCAGTGTCAAGTCTGCGGACTACGCTGTACTCATGTCACCTGGGAACTGTTCACTGACGACTGGTATCAAACCAACCAACAGTTCCCTGTGAGTCCTGTCCGGTGTACCCGTAACCTAACGAGCACCTGTATACTATCTCCAGTACGACGTACTGATGGCTGTGGGACAGACCATCTCCCCAACTGGGATGAGAAGCGTACACACTAGTCTACTCCGGAGTATCGATGCTCTGTCTCGATAATCCAACGACCAGGGACCTGAATAAGGATGTGCTTGTAGACTACCCAGCCCCCACTAGTGTGACTGCCATCACAACGCTGGTAGATAAGCAAGATCCTAAGAGCTCTATCAATACGTACACTCACATATTAAGATAGAAAAACCAAGTAGCATACTACCATGTTCAGCAAGACTGTTATATACATGTGAATATCCCAAGCTTCCATTAAGTAATATACAAGCTAGTATGATACAGTAATGGCCTTCTAGGGCATAAACACTAACAGGGCGTAGGTGGGAGGAAGGGACTGGAGAACAAGGTCTGTATAGAGCTCATTATCCAAAGTCGTCCCAAGGTCCGCGAGCTCTTCAATATAGCCGATCATCTGTAGGACATGTTCACCTACTGATGACCCGACAGCCAACCTCGCTCGAAACAATTTCTTAGAGGTCTCGTATCTTGCTATACGAGATTGCTCTCCATAAAGTTCCTTTGTATGGAGAAATATGCCATCAAGGGACATATCCTCGTGCCTCCTCTGATGTTCATTGTTCATCGAGGCAAGCACAATGCACTTGGCTCTCGCGCAATCTAAATCCCAGGTTTTACGGATTTCCTTATCCGCATTGCTGGATTTGGGACCAAGGGCAGCAGGTGCTGTAGCGGTGAGGACGTACCCCAGTTTGTCATAGGTCAAAGCCATCTTGACATTCCGCAGCCAATCTTTATAGTTTGGCCCCGTCAGTATATTTTTCTCTAAAAGTAACTTAAGTCCAGTCATTTTCAGGGTCGCTGCAATTAGGAGAGAGAGAAGAAAACTCTTTAGCATGATGCTCTTGCAAGTTTAGAGTGGTTTTTAGTTTATCTAAACTGGATGGCTCCCACTGTTTCTCGAATCCTTCCTCAAACCATAAAAGAAGAATTAGCCAAGACTATTCTCACCGTACAATACTTGCTTAACCGTTCAGCCAGGCCGGTGTCGATACTTCGAGGGAGGTTTTCCAACGCTTTCGCGAAGTTCCTTAATTAAATAACCTCTTTTCTCTGGGGGCGTAACCCCGCTGACACTTTTCTGGACACCTACTAGGTTTATAGCATTGATCGTTAAGTGACGAATATCCTGATAAGTATCAAGTACTCACAGTAGGATCGGGATCCAAATATCATCGTCTGATAATGTTGTAGGAATGCTACCAACATTCATCAAACTCAAAATGGTATGCATCTCTTTGCAAATTTCAGTTTCTTTAGAAATTCCCGATATAAGTTTTTGCCCCATGCTCTTATGACCTTGGCTTTGGTCAAAATGTCATAAGTCACATGTCAAGTTCTACCCGTCATTATCTTGTCAATTTGAACCCATCCGTATATACCCCTGACTTTGGTCAAATGGTAATACGACTGTCCCAAACCAACTCATCTATCTTATGCAACAAATGAAAACCCAGTAGCTACCAAACACTATGCCTTGACTTTGGCCAAAATGCATAGCTTGAATACTACTGAATACCCAAATGAAATGACGGAGGGCTACGACTGGTTTTGGCGAAACCGTAAACGTAGTGAACTTGATATAACCGAAGGAACCTGATAGCTTTTAAAAGGAGTGGTTAAAGCTCCGCATTTAAAAATATCTGTTTTAAAAATAACCGAGTGGTTTAAATTGTTCCAACGATTTAAACTTTGGTTTGTTTTACTTTGCATTATAGATAATGCGTCCCATCATTAACCTATCATTGCAGAAAACAACGAAAATATAACGTCCTCTTATGCCATCCGCATTCGCCACGGGGTCCCGTCATCACCCGTTAGGTTACTTAACTAACGACAGAGCGGGGGCTGGGCTAGCGCGGGTGTAAAACATAAGTGACGTCTAAATAGCTATAGTAAATATAGATATTTTACATTCGTCTGACGCAATGATATTCATTCCAGAACACAGATAAACAATATTGGATTTGCAAGCAATCTGTATTTCTTTTGAGCCTGCAAGAAAAGACAGATTACACAGTTGTGATGAATAGCCGTTTACCCCACCCTCGACCCCTACGGGTACGGCAAACTACCCACCCGGCAGTCTGTGTACCCCACCTTGGGTCAGTCCTAGGAGCAAAAACAGTAAAATGAAATAATACAACGGTGGCTACAACCGCAACCTGGAAGTGCCCCGCGAAAATAATATTACAACAAATTACATTTACAACAAATGAATAAATCAATAAACCATTGTTAACCCCGGCTATACACCACAACAGTCCAATACAGTTTATATGCACAAACAGATATAACCATTTCAGAAATGTGCAACCCCCTGCCAACCGACATACTAGCAGTTGGGGGAGGTTTACGAACACATCAAACAATCACAGATATAATCCAATACGCAAATACTGTATTTTTCGATCGAATAAACAACTTCAAAATTGCTCCAAAATCTGCTCTGTTAAACAGTAACCTGAGCAATAATTAAATATTCCAGAACACCCCAAATTTCACAGGGGACCCACCCAAAAAAATTGAGCGCATGACTCGGCAACTCGGCCGCGGAAGCGCGGCGGATCGGTGGTATCCGCGGCGCTTCCGCGGCGCTACAGTCGAATCATGTGCTCGAATTTCTTGGGTGTTCTCCTGTGGTCATGTCAAGCTCTCTGAACACTCCAGAAAAATTTTAGGACTTCATTTTCACTTCGACAGAAACTTAACAGAACTAGGGTTTTCCGGGTTCGTTTTTTCGTTCGAAATTCGTACAAATTTGCGATTAAGTTATTTAGTGTTTAGCGAGGCTCTGATACCACTGTAAGTAGATGTACTTCACCCCAGTGCTTGTGGGGAGGCGGAATTTACAAAAACTTATCAAGTTTAAACAACGAACATCGACTAACCGCTTGAATCGAAGCTAAACTATAAATAACCGTATCTTATGAGTTTCTTTTCATAAGTGATTAGGGATTATACCTAACGATACTAGTCCTTCGTCTTTACGATCTCCTTGTTCTCCTCGGCCTTCTCTAGGTAGTAGACGATCCACCCGAGAGCAAAACTCCAAGCTAAACCTCTAAGCTTGAGGCAACTAACCTTCTTGGATTGCTAATCAAAGAAGCTAGGTGTAATATAGAGATGGTTATGGATTGATTAGTCTTACTAATCCTAGATCTCAACACATGAGGGTGAGGATTAGTCTTTTGAAGAGAGAGAGCTTGAGGAGAGAGAAGGTGAGAGTGAGAGTAATGAGAATAGTAAATCTATCATAATATATATGAACCTTTAATATTCATTCATAAAAGAAAACTAAAATGATGAATAAATGAAGTTTCATAAATATCTAGTGGTGATTCATAACCATGACTCATTAAGCATTTATCATGCATTAATGATATGCATGAATCACCCTCATGACTCACTAAACTCATTTAATGCAAATGACACCTAAACCTCCTTAGTCACCACTTCTAGAAGCTTCTCGAGTAATTACGAGAACGCCCCTCCGATCCGCAAAAATACGGAAAAACTTTAGACTGTAAAAATCCAATAACCGGATACCAGTAACTGGCTTAAACCAAAGCCGACTGGTAAAATCTGTCCGAAAGTCGTACGCGCGTAAACGCACGTATGCGTCCGAACCCTTTGTCGCAAAACCATGCAACCTCTATATCGTTTCGCCTGGAGTAGGAAACTCTCTGTGTGGGACTCTAGAGACTCGACTACTACGCTGGCAGTGGGTTTAACCACAGACCGCAAGCGGCACTAGCTGTACGTAACGGTCCCCAGGTAGTTGTCGATAAGAAGGCCGATGAGTAAACCCATCCGAACTCCTACTGAGTCTAATGTGACAATCTCCATACAGTCCGGTCCGTTCGTCCATGACTATCGCATATCGGGCCTAGGGGGGCGGCAAGCGTCAGTCCCCTAATAGCGGTATAAGTCGTGTCGGAGTGAAGCCCATTACACCCTGAGAAACTGCTGGAACCTACCAGCAAATCTCGCTTGCCCTGGCCAGGGACTTTGCGTAATGGCTCTCTGACACAGCACGATATCTACTCCCAATACCGGGAGGGACGAATCCTGTCTAACCGCCACTGCCTCCAAGTGCTCGGGACTGCACCCAACTGCTACCTGTTTGCACGACTCCATAGAGCCGTGGTAGGGTAGCAATCTAAGAACAGTGGGACACACTCGAGGCGAAGTAGCAGTGTCAAGTCTGCGGACTACGCTGTACTCATGTCACCTGGGAACTGTTCACTGACGACTGGTATCAAACCAACCAACAGTTCCCTGTGAGTCCTGTCCGGTGTACCCGTAACCTAACGAGCACCTGTATACTATCTCCAGTACGACGTACTGATGGCTGTGGGACAGACCATCTCCCCAACTGGGATGAGAAGCGTACACACTAGTCTACTCCGGAGTATCGATGCTCTGTCTCGATAATCCAACGACCAGGGACCTGAATAAGGATGTGCTTGTAGACTACCCAGCCCCCACTAGTGTGACTGCCATCACAACGCTGGTAGCCAAGCAAGATCCTAAGAGCTCTATCAATACGTACACTCACATATTAAGATAGAAAAACCAAGTAGCATACTACCATGTTTAGCAAGACTGTTATATACATGTGAATATCCCAAGCTTCCATTAAGTAATATACAAGCTAGTATGATACAGTAATGGCCTTCTAGGGCATAAACACTAACATGGATAACTGGTTTTATTGGAAGATTGGAAACCGCATGATATATTTAAAAACTGGAATCATTTTTAAAGAGCGGTTTTCCCTTAATATGTCATATCACTGTTCCATTTTGCATGATACACGGATATTCTCGCATTTTTTTTATATGTCGCATACATCATGCTCTATTACATTATGCATTGAGATATGCTGTTTTCATGAGATTTCTGGATTTGAGAACTGTGGTCATTTTAAAAGAATGCATGTACTGTTTTAAAAACCCGGTTTCTCTTGATATGATATTTCAGTGCGTCCACAATGCGTTTTCTTGGTTCTGAGACGTGTGACATGTGAAACCCGATTCGAGGAGTGGACGAGGCCGATTGCGGATACATGGTGGACCCGGTATGGTACCCCGAGGTGAGAACGGATCTGCTGAGCAGTAGACGGTGAGCCTGGCAGAGGGACCACTACCTACCGGTGATAGTAATTGGGCTCGGCGGATATCCGGAGGATACCGACCATAGTCGAGAGATGTTATGGCCCGATCCGGACTGACGGAGCCCGTGGGCTGATCCGGACTGACGGAGCCCGATATATGAGGATTTACGTGCCGATGCTGGGCATGGTTTTCATGATGTTTTCGAGTGTCGATGCTAGGCACTCAGGTTCCATGATTTTGATGTGTCGTGAGGGACACCGTTGATATATATCCTCATACTTTCATGCACACTCTTTTATGATATTTACTTGCATACATACATTGATTATATAGGAAGACGAGATCCACATGCATACATACATTGATTATATGGGTAGACGAGATCCACATGCATACATACATTGATTATATGGGTGGACGTGATCCACATGCATACATGCATTGATTATTACTGTTGGATGTTATCCACATGCATATAGGTATTGACTACCTTGTTGTCACATATACAGACCCGGTCACCCTAGATATCATAGTATTACCTTTGTGATATAGTTGACCTAGGAGTCGTTGTTTATTCGATTTCTATCTGTTGATATTTTTTCTACTCACGAGTTGGCAACTCACCCCCATTGTGCCACAGTTCTTGCAGCTTGACCGCTTGGATCAGTAGCGGCTTCGCTGGCACACAGTTGCATTCGGGTGATTTGCATTGGTAGGTGGGACACTTGTATCGTACCCACTCTTGTATCTTTATTCTTATTGTATCTAGTTAACTCCATCAATCAAAAGTTGTAAATTGTATAAGTGATGAAACTTAGTGAGACTTGTAGTTGCGAGATTTGAGGGATGGGTTTTATATTCACTTTTGGGGTTATATATTGCTCATTTCTTTATCTTTTTGTGGTGAACTTCGCTGTTGGGCGTCATATACTTATTTTTAATGTATTGTGTGGTTGTGATCCGCCGTTTGGCGAAGAGCTAGCTCCCGCTTGGGGATGCCTTTATCATTATTATGTGTTTATGGTTTTGGATCAAAATATACAAAGGAGGTGCTGCCAAAATTTTTAAAAGACGAAACATGTTTTCAAACTAGTAAATTTCACTTGCATCATTCATGTTCTTTTCTTTGCATTAAGAAACCTTTATTTCATTATACCTTTATTCCAAAACTTCACCTCCTTTATTTTCTTAAAAAGGTTTAGATTTCTGGGTTTCAGCTTACATGAATTCCGTTACGCCTTTAGACGTTGCGTGATTCAAGTGCTGGTCACGAGCTAATATTTCGGGTCGTGACAAAGTTGGTAACAGAGCACTAGGTTTGACCTTGTTTCGAGTCTATGTTTGACTATGCGGAGTCTAGGGCGGGTATGTATTTTGGAACCTAGGCTTGACTTTACGGAACTTAGACTTGAACGGGGGTGGGGGGTATTAGACCCGAACTTTCGTTTCATAGGCTGACCCTGATTGATGGAGTAGGTAGCTTGAGTAGAGTGACGTACCGTACGTATGTTCCGCGACATATTTACGATACGATACTCCACTTAAGAAACCTTAGGATGTACATATTTTTGAGACCAGTGATTCTCTTCGTATCTATGATTATACATCCATTTGAGATCCTTGATTCTATTTGTTTCCATGATCATACTCCCATTGATGTTGTTCCCTCTTATGATCATGTATCCATCCTGGATCTGTCGTTTCCTCTCATGCCGTTGATCTGCTCTCTTCGATACTCGATTGAGGTTCCTGTCACGCTAGTTTGAGCGCAGTTTGAACTGCTGCTAGTGTTGCAGTCAGGGAGAGCTCGTCTGGTACGAGGGCCGGCCATTGTGTTTTCTGGTGACATGAGAACCTCTCGATGTAGTGTTTTGTTGCGACCTCCTGTTGAGGCGAGTGTTTGGTTTTGCACCGGATGATCGGGCCATTGTTAGAGCTGCCAGTTGCGAGAGGACTGTTGATGTACAACATACCTCAGAGATTTTGATGTCGCCTACCGTGCAGACAGGTGACCCAGCTGTTGCTGAGATGATGGGATGTCGCTTCCAGAGCTTACGAGCTAAGATCGCCGGAGCTTCCAGGAAGAAATACGACAGATGATAGCTAGTCTACCCCGATTTGAGAGACGAAGGTGATTCGTCAGATTGATGCGCCGACGCAGGCTCAGTTGAGTTGAAGATTTCCAGTGTGGAAAGAATCTTACTCAGCCCTAGAGCAGACCGATCCAGAGATGACCGCCGATGTATCACCTTTCCTGGAGGATTGAGGCAAGGTTTAGCGTGCGGACGGAGGGTATTCGCATGTCGGCTAGGCAATGTTAAAATGTTCGAGCGAGTGTCAGAAACCCATTTTCCACAAGTTTAAAGTGTTCGGGGGAACATGCAGGTAATTCTGTGGACCCTCTAGAAGAATGAAACCCTAACTCGATATGATGACCATGGAACCGCTTTGAACCTTAGGGTTTGTGGCAGTTTAGCGGTGCCATCATTGAGGCTTGGGTTTTCCCTTCTACGGCTGGTCCAGAGGTGCTGTGGTATGTACCAGATATTTTTAGACCGCGCTTAGGTGTTGAGCCTTCAGGAAATTTTGGGACCTTGATGACTCGATCAAAAAGTTTGACGTCGTCCGGATATCATGTGATAAGAGATCTGCATGCTGACCAGCTTTGAATGGAGGACCTCACCCAGATGCGTTGTGAGTTGATCGAGGACGGACGAGTATTGAGTATTCCTCTGATAGTTTGGATGAGTTCTCGAGAACGTGTTCGACCAGATATCTTCTACAGGGTGCTAAAGCTACAGAGTACGCGACTTCGAGTCCGTGCGAGAGACTTCGGATTGACCGTGGCCAAGAACAGTTGCAGTGCGCAGAAAGCGTAGCGTGACGTCATAGTGGACGACGATAAAGACAAGTGGAACCAGAGGTTCGTGCGAGACGCTGACGAGCTGTTATTACTCCCCGTAGAGATCAAAGACCTGATATGCTTACAGAGGCGTTGGGATACGGCCAGTTTTCGAGGAATAGTGTGCGGAACACGCAGATCTCCAGAAAACGAGAGAAGATTATGTAAGAGAACCGGCCTCCGTACAATTCGGCATAGGCGAGATCGGAAGAGACCTTGAGCAGGATTCCTTCCAGGACACTGCTGCAATGAGATTTGCACCTAGGATCAGATGTGTCACGTGTATTTAGAGGACCAGAGGCCGACGCCAGCAACGTGCTGCTTTACGAGTGGTCATGATGATTGACCGAGAGATGACCAGAGAAGTGCTAGAGCGGAATCGTTCCTGTTAGCACCTGACAGGGCCGATGAGCCGATGGATTGAGAGATTGGTGAGCCGATGGATTGCGAGATTGGTAACCCGAGGAGAAGATGAGTACCCAGAGACAGAGGATGCCAGACCGTGAGCAGGAGGCAAGCGGATGTTCTTGTTTTGCCGGTTTTTAGGCGCACCGATTTAGTTTTTCGACATTGTAGGAGGTGTACCTCGATGTCCTTTGTTAGGATTTGCGTTGTAATCTGAGTATCACGCTTATATTGCTTGGATTTGAGTTTTGATGACGAGTTTCATGATATTGATTTCATGCACCATGGCTGCACCTACTGAGTATTTATATTTTGCGCATAGCTACCGCACCTGATATATATTTTATATACACCGTTGTGTTGATTTGCGATTTGTGCATATCCATTGCATTTGATGTTGATTTTGTACCTTCGTAGCATGTGTTTATGATTTCATGGATTTCATACGGATGATTTGATTTCTGCACTCGGTATAGCTTATATGTGCTTGCAGTGCATTGATATGTGTTTTGTGCACATGGTTGCACACGATTTTGATTTATACACCTTGGTGTACTCGGTGTTGCTATTTATGCGTTTGAGTTATTGATTGTAATTCGTGCATTTGATGCACCAGATGTTGTTTTCGTGCACGATAAGTGCACCAGATATTGTTGTCATGCACACCGTTGCAGTGGACAGATGCTTTTGTGCACACCCGTTGCACCAAGTTTTCCCTTGTGCGTATTGTGGCACCTGTATTTGGATTTGATTTCCATGCGCACCAGATGCATGTAATTATTGGATACGCCTTTTGAGGCTGATTTTGCTTTTGAGCACTTTGTTTTCATGTTAGGCACTATATTTTGTAATAGCCAAACATGACTGATCCGAGGACAGTACCTGAGTACTTTACATGCATTAAAAGTTTACCAAGTGGTTTTCGAAAAAGAGGAGCTATAGTCTCGCTATTTCCTACGTGTCCGTGAGCGACACGAACGTTTATAAAGGAAAACCTTTTGGGATATTTTGAAAACGACGGAACGTGTATTTAAGAAAGCATATATGGACATATATTATTATTTTAAAATGAGCGTCCGTCAGTTATGCCTTGAGTTACGCATACCCGCGGTGATTTAGAAAAGACATTGCATGTATTTCAGATTTTGGAGTTTTCAAAGATGCGTACTATGCACGTATTATAGTATTTGACTAGTGTATATTGGATTTCTGGAGTGGATTTCGAGATCTGCATCCCTATTGTGACTCTGAGGATATGCATGCAAATATGATGATTTGCGTGACGCTTGGAGAAGTTTGATTTTGAGTTTTGTACTCGTTTTATGCGCAATGGACGCGCAGTGTTATTTCTGCGTTTTCCATGACTTCGGAGCCCCGTTGATTTGAGATGATTATTGAAATGTTTTAGATTTTGAGGGTTTAAATTTAAATTCGGGGACCGAATTTATTTAAGAGGAGAAGACTGTAACATTTTAGAAAATATAAAATATTATTTTTAAAATTTAATATTAAAATATTATTTTTCCCGAAAACTGCCCGATTTGCGAAATTGGGGTTTTCGAAAAAATTATAAATATATACCAATAATTATGAAATAAATGGAATTTAAAATGATTTATTCATTTAATAATATAATTAATGGATTTGGCATTTTAAAAATTTATTATATGCAGTTTTGATTTAAAAAACCCGATTAGTGCACTGCTAATCGCGATTAAGCCAAATCCGCATTTCTACAGTTTTTCGTGGCCAGTGCACCATGTCATGTTATGTGGTGATTACATGTTGTGTTTTTGTGTTATTTTGGGTATTTTGTGACATGGGTTTTAAATAAAAAGAAAAGGGTAAAAAGAGAAGGGGTAAAAGGGTAATAGAGTGAGAGGGTTAGATTAAAAGAGAGAGAGGTGAAATTGTGATGTTTAGTGAGCTTTGGGAAACCCTAGTAAAGAGTTGAGTGTTGTTTGAAATTGGGTGATGCCTAGTGGCTGTTAACTAGACTTGGGTGTTGTTTTAATGACCTGGAACAGAGCTTAGAAACCCAAACACGGATTTAGAAACCCCGACATCGGATAAATGTGTGAATTGTGAGGGTATTTTGGAATCTGGAGCAACCCGGGGTCACTAGAAATGATTTTTCAATTACCGGGAGTCGTGCAGGCACCTAGGAAGCTACCACCAAGACCTGAGCCCCAAACCCTGCACCATGGCCGCAGATTTATTCAATCTGGCCGCAAATTGTGGCCAGACTAGGTTGGAATGGCTTCGTATTTGTTCTGGAGTCCCTTTAGATGTAAATTAGACCCTCCATGTATGCATAATTGACCAATTTGGCTTAGGGTAAAATCTGGGACCATTTCCATGAGTTGATGCATTGTTTTACGACTTCGTTTTGAATTGATTTTGGTATTTGGTATTGTGTTTCCGTCGTGTGGCGTTTGTACGTCAACGACCTGGGATAATTGTCGTGTTTTGCACTCAAAACTGTAGGTTTTGACCTATGAGCGAAACGTGTGCCGTTTTGGTTTTTCCGCCTTGATTTTAATACGCATTGCGATTGTTTGTTATTGTAGGTACTTTCGCTTGGATTCCGAGGCGACGGAGCATGGCGTCATCGATTTTGGCAAGCGAAGACCAGGTGAGTGGATCTATATCCACGGAGGAAGTCGGGTGGATGGCGTATAACACCCCCGCAAGGTTTTGGTGGAAACCGATTATAGAATATGGTTAAGGAAATCTAGATTAGGAAACTAGGGTTAGAATGAGATAGCTATGAACTATATTAGGGACTAGAGGATAGTTAGAAGTGATAGATTCCTACTATCATAGGATGCCGTTTAGCGATATTGTCGTTTAGGGCACTGTAGGACTAGATAATCGATGTAGATGCGTCATCCGAACCATACCTTTTTCTAAAACAAAGAGTCGTATGTATATTTTAAATATATACCTTGAGGGATGTTGCGGATTTTCAAATGATATCTTTTTCTTAAAAACACCGTAACCCCTATTTTCAAAACTATGATTCACTTCTTTAAAAATCTGATTGTATGGTTCGGGTGTGTTTGTTAGATTAGATACTTATACTTAGTAGAGATAGAATGTTTATGTAAATTAGATTTGATGTGTGATATAAATGCGATAAAGGAATATAAGACGGATATGATGAAATGATAATATGATGATATGATGATCTTATGATATGTTGGTATACGGATGCGAGACGATCGAGATGATTTATACCCTGTCGTTCCCCAGATATGAGATTATTGCGGATGTGGCCTGGGACATATGTGTGTGTGTGTGTGTGTGTGCGTATAGAATGTTGTGAATCATGGATGATAGGCCGTACGTGATTTCGGGCCGTATCCTCATTTGTCATATAGGATGATAGGATCCATATGTAAGTCCACGTTGCCCACCCCGGTGCTTGCGGGGAGGTGGAAACAGTATAAAAATCGGATTTTTATCGAACTAGGCAACATGGACTATCAAAAGGAGGATCTTTGCTAAACAAAAACTAAGTACAAGCTAACTAGTTTTAGCTACATGGAAGAAAGGTTATACCTAGGGCTTTATGTCCTTCTCTCCTTGCTCCTTGGAGCGAACGGAAGTGATCTCCTTGTCGTCTTCACTAGTCGAAGAAGGATCCACCCGAGAGCCTCAACCTTTGGCTTCAACTTCAAGCTAGAAGTAACTAAGATGCTAGAAGTGCTAATCCTAGAACCTTAGAAGAGAGTAGAGAGTATCTTGGAATGGTTTATCTCAAGCTCAAGTGTTTCTCAACTCATGAGAGGGGAGAGCTTGAGAGAGAGGAAAAGGAGGAGAGAGAATCTATATGATAGAATGAGGAGAATAATGAACCATTCTCTCATATATGTGTGAATTATGTAAATTAGATAATTAGCAAGATAATTGTCATGGTTAATCAAGACTTGACCATTACCATTTCACATTAAATGCAAATTGCAGGTATCAAAGAGCATCTTTCATATGGAATGATGATGGTCAACATGTCAACCTAAGTCAACAAGTCAAGATAGTCAAATGGTCAACAACCCTAACCATGCACAATTATATTTAACTAATATCAATTAATCATAATACACACATAAGCATTAGGGTTGTGAAAATGACAATGGTCATCAACCCTAATCAAAGTCCTCTCCCTCTGTCTCAGTCAACTGTGCATACGCACCCGTATTCGTGATCCGAGGAACACGAATACAATGAGATAAAACCAATCCCAAATCATATACTAGGATCTGGCTTAAACCAAAGCCCACTAGTATAAGCTGTCCGGACAGCAAACATGCACAAGTGCACGGATGTGATTAAACCCTGTCGCAAAACCATGCGACCTCTACTCATTTTTCCTAAAGGCGAATAACCCTCTGTGTGGGACTCTAAAGACTCGATACTACGCTGGTAGTGGGTTTAACCACAGACCGCAAGCGGCACTAGCAGTACGTAACGGTCCCCAGGTAGATGCCGATAAGAAGACTGACGAGGTGAACCCATCTGAACTCCTACTGAGCCTGAATGTGACAGTCTCCGTACAGTCTGGTCTGTTCGTCTGATACATCGCATGGCGGGCCTAAGGGGGCAGTAAACGTCAGTCCCCTAATAGCGGTACAAGTCGTGTCGGAGTGTAGCCCAGAACACCCTGAGATAATACTGGAAACCTACCAGTATATCTCTGTTAGTTATATGTATGCCCTAGAGGCCATTACTGTACATTGGATGTATATTGTAGTGGATGCTGGGACATATATAGGGAGGACTTTCTTGCTCGACATGATAGTATTCTATCTGGTTACACTTTACCTTAACGTGTATACTGATTGTCTCTCTGTTACATGTTGGTAAAGCCCTTAGGATGTGTACTTGACTACCTGGACTATGATGTGGATCATACTAGTGGGGACATGGTAGTCCATAAGTACATCCTTGAAAGTCCCTAGTCGTGGGTGTATCGACATGGGGCATCGATATACCAGAGTAGACTAGCGTATAACTTCTCGACCCATACAGATGGGAGATGGATGATCCCATATCCATTGGTGTTTGACATCGGAGATCATATACGGGTGCTCAGTAGAGACTGGGTACACTGGACGGACTCGCCGAGAACTCTCAGATGGTATTATACCTCACGTCAGATGGCAGTTCTCTGGTGACACTGGTACAGAGTAGTCTGTTGACCCGAGATCGTCATAGAGTCTTGTGTGGTTCCCACTGTGCTTTTATTTCCATCTTACCATGTCCAAGAGGGCGTGCAAAACGGTGGTTTTTAGGTACAGTCCCGAGTCACATGGAGGCAATGAGCGGTAGGAGGGGATTCGTCTCTCCCGGTATAGGGAGTTGATGTTGCGCTGTGTTCGATTGGCTATAACAGGAAATCCCTGGCCAGGGTTGCTGAGATTTACTGGTAAGTGTTACCAGTAGTTTCTCGAATTGTTATAGACCTCATATCGACACGACTTATCGAGCTATTGGGGTCTGACGTTAACCACCCCTAGGCGAGATATGCGACATATCAGACGATCAGACCGGACTGTACGGTAGTGTTACTGGTTGGATTCACTGGAGTGTGAGCGGGCTTGCTCGTCGATCTTCTGATCGCTCAATACCCGGGTGGCCGTTACGTTTAGCAGACCGCTTGCGTCTTGTGGGTGTTTGATATGATCATTACCTGCTGTCGGCGTATTGACGAGTCTTTAGAGTCCTACACAGAGGTTTCCTGGCTCAAGCGAAACGAAATAGGAGCGCATATGAGATATGTGCGGGACCGAGAATAATGCGTGTATGTGATACCGTATTCCATTCTCGCGATTTGTGATATTGATCGGTTATATGCGATATAGCCGGGTTATCAGATCAAGTGTTGATTCGATAAGTTGTTACTGTAGATATTAGTCGGTTATATGTGATATGACCGGATCATTAAATCATGTGTTGATTTAATGATTTAATGCATAATTATATATTTGATATATTACTTTGCATTAACTAGTATCGGTTCACTTGGATTTTCTCGCTCGGATGTGCGCTTTATATATGTGATATGATTTTGTGCACATGCTTGTATCATGTTTGATGATGCATGTAAAATTGGTTAAGTATAAAGAATTAAACCTTGGTTAATGAAATGGTTAGGGTTTATTATTTGCTTATTCATTTTATTCATTTATTTATTCTTTTGGAAAAAGAAAAGGAAATGATAAAATGGTGGCATTCTTTGTTCTTTCATGAAGCTTCATGAATACTTTGACTTTGTGACCACTTTGTCTCATCCTTAACCCTAACCATTCCACTTAACCCTAATTAATTCTCTACACCTAACCATGGTTCTATTATGATAAGAATTCATTATTCTTTTCATTTTAGAATAACTTATGATATTTCTTTCTTCTTCTTCTTCATCTTCAACATTGAAGCAAGCTTGCCTCCATCAATGGCAACTTGTGAAAAAGAGTGAGAAATCCAAATCTAAAGTGAATCCACTTCCTATTTCTTCATCCTCTACCTCTTGCCAAGTAGTAGAGTGTGTTTCCTTCACAAGTTTTCTAGGCTTGGTGAAGGTGGAGCTTGATCTAGCGATGCCTCGACGTAGATCATCTTCGGCATGGACATCGACGACCTAGCTCGCCATTTCTCCGACGAAGCCGACACTAGAGCCCGGGAATTCATTTGGACAGCGAGGGGACTTCGTTGCGGAGCCGTGGAGGTGGAGCACCGGATCTACAAAGGTTGTATTTCCGTATTCTGATAGTTAAGTGTTAACTAGTTAAGCTTTGTAGCCTAGAAATCTAGCCAACGATCCGTATTAGGGTTCTCGGCACCCCGTATTTTTGAAATTGGCATGGTTGATGCCTTGTGAGACCTCACTAGAGTGCCTAGGAACCCTACAGTGGTATCAGAGCCTAGCTAGAGCCTTAGGCGAAGTCTAGACGGAATTTGAACTCCGATCGAATCAAAACCAAAACCCTAAAATTGCTCTCTGTACTTTTTCTAAAATCGTGGATTTTTCCAAATTAAAAATATGCAGAAAACTCAGCAGGGAATTCTAAGAATTACGGCGCAAAATTTATTGCATGAACAGTGAAATCGGCGGCGGAACCGCGGCATAAGCCTAGCTTATGCGGCGGTTCCGCGGCCTAAGTGTGACGTCAGCAGTAACTGTTTGCACAGTAATTCATTGTTTCAGGTGCTGAGTTATCTGGGTATTTTTAAAATTTATTCAAGAGTTGAATTTTCTGGAGTTGTTTTGGGGATTCGGTGTTTTGATCGGAGTCTCAGATTTTGTCTAAGTGGCTTTCCGGATAATTTTTTTGAATATGTTAAAAAGTTCGACCGGATATAAATACCCATTTTTTCCCCTGTCGGGAAATTTCCAAGTGTTGGATTTTTCCGTAGTTTAACGATGTTCTAAGTAGTGCAAGTAACGCGATGGACCCTCTAGAAGACAACAAACCTTAACTCGATTATGTGACCGTCTTGAACTGCCCTTTGAACCTTCGGGTTTGGGGCAGTACGGCGTGGCACATGTGAGGCGTTGGCTTGACCCTTCTACGGCTAGACCGTTGGTACTGAGGCACGAACTGAATGTTTTTAGACATGTTTCATGTGTTGATCTGTATCGGGAAAACTTGGGTGTTCGATTGTTCGATCGGAAAGTTTAACATTTTCTAATTATCTGGAATGTGATACAATACTTGGAATTCACAAGAAGTTATGAGATAACTGAATGAATGTTATAAACATAGCAGTTTAGTCTCACTTGATCGGTTGCCACGGAATTTTGATGTGATCAAAAGTCCGTCGCAATCACGTAGCGTACGCGGATACTCGCCGGGTAAACTTAATAGACAGCCTCACCCCATAGCCCCGACCAAGTGACTGTAGGAGAACCCCGTCGCCGAAAGCATCCGTTCGGGTGCTCGCGGCAGCGGTGTTCCGCCTTGGTGCACTTCGTCGACGGTATCGGGGGTGCGGCCGCCTACTAAAGTTTGCGACGAGCATTCGATCAAAATGTCGGGAATCCTGTTGAATTGCCCGACTTGGTATTGAAAATAGTTTTCGATAATGAGACTAAAATGCGGGGTTTATAATTGTTAGGCATGCGATGTCTAAGTAATTCATTTGGTCAGGCATGCGATGTCTGAGGTGGTTGCGGATTCCAACTGTTGTAGTTTTACACTTTCTTTTCTGTGACCGTAAGTGTAATATGTGATATCGCCGGTTTCGTTGCTATATGTCAACGACAATTGGGATGCGCATATTTACTTACGTTGATGACATGTGATGTTATGTGTTGCTGGATATATTATATTGGATCGTCGTGTTTGAATAGCCGGGGGTTTTATGTGAGATGAGTGTTTTTCATTTTCATTCATGTAAAAACTTGTATGTAATATTCTTTTATTGGGGCACTTCCAGGTTGCGGAAGTTGTCACCTTTTGTATATTATTTACTTTTCCGCACTAGGATAGACCCAAGGAGGGGAGCACAAGTAACCGGGTTCTGGAGTCCAGTGGGAGACCAACTCGAGGAGTCGAGTCCGGGTCTCCTAACTCTAGAATTGGTAGGGTTGCTTGCCGCTCTCGTAGGGGTCTAGGGGTGTGGGTTTGGCTATTCATCGCGACCGTGGAATCCGTGTTTTATACTGGCTCGTATTGAAAACACGGACGTCCTAGTATATCCAATATTTCATATGATTCTTCTGCTGCGATATCTGTGATGTGATCATGTGATGTTCTGTGATAGATACAGTATATAGTATATATGATATATTATATAGACGTTACTTATGTTTTACACCCGCGCTAGCCCTGCCCCGCTCTGCCGTTAGTTACCTAACCTAACGGTGCACGAGGGGACATCAAGGCGAATGCGGATGGCATAAGTGTACGTCGTATTTATCTGTGATATTTAGGTACTTAAATGATGGGACTTCATTAATATGATTAATGAAATAAAAGAAACCTAAGATGTTGTAGAATCGAATTTCAAAATAAAACAGGTAGCTACAGTTCTTGCTTTGCACAACGGTATATATGATATATCCTGCACCTTATTCGATAGGGAAAGGACCGAGATCCCTTCACCGGGAGTGACTCCTTTAGCAATAACTGGCAGATGCTACACATTCGGTTTGTCTTTTGATTGCTTTTAAGAGTTTTTGCTTTACACAGTGATATATATGATATATCCCGCACCTCATTCGACGAGGAAAGGATCGACGATCCCTTCACCGGGAGTGACTCCTTTAGCAAAACTAGAAAAGCCTCAAAAACACTCCATTTCAAAATTCATTCGATCCTACAACGATATCAAGTTCATTACGCAATAGGTTTTCATAAAAACCTGTCGTAGCCCTCCGTCATTTCAGATAAGTGTTGTTTAGTATTCGTGCTGCGTTTGTTGGCCTCCGTCAAGGCGCAGTGTGCGGTAGCTAACCAGTATTTATCTGCTTAAGCATATGATGCAGATTGAGTTAGCGTAGTCGTGCGACCTTGTTGGCCTCCGTCAAGGGTCGTGCGGGTGGGTTTGATTCGATCAAGAAATGACGGGTTGAACTTGACTAGTAGCCTATGGTTTGTTGGCCTCCGTCAAGGTCATAGGGTGCTAGGGGCAAAATATTATCGGGAATTTCAAGTGTTGAAATTTGCAATGAGATTGCTTACCTCTATGAGATAGTTGGATCCCGATACCCGCTGTGAGTAATTGTTACTCCTGGGAGAGTTTTATACATTACAATTAGCCGATCAAGTAGGTGTCTAGAAAGGTGTCAACGGGGTTACGCCTCTGGGAAAACGAGGTTTACATTAATTAGGTTCATGCGAAAGCACGGGGGACCTCCCTCAAAGTACCGACACTGGCCTGGCTGAAAGATTGGCGAACTTGTAGTGTGTAATTAATCCCGGCTAGTCTTTCCTTTTAGGGTTTGAAGGAAGATTTGATTAAAAGCAATGGGAGCCATCCTGATTAGATAAAATAAAAACCAATCTATTCTTGACAGAGCGCACGCTGAGTGTTTTCTTCTCTCTCTCTCCTGATAGCGACCATGTCACGCCTTAATCAAGATAATAATACGGATAATTGACCGAACCCGCTTGTTATACTGAGCTGGGGAACGTTGGTCCCGCTCCAACTTATAATTGTTATAAGACAGAGCAGGAAATTGGGGAATACCAGATTTCCCGTGCCGCCCAAACGAAGAGAGTGCATGCTGATGCATCATCTTCGGGTGTGTTCTTTTATACAGAACTGTTTCTCAGTATCCTCCGCATCCTGGTATATGATACCGGATCTGGATCCCAGATATGTAATCTGTTACATAGGGCTACAAAAGGGTAGAAAAACTGAGAACGGGTGATAAGTTTCATGAGGCAGAAAACGGGGCAAGTGTTGCAGCCAACTCTGTCGGTCACTGTCACCCTGTATTACCAATACATTGATTCTGAATGAATGTTATTAGATACCGAACCTGATATACAAAATCATATCAGTCTCTTTATTAGTAAAGAAATGATAAAATTTTGTATTGTTGGATAATGTTTTGAACATTTCCTATATCAAAAGTTGATCGGTTCAGGCACGTTATCTAAAAGCATTAATGTTCTAAATCAAACTACAGTTCTTAGTATATAGAACACACACAAGAGGAAGAGTTCAGAAATGAACGAATTCTTCTTGAGGTATTGTAGACTAGGTCAGATCAATGTGACCCGACTAGCTAGAGTTACATATAGATGCATATTTAAATCAGTTTGAATTTACATCTTGTGAAACTCGCCAGTCATGTCACAAAGATAAGATGACCATAGCTCTGTTTATTGGAAACGGAGAAAGAGTTAGTGAACTCTTGGGACAGATACATGATGATGTATGTAAGGTCTCCTGTCTACACATGCCAGGACTGATTCTTTATACTTCATTATATTCTCTGATAATCTCTCAAGATTCAGATCTATGTTCCTGTTGAAACACAAGTTCGAATCTTTTGAGAAATTCACAGAATATAAGTTAGAAGTAGAGAAACAATACGGGTAAAAGTATTATGTCCTTTGATGAGATCAAGGAGGAGAATACTTGTGCATAGAATTTCTGGACTATTCTAAAGGAGAATGAGATTCTCTCTCAGCATTACTCCTCCGTATACACCATTGCACGATGGTATGTCGGGGCGGAGCAATTGCATCCTATTCGATATGGTGTGCTCTATGATGAGTACTACTGAGTTACCTATTTCCTTTTGGGAGTTATGCACTTATGAAGCTGCATACCTATTGAATTAGGGTTCGAATCAAATCAAAGCCTACCATTTCATATGTGATATGGAAAGGGAAGAGCCCATATCTTAAATTAGTTAAGATTTGGGTTGTCCGGCCTATGTCTAAAAGCAAAATCCGGACAAGCTCGAGGCAACGTCTGTTATGTAGAACTGGAAACGTTCCAGCTATACAAACTGGAGTTGATGATTTGGTAGAACCGAAGGATTCAATAGATTCCAACGAACCTCAGCCTCTCCGCCGATCTAGTAGGGTTCCTCACCCACCTGAGAGATACTTCAGTTTCTCTATGACAGTGGGAGCGAGGATTGCATCATGAGATGATGACCCAACTAATTTCGAGCTGGCCATCAGGAGTAAGACTCTGTAAGAATGGCTGGATGCTTAGCAATCTGAGATGGAATCCATGTACACCAGCAAAGTATGGACTTTGGCTGCTATATCTGAAGGGTTAAATCCCCATCAGGAGCAAGTATATCTTGAGAAGATTACTTGGTGTAGATGGAAAAGTTGAGACTTTCAAAGCTAGACTTGTTAAAGGTTTTCGTCATTGACCAGGCGTGGATAATGATGAAACCTTTTCCAGTACCTATGCTTAAGTCCATCCAGATACTACTTGCCACGGCTACATACCATGACTGCGATATCTGGCGGTTGGGTGTCATGACTGCTTTTCTAAATACTGATTTAGAAGAGTGCGTCTATAAGTACACAGCCAGAGGGCCTCGTAGACAGTGGGAGCAGCGGAAACGTGTGCAAGATGCTTTATAGGATAAAGCAGGTATCGCGGAGATGGAACATCTGTTTTGATGGATTAGTCAAGGAAGTTGACATCATCAAAATGGTAGATGAACCTTGTATATACAAAAAGGTAGTAGGGAGTATGGTGGTGATCCTCGTAGAATACGTGGATGACATACTCTTGATAGGGAAGGAGTTTCCTATGCTACGCTCGATCAATCTCAGCTTATCACAAGGATTCTCCATATAGGATCAAAATGATACCTCCTAAATCCTGAGTTTTGGATCTATGAGATAGATTTAATTGGATGTTAGGATTCTCACTAGTTGTAGTGAGATGGTATCAATCGATCCTGGGAAGAATCACTGGAAGTGTTCCAGGGTGATAAAGACGACTGAATGTCAGTCGCAGGCATTGTCTTTACCCTCAGTAAAGGGACGGTATGTTGGAAGAGTTCCAAGCTAGATACCGTGACATACTAGACGATAAAGGCATGATACATCGCTACTAAAGATGCTACCAAAGAAGCTGTTTGGGTGTATATTGGTTCATGAGATGAACTATGTTCCTCCCATTGTGTGACAATGGAGTTGTGGCTTATGCCAAGGAACGCAGGTCCCATCAGTGATCCAGACATATTCTAAGGCAGTATCACCTGATCATGGAGATGGTTGATCTCTAAGGGATCGAGGTTAGGAGAGTAGACTCAGAGGACAACACGGCGGATCCACTCACGAAGGCCTATTCCCAGAGAGAGACTTTTATGAGATGGTTGAGTATGAGATACTACAACCACTGCTACAGATGGCCCTAGTGCAAGTGGGAGATTGTTAGTTATATGTATGCCCTATAGGCCATTACTGTACATTGGATGTATATTGTAGTGGATGCTGGGACATATATAGGGAGGACTTTCTTGCTCGACATGATAGTATGCTATCTGGTTACTCTTTACCTTAACGTGTATACTGATTGTCTCTCTGTTACATGTTGGTAAAGCCCTTAGGATGTGTACTTGACTACCTGGACTATGATGTGGATCATACTAGTGGGGACATGGTAGTCCATAAGTACATCCTTGAAAGTCCCTAGTCGTGGGTGTTTCGAGATGGGGCATCGATATACCAGAGTAGACTAGCGTATACCTTCTCGACCCATACAGATGGGCGATGGATGATCCCATATCCATTGGTGTTTGACATCGGAGATCATATACGGGTGCTCAGTAGAGACTGGGTACACTGGACGGACTCGCCGAGAACTCCCAGATGGTATTATACCTCACGTCAGATGGCAGTTCTCTGGTGACACTGGTACAGAGTAGTCTGTTGACCCGAGATCGTCATAGAGTCTTGTGTGGTTCCCACTGTGCTTTGATTTCCATCTTACCACGTCCAAGAGGGCGTGCAAAACGGTGGTTTTTGGGTACAGTCCCGAGTCACATGGAGGCAATGAGCGGTAGGAGGGGATTCGCCTCTCCCGGTATAGGGAGTTGATGTTGCGCTGTGTTCGATTGGCTATAACAGGAAATCCCTGGCCAGGGTTGCTGAGATTTACTGGTAAGTGTTACCAGTAGTTTCTCGAATTGTTATATACCTCATATCGACACGACTTATCGAGCTATTGGGGTCTGACGTTAACCACCCCTAGGCGAGATATGCGACATATCAGACGATCAGACCGGACTGTACGGTAGTGTTACTGGTTGGATTCACTGGAGTGTGAGCGGGCTTGCTCGTCGATCTTCTGATCGCTCAATACCCGGGTGGCCGTTACGTTTAGCAGACCGCTTGCGGCTTGTGGGTGTTTGATATGATCATCACCTGCTGCCGGCGTATTGACGAGTCTTTAGAGTCCTACACAGAGGTTTCCTGGCTCAAGCGAAACGAAATAGGAGCGCATATGAGATATGTGCGGGACCGAGAATAATGCGTGTATGTGATACCGTATTCCATTCTCGCGATTTGTGACATTGATCGGTTATATGCGATATAGCCGGGTTATCGGATCAAGTGTTGATTCGATAAGTTGTTACTGTAGATATTAGTCGGTTATATGCGATATGACCGGATCATTAAATCAAGTGTTGATTTAATGATTTAATGCATAATTATATATTTGATATATTACTTTGCATTAACTAGTATCAGTTCACTTTAAATGGATTTTCTCGCTCGGATGTGCGCTTTATATATGTGATATGATTTTGTGCACATGCTTGTATCATGTTTGATGATGCATGTAAAATTGGTTAAGTATAAAGAATTAAACCTTGGTTAATGAAATGGTTAGGGTTTATTATTTGCTTATTCATTTTATTCATTTATTTATTCTTTTGGAAAAAGAAAAGGAAATGATAAAATGGTGGCATTCTTTGTTCTTTCATGAAGCTTCATGAATACTTTGACTTTGTGACCACTTTGTCTCATCCTTAACCCTAACCATTCCACTTAACCCTAATTAATTCTCTACACCTAACCATGGTTCTATTATGATAAGAATTCATTATTCTTTTCATTTTAGAATAACTTATGATATTTCTTTCTTCTTCTTCTTCATCTTCAACATTGAAGCAAGCTTGCCTCCATCAATGGCAACTTGTGAAAAAGAGTGAGAAATCCAAATCTAAAGTGAACCCACTTCCTATTTCTTCATCCTCTACCTCTTGCCAAGTAGTAGAGTGTGTTTCCTTCACAAGTTTTCTAGGCTTGGTGAAGGTGGAGCTTGATCTAGCGATGCCTCGACGTAGATCATCTTCGGCATGGACATCGACGACCTAGCTCGCCATTTCTCCGACGAAGCCGACACTAGAGCCCGTGAATTCATTTGGACAGCGAGGGGACTTCGTTGCGGAGCCGTGGAGGTGGAGCACCAGATCTACAAAGGTTGTATTTCCGTATTCTGATAGTTAAGTGTTAACTAGTTAAGCTTTGTCGCCTATAAATCTAGCCAACGATCCGTATTAGGGTTTCTCGGCACCCCGTATTTTTGAAATTGGCATGGTTGATGCCTTGTGAGACCTCACTAGAGTGCCTAGGAACCCTACAATCTCGCTTGCCCTGGCCAGGGACTACTTGTGTAATGGCTCTCCTAGACACAGCGCGATGTCAACCCCCAATACCGGGAGAGACGAATCATGTCTAACCGTTACTGCCTCCAAGTGCTTCGGGACTGCACCCAACTACTACCTGTTTGCACGACTCCTTTGAGCCGTGGAAGGGTAGTAATCAAAGTACAGTGGGAACACACTCGAGGCCAAGTGATAGTGTCTAGTCAGCGGACTAAGCTGTACTCATGTCACCTGGGAACTGATAACTGACGATAGGTATAATACCAACCAACAGTTCCCGACGAGTCTTGTCCAGTGTACTCGTAACCTAACGAGCACCCGCATACTATCTCAAGTACGACGTACTGACGGCTGTAGGACAGACCGTCTCCCACGCTGGGATGAGAAGCGCATACGCTAGTCTACTCCGGAGTATCGATGCCCTGTCTCGATAGTCCTACGACTAGGGACCTGTATAAGGATGTGCTTATGGATTACCCAGCCCCCACGAGTGTGAGCGCCATCACAACGCTGGTAATCAAGCAAGGATCCTAAGGGCTCTACTAATATGTATAGGTGATATAATAAAAGAAACACATGTACACATTAAAGCAGAGACAAACCAAGTAGCATACTACCATTTCGAGCAAGATTGTATTTACAACTGTGAATATCCCAAGCTTCCATCAAGTAATATACATACTAGTATGATACAGTAATGGCCTCTAGGGCATATACACTAACAATCTCCCACTTGCACTAAGGCCATGTACTGACGTATCGAAAACCTATCATCTCGATCAGCCGCTCGAACTGAGTATGGGGTAAGGCCTTCGTGAATGGATCTGCGGTGTTATCTTCTGAAGCAACCCTCCGAACCTCGATCTCCTGGCGATCCACGATCTCCCTGATCAGGTGATACCGCCTCAAGATGTGTCTGGATTTCTGATGGGACCTGGGTCCCTTCGCTAAAGCTATAGCCCCGTTGTTGTCGCAATACAGAGGTATTGGATCAACAATGGACGGAACCACCTGAAGTTCTTTCAAGAACTTCCTCATCCAGACGGCTTCTTTTGCGGCATCAGATGCAGCGATGTATTCCGCTTCCATAGTCGAGTCAGCAACGGTTTCCTATTTGGAACTCTTCCAACACACCGCCTCTCCATTGAGGGTAAAGACAAAACCCGACATGGACTTGGAATCATCCTTGTCACTCTGGAAGCTGGAGTCAGCAAAGGCCTCAATCTGGAGGTCTTTTCCGCCATACACCAAGAACATCTCCTTAGTCCTTCTCAGGTACTTGAGAATGTTCTTTACCGCTATCCAGTGTTTCTCCCCAGGGTTTGACTGATACCTGCTTACCACACTCAGTGCATAAGCCACATCTGGTCTGGTACACAACATCACATACATTATAGAGCCTACCGCAGAAGCGTAGGGTATAATAGATATGCGATCCCTCTCCAAATCAGTCTTGGGAGAGATCTCTTTGGAGAGGGTGATCCCGTGACAAGCCGGTAGATTACCGTGCTTGGAATCTTCCATACTAAATCTTTTCAGTATGGTGTCGATGTACCTGGACTGTGAGAGTCCTAAAATCCTCTTGGATCTGTCACGGTAGATCCGGATCCCCAAAATGTATGAGGCATCACCCAGGTCTTTCATGGAGAACCTGTGTGACAAGAACCCTTTGACAGATTGTAGCATAGGAATGTCATTTCCTATTAAGAGAATGTAATCCACATATAAAACGAGGAATACTACAGTTCTCGCTACAAATCTACAATAGATGCATGGTTCATCTGGATTTTTGATAAAGCCAAATTCCTTGACCGTTTTATCAAAACAGATGTTCCAACTCCGCGATGCCTGCTTTAGTCCATAAATGGACTTAAGCAACTTGCACACCTTTCCGCTGCTCCCACTCTGAATGAAACCCTCTGGCTGGTCCACATCGACACACTCCTCTAAATTTCCATTTAGAAAAGCGGTATTTACGTCCATCTGCCAAATCTCATAATCGTGGAAGGCAGCAATGGCAAGAAGGATCCGAATGGATTTCAGCATAGCTACTGGAGAAAAGGTTTCGTCATAGTCCAAACCAGGTCGCTGACGAAAACCCTTTGCAACAAGTCTAGCTTTATAGGTCTCAACCTGTCCATCTACACCAATCTTCCTTTTGAAGTGTAAGTCGATGTAGTACACCCCAGTACTTATGGGGAGGCGGAATTTTCAAAAACGATCAAGTTTAAAGAACGAACATCGACTAACCGCTTGAATCGAAACTAAACAAATAATAACCGAACACATAGCTATACTAAACTATAGTGTTAAGGGATTATACCGATCGAAACTAGTCCTTCGTCTTTGTGTCCTCCTTTGTTCTCCTCGACCTTCTCTAGGTAGTAGACGATCCACCCGAGAGCGAAACTCCAAGCTAAACCTCTAACTTGAGGTAACTAATCAACTTTGATTGCTAATCAAAGATGAAAGGATGATGTAGAGTGAAGGTTATGGATTGTTTAGTCTAACTAATCCTTTGATCTCAACACATGAGGATTAAGGATTAGGGTTTGAAGATGAGAGCTTGAGGAGAGAGAATGTGAGATTAGATAATGAGAAGAGAGAGAGTGTATCATAATATATTATGAAGCATTTCTTTTTAAGAATAATGAATAAAGGAAATGAATAAGCATGCTTCATAAAATATCTAGTGGTGATTCATTAGCATGAGTCATTAAGCAATAAATGTGCATTAATGAAATGAATGAATCACCACCATGACTCACTTTCTTTCCAAAAAGAAACCTCCTTAGTCACATCTTCTAGAAGCTTCTCGTACAATTACGAGAACGCCCCTCCAATCCGCAAAAATACGGAAAAACTTTAGACTGTAAAAATCCAATAACCGGATACCAGTAACTGGCTTAAACCAAAGCCGACTGGTAAAAACTGTCCGAAAGTCGTACGCGCGTAAACGCACGTATGCGTCCGAACCCTTTGTCGCAAAACCATGCAACCTCTATATCGTTTCGCCTGGAGTAGGAAACTCTCTGTGTGGGACTCTAGAGACTCGACTACTACGCTGGCAGTGGGTTTAACCACAGACCGCAAGCGGCACTAGCTGTACGTAACGGTCCCCAGGTAGTTGTCGATAAGAAGGCCGATGAGTAAACCCATCCGAACTCCTACTGAGTCAGATGTGACAATCTCCATACAGTCCGGTCCGTTCGTCCAAGACTATCGCATATCGGGCCTAGGGGGGCGGCAAGCGTCAGTCCCCTAATAGCGGTATAAGTCGTGTCGGAGGTAAGCCCATTACACCCTGAGAAACTACTGGAACCTACCAGCAAATCTCGCTTGCCCTGGCCAGGGACTTTGCGTAATGGCTCTCTGACACAGCACGATATCTACTCCCAATACCGGGAGGGACGAATCCTGTCTAACCGCCACTGCCTCCAAGTGCTCGGGACTGCACCCAACTGCCACCTGTTTGGACGACTCCTTTGAGCCGTGGTAGGGTAGCAATCTAAGAACAGTGGGACACACTCGAGGCGAAGTAGCAGTGTCAAGTCTGCGGACTACGCTGTACTCATGTCACCTGGGAACTGTTTACTGACGACTGGTATCAAACCAACCAACAGTTCCCTATGAGTCCTGTCCGGTGTACCCGTAACCTAACGAGCACCTGTATACTATCTCCAGTACGACGTACTGACGGCTGTGGGACAGACCATCTCCCCAACTGGGATGAGAAGCGTACACACCAGTCTACTCCGGAGTATCGATGCTCTGTCTCGATAATCCAACGACCGGGGACCTGAATAAGGATGTGCTTGTAGACTACCCAGCCCCCACTAGTGTGACTGCCATCACAACGCTGGTAGACAAGCAAGATCCTAAGAGCTCTATCAATACGTACACTCACATATTAAGATAGAAAAACCAAGTAGCATACTACCATGTTTAGCAAGACTGTTATATACATGTGAATATCCCAAGCTTCCATTAAGTAATATACAAGCTAGTATGATACAGTAATGGCCTTCTAGGGCATAAACACTAACAATCTCCCACTTGCACTAGGGCCATGTACTGGCATATCGCAGACCAATGATCTCGAGCAGCCTCTCGAACTGAATCTGAGGAAGGGCCTTCGTGAATGGATCAGCAATGTTCTCTTCTGAAGCAACTCTCCGAACCTCGATCTCCTGACGATCAATGATCTCCCTGATCAGGTGATACCGCCTCAAGATGTGTCTGGACTTCTGATGGGACCTTGGTTCCTTCGCTAAAGCTATAGCTCCGTTGTTGTCGCAATACAGAGGTATTGGATCAACTATGGTAGGAACCACCTGAAGTTCTGTTAGGAACTTCTTCATCCAGACTGCTTCTTTTGCGGCATCGCAAGCAGCTATATACTCCGCTTCCATCGTCGAGTCAGCAACGGTGTCCTGCTTGGAGCTCTTCCAGCACACCACCCCTCCATTGAGGGTAAAGACATAACCCGACATGGACTTGGAATCGTCCTTATCACTCTGGAAGCCGGAATCAGCAAAGGCCTCCAACCTGAGGTCTTTTCCGCCGTAAACCAAGAACATCTCCTTAGTCCTCCTCAGGTACTTGAGAATGTTCTTTACTGCTATCCAGTGTTTCTCCCCTGGGTCTGACTGATACCGGCTTACCACGCTTAGTGCGTAAGCTACATCTGGTCTGGTACACAACATCGCATACATTATAGAGCCTACCGCAGAAGCGTAGGGTATAATAGACATGCGTTCCCTTTCCAAATCAGTCTTGGGAGACATCTCTTTGGAGAGGGTGATTCCGTGACAAGCCGGTAGATTACCGCGCTTAGAATCTTCCATACTGAATCTTTTAAGTACAGTGTCGATATACCTGGACTGCGAAAGTCCCAACATCCTCTTGGATCTATCACGATAGATCCGGATCCCCAGAATGTAAGAGGCATCACCCAGGTCTTTCATGGAGAACCTGTGTGACAAG
This sequence comes from Agapanthus africanus, assembly GCA_030015575.1. Classification (NCBI taxonomy): domain Eukaryota; kingdom Viridiplantae; phylum Streptophyta; class Magnoliopsida; order Asparagales; family Amaryllidaceae; genus Agapanthus; species Agapanthus africanus. The sequence goes on along the minus strand of JASDDO010000012.1, from coordinate 325,059,378 downwards.
AATCCTTTGACAGATTGTAGCATAGGAATGTCATTTCCTATCAATAGAATGTCATCCACGTACAAGACGAGGAATACGACACTTCTGGCCACAACTTTACTATATATGCACGGTTCATCTGGATTTTTGATAAAGTCATATTCTTTGACTGTCTCATCAAAACAGATGTTCCAACTCCGCGATGCCTGCTTTAGTCCGTAAATGGACTTAAGCAGCTTGCATACTTTCCCGCTGCTCCCACTCTGATTGAAACCCTCTGGCTGATCCATATAGACGCTTTCTTCTAAATTTCCATTCAGAAAAGCCGTCTTTACGTCCATATGCCAGATTTCATAATCATGGAAGGCAGCAATAGCAAGAAGGACCCGAATGGATTTGAGCATAGCCACTGGAGAAAAAGTTTCGTCATAGTCCAAACCAGGTCTTTGACGAAAACCCTTTGCAACAAGTCTAGCCTTATAGGTTTCCACCTGTCCATCTACACCAATCTTTTTCTTGAAGATCCATTTGCATCCTATGGGTTTTACCCCATCTGGAGCAAAGTCCAAAGTCCATACTTTGTTGGTGTACATGGACTCCATTTCGGTCCGCATTGCATCTAGCCATCGTACCGAGTCGCCGCTCTGGATGGCCTGCTGGAAGTCAGTAGGTTCATCATCATCTATGATGCAATCCTCTCTATCCCCGTCTATGAGAAAACCGTAGTATCTCTCAGGCGGACGAGACGGCCTACTACTCCTGCGGAGGGGTGTGGGAATGTTCTGTTCTTCTTGAACCTCTGGTTCTACCAAACTTTCAGTAGTAGTTTGTGGTTCTGGAATTTCTTCCAGTTCTATTTCGCTCCCACTTATTTCCTTTTCTAAAAACTGATTTTCCAGAAAATGGGCATTACGAGAAACAAAAACCTTTTGTTCCTCTGCGTAATAGAAATAATATCCCTTGGAGTTCTTTGGATATCCCACAAACATACATTTTACTGATCGTGCCTCGAGCTTGTCCACATGCTACTTTTTAACAAAAGCTGGACATCCCCAAATCTTCATATGCTGAAGATGGGGTTTCTTCCCAGTCCACATCTGATATGGAGTGGTAGGCACAGTCTTGGTAGGAGCTCTGTTCAGAAGATATGCCGCTGATTCTAGCGCATAACCCCAGAAAGATCGCGGTAACTCAGCATTACTCATCATGGATCGTACCATATCCAATAGGGTTCGATTCCGTCTCTCCGATACACCGTTATGCTGTGGAGTGTATGGAGGAGTAAGCTGAGAGAGAATTCCTTTCTCTTTTAGGTAACCTAGGAACTCGGCACTTAAGTATTCTCCACCTCGATCAGATCTCAGTGTTTTTATACTTTTGCCGGTTTGGTTTTCTACTTCATTCTTATACTCTTGGAATTTCTCAAAAGCCTCGGATTTATGTTTCATCAGATAAATGAATCCGTATCTTGAGTAATCATCCGTGAAAGTAATGAAATAGGAAAAACCACCTCTCGCATGTGTAGACATTGGACCGCATACATCACTGTGTATGAGTCCTAAGAGCTCGCTCGCTCTTACTCCTTGTCCAGTGAATGGAGTCTTTGTCATCTTTCCTTTGAGACAAGATTGACAAGTGTCATAAGTTTGATATTCGAACGTGTCCAAATATCCTTCTCTATGCAACTTAGTCAACCTTCTCTCATTGATGTGACCCAGTCTACAATGCCATAAGAAAGCTTTATTTAAATCTGGAGACTTTCTTTTTAGTGTGTTCTGGACATTGAAAATTTGGAGTTGGTTTAACACATATATGCCGTTATTTAGAGTACCGGACCCAATCAAACCATGATTAAGGTGGATGTTTACAACATCTCTTACAAACGTGAAATCATAACCTTTATTTGATAACAAGGAAACTGATATGATATTACACGTTAAGCTGGGTACAAAATAACAGTTATGTAAAACCAAAATGTGTCCACTCGTCAATCCTAGGTGAAAATCCCCGACGGACGCAGCTCCCACGCTAGCTCCGTTAGCAACCCTGAGGATCATATCACCTTCCTTCAGCACTCTACGGTTTCTCAGTGCCTGCAATGAATTGCAAATATGAGATCCTGATCCGGTATCCAATACCCAGGAAGTAGAGTTGATCGACAGACAATTCTCAATTACAAACACACCTAAATTCGAAGCCACAGCTTGCTTCGGTTCCTGGTTCTTGGCGTTCCACGCCTTGCAATCCTTCTTCCAGTGCCCTTTCCTGTGACAATGGAAGCACTCATCCAGGCCAACTACCGGTGCTGTAAACTTTTTCTTTCCCTTCTTTCCCACCTTACTAACACCTCCTCTAGGTCTGGGTGCGGCCTTCTTCTTCCTTCCTTTGGCCCTAGCCTTGGACCCGGAAGAAGATGAACCGCCAACAAACATAGCGGGTGTTTCCCTTGCCTTCTGCAAGGTGCCCTCTGCACTCCTTAACATGTTCAGGAGTTCCGCAAGTTCAACTTCTTTTCCTTGAAGATTGAAGTTGAGGATAAACTGGGCGTAGGTGGGAGGAAGGGACTGGAGAACAAGGTCTGTATAGAGCTCATTATCCAAAGTCGTCCCAAGGTCTGCGAGCTCTTCAATATAGCCGATCATCTGTAGGACATGTTCACCTACTGATGACCCGACAGCCAACCTCGCTCGAAACAATTTCTTAGAGGTCTCGTATCTTGCTATACGAGATTGCTCTCCATAAAGTTCCTTTGTATGGAGAAATATGCCATCTAGAGACATATCCTCGTGCCTCCTCTGATGTTCATTGTTCATCGAGGCAAGCACGATGCACTTGGCTCTCGCGCAATCTAAATCCCAGGTTTTGCGGATTTCCTTTTCCGCATTGCTGGATTTGGGACCAAGGACAGCAGGTGCTGTAGCGGTGAGGACGTACCCCAGTTTGTCATAGGTCAAAGCCATCTTGACATTCCGCAGCCAATCTTTATAGTTTGGCCCCGTCAGTATATTTTTCTCTAAAAGTAACTTAAGTCCAGTCATTTTCAGGGTCGCTGCAATTAGGAGAGAGAGAAGAAAACTCTTTAGCATGATGCTCTTGCAAGTTTAGAGTGGTTTTTAGTTTATCTAAACTGGATGGCTCCCACTGTTTCTCGAATCCTTCCTCAAACCATAAAAGAAGAATTAGCCAAGACTATTCTCACCGTACAATACTTGCTTAACCGTTCAGCCAGGCCGGTGTCGATACTTCGAGGGAGGTTTTCCAACGCTTTCGCGAAGTTCCTTAATTAAGTAACCTCTTTTCTCTGGGGGCGTAACCCCGCTGACACTTTTCTGGACACCTACTAGGTTTATAGCATTGATCGTTAAGTGACGAATATCCTGATAAGTAGCATATACTCACAGTAGGATCGGGATCCAAATATCATCGTCTGATAATGTTGTAGGAATGCTACCAACATTCATCAAACTCAAAATGGTATGCATCTCTTTGCAAATTTCAGTTTCTTTAGAAATTCCCGATATTAGTTTTTGCCCCATGCTCTTATGACCTTGGCTTTGGTCAAAATGTCATAAGTCACATGTCAAGTTCTACCCGTCATTATCTTGTCAATTTGAACCCATCCGTATATACCCCTGACTTTGGTCAAATGGTAATACGACTGTCCCAAACCAACTCATCTATCTTATGCAACAAATGAAAACCCAGTAGCTACCAAACACTATGCCTTGACTTTGGCCAAAATGCATAGCTTGAATACTACTGAATACCCAAATGAAATGACGGAGGGCTACGACTGGTTTTGGCGAAACCGTGAACGTAGTGAACTTGATATAACCGAAGGAACCTGATAGCTTTTAAAAGGAGTGGTTAAAGCTCCGCATTTAAAAATATCTGTTTTAAAAATAACCGAGTGGTTTCTTTTAAATTGTTCCAACGATTTAAACTTTGGTTTGTTTTACTTTGCATTATAGATAATGCGTCCCATCATTAACCTATCATTGCAGAAAACAACGAAAATACAACGTCCTCTTATGCCATCCGCATTCGCCACGGGGTCCCGTCATCACCCGTTAGGTTACTTAACTAACGACAGAGCGGGGGATGGGCTAGCGCGGGTGTAAAACATAAGTGGCGTCTAAATAGCTATCATAAATATAGATATTTTACATTCGTCTGACGCAATGATATTCATTCCAGAACACAGATAAACAATATTGGATTTGCAAGCAATCTGTATTTCTTTTGAGCCTGCAAGAAAAGACAGATTACACAGTTGTGATGAATAGCCGTTACCCCACCCTCGACCCCTACGGGTACGGCAAACTACCCACCCGGCAGTCTGTGTACCCCACCTTGGGTCAGTCCTAGGAGCAAAAACAGTAAAATGAAATAATACAACGGTGGTTACAACCGCAACCTGGAAGTGCCCCGCGAAAATAATATTACAACAAATTACATTTACAACAAATGAATTAGTCAATAACCCATTGCTAACCCCGGCTATACACCACAACAGTCCAATACAGTTTATATGCACAAACAGATATAACCATTTCAGAAATGTGCAACCCCCTGCCAACCGACATACTAGCAGTTAGGGGAGGTTTACGAACACATTAAACAATCACAGATATAATCCAATACGCAAATACTGTACAATTCGATCGAATAAACAACATCAATATTGCTCCAAAATCTGCTCTGTTAAACAGTAACCTGAGCAATAATTAAATATTCCAGAAAACCCCAAACACCAGAGAGGACCCACCCATGAAAAATGAGCCCATGACTCGGCAACTCGGCCGCGGAAGCGCGGCGAATCGGTGGGATCCGCCGCCCTTCCGCGGCGCTTTAGTCGAATCATGTGCTCGAATTTCTTGGGTGTTCTCCTGTGGTCATGTCAAGCTCTCAGAACACACCAGAAAAATTTTAGGACTTCATTTTAACTTCGACAGAAACTTGACAGAATTAGGGTTTTGCGGCTTTGTTTTTCCGTTCGAAATTCGTACAAATTAGCAATTAAGTTATTTATTGTTTAGCGAGGCTCTGATACCACTGTAAGTCGATGTAGTACACCCCAGTACTTATGGGGAGGCGGAATTTTCAAAAACGATCAAGTTTAAAGAACGAACATCGACTAACCGCTTGAATCGAAGCTAAACAAATAATAACCGAACACATAGCTATACTAAACTATAGTGTTAAGGGATTATACCGATCGAAACTAGTCCTTCGTCTTTGTGTCCTCCTTTGTTCTCCTCGACCTTCTCTAGGTAGTAGACGATCCACCCGAGAGCGAAACTCCAAGCTAAACCTCTAACTTGAGGTAACTAATCAACTTTGATTGCTAATCAAAGATGAAAGGATGATGTAGAGTGAAGGTTATGGATTGTTTAGTCTAACTAATCCTTTGATCTCAACACATGAGGATTAAGGATTAGGGTTTGAAGATGAGAGCTTGAGGAGAGAGAATGTGAGATTAGATAATGAGAAGAGAGAGAGTGTATCATAATATATTATGAAGCATTTCTTTTTAAGAATAATGAATAAAGGAAATGAATAAGCATGCTTCATAAAATATCTAGTGGTGATTCATTAGCATGAGTCATTAAGCAATAAATGTGCATTAATGAAATGAATGAATCACCACCATGACTCACTTTCTTTCCAAAAAGAAACCTCCTTAGTCACATCTTCTAGAAGCTTCTCGTACAATTACGAGAACGCCCCTCCAATCCGCAAAAATACGGAAAAACTTTAGACTGTAAAAATCCAATAACCGGATACCAGTAACTGGCTTAAACCAAAGCCGACTGGTAAAAACTGTCCGAAAGTCGTACGCGCGTAAACGCACGTATGCGTCCGAACCCTTTGTCGCAAAACCATGCAACCTCTATATCGTTTCGCCTGGAGTAGGAAACTCTCTGTGTGGGACTCTAGAGACTCGACTACTACGCTGGCAGTGGGTTTAACCACAGACCGCAAGCGGCACTAGCTGTACGTAACGGTCCCCAGGTAGTTGTCGATAAGAAGGCCGATGAGTAAACCCATCCGAACTCCGACTGAGTCAGATGTGACAATCTCCATACAGTCCGGTCCGTTCGTCCAAGACTATCGCATATCGGGCCTAGGGGGGCGGCAAGCGTCAGTCCCCTAATAGCGGTATAAGTCGTGTCGGAGGTAAGCCCATTACACCCTGAGAAACTACTGGAACCTACCAGCAAATCTCGCTTGCCCTGGCCAGGGACTTTGCGTAATGGCTCTCTGACACAGCACGATATCTACTCCCAATACCGGGAGGGACGAATCCTGTCTAACCGCCACTGCCTCCAAGTGCTCGGGACTGCACCCAACTGCCACCTGTTTGCACGACTCCTTTGAGCCGTGGTAGGGTAGCAATCTAAGAACAGTGGGACACACTCGAGGCGAAGTAGCAGTGTCAAGTCTGCGGACTACGCTGTACTCATGTCACCTGGGAACTGTTTACTGACGACTGGTATCAAACCAACCAACAGTTCCCTGTGAGTCCTGTCCGGTGTACCCGTAACCTAACGAGCACCTGTATACTATCTCCAGTACGACGTACTGACGGCTGTGGGACAGACCATCTCCCCAACTGGGATGAGAAGCGTACACACCAGTCTACTCCGGAGTATCGATGCTCTGTCTCGATAATCCAACGACCGGGGACCTGAATAAGGATGTGCTTGTAGACTACCCAGCCCCCACTAGTGTGACTGCCATCACAACGCTGGTAGACAAGCAAGATCCTAAGAGCTCTATCAATACGTACACTCACATATTAAGATAGAAAAACCAAGTAGCATACTACCATGTTTAGCAAGACTGTTATATACATGTGAATATCCCAAGCTTCCATTAAGTAATATACAAGCTAGTATGATACAGTAATGGCCTTCTAGGGCATAAACACTAACATGAAGATCCACTTGCATCCTACGGGTTTTACCCCATCTGGAGCAATGTCCAACATCCATACTTTGTTGGTGTACATGGACTTCATTTCGGTCCGCATTGCATCCAGCCATTTTACCGAGTCAATGCTCTAAATAGCTTGCTGGAAGCTAGTAGGCTCATCACAATCTATGATGCAATCCTCTCTATCCCCGTCTATGAGAAAACCGTAGTATCTCTCGGGCGGATGAGACTGCCTACTACTCCTGCGGAGTGGCGTGGGAATGTCCTGATCTTTCGAACCCTCTGGTTCTACTAAGCTTTCAGTAATAGCTCGTGGTTCTGGAATTTCTTCCAGTTCTATTGCGCTCCCACTAATTTCCTTTTCCAAGAACTGGTGTTCTAGAAAGTGGGCATGACGAGAAACAAAAACCTTTTGTTCCTCTTCGCAATAGAAGAAATATCCCTTGGAGTTCTTTGGATATCCTACAAACTTGCACTGTACTGAGCGTGCCTCGAGCTTGTCCGCATGCTGCTTTTTGACAAAAGATGGACATCCCCATGTATTAATGTGATTAAGATAGGGTCTCTTCCCATACCACATCTGATATGGTGTAGTAGGCACAGTCTTAGTTGGAACTCGGTTCAAAAGGTATGCAGCTGATTCTAGCACATATCCCCAGAACGATCGCGGTAACTCAGCGTTACTCATCATGGACCGTACCATATCCAATAGGGTTCGGTTCTGTCTCTCCGATACACCGTTATGTTGCGGAGTGTATGGAGGAGTAAGCTGAGAGAGAATTCCATTCTCTTTTAAATAACCCAGGAACTCGGCACTCAAGTATTCACCACCTCGATCAGATCTCAGTGCCTTGATACTTCTGCCTGTTTGTTTTTCTACTTCATTCTTGTATTCCTGGAATTTTTCAAAGGCCTCGGATTTATGTTTCATTAAGAAGACATATCCGTACCTTGAAAAGTCATCCGTAAAAGTAATGAAGTAAGAATAACCGCTTCGTGCATGCGTAGACATTGGACCGCACACGTCGCTGTGTACGAGTCCTAAGAGGTCGCTCGCTCTTACTCCGTGTCCAGTGAACGGAGTCTTTGTCATCTTTCCTTTGAGACAGGATTGACAAGTTGCATATGATTGATATTCAAACGGATCCAAATATCCTTCTGTATGTAACTTAGTCAACCTTCTCTCATTGATGTGACCCAGTCTACAATGCCATAAGAAAGTTTTATTGATTTTTGGAGACTTTCTTTTGTGTGTATTCTGGACATTGAAAATCTGTGGTTGGTTTAATACGTATATACCGTTGTTTAATGTACCTGACCCAATCAAAACTTGATTAAGGTGAATGTTCACAACATTACTTACAAATGCAAATTCATAACCTTCTTTAGACAATAAAGATACAGAAATGATATTACAAGTTGCATTTGGTACAAAATAACAACTACGCAGTACAAAATAACAACTACGCAAAACCAAAAAGTGTCCATCTGACAATCCCAGGTGATAGTCCCCCACGGCCTCAGCATCCATGCTAGCTCCGTTTGCAACTCTGAGGGTCATATCACCTGCCTTCAAAACCCTACGCTTTCTCAACGCCTGCATAGAATTACAGATATGAGATCCTGATCCGGTATCCAATACCCAGGAAGTAGAGTTTATTGATAGACAGTTTTCAATAACATACACACCTGAAGCTGAAGCCGCAACTCGCTTCAGATCCTGGGTTCTGGCCTTCCAAGCCTTGCAATCCTGTTTCCAATGTCCACTTTTGTGACAGTAGAAGCATTCTTCCTTTCCCACCAGCTTTCCCGCTACCTTTGTTGCCTTTCCCTTTCCCTTCGTATCCACTTTACTGACACCGCCCCTTGGTTTGGCGGGGGCTTTCTTCTTCTTTCCCCTGGCTTTTGCCCTGGACCTAGAAGAGGAAGATCCTCCTAAAAACAAAGTGGATGTCTCCCTACCTTTCTGTAGGGTGCCCTCAGCACTCCTCAACATGTTCAGAAGTTCGGAAAGTTCAACCTCCTTACCATGCATGTTGAAGTTTAGGACAAACTGGGCGTAAGTAGAAGGAAGGGACTGGAGAATCAAGTCAGTGTAGAGTTCATTCTCCAATGTGGTCCCAAGGTCCGCGAGCTCCTCTATGTAGCCAATCATCTTAAGCACGTGTTCCGCTACCGATGATCCGATGGCCAATCTTGCCGAAAATAGCTTCTTCGACACTTCGTATCTTGCGATACGAGACTGCTCTACATACAGTTCTTTTGTATGAAGAAATATGGATTCTAAGTCCATATTCTCGTGCCTCCAATGATGTTCGTTGTCCATAGAGGCAAGCACGAGGCATTTGGCCTTCGCGCAATCGATCTCCCATGTCTTACGGATTTCTATATCCGCGACGCTGGAGGTGGGACCTGGGACAGGGGGAGCTTTGGTGGTAAGGAAATACCCCAACTTGTCGTAAGTGATTGCCATCTTGACATTCCTGAGCCAATCTTTGTAGTTTGGCCCTGTCAGTATGTTTTTATCTAGTAATAACTTAAGCCCGGTCATGTTGAATGGTCGCTGCAATTAGGAGAGAGAAAAGAAACACTTTAGCATGATCCTCTTGCAAGTTTAGAGTGGTTTTTAGTTTGTCTAAACAAGATGGCTCCCACTGTCTCTCGAATCCCTCCTCAAACCATAAAGGAAGAATTAGTCGGGATCAATCTCACCGTACAATACTTGCTTAACCGTTCAGCCAGGCCAGTGTCGGTACTTCGAGGGAGGTTTTCCAACGCTTTCGCGAAGTTACTTAATTAAGTAACCTCTTTTCCCTGTGGGCGTAGCCCCGCTAACACCTTTCTAGACACCTACTAGGTTTATAGCATTGATCGTTTAGTGAGAAATTTCCCGAGGAGTAGCATATACTCACAGTAGGATCGGGATCCAAATATCATCGCGTGATAAAACTGAAGGAATCCTACCAGAATCATCACACTCCAAATGGTATGCAGCGCTAGCAAGTTTCAGTACGTATGAAACTCCCGATGTGAATTTTTGCCCCATGCTCTTATGACCTTGACTTTGGCCAAAATATCATAAGTCACATGTCAAGTTCTACCCGTCATTCTCCTGGTTAATTTGGACCCACCCGTACCTACCCTTGACTTTGGCCAAAATGGCAGCACGACTGTCCCAAACCAACGCATCTACCTATGCTGCACATGAATACCCAATAGCTACCAATCACTATGCCTTGACTTTGGCCAACATACATAGCTTGAATACTTTTTGACAATTCATGTGGAATGACGGAGGGCTACGAATGGTTTTGGCGAAACCGTGAACGTAGTGAACTTGATATAATCGATGGAACGAGATAGCTTTTAAAAGGAGTGGTTCAAGCTCCGCATTTAAGAGTTTAGTTTTGAAAAGAACCGAATAGTTTTCAAAGTGTTCCAATCGACTTTTACTTTGTTTATTTTCTTGCATTAATCTTAATGCGTCCCATCTTTTAATCCTACCATTGCAGAAAACAACCAAAATATGGTGTACGCTTATGCCATCCGCATTCGCCACGGGGCCTCGTCATCACCCGTTAGGTTACTTAACTAAGGACAGAGCGGGGGCTGGACTAGCGCGGATGCAAAACATAAGCAACACCTAAATAGTTATCATATATAAACATATATCAATGATAGTCAATCCAGATCACAGATGAACACTTTGGATATACTAGGAATCCGCGATTCGTTCGAGCCTGCAACGAAAAGCGGATTACACGGTCGCGATGAATAGCCAATACCCCACCCAAGACCCCTACGGGTGCGGCAAACTACCCGCCAAGTATCCGAAGCGAAGGTTATACCTAGGGCTTTATGTCCTTCTCTCCTTGCTCCTTGGAGTGAACGGAAGTGATCTCCTTGTCGTCTTCTCTAGTCGAAGAAGGATCCACCCGAGAGCCTCAACCTTTGGCTTCAACTTCAAGCTAGAAGTAACTAAGATGCTAGAAGTGCTAATCCTAGAACCTTAGAAGAGAGTAAGAGTATCTTGGAATGGTTTATCTCAAGCTCAAGTGTTTCTCAACTCATGAGAGGGGAGAGCTTAAGAGAGAGGAAGAGGAGGAGAGAGAATCTATATGATAGAATGAGGAGAATAATGAACCATTCTCTCATATATGTGTGAATTATGTAAATTAGATAATTAGCAAGATAATTGTCATGGTTAATCAAGACTTGACCATTATCATTTCACATTAAATGCAAATTGCAAGGATCAAAGAGCATCTTTCATATGGAATGATGATGGTCAACATGTCAACCTAAGTCAACAAGTCAAGATAGTCAAATGGTCAACAACCCTAACCATGCACAATTATATTTAACTAATATCAATTAATCATAATAGACACATAAGCATTAGGGTTGTGAAAATGACAATGGTCATCAACCCTAATCAAAGTCCTCTCCCTCTGTCTCAGTCAACTGTGCATACGCACCCGTATTCGTGATCCGAGGAACACGAATACAATGAGATAAAACCAATCCCAAATCATATAATAGGATCTGTCTTAAACCAAAGCCCGCTAGTATAAGCTGTCCGGACAGCAAACGTGCACAAGTGCGCGGATGTGAACGAACCCTGTCGCAAAACCATGCGACCTCTACTCATTTTGCCTAAAGGAGAATAACCCTCTATGTGGGACTCTAAAGACTCGACACTACGATGGCAGTGGGTTTAACCACAGACCGCAAGCGGAACTAGCTGTACGTAACGGTCCCCAGGTAGATGCCGATAAGAAGACTGACGAGGTGAACCATCTGAACTCCTACTGAGCCTGAATGTGACAGTCTCCGTACAGTCTGGTCTGTTCGTCTGATACATCGCATGGCGGGCCTAGGGGGCGGTAAACGTCAGTCCCCTAATAGCGGTACAAGTCGTGTCGGAGTGTAGCCCAGAACACCCTGAGATAACACTGGAAACCTACCAGTATATCTCGCTTGCCCTGGCCAGGGACTACTTATGTAATGGCTCTCCTAGACACAGCGCGATGTCAACCCCCAATACCGGGAGAGACGAATCCTGTCTCACCGCCACTTCCTCCAAGTGCTTCGGGACTGCACCCAACTACTACCTGTTTGCACGACTCCTTTGAGCCGTGGTAGGGTAGTAATCAAAGTACAGTGGGAACACACTCGAGGCGAAGTGACAATGTCAAGTCAGCGGACTAAGCTGTACTCATGTCACCTGGGAACTGATAACTGACGATAGGTATAATACCAACCAACAGTTCCCGACGAGTCCTGTCTAGTGTACTCGTAACCTAACGAGCACCCGCATACTATCTCAAGTACGACGTACTGACGGCTGTGGGACAGACCGTCTCCCACGCTGGGATGATAAACGCATACGCCAGTCTACTCCGGAGTATCGATGCCCTGTCTCGATAGTCCTATGACTAGGGACCTGCATAAGGATGTGCTTATGGATTACCCAGCCCCTACGAGTGTGAGCGCCATCACAACGCTGGTAATCAAGCAAGGATCCTAAGGGCTCTACTAATATGTATAGGTGATATAATAAAAGAAACACATGTACACATTAAAGCAGAGACAAACCAAGTAGCATACTACCATTTCGAGCAAGATTGTATATACAACTGTGAATATCCCAAGCTTCCATCAAGTAATATACATACTAGTATGATACAGTAATGGCCTCTAGGGCATATACACTAACACCCTATTTGCTTAATGCCGTCGTACGATGGTTTTCCGTGCGTGATGAGTTTGACTTGATGATTGATCCTTACCCTTGACTAGAGGTTGCCGTACGATGGATCATCCCGTACGTGATGTTGTTAGGCTGGATGCCGATTGATAGATTCACCGACTCGGACATATGATAGTTACGTATACCTTATAGCTTTCAGCTGATGATTTACCTTATGCTGCATTCATATTATTTCTATTGCATTGCTTATACTCGTGCTAGTACATTTGCACCATTATCGATGATGCGTATGTTACACGTACGCAGATTTGTCGGCTCACACACTTTATCATCGATAATTGCCATGTCACTACACAGTAGGGTTGCTGCATCATGACATACACATTGTATATCTATATTTGTGCACACATACAGTGGTACATCTATACATGCGCATATACATATTGTACCTATATGGATAACTGGTTTTATTGGGAGATTGGGAACCGTAGGATATATTTAAAAACTGGAATCATTTTTAAAGAGCGGTTTCCCCTTAGTATGTCATGTCACTGTTCCATGTTGCATGATACACGGATATGCTCGCATTTCTTTTATATGTCGCATACATCATGCTCTATTACTTTACGCATTGAGATATGCTGTTTTCATGAGATTTCTGGATTTGAGAACCGTGGTCATTTTAAAAGAAAGCGTGTGCTGATTTAAAAACCCGGTTTCTCTAGATATGATATTTCAGTGCGTCCACCATGCTTTTTCTCGGTTCTGAAACGTGTGACATGTGAAACCCGATTCGAGGAGTGGACGAGGCCGATTGCGGGTACATGGTGGATCCGGTATGGTACCCCGTGGCGAGAATGGAACTGTTGTGCAGTAGACGGTGATCCTGGCAGAGGGACCACTACCTACCGGTGATAGTATTTTGGCTCGGCGGATATCCGGAGGATACTGACCGGAGTCGAGAGATGATATGGGCCGATCTGGACTGACGGAGCCCGTGGGCCGATACGGACTGACGGAGCCCGATATATGAGGATTTACGTGCCGATACTGGGCACGGTTTTCATGATGTTTTCGAGTGTCGATGCTAGACACTCAGGTTCCATGATTTTGATGTGTCGTGAGGGACACCGTTGATATATATCCTCATACTTTCATGCACACTCTTTTATGATATTTACATGCATACATACATTGATTATATAGGTGGACGAGATCCACAAGCATACATACATTGATTATATGGGTGGACGTGATCCACATGCAAACATGCATTGATTATTACTGTTGGATGTTATCCACATGCATATAGGTATTGACTACCTTGTTGGCACATATACAAACCCGGTCACCCTAGATATCATAGTATTACCATTGTGATATAGTTGACTTAGGAGTCATTGTTTATTCGATTTCTATCTGTTGATATTTTTTCTACTCACGAGTTGGCAACTCACCTCCGTTGTGCCACAGTTCTTGCATCTTGACCGCTTGGATCAGTAGTGGCTTCGCTGGCACACAGTTGCATTCGGGTGTTTTATATTGGTAGGTGGGACACTTGTATCGTACCCACTCTTGTATCTGTATTCTTATTGTATCTAGTTAACTCTATCAATCAAAAGTTGTTAATTGTATAAGTGATGAGACTTAGTGAGACTTGTAGTTGCGAGATTTGAGCGATGGGTTTTATATTCACTTTTGGGGATATATCTTGCTCATTGCTTTATCTTTTTGTGGTAAACATCGACGTTGGGCGTCGTATACTTATTTTTACTATATTGCGTGGTTGTGATCCGCCGTTTGGCGAAGAGCCAGCTCCCGCTTAGGGATGCCTTTATCATTATTATGTATTTGTTGTTTTGGATCAAAATATACAAAGGAGGTGCTGCAAAAAATTTTAAAGACGAAACACGTTTTCAAACTAGTAAATTTCACTTGCATCATTCATGTTCTTTTCTATGCATTAAGAAAACTTGATTTCATTATACCTTTATTCCAAAACATCACCTCCTTTATTTTCTTAAAAAGGTTTAGATTTCTGGGTTTCAGCTTACTTGAATTCTGTTACGCCTTTAGACGTTGTGTGATTCAAGTACTAGTCACGAGCTAATATTTCGGGTCGTGACACACCCGTACACCATCTTTGATGTCAAACACCGATGGATATGGGATCATCCATCGCCCATCATATGGGTCAAGATGCGTATACGCCAGTCTACTCTGGAGTATCGATGCCCTGTATCGATACTCCCTCGGCTAGGAACAGTTATAGGATGTACTCGTTGACTACCATGGCCCCACTAGTATGATCTCATCATAGTCCTCGTAGTCAAGTACATATCTTAAGGGCTTTTTCAACATGTGAGAGCAAGACAGTAAACTAATACAAGTCAACATGTTAAGATAAAGTGAAACCAAATAGCATACTATCATGTCGAGCAAGAAAGTCCTCTCTATATATATCCAAGCGTCCACTATAATGTACTTCATATGTACAACAATCGCCTCTAGGGCATATATATAACTAACAATCTCCCACTTGCACTAAGGCCGGCTGTTGTAGTTGTAAGTGCACGGCGGCGCCCCGGCCGTCAATCCGACGCCGGAGTGCGGAAACGAAACTTTTTACGAACTTGTAAAACGACACCATCGCGCACGAAAATCCCGGAACGGGCCATTAATCTAGTCCTAGCAAACTAAAGAACGGGTAGAGAGATATACCGAGCGATCCGTGTCCTTCGGTCTTCTCGTCGTCGTCCCGATCTCCTCGCGGAATCTCCGGTCTTCACCTCCTCGCCGGAAGGGCACCACTTCGCCGGCTTCTTTTACGGGCTCCCACCTCTGGACCGAGGCAACTCGGGCACGAAGTTGGCGAGTCGACGTGCCCAAGATTTGCTGTAGAACAAGTGTAGTGCTATGTCTCTTTGGGGTTTATAGAAGTTGCCCTTGTTGGTGGAGGAATGATATGTAAGTGTTTAGATGAACAAAATAGAATTTTGTGCAAACTAAATGAGAACCATCCCCACTACAAAATGGTACAGCCCCCTCTCCATATTGGCCGGCCATGGAACCAAGAGAGAAAAAGAGAAGAGTGTGTCAAAAAAAATGGGAGCCCCACTATAATGCAATGGAGAGGAATGATATGTGATCATGAGAAGAAAATCATCACCAACAAATCCACACTCCATCAACTAATCAACAACCATGATTACTCCAAAAAGTCAAGCAATCATGAACTTATGAAGTCAATCGGTCAAGGTCAAACAAGAGCTATCATGAAGCATCAATATGCAAAGACCACCTCCCACAAAGCTTATTTGCACAATTGCAAATAAGCCCTCCACCAATTTTCAGCCAATGATAGATACAAAAGAAATATGGCCGAAACGGAAAACAAACTGGCAACTCCAAAAAATGATCTCGTAATAAATTACAGGAAAACCCCGCTATTGTATATACATACCCGCATTTGTAATCCGACCGAATACAAATGCAATGAGACAAAATCTACACTGTACTATACTAGGATCCGGCTTAAACCAAAGCCCGCTAGTATTAACCGTCCGATCATGATCCGTGCAATACCGCACGTATCTGATCGAACCCTGCCATATCTCCATACGGCCTCTACAGCGTTTCGCCCGAAACTTGAGAAAACGGTCTGTGGGGGACTCTAAAGAGTCGTCAATACTTTGGTTATGGATTTAACCACTAGCACGTCAGAGGTATTAGCTATACGTAACGGGCTACCAGGTATTGACCAAAAGGGACATCGATGAGCGAACTCATCCTGACACCCTACTGAGCCTGTTAGTGACAATATCCGTACAGTCCGTTCCGTTCGTCTATGAGCATCGCATGGCGGGCCTAAGGGATTGGTAAAAGTCAGACCCCCAAAAGCGGTATAAGTCGTGTCAGAGTGTAGCCCAGAACACCCTGAGATACTACTGAAATACCTATCAGTAAATCTCCTGCCTCGGCCGAGGGCTTTGTGTAATGGCTCTCCTAGACACAGCGCGACCTCACCCCCAATACCGGGAGAGACGAACCCCTGCAGATCCTCTAACTGCCTCCATGTGGCTCGGGATTGTACCTAACTAAAACCTATTTGCACATCTCCTTTGAGCGTGGTAGGGTAGTAATCAAAGTACAGTGGCAACTCACACGAGACAAATGACGATCTCAGGTCGATGAACTGACCCGTACACATGTCACCAGGGAACTGCTATCTGACGTCAGGTATAAGACCAACTAGCATGTTCCCGGCGAGTCCTGTCCGGTGTACTCATAACCCAATGAGCACCTGTATACATCTTAGGTGAACCAACTAACACCAGTGGCTTGTGAGACCGGCCACCGTCCCTCATCGGGGCCTCGACTGTATACACTAGTCTACTCTGGAGTATCGATGCCCTGTCTCGAAACTCCTACGACTAGGGACCTTTTAAGGATGTGCTTATAGACTACCAGCTCCCACGTATATGATTGCCCTCATACTGCTGGCAGTCAAGAAAGAATCCTAGGGGCTCTATCAACGTGCAATAGTGACCTGTAAGGTCACCTAAAGCAGTACACGATGATAAAGGTAAACCAGATAGCATACTATCATCTCGAGTAAGACAGTCCAACCGGAATAGGTCCTCCCTCAATCATTGCAATCACGTGCCTGTGATCCAATAATTGACTCTGAGGGCACTATCTCCAACAATCTCCCACTTGCACTCAAGGCTAATTATTGCGATGTCGCATACTCACAGCCCGTATGATACTGAACACCCAACTCCTCTACTAATCAGTCTCACAAAACCCGTTTGCGAAACTATTGCATTCGAGGAATACCCTCAGTGAGGGGATTCACCTTGATGTTTCTTTCTATGTCACTCTTTATCTCAAGTTCGCAGAGAATGCCATCTCCCGAAATGAGCAATACTTGTCTTAGAATGTGTCTGGATATCTCATGGGACCTAGCTCATAAATGAACTTCAAATCTAAACTTCTTAGACTGTATCGTCAACTGAACTTAATCAGTATCCTGCGCCATGCCTCCCTCAGTATCCCCTTGGACCACCTGTCCAAAATACTGCCCCTCGTCAGAAGGAAAACTATAACTCTGACAGCCACTCTGCCGTCCAGGTCACCTTGGAAGCATGGAATGATAACTGTCTCCCGAATGATGCTGTCGTTATCATATCCCTAGAACATCCACTTATGTTCTAAAACTGCTTCCGACTGTTTCTCCAGGATTGGATCAATGTCAACTTATTGCATCTAGTGCAAAAACAACATCTGGTGTGGTACTTGATATCTTATGATTGACTCAATTGCCTAAGCAAGTGATCTGCCAATCATGCACATCCCTCTCCCCTTTAGTCTGTAAGACACCTTTAGAGAGGGTGACTCCATCACCTGCAGGTACACCACCATGCCAGGAGTCATCCATTCTAAATACCTTTAGAATGTTGTCTAAGTACCCAGATTGGGAAACTACCCAAATCTAGATCTAAAACCATAGATCCAGTAACCAGAATGTCTGATATAATATCCAAGTCATTTGTGGAGAAACCACTGTGTGACAACCAAAGTATAACCGATCGTAGTAGAGGAATATCACTTCCTACTCTGTGTATGTCATCCAAATACCAGGACATCACACCCTACTACATTCTCAACAGATCCATCCCATATTCTGATGAAGTCAAACCTATGACTGTCATATCAGAAATAGATGATCTATCTCCGCTACATCTGCTTTAGTCTATAGCTAGACATAAGCCACTTGTCCACCAATGCTTCCGCTGCTCCTACTGACCACGACAACCCTCTGGAAGAGTCATATACACGTTCACTTCTAAATCTAGTTTAGAACGACGCTATACTCATCCTCCTGCCGGGTCTCGCAGCCTGGAACAACAGCAATGGCAAGTCTGGGTAAACAAGAACCTCCCTGTCACCGTCCTTGAGGCTACCTGAGTACCTCTCGGGTGCCTGAGGTTACCCACCTTATCTGCGGAGTGGCCAATGGAATGCCAAACCAGATTGAATCTTTAGGTTCTTATCAAATCTTCAGTAATCGTTTGCGGTTCTGGAATCACTTCCAGTTCTACCATACTCCCACTACTGTTTTCTGAAAAAATCCATTTTTATTAAAATTGTGGCGAGTCTAGAACAATATCTCCATTGATCTTCCAGATGGTAGAAAGTCAACCCTCGTCATAGCCTAGGTGAACCCACAAACAGCCATTACAGAAACGTGCCTTGAGTTATCCAGAGTCTGGTTTTAAGCATAAGCCGGACAACTCCCCGTACCTTAACATCGTTAAGATATGAACTGTTCTATATCCAATATAGAACCAGAGGCACTGATTTAATTGAATCAGATTCAAATCATGCAACTGTCTCCAGTGCATGTTAACTAAATGGAAAAAGGCCGATCAGCGTTACTCAACTTAGGAGTACTTCCACTTATGAGCAACCTGAAAGAGAAGCAAGTTCTCTTAATCATTACTATCAACTGAATACCCTACACAAGTATCTACATCTTCAATTACCTTGAAGAATCCCGATACTTGCAACACCTGGTTCTCTACTCTATTCTTATACCTATAACTTCTCAAAACTCAGACCTTGTGTTTCTCCGAAACACATGTCTAAGAACCAGAGAAGTCACAAGTAAACAGAATCTAGTACGAGTACCAACCCCTCTGTCCTAATGGACACTGGACAACATACAATACTCTGTTTATGTCCCTTGAGTCTGATAACTCAATCCCTATGTGTCGTAGGTTGATAACTGTACTTATGGTTATGAAGAATTACACCGCTGTTCAATGCTCCTTACCTAATCATCCACTGATATTGGTAAATGTCATGGACATAATTTCAAAAGGGTAAATCTCACTCTATAAAAATAGACGTACAGATATATCAATTTAAAATTGGTGCATAACAGCGGATATTCAAAACCAAATATTTGCCGACCGGCAAACAACCCAGGCGATTTCCTCAAATATCACCGATTACAATGAATCCCGATATAATGAGGATGATCACACAATTCCCAATAACTTACTCCCACTCATCATCTGTAAAACCATACAGATATGAGAATCATACCTGGTAAATACATACCATGGAGTAAGGAATAATTGGGAAATCAGTTTTCCTTTAACAGTACACAGTGAAACTGAAACATTGAAATGTTTCGATGGGGTATCCCGGTATTCCTAGTAATGCCTCTTCCATTATCCAGAATCACAACTGTAACCGTGTAATTCTTTGCCATCTTTCCAAATCCCTTTATATGTCTTTAGTCATTACTTTCTGCACACCCTCTTGGGCTAAATGGTTTTCTTCCTTCCCTACCGTTCGGCACCAGCCTATGGTTTGGAAGAAGACTATCCAATAAGCATAATGGGTGTACTGTCCTAATCCTAGGAGCACTCGCAATGCGAGAGAAGGTGAAGATAAAAGACAACCGAATAAACCTTATTCCTATTTCTCCTGAACCAGAATCCATCCCCGAACTGGAACAAGTTCCTTTCGAGTTCGTATATAACCATACGATGGAGTATCCAATAAACTGTGGATCTTCATAGTGATACGGAGTGTCCTGGAGAAATACAAAGGTGATTTAGGATTGTCGAAGAAATACTTGGTTTGGTCGTGAATAGCAGTCGCAATTTACTTTGCCCTCTTACTAATCCCTTGATATGTCTTTACTTAATATCTTCTGTACACCATCGTTATGCCTATGGTTTGGAAGAAGACTATCCAATTTGCGTAATAGGTGTACTATCTCCTAAACTAAGGAGTACTCGCAACCTGAGAGAAGGTAAAAGGAAAAGACAACTGAGTAGTCCTATCCGTTTTCTCCAGAACCGGAAACCATTCTCGAATAAATTCTTTCGAGTTCGTATATAACCATACGATGGTTTTATCCAATGGAAGTGGACGTTCGTAGTAATACGGGGTGTCCTGGAGAAAAGAGTAAAAGTAGGAGTGGCAATGAGGTTTACAACTCTGACAATCCAAAAGCCAGTGTTTAAGAAGGTTCGGTTAATTTTGGTCAGTGAGTCATAGTCTTAGGGTCGGGTCATGGTCGCTGCCATAGAGAGAGAGAAAAGAAACACTCAGCGTGCACTCTATCCTAGATCAGAATGGTCATCAATTTATCTAATCTGGAAACCTCCCACTGTACCATCAAATTCTTCTCCAAACCTTAAAGAAGAATTAGTCGGGATCACCCGAGGAGTAAACCAACTCATAAGTGGGAATCGGGATCCAACTATCATCGCATGATAACGTGACGGAATCCGCTCACGTTATCACACTCCAGAAGGTATGCGCATATCCGGCAAGTTTCAGTTTCTTTAGAAACCCCCGATGTGATTTTTGCCCCATGCTCTTATGACCTTGACGAAGGTCAACAAATCATAAGTCACATGTCAAGTTCTACCCGTCATTGTCCAGGTTAATTTGAACCCACCCGTACAAGCCCTTGACGAAGGTCAACAAGGCTATACGACTGTCCTAAACCAACGCATCAATTTATGCAGCAGAAAGGCAACAAGCAGCTACCATTCACTATGCCTTGACGAAGGTCAACAAACATAGCATGAATACTACGTGCTACCCGTCTGAAACGACGGAGGGCTACGAATGGTTTCTGGCGAAAACCTTAAACGTAATGAACTTGATATCGTTGAAGGAACTAGATAGCTTTATAAAAATATAGTGACGAAAACCTTTGCTAAAGAGGTCACTCCCGGTGAAGGGATCTCGGCTCTTTCCCCGTAGAATGAGGTGCAGGATATTCCAACTGAATACCACGATGCAAAGCAAAAGTAAACGACTATAGTGAAGTTATTGCCCTGACGCAAACTTCTGTCTAAGGGGTCACTCCCGGTGAAAGGATCTCGGCCCTTGCCTCGTCGACTAAGGTGCAGGATATTCCAACAGAATACCACTGTGCAAAACAAAAGTGAACGTCCTTGCAATAACAGCTTTTTGAAAAGTGTTCCAACAACATCAGAATAGGTTTGTTTAACTTGCATTGATCCGAATTAATGCAGTCCCATCAATTGATCACACCAATAAAGAACGAAAATAATGATGTACGTATATGCCATCCGCATTCGCCACTGGGTCCCGTCATCACCCGTTAGGTTACTTAACTAACGACAGAGCGGGGACTGGACTAGCGCGGATGCAAAACATATACAACATCTACTATTATATATATCAATATATAATATTTCGCTCAAGGCGTGATAAAATGCAACATCACAGAAATGTAATAAGTATCACAGAACAATACAGATATCTGGGATCCCCGGGTTTCATAGAACCGCTACTGAAACCCGACGTTCCCCTGGTCGTGTGGATAGCCTGTGCAATGAAATCCTAGACCCCTACGGGCGCGGCAAGTTACCCACCAAAACCTGAAGTGAGGCAACCCCCTTCGGCAACATGAATGGACCACCCAGCACTTCACGGAATCCGGTAACTTGGGCACCCCTCCTGGGTCAACCTGTACCACCTACGAGTGCGGCGAATAGCCCGCCAATTCTAGAGTGAAGCCCCCTCCGTCTCAATGCCATGAGATGCGGGCCCGTTGCCCTCTAGAACCCGGCTATCCATGCACCCCACCTTGGGGTAATCCTGGTACAGAAAGTAAAATATACATACAACGGGTACATCGACCTCACCCCGGTCGTGCCCCAAAAGAATAATATACAAACAGGAAGTGACGGCAGTCCACATGTCGGACGCTCGCCCCACAATATCAAATGTACATATAAAACAAAATTGTACTAGCATTGCATCCAGGCTATCCCCCACAACATCACAGCACAACACAGAACATCAACGTGAATGTCACGTTCGCAAATCCGTCTAACCGGGCTATAGCAGTTAGACAGGATTTACCGATTAAGTGACATTCACGGTCGCAGATATAATGTAAATACTGTGAACTAACATGTTTAAAATATTCGATCGATCAAATTTACCCATGTGGGCCCCAAGCACTACTGCAGCACATAAAGAAATTCTGGCCCAAAAAGAATATACCAAAACCCATATTTTCAACACAGAGACTCTCTGTAAAAATTTGATGCACTGAACATTAAAAGTGGCGGCGGAACCGCGGCCCAAACATGGGTTTGGCCGCGGTTCCACGGTGGAATAATGGGTTCATGCGACCAAATTTCACCAGAGTGCTTATACTTCCCTGCACATGTTTCTGCAGTAACCTGAAAAATATTTCGAGCCAAAAATATTTCGACAGAAACTTATGCTTTTGAAAATGCGGTTTTTGAAAATCCGATCGATTGAACTTGTAAACACGTTAGAGCAAGCTAAACTAGGTTAATGGCGTGGCTCTGATACCAATGTAAGTGCACGGCGGCGCCCCGGCCGTCAATCCGACACCGGAGTGCAGAAACGGAACTTTTTACGAACTTGTAAAACGGCACCACCGCGCACAAAAATCCCGGATCGGGCCATTAATCTAGTCCTAGCAAACTAAAGAATGGGTAGAGAGATATACCGAGCGATCCGTGTCCTTCGGTCTTCTCGTCGTCGTCCCGATCTCCTCGCGGAATCTCCGGTCTTCACCTCCTCGCCGGAAGGGCACCACTTCACCGGCTTCTTTTACGGGCTCCCACCTCTGGACCGAGGCAACTCGGGCACGAAGTTGGCTAGTCGACGTTCCCAAGATTTGCTGTAGAACAAGTGTAGTGCTATGTCTCTTTGGGGTTTATAGAAGTTGCCCTTGTTGGTGGAAGAATGATATGTAAGTGTTTGGATGAACAAAATAGAATTTTGTGCAAACTAAATGAGAACCATCCCCACTACAAAAATGGGACAGCCCCCTCTCCATATTGGCCGGCCATGGAACCAAGAGAGAAAGAGAGAAGAGTGTGTAAAAAAAAATGGGAGCCCCACTATAATGCAATGGAGAGGAATGATATGTGATCATGAGAAGAAAATCATCACCAACAAATCCACACTCCATCAACTAATCAACAACCATGATTACTCCAAAAACTCAAGCAATCATGAACTTATGAAGTCAATCGGTCAAGGTCAAACAAGAGCTGTCATGAAGCATCAATATGCAAAGACCACCTCCCACAAAGCTTATTTGCACAATTGCAAATAAGCCCTCCTCCACCAATTTTCAGCCAATGATAGATACAAAAGAAATATGGCCGAAATGGAAAACAAACTGGCAACTCCAAAAACTGATCCCGTAATAAATTAGAGGAAAACCCCGCTACTGTATATACATACCCGCAATTTTATTCCGACCGAATACAAATGCAATGAGACAAAATCTACACTGTACTATACTAGGATCCGGCTTAAACCAAAGCCCGCTAGTATTAACCGTCCGATCATGATCCGTGCAATACCACACGTATCTGATCGAACCCTGCCATATCTCCATACGGCCTCTACAGCGTTTCGCCCGAAACTTGAGAAAACGGTCTGTGGGGGACTCTAAAGACTCGTCAATACTTTGGTTATGGATTTAACCACTAGCACGTCAGAGGTATTAGCCATACGTAACGGGCTACCAGGTATTGACCAAAAGGGACGTCGATGAGAGAACTCATCCTGACACCCTACTGAGCCTGTTAGTGACAATATCCGTACAGTCCGGTCCGTTCATCTATGAGCATCGCATGGCGGGCCTAGGGGGTTGGTAAAAGTCAGACCCCCAAAAGCGGTACAAGTCGTGTCAGAGTGTAGCCCAGAACACCCTGAGATACCACTGGAATACCTACTAGTAAATCTCCTGCCTCGGCCGAGGGCTTTGTGTAATGGCTCTCCTAGACACAACGCGACCTCACCCCCAATACCGGGAGAGACGAACCCCTGCATATCCGCTCACTGCCTCCATGTGGCTTGGGACTGAACCCAACTAAAACCTGTTTGCACGTCTCCTTTGAGCGTGGTAGGGTAGTAATCAAAGTACAGTGGGAACTCACATGAGACAAATGACGATCTCAGGTCGATGAACTAACCTGTACACATGTCACCAGGGAACTGCTATCTGACGTCAGGTATAAGACCAACTAGCATGTTCCCGGCGAGTCCTGTCTGATGTACTCATAACCCAATGAGCACCTGTATACATCTTAGGTGAACCAACTAACACCAGTGGCTTGTGAGACCAGCCACCACCCCTCGTCGGGGTCTCGACTGTATACACTAGTCTACTCTAGAATATCGATGCCCTGTCTCGAAACTCCTACGACTAGGGACCTTTTAAGGATGTGCTTATAGAATACCAGCTCCCACGTATATGATCGCCCTCATACTGCTGGCAGTCAAGCAAGAATCCTAGGGGCTCTATCAACGTGCAATAGTGACCTGTAAGGTCACCTAAAGCAGTACACGATGATAAAGGTAAACCAGATAGCATACTATCATCTCGAGTAAGACTGTCCAACCGGAATAGGTCCTCCCTCAATCATTGCAATCACGTGCCTGTGATCCAATAATTGACTCTGAGGGCACTATCTCCAACAGTAGTAGCTCATACCCAACATCCTGAAGAGTCTCTCAAATTGTATCTGGTTAATGGCCTTCGTGAGTGGATCCACAGTGTTGTCCTTCGTGTCTACTCTCCTGACCTCGATCTCGCGGCGATCAACTATCTCCCGGATCAGGTGATACCGCCTCAGAAAATGTCTGGACTTCTTATGGGACCTGGGTTCCTAGGCTAAAGCCACAGCTCCATTGTTATCACAATACAAAGGTATTGGATGCTCAATGGATGGCACCACACCAAGTTCAGAAATAAACTTCTTCATCCAGACAGCCTCTTTGGCAAAATCGTTGGCAGCGTTGTATTCAGCCTCCATCGTCGAGTCTGCCACAGTTTCTTGCTTGGAACTCTTCCAACAAACCGCCCCTCCATTTAGGGTAAAGAAAAATCCCGAGTGCGACTTAGAGTCGTCCTTATCACTTTGGAAGCTCGAATCGGTAAAGGACTCCACCTGGAGCCGTTACTATACACCAAGAACATCTCCTTATTTCTTCTCAAGTACTTGAGAATGTTCTTCACGGCTGTCCAGTGATTCTCTCCTGGATCTTCTTGATACCTACTCACTACACTTAGTGAGTATGCTACATCGGGGCTGGTACATAGCATCGCGTACATGATAGAGCCTACTGCCGAAGCATAGGGTATCCCTTGCATGCGAGCTCTCTCTAAATCAGTCTTAGGAGACATCTCTTTGGAGAGAGTGAGTCCAGAGATCGTGGGTTAGTTACTACGCTTGGATTCTTCTATACTAAACCTCTTTAGTATGGTGTCAATGTACCTGGATTGGGACAATCCCGGTATCCGTTTAGATCTATCTCTATAGATCTTAATCCCCAAAATGCAGGAGGCATCACCTAGATCTTTTATTGAGAATCTATGTGATAAGAAGAGCTTGACCGAGTGCAGCATAGGAACATCATTTCCTATCAAGAGTATGTCATCCACGTACAATACAAGGAAGACAACATTACTCTCTGCAACCTTCTTGTATATACAAGGTTCATCTACGTTCTTGAAGAAGTCAAACTCTTTGACTACAACATCAAAACAGATGTTCCAACTCCGCGATGCCTGCTTTAACCCGTAGATGGATTTATGCAGCTTACACACCTTTCCGCTGCTCCCATTATCTACGAAGCCCTCTGGCTGAGTCATATACATGCACTCCTCTAAATCACCATTTAGAAAGGCGGTCTTAACATCCATTTACCAGATTTCGTAGTCATGGTATGCAGTAATGGCAAGTAAGATCTGGATGGACTTAAGCATAGCTTCTGGAGAAAATGTTTCGTCATAATCCACACCTGGACGTTGACGAAAACCCTTTGCAACAAGTCTAGCTTTGAAAGTCTCCACTTTTCCATTTACACCAAGTTTCTTCTTAAAGACCCACTTAGTCCCAATGGGTTTTACCCCTTCAGGAGCAACTTCCAAAGTCCATACTTTGTTGGTGTACATGGATTCCATCTCAGATCGCATTGCATCCAGCCATTTCACAGAGTCCCCACTTGTGATGGCCTGCTCGAAGCTAGTCGGGTCATCATCTTCCATGATGAAATCCTCGCTTCCACCGTCAATGAGAAAACCGTAGTATCTCTCAGGTGGATGAGGAACCCTACAAGATGGGCGGAGAGGTTGGGGTTCGTCGGGTACTACTGAATCCTCTGGTTCCACCAAATCTTCTGTCGTAGTTTGTGTTGCTGGAACTTCTTTCAGTTCTACCTCCTCCCCACTATGGAACTTCTTTCAGTTCTACCTCCTCCCCACTAATTTCCTTTGCAAGAAATTTAGGGTTACTAGGCACTCTCACAAGGGTCAACAAGGTATCAACCATGCCCGATTTAAAATTTAGACGTGCCGAACAACCCTAACCAAGATCTTGGACTAGAGATTAGGGGAAAACAAAGCAAGTAAACAACTTTACTTCTAAGAGTTTAGGATTACAACCTTTGTAGTCCGGTCCTTCACTTCATAAGCACCGTGTTGTGGTCCCTTCGCTGCGATCATCAAGTTCCTGGACTCTAGAGAGGCTCCACGAAAAGAAAGATGCAAGCTTGCTTCCGATCTTCGATAACAAAGATGATCTACCTTGAAGTTTCTTTAACACAAGCTCTCACTTACTAATGAAGCAAACACCCTAATCTAATTGGCAAGAATGGATTAGGATGATGAAGTAGGAATTTAGCTCTCATTTGTTTTCTTAATCTCACTCATTTTCGTCACTAATGAAAAAGCTAGAAAGCTTTTCATCAAGAAGAAGAAGAAGAATATCCAAAACCTTTTGTAATGAATAATGAATAACTAGTGAAATTAGAAATGAAACCATGGATTAAGTATGATAACTTAACCCATGTAGAGACTTAACCATGGTGAAGGGTTGGGTCGGGTTAACAAATATCATCCAAAATATCTTTAACAAATATCTTTGCTTAAAACAAAAGCAAAGATTCTAGAAGCGACTAGAAAGAATTAACCAAAATCAAACCCTAACCATGTTTAATCTCCACTAATCATGTTGCATTTATAACCATAACATGTTACAATATTATATATCACATATACAATATTTATTGTAACAAAATAAAATAATACAATTAACATATATCGCATATATATCAATGTATTACCCGAGTGAGAAAAAGAATCTTTTAGTGAGATTATAATAGTTAATGTAATTTAATATATCAAATATATAATTATACATTAAATTATCGAATCAACACTTGATCCGACAATCCGGTTATATCGCATATAACCGACTAATATATCATGTACCGATTCATCGAATCAACACTTGATCCGATGGCCCGGCTCATATCATAATATCACGAGAATATAATACGGTATCTCATATCGTATTATACTCGGTCCTGCACATATCACATATGTGCCCCTATTCCATTTTTCCTGAGTCAAGAAACCTCTGTGTAGGAATCTAAAGAATCATCAATACGCCGGCAGTAGGTGATGATCATATCAAACACCCACAAGTTGCAAGCGGTCAGCTAAACGTAATAGCCACCCAGGTATTGAGTGATTAGAAGATCAACAAGCGAGCCTGTACATTCTCCTGTGAATCCAATCAGTTAACACTCCCGTACAGTCCGGTCTCTTCGTCTGATATGTCGCATATCTCGCCTAGGGGTAGTAAACGTCAGACCCCAGTAGCATGATAAGTCTTGTCGATATGAGGTCTATAACAGTTCAAGAAACTACTGATAACATTTACCAGTAAATCTCAGCAACCCTGGCCAGGGATTTCCAGTTATAGCTAATCGAACACAGCGCAACATCAACTCCCAATACCGGGAGAGACGAAACCCCTCCTATCGCTCATTGCCTCCATGTGATTCGGGACTATACCCAAAAGCCACCTTTTTGCACGGCCTCTTGGACGTGGTATGATGGAAATCAAAGCACAGAGGGAATCACACAAGACTCTATGACGATCTCGGGTCTACAGACTAACTTGTACAAGTGTCACGAGAGAACTGCCATCTGACGTGAGGTATAATACCATCTGGGAGTTCTCGGCGAGTCCGTCCAGTGTACCCAGTCTCTATTGAGCACTCTTACACCATCCTTGATGTCTAACATGGATGGATATGGGATCATCCATCGCCCATCATATGGGTCAAGATGCGTATACGCTAGTCTACTCTGGTGTAACGATGCCCTGTTTCGATACACCCTCGACTAGGAACAGTTATTGGATGTACTCGTCGACAACCGTGGCCCCACTAGTATGATCTCATCATAGTCCCATTAGTCGAGTACATATCCTAAGGGCTTTATCAACATGTAACATAGAGACAATCAGAGTACATATTAAGATAAAGTACAACCAGATAGCATACTATCATGTCGAGCAAGAAATTCCTCCCTATATATGTCCAAGCATCCATTACAATATACATCATATGTACAGTAATGGCCTCTAGGTCATACAAATAACTAACATTCTCCCACTTGCACCAGGGCCATCTGTTGTGGTATCACATACCCAACAATTAGCTGTGGTTGTAGTATCTCATACTCAACCATCCCATAAAAGTCTCTACTGGGAAAAAGGCCTTTGTGAGTGGATCCGCACTGTTGTCCTCAGTGTCTACTCTCCTAACCTCGATCTCCCTGGAGATCAACCATCTCCATGATCAGGTGATACTGCCTAAGAATTATATCTGGATTTCTGATGGGACGGAGGTTCCTCGGCATAAGCCACAACTCCATTGTCACACAATGGTAGGAACGAAGTTCATCTCATGAACTTATTGTTTGTGTATATGCCCTAGGGGCCATTATTGTATCATACTAGTTTGTATATTACTTAATGGAAGCTTGGGATATTCACAGTTGTATATAACAGTCTTGCTAAAAATGGTAGTATGCTACTTGGTCTGTCAACTTTAATATGTGCATATGTTTCTTATAACGTATCACTTATACATATTAGTAGAGCCCATAGGATCTTTGCTTGATTACCAGCGTTGTGATGGCAGTCACACTAGTGGGGGCTGGGTAGTCTGTAAGCAACATCCTATACAGGTCCCTGGTCATTGGATTATCGAGATAGGGCATCGATATTCCGGAGTAGACTAAGTGTATATGCTTCTCATCCAAGTTGGGGAGATGGTCTGTCCCACAGCCATCAGTACGTCGTACTAGAGATAGTATACAGGTGCTCGTTAGGTTACGGGTACAACGGACAGGACTCGTCGGGGAACTGATTGGTTGGTGTTATACCCATCGTCAGTTAACAGTTCCCAGGTGACATGAGTACAACATAGTCCGCAGACTTGACACTGCTACTTCGCCTCGAGTGTGTCCCACTGTTCTTAGATTGCTACCCTACCACGGCTCAAAGGAATCGTGCAAACAGGTAGCAGTTGGGTGCAGTCCCGAGCACTTGGAGGCAGTGGCGGTTAGATAGGATTCGTCTCTCCCGGTATTGGGAGTTGATATCGCACTGTGTCAGAGAGCCATTATGCAAAGTCCCTAGCCAGGGCAAGCGAGATATACTGGTAGGTTCCAGTAGCTTCTCAGGGTGTAATGGACTTCGCTCCGACATGACTTATACAGCTATTAGGGGACTGATGCTTGCCGCCCCCTAGGCTTGATATGCGATAGTCTTAGACGAACAGAGCGGACTGTACGGAGATTGTCACATCAGGCTCAGTAGGGGTTCGGATGGTTTTCCTCATCGGCCTTCTTATCGACATCTACCTGGGGACCGTTACGTACAGCTAGTGCCGCTTGCGGTCTGTAGTTAAACCCACTGCCAGCATAGTGTCGAGTCTTTAGAGTCCCACACAGAGAGTTTCCCTGCTCCAGGCGAAACGATATAGAGGTCGTATGGTTTTACGACAAGGGTTCGGATGCGTACGTATGTTTACGCACGTACGACTTTTCGGATAGTTTTTACTAGTCGGCTTTGGTTTAAGCCAGATTCTAGTATCGGGTTACTGGATTTTTACAGTCTAAAGTTTTTCCGTGTTTTCACGGATTAGAGGGGCGTTCTCTTAATTTGTCGGGAAGCTTCTAGAAGAGTGGTGACTAAGGGGTTAAGGTGGCATTGCATTAAATGAGATTAGTGACTCATTTGTGTGATTCATCCAAATCATTAATGCATCATAAATGCTTAATGACTCATGGAGATGAATCACTCATAGATATTTGTGAAGCATGGTTGTTAATTCTATTATTTGATTTTTGGATAAATAATAATGCTTCATATATATCATGATAAGATCATTATCTCATTTCATTATTATTCTCACCTTCTCTCTCCTCAAGCTCACTCTCTCTTCAAACCCTAAACCTAACCTCTCATGAGTTGAGATCAAGGGTTAGCTAGACTAATACTTCCATAACCTCACTCTATATCCCCTAGGTAGCTTAGATTAGCACTTTAAGCAACCTAGTTATCTCAAGTTTGAGATTTAGCTTGGCGTAGGAGCTCTCGGGTGGATCATCTTTGATTCGAGGAGGCCTTTGAGGTGCTGATGTTCCAAGGAGCCTACGAGGAGTGGAGGACCGCGATGAAGACCCGAAGGACAAGTAACGTGAGGTATAACTTCGTATCCGAATAGTTAAACCTCTTGTAGTTAGTTAGCAATGGTTTAGATAACGATTCATGCGCTCAAGTCCGTGTTACGAAGCTTTGATAATCGTTTTTCATATATTCCGCCTCCCCGCAAGTTCGTGGGGTGCGTGACATGGACTTACAGTGGCATCAGAGCCAACTAAACCATTACTAGCTTGTTAGCAACTAATTAGAAGTTCGATCGACGGAAAACACGAAAACAAAACCCTGAAAATTCTTAGTTTCTGTTAATTTTAAACCTGTCTGAAAAATTATTTAATGTCTTAAAAATCACAGCAGGGAATTTTATGAATTCTGGGAAAATACGAGTGCACAAAACGACAAGACAGCCGCGGATCCGCGGCAAAACAGTGCTTTTGGCCGCGGATCCGCCGCCGAGTCAACTCGGTTTTGACTCGTATTTTCACTGTTATTCATTTTTTGTGGTGTTTTGGCTTCTTCTATATACTGTTTCTTCCCAGGTTACTTCAGTGCTGGTTTGCATTTGGGGTAGACACGGAATATGGTATTCGATCGATGTTCTAAGATATTTGCTAACTGGGTCTTTATCTGTAATGTTTAATGTGTTCGTAAACCTCCCCTAACTGCTAGTATGTCGGTTGGCAGGGGGTTGCACATTTCTGAAATGTTTACTGTTTGTGTATATGAACTGTGTTGGACTGTTGTGATGATTAGCCGGGATTTGAGATGGGTTTAATATTCATCCATTCGATGTAAATGTAAAATGATGTAATATTCTTTTGCAGGGCACATCCAGGTTGCGGTTGTAGCCACCGTTGTATTATTTCTTTTTACTGTTTTTTGCTCCTAGGATAGATCCAAGGCGGGGTACACAAACTACCTGGTACGTTGAAGTGTTTAGTGGCCTACTCACGTCGTTGAGGGAGACCGCTTCACTTCGGGTACTTGGCGGGTAGTTTACCGTACCCGTAGGGGTCTAGGGTGGGGTAATGGCTATTCATCACAACTGTGTAATCCGTCTTTTATTGCAGGCTCAAAGCAAATGCGGATTGCTAGTAAATCCAATAAAGTTCATCTGTGATCTGGAATGCTTATTATTGCGTCTGACGAATGTACAATATCTATATATGATAGCTATTAGACGTCATTTATGTTTTACACCCGCGCTAGCCCAGCCCCCGCTCTGTCGTTAGTTAAGTAACCTAACGGGTGATGACGGGACCCCGTGGCGAATGCGGATGGCATAAGAGGACGTGGTATTTTCGTTGTTTTCTGCAATGATAGGATAAATGATGGGACGCATTATTATAATGCAAAGAAAATAAACCAAAGTTAAGTCGTTGGAACAAATTTAAAAGAAACCACTCGGTTATTTTTAAAAAGATCAGAATTTTTAATTGCGGAGCTTTAACCACTCCTTTTAAAAAAGTATCAGGTTCCTTCGATTATATCAATTTCACTACGTTCACGGTTTTGCCAAAACCATTCGTAGCCCTCCGTCATTTCATTTGGGTATTCAGTAGTATTCAAGCTATGTATATTTGGCCCTTAGTCAAAACATAGTGTTTGGTAGCTGCTGGGGTATTCATTTGTTGCATAGATAGATGCGTTGGTTTGGAACAGGCGTATTACTTTTCTTGGCCCTTAGTCAAGAGTATGTACGGGTGGGTTCAAATTAACCTGGATAATGATGGGTAGAACTTGACATGTGACTTATGACATATTTGGCTCTTAGTCAAAGTCATAAGAGCATGGGGCAAAAATCTATATCGGGAATTTCTAAAGAAACTGAAATTTGCAGAGAGAGCATACCATTTTGGAGTTTGATGAATGTTGGTAGGATTCCTTCAACATTATCATACGATGATATTTTGGATCCCGATCCTACTGTGAGTACAAGCTACTTATCAGGAGATTCGTCACTTAACGATCAATGCTATAAACCAAATAGGTGCCTAGAAAGGTGTCAGCGGGGTTACGCCCCCAGAGAAAAGAGGTTATTTAATTAAGGAACTTCGCGAAAGCGTTGGAAAACCTCCCTCGAAGTATCGACACTGACCTGGCTGAACGGTTAAGCAAGTATTGTACGGTGAGAATAGTCCTGGCTAATTCTTCTTTTATGGTTTGAGGAGGGATTCGATAAACAGTGGGAGCCATCCTGTTTAGATAAATTAAACCACTCTAAACTTGCAAGAGCATCATGCTAATTCTTCTCTCTCTTAAAATTGCAGCGACCTTGTGACCACACATAGGTTACATCTAGATAACAAATTTACTGAATCTTACTTATATGACTGGCAAAAGTCTGTCCAGATGTCCATTGCCTATGACAAGCTGGACCACCCTATTAATACTCAAGATCCCGCCGTCCCAGGTCCAGTTTCCACTCTCGCGGATATGGATATCCGTCAGACAAGGAAAAAAGATAAAGCGAAAGCCAAATGCTTCGTGTTAGCTTCAGTTGATGGTGTATACCAGAAGCAGCACGAAAAGATGGACTTAGTTTCCATCTTTCTCCATAACAAAGATTTATATGGAGAGCAATCTCATATCGCAAGATATGAGACCTCGAACGAATTAATTCAAGCGAGGTTGGCAGACGGGTCATCTGTAGGGGACAACGTCCTTACAATGACTAGCTGTATTGATGAGCTCCAGGACCTGCAGACCACGTTGGGAAACGGGTCAGATACTGACTTGATTCTACAGTCTCTACCTTCTATCCTAAAGGAAACCAGGGAAGTAGAAGGAAAGAGAAGGGCAAAAGTTTCGGGACTGGATATAGTAAAAGAGGGACGTTCCTATTGTTATGGGATTGGGCATAGGCAGAAAGATTGTAGGGCTTTTGAAACCAGTAGCCAGGATATGAAGCATGTTGTGGCTTCAGACTCAAGTGTATTTGTAATTGAAGACTGTATGTCAATAAACTCTACTTCCTGGGTACTAGATACCGGAGCAGGATCTCAAATCTGTAATTCATTACATGCTTTGAGAAACAATAGAGTTATAAAGGTAGGTGATTGGTCTCTCAGAGTTGCAAACGGAATGACAGTGAACGCTGAATCCGTGGGAGAATATCGCCTAGGTCTGACAAGTGGGCATATATTGATTTTACATAACTGTTTATATGTACCTAGTATGACTTGTAATATCATATCAGTGTCCTCACTTTCAAGAGAGGGATATGATTTTACATTCGTAAGCGATGTAGTTAACATCCACCTAAATCAAGTTCTGATTGGGTCCGGTACATTAGATAACGGTATATACGTATTAAGTCAAGCTCAGGTTTTCAATGTCCAGAACACTCTTAAAAGAAACTCTCCAGAGATAAATCAGGCTTTCTTATGGCATTGTAGACTAGGTCACATCAATGAGAGAAGGTTGACTAAGTTACATAAAGAAGGATATTTGAATCCGTTCGAATATCAATCTTATGCTACTTGTGAATCTTGTCTCAAAGGAAAGATGACAAAGACTCCGTTCACTGGACACGGAGTAAGAGCAAGCGAGCTTTTAGGACTCGTACACAGTGACGTGTGCGGTCCAATGTCTATACATGCACGAGGTGGTTATTCCTACTTCATTACTTTTACGGATGACTTTTCTAGGTATGGATATGTCTTCTTAATGAAGCATAAATCCGAGGCCTTTGAGAAATTCCAAGAATACAAGAATGAAGTAGAAAAACAAACAGGCAAAAGTATAAAGACACTGAGATCTGATCGAGGTGGTGAATACTTAAGTGCCGAGTTCCTGGGTTACTTAAAAGTGAATGGAATTCTCTCTTAACTTACTCCTCCATACACACCACAACATAACGGTGTATCGGAGAGACGGAACCGAACCCTATTGGATATGGTTCGTTCCATGATGAGTAACGCTGAGTTGCCGCGATCATTCTGGGGATATGCACTAGAATCAGCTGCATATCTTTTGAACCAGGTTCCCACCAAGACTGTGCCTACCACACCATATCAGATATGGAGTGGGAAGAAACCCTATCTTCAGTATCTAAAGATTTGGGGATGTCCGGCTTATGTTAAAAAGCAGCATGCGGACAAACTCGAGGCACGATCAGTACTATGTAAGTTTGTGGGATATCCAAAGAACACAAAGGGATATCTATTCTATTACGCAGAGGAACAAAAGGTTTTTATTTCTCGTAATACCCATTTTCTAGAATATCAGTTTTTAGAAAAGGAAACTAGTGGGAGCGAAATAGAACTGGAAGAAATTCCAGAAACACAAACTACTACTGAAAGTTTGGTAGAACCAGAAGTTCAAGAAGAATAGGACATTCCAACGCCACTCCGCAGGAGTAGTAGGCCGTCTCATCCGCCTGAGAGATACTACGGTTTTCTCATAAATGGGGATAGAGAGGATTGTGTCAATGATGAAGATGCCCTACTAGCTTCCAGCAAGCCATTCAGAGCGGTGACTCAGTAAAATGGCTGGATGCAATGCGGACCGAAATGGAGTCCATGTACACTAACAAAGTATGGACTTTGGACGTTGCTCCAGATGGGGTAAAACCCGTAGGATGCAAATGGATCTTCAAAAAGAAGATTGGTGTAGATAGACAGGTTGAAACCTAAAAGGCTAGACTTGTTGCAAAGGGTTTCGGTCAAAGGCCTGGTTTGGACTATGACGAAACCTTTTCTCCAGTGGCTATGCTTAAATCTATTCGGGTCCTTCTTGCTATTTCTTCCTTCTACGATTATGAAATCTGGCAGATGGACGTAAAGACGGCCTTTCTAAATGGTAATTTGGAAAAGAGCGTCTATAGGGATCAGCCAGAGGGATTCATTCAGAGTGGGAGCAGCGGTAAAGTATGCAAGTTGCTTAAGTCTATTTATGGACTAAAGCAGGCATCGCGGAGTTGGAACATCTGTTTTGATGATGCTGTCAAAGAATTCGACTTTATCAAAAATCCAGATGAACCTTGCATATACAGTAAGATTGTAGGGAGAGCTGTAGTATTCCTCGTCTTGTACGTGGATGACATTCTCCTAATAGGAAATGATATTCCTATGTTACAGTCAGTCAAAAGATTCTTGTCACATAAATTCTCCATGAAAGACCTAGGTGATGCCACCTACATTCTGGGGATCCAGATCTATCGTGATAGATCAAAAAGGATGTTGGGACTTTCGCAGTCCAGGTACATAGACACCATAGTGAAGAGATTCAGTATGGATGATTCTAAGTGCGGTAACCTACCGGCTTGTCACGGAATCACACTCTCCAAAGAGATGTCTCCCAAGACTTATTTGGAAAGAGATCACATGTCGATTATACCCTACGCTTCTGCGGTAGGCTCTATAATGTATGCAATGTTATGTACTAGACCAGATGTAGCATACGCATTGAGCGTAGTAAGCCGGTATCAAGCAAACCCAGGGGAGAAGCACTGGATAGCAGTAAAGAACATTCTCAAGTACCTGAGGAGGACTAAAGATTTGTTCTTGGTGTATGGCGGAAAAGACCTCCATATTGAGGCCTTTGCCGACTCCGGCTTCCAAAGTGACAAAGATGACTCCAAATCCATGTCGGGTTATGTCTTTACCCTCAATGGAGGGGCGGTCTGTTGGAAGAGTTCCAAACAGGAGACCGTTGCTGACTCAACGATGGAAGCAGAGTACATAGCTGCTTGCGATGCCGCAAAAGAAACAGTCTGGATGAAGAAGTTCCTCACAGAACATCAGGTGGTTCCTACCAGTGTTGGTCCAATCTGTATTGTGACAACAACGGCGCTATAGCTTTAGCGAAGGAACCCAGGTCCCATCAGAAGTCCAGACACATCTTAAGGCGGTATCACCTGATCAGGGAGATCGTAGATCGCCGGGAGATCGAGGTGAAGAGAGTAGAGACGGAGAATAACATTGCTGATCCATTCACAAAAGCCCTTCCTCAGACGCAGTTCGAGAGGCTATTCGAGATAATAGGTCTACGATATGCCAGCTCATGGCCCTAGTGCAAGTGGGAGATTGTTAGTGTATATGCCCTAGGGGCCATTATTGTATCATACTAGCTTGTATATTACTTAAAGGAAGCTTGGGATATTCACAGTTGTATATAACAGTCTTGCTAAAAATGGTAGTATGCTACTTGGTTTGTGTATACTTTAATATGTGCATATATTTCTTATAACGTATCACTTATACATATTAGTAGAGCCCATAGGATCTTTGCTTGATTACCAGCGTTGTGATGGCAGTCACACTAGTGGGGGCTGGGTAGTCTGTAAGCAACATCCTATACAGGTCCCTGGTCATTGGATTATCGAGATAGGGCATCGATATTCCGGAGTAGACTAAGTGTATACGCTTCTCATCCCAGTTGGGGAGATGGTCTGTCCCACAGCCATCAGTACGTCGTACTAGAGATAGTATACAGGTGCTCGTTAGGTTACGGGTACACCGGACAGGACTCGCCGGGGAACTGATTGGTTGGTGTTATACCCATCGTCAGTTAACAGTTCCCAGGTGACATGAGTACAACATAGTCCGCAGACTTGACACTGCTACTTCACCTCGAGTGTGTCCCACTGTTCTTAGATTGCTACCCTACCACGGCTCAAAGGAGTCGTGCAAACAGGTAGCAGTTGGGTGCAGTCCCGAGCACTTGGAGGCAGTGGCGGTTAGATAGGATTCGTCTCTCCGGATATTGGGAGTTGAAATCGCACTGTGTCAGAGAGATATTACGCAAAGTCCCTGGCCAGGGCAAGCGAGATATACTGGTAGGTTCCAGTAGCTTCTCAGGGTGTAATGGACTTCGCTCCGACACGACTTATACAGCTATTAGGGGACTGACGCTTGCCGCCCCCTAGGCTTGATATGCGATAGTCTTAGACGAACAGAGCGGACTGTACGGAGATTGTCACATCAGGCTCAGTAGGGGTTCGGATGGTTTTCCTCATCGGCCTTCTTATCGACATCTACCTGGGGACCGTTACGTACAGCTAGTGCCGCTTGCGGTTTGTGGTTAAACCCACTGCCAGCGTAGTGTCGAGTCTTTAGAGTCCCACACAGAGAGTT
Source organism: Agapanthus africanus (assembly GCA_030015575.1). Lineage (NCBI taxonomy): Eukaryota > Viridiplantae > Streptophyta > Magnoliopsida > Asparagales > Amaryllidaceae > Agapanthus > Agapanthus africanus. Next base: position 325,021,084 of record JASDDO010000012.1, on the reverse strand, counting down.
TCCCTGCTCCAGGAGAAACGATATAGAGGTCGTATGGTTTTACGACAAGGGTTCGGATGCGTACGTGTGTTTACACACGTACGACTTTTCGGACAGTTTTTACTAGTCGGCTTTGGTTTAAGCCAGATTCTAGTATCGGGTTACTGGATTTATACAGTCTAAAGTTTTTCCGTGTTTTCACGGATTGGAGGGGCGTTCTCGTAATTTGTCGGGAAGCTTCTAGAAGAGTGGTGACTAAGGGGTTAAGGTGGCATTGCATTAAATGAGATTAGTGACTCATTTGTATGATTCATCCAAGTCATTAATGCATCATAAATGCTTAATGACTCATGGAGATGAATCACTCATATATATTTGTGAAGCATGGTTGTTAATTCTATTATTTGATTTTTGGATAAATAATAATGCTTCATATATATCATGATAAGATCATTATCTCATTTCATTATTATTCTCACCTTCTCTCTCCTCAAGCTCACTCTCTCTTCAAACCCTAACCCTAACCTCTCATGAGTTGAGATCAAGGGTTAGCTAGACTAATACTTCCATAACCTTACTCTATATCCCCTTGGTAGCTTAGATTAGAACTTTAAGCAACCTAGTTATCTCAAGTTTGAGATTTAGCTTGGCGTAGGAGCTCTCGGGTGGATCATCTTTGATTCGAGGAGGCCGTTGAGGTGCCGATGTTCCAAGGAGCCTACGAGGAGTGGAGGACCGCGATGAAGACCCGAAGGACAAGTAACGTGAGGTATAACTTCGTATCCGAGTAGTTAAACCTCTTGTAGTTAGTTAGCAATGGTTTAGATAACGATTCATGCGCTCAAGTCCGTGTTACGAAGCTTTGATAATCGTTTTTCATATATTCCGCCTCCCCGCAAGTTCGTGGGGTGCGTGACATGGACTTACACTTATATGTATCGAGACTGCCTCTTTGGTAGCATCCTTGGTAACGATGTATCTTGTCTTTAATCGTCTAGTAAGTCACGGTATCTAGATTGGAACTCTTCCAACATACCGTCCCTCCACTGAGGGTATAGACAATGCCTGCGACTGACATTCAGTCGTCCTTATTACCCTGGAACCTTTCCAGTGATTCTCCCCAGGATCGATTGATACCATCTTACTACAACTAGTGAGTATCCTAACATCCATTTAGATCTATCTCATAGATCAAAAACCCAGGATTTAGTAGGTATCAACTTGATCCTTTTTGGAGAATCCTTGTGATAAGCGGAGATTGACCGAGCGTAGCATGGGAAACTCCTTCCCTATCAAGAGTATGTCATCCACGCACTCTACGAGGATCACCACCATACTCCCTACTACCTTTTTGTATATACAAGGTTCATCTACCATTTTGATGAAGTCAAACTCTTTGACTATCACATCAAAACAGATGTTCCAACTCCGCGATGCCTGTTTTATCGCATAAAACATCTTGCACACATTTCCGCTACTCCCACTATCTACGAAGCTCTCTGGCTATGTACTTTTAGACGCTCTCTTCCAAAACATCATTTTGAAAAGCAGTCATGACACCCAACCACCAGATATCGTAGTCATGGTATGTAGCCGTGGCAAGTAGGATCTGGATGGACTTAAGCATAGCTTTGAAAGTCTCAACTTTTCCATGTACACCAAGTAATCTTCTCAAGATATACTTGCTCCTGATGGGGATTTAACTCTTCAGATAAAGCAACCAAAGTCCATACTTTGTTGGTGTATAAGGATTAAATCTCAGATCGCTAAGCATCCAGCCATTCTTACAGAGTCCCACTCCTGATGGCCAGTTCGAAACTAATTGGTTCATCATCTCATGATGCAATCCTCGCTCCCACTGTCATAGAGAAACCGAAGTATCTCTCAGGTGGGTGAGGAACCCTACTAGATCGGCGGAGAGGCTGAGGTTCGTTGGAAACTATTGAATCCTTCGGGTTTACCAAATCATCAGCTGCAGTTTGTATAGCTGGAACTCTTTCCAGTTCTACCTCATGACCATTAATTTCTGCACAAGAAATTCCCTTTCACAAAGGTGGCATGCTGAGAAACAAAACGTCTTTTGTTCCTCGGTTTGGTAGATGATATTCCTTTGCGAATGCTTGGGATATCCAACAAACTTCTACAGAACTGACTTTGCCTCGAGCTTGTCCCGATTATGCTTTTAGACATATTCTGGACAACCCCAAATCTTAACATACTTAAGATATGGGCTCTTCCCATTCCATATCAAATATGAAGTGGTAGGCAACTGATTTGATTAGAACCCTATTCAATAGGTATGCAGCTTCTCAAGTGCATAACTCCCAAAGGGAAATAGGAAACTCAGTAGTACTCATCATAGAGCGCACCATATCAAATAGGGTGTGATTGCTCCGCCCCGATACACCGACGTGTTGTGGTGTATACGGAGCAGTGATGCTGAGAGAGATCTCATTCTCCTTTAGAATAGTCCGGGAATCTCCGTGCTCAAGTATTCTCCTCCCTGATCACATCAAAGGACATAATACTTATACCCGTTTTTGGTTCTCTACATCTAACTTATATTCATTGAATTTCTCAAAAGGTTCAGACATGTGTTTCAACAGGAACATATGTCCGAATCTTGAGAGATAAACAGTGAATGTAATGAAGTACAAAGAACCGGTCTTGGCATTGTAAGTGCACGGCAGCGCCCCGGCCGTCAATCCGACGCCGGAATAAAAACGAAACTTTTTACGAAACTTGTAAACCGGCACTACCGCGCACTATAAACCCGGACCGGGCCATTAACCTAATGCTAGCAAACTAGAGAAGGGGTAGAAAGCTATACTGAGCGATCCGTGTCTTTCGGTCTTCGGCCTCCACTCCGATCTCCTCGCGGAATCTCCGGTCTTCATCTCCTCGTCAGAACGGGCACCACATCGCCGGGTTCTTTTATGGGCTCCCACCTCTGGACCGAGGCAACTCGGGCATGAAGTTGGCGAGTTGACTTGCCCAAGGATGCTGTAGGCAAAGTGTAGAATCGTTTGTCTCAATTGGGGTTGTGAAGTTGCCATTTTTAATTGGAGAAGGAAAAATGAACTTTGGAGAGGTGTTAGGAATTTTTGCAAGCAAGAAAATGAGATGAATGAATTTTTCTCCAAATGAATTGCCCCTCTTCTACTCATAATGTGGACGGCCCCTTATTGGAAAAAATGGTGGAGAGAAAAAAGGGAATAGTGCAAGAAAGGATTTGTATAATAATGAGAAGAAATGGTCACACCATTTTCCAAATCAATCCCTTCATATTCCATCACAATAAATGCAAAGGAAGTGATGCAAAAAGAATTTTTTGATGCATAGAACCATCATGAAGCCACATATACAAATAACCCCCTCCACAATTGCTAATTTGCATATTTGCAAATTAGCCCCTCCATCAGAAAAATCCGGCCGTGAAGGAACAAAGGAAAACTGGCCGGAACGGAAAACAAACTGGCAACTTCAGAAAACTTATCCCGTAATAAATTACAGGAAAACCCCGCGACTGTATATACATACCCGCATTTGTATTCCCATTGAATACAAATGCAATGAGACAAAATCTACACTGTACAATACTAGGATCGGGCTTAAACCAAAGCCCGCTAGTATTATCCGTCCGATCATGATTCGTGCAATACCGCACGTATATGATCGAACCCTGCCATATCTCTATACGGCCTCTACAGCGTTTCTCCCGAAACTTGAGAAACTGTCTGTGGGGGATTCTAAAGACTCGTCAATACTTTGGCTATGGATTTAACTACTAGCACGTCAGAGGTATTAGCCATACGTAACGGGCTACCAGGTATTGACTAAAAGGGACATCGATGAGCGAACTCATCCTGACACCCTACTGAGTCAGTCAGTGACAATATCCGTACAGTCCGGTCCGTTCGTCTATGAGCATCGCATGGCGGGCCTAGGGGGTTGGTAAAAGTCAGACCCCCAAAAGCGGTACAAGTCGTGTCGGAGTGTAGCCCAGAACACCTTGAGATACTACTGGAATACCTACCAGTAAATCTCCTGCCTTGGCCAAGGACTTCGTGTAATGGCTCTCCTAGACACAGCGCCACCTCACCCCCAATACCGGGAGAGAAGAACCCCCGCAGATCCGCTCACTGCCTCCATATGGCTCGGGACTGTACCCAACTAAAACCTGTTAGCACGACTCCTTCGATCCGTGGTAGGGTAGTAATCAAAGCACAGTGGGAACTCACACGAGGCAAATGACGATCTCAGGTCGATGAACTAACCTGTACACATGTCACCAGGGAACTGCTATCTGACGTCAGGTATAAGACCAACTAGCATGTTCCCGGCGAGTCCTGTCCGGTGTACTCATAACCCAATGAGCACCTGTATACATCTTAGGTGAACCAACTGACACCAGTGGCTTGTGAGACCGGCCACCGCCCCTCGTCGGGGTCTCGACTATATACACTAGTCTACTCTGGAGTATCGATGCCCTGTCTCAAAACTCCCATGACTAGGGACCTTTTAAGGATGTGCTTATAGACCCCAGCTCCCACGTATATGATCGCTCTCATACTGCCGGCAGTCAAGCAAGAATCCTAGGGGATCTATCAACGTGCAATAGTGACATGTAAGGTCACCTAAAGCAGTACACGATGATAAAGATAAACCAGATAGCATACTATCATCTTGAGTAAGACTGTCCTACCGGTATAAGTCCTCTCTCAATCATTGCAATCATGTGCCTGTGATCCAATAATTGACTCTGAGGGCACTATCTCCAACAGGCATGTGTAGACAGAGGACTTTACAAACATCATCATGTATCAATCCCAAGAGTTCACTAACTCTTTCTCTATTTCTAATAAACAGAGTTGTGGTCATCTTATCTTTGTGACATGACCGGCATGTTTCACAAGATGTAAATTCAAACAAATTTAAATATGCATCTCTATGTAACTTAGCTAGTCGGGTCGCATTGATATGACCTAGTCTACAATGCCTCAAGAAGGATTCGTTCATTTCTGAACTCTTTCTCTTGTGTGTGTTCTGTATACTAAGAACTTAGTTTGATTTAGAACGTCAATTCTTTTAGATAACGTGCCTGAACCGATCAACTCTTGATTATAGAAAATGTTCAAAACATTATCCAACAATATAAAATTATATCTTTTTTTACTAATAAAGAGACTGATATGATCTTGTATATCAGGTTCGGTATCTAATAACATTCGTTCAGAATCAATGTATTTGCTAATACAGGGTGATAACTACCAACAGACTTGGCTGCAACACTTGCACCGTTTCTATCTCATGAAACTTATCACCCGGTCTCAGTCCTCTACCTATCTGTAGCCCATGTAACAAATTACATATGTGGGATCCTGATCCGGTATCAAATACACAGGACGTAAAGGATATTGAGAAACAGTTCTGTGTAATGAACACACCCGAAGAAGATGCATCAGCATGCACTTTCTTCGTTGGGGCGGCACGGGAATTCTGGTAATCCCCTATTTCTTGCTCTGTCTTATAACAATTATAGGTTAGAGCGGGACCAACGTTCCCCAGCTCAGTATAACAAGCTGGTTCGGTCAATACATCCGTATTATTATCTTGATTAAGGCGTGATATGGTCGCTACCTGGAGAGAGAGAGAGAAGAAAACACTCAGCGTATGCTCTTGCAAGATTAGATTGGTTATTTAATATACCTAATCAGGAGGTTTCCCATTGTTTTAGTCAAATCTTTCTTCAAACCCTAAAAGGAAAGACTAGCCGGGATTAATTACACGCTACAAGTTCGCCAATCTTTCAGCCAGGCCAGTGCCGGTACTTTGAGGGAGGTTCCACGTGCTTTCGCACGGACTTAATTAAAGTAAACATCGTTTTCACCGGGGCATAACCCCGTTAACACCTTTCTAGACACCTACTTGATCGGCTAATTGTAATGTGTAAAACTTTTCCAGGAGTAACTCTTACTCGTAGCGGGTATCGGAATCCAACTATCTCATAGAAGGTATGCAATCTCATTGCAAATTTCAACACTTGAAATTCCCAATAATATTTTGCCCCAAGCGTCCTATGACCTTGACAGAGGTCAACAAACCATAGGCTGCTAGTCAAGTTCAACCCGTCAATTCCTGATTGAAGTAAACCCACCCGCACGACCCTTGACAGAGGTCAACAAGGTCGCACGACTACCCTAAATCAATCACATCATATGCTTATATAAATAAGCAGTAATCAGCTACTGAACACTACGCCTTGACAAAGGCCAACAAACGCAGCACGAATACTAACTATCACTTATCTGAAATAACGGAGGGCTACGACAGGTTTTTAAGAAAAACCTTTGCGTAATGAACTTGATATCGTTGTAGAATCGAGTAATTTTAAATGGAGTGTTTTTGAGGCTTTTCTAGTTTTGCTAAAGAGGTCACTCCCGGTGAAGGGATCGTCGGCTCTTTCCTTATCGAATAAGGTGCAGAATATTTCACAAATATCACTATGCAAAGCAAAAACTATAGAAGCAATCAAAAGACAAACCGAGTATGCAGCATCTGCTAGTTTCGCAAAAGAGGTCACTCCCAGTGAAGGGATCTCGGCTCTTTCCTTATCGAATAAGGTGCTGGATGTTCTACAAGGAACACCGCTATGCAAAGCAAGAACTAGAGCTACCAGTTTTTAAACAAGTTTCTACAATATCTTTAGGTTTCTTTTATTTCATTAATCTCATTAATGAAGTCCCATTTTATTATGCTTCACAAGCATCAGATATGAAACGAAATCAACAATATACAATATATATCTCATATATATAATATAAACATTCGTCTCAGGCAGTAATATGATCTCATCACAGATCATTGCAGCAGAAGAACACATATGAAATATTGGATATACTAGGAGGTCCGTGTTTTTAATAAAAGAATATATAAAACACGGATTCTACGGTCGCGATGAATAGCCAAACCCACATCCCTAGACCCCTACGAGAGCGGCAAGTAACCATGCCAGTTCTAGAGTTAGGAGACCCGGTCTCGACTCCTCGAGATGGTCTCCCACTGGACCCTAGAACCCGGTTACTTGTGCTCCCCTCCTTGGATCTACCTAATGCGGAAAAGTAAATAATATACAATGGTGACATCATCCTCAGCCCGGAAGTGCCCCAATAAAAGAATATTACATACAAATGAATTTTACATGAATGAAAAAGAAAAACTATCATCTCACATAAAAAAAACCTGGCTATTCAGAACACGACGATCCAATATAACATATCACAGCAACACATAATATCTTATATCATCAACGTAAGTAAGTATGCATACACCGATTGTCGTTGATGTATAGCAACGAAAACCGGCGATACAACTACATACTACACTTACGGTCGCAAAAAAGAAAGTGTAAAACTACAACAGTTGGAATCCGCAACCTCTTTAGACATCGCATGCCTAACCAAATGAATTCCTTAGACATCTCATTCCTAACAATTATAAACCCCGCATTTTAGTCTCAATCTCGAAAACACTTTTCAATATCAAGTCGGGCAATTCAACAAGATTCCCGAAATCCTGATCGAATGCTCGTCGCAAACTTTAGTAGACGGCCGCACCCCCGGATGTCGTCGATGAAGTGCACTAAGGCGGAACACCGCTGCCGCGAGCACCCGAACGGATACTTTTGGCGACGGGGTTCTCCTACAGTCACTTGGTCGGGGCTAAGAGGCGTGGCTGTCTATTAAGTTTTCCCGGCGAGTATCCGCGTACGCTACGTGATTGCGACGGACTTTTGAACGCATCAAAATTCCATGGCAACCGATCATCTAAGACTGAACTGCTAGATTTATAACATTCAAATTAGTTATCTCATAACTACTTGTGGATTCCAAATATTGTATCACATTCCAGATAAATAGACAATGTTAAACTTTCCGATCGAATAAACAAACACCCAAGTTTTCCCAAATAATTCTCAACACTTGATATTAGTTTAAAAACATCCATCACATGCTACAGTACCAATGGTCCAGCCGTAGAAGGGTCAAACCAACGCCTCACATGTGGCAACGCCGTACTGCCACAAACCCTAAGGTTTAGAGGCAGTTCAGACGGTCACATAATCGAGTTAAGGTTTGTGTTCTTCTAAAGGGTCCACCGCGTTACTTGCACGACTTAGAACGTTCTTAAACTACGGAAAAATCCAACACTTGGAAAATTTCCGGCAAAGGAAAAAGTGAGTTATTGTTATCCGTTCGAACTTTTTAACACGTTCTAAAATTACCCGGAAAAACTTAAACGAAGTTAAACTTTCCGATCGAATCAACGAGTATAAAGAGATCTCCAGAATACTCAACACTTGAGTAGAATTAAAAATTCCCAGAAGTATCAGAAAATACATACGGATGTTACTGTGCAAAACCAAAACCCTAATTCCACTGTTCTGCCGCAGAACCGCCGCGCAAGGCATGGTCTTGCCGCGGTTCCGCGGCGCTTTAAGAGAATTGATGGCTCGTTTTTCACAGTATTCCTTATAATCACCTGCTGAATTTTCTGAGCATTTTTAATACAGAAAAAATCACATTTTTAGAAAATTTCCAGAGAGGGGTAAAAACCAGGGTTTCGGGGTTCGATCGGACTTTAAACTTCTTCTACACATCGCCTAATGCTCTAGCTTGGCTCTGATACCACTGTAGGGTTACTAGGCACTCTCACAAGGGTCTACAAGGCATCAACCATGCCCGATTTAAAATTTTGACGTGCCGAACAACCCTAACCAAGATCTTGGACTAGAGATTAGGCGAAAACAAAGCAAGTAAACAACTTTACTTCTAAGAATTTAGGATTACAACCTTTGCAATCCGGTCCTTCACTTCATAAGCTCCGTGTTGTGGTCCCTTCTCTGCGATCATCAAGTTCAAGAACTCTAGAGAGGCTCCACGAAGAGAAAGATGCAAGCTTGCTTCCGACCTTCGATAACAAAGATGATCTACCTTGAAGTTTCTTTAACACAAGCTCTCACTTACTAATGAAGTAAACACCCTAATCTAATTGGCAAGAATAGATTAGGACGATGAAGTAGGAATTTAGCTCTCATTTGTTTTCTTAATCTCACTCATTTTCATCACTAATGAAAAAGCTAGAAAGCTTTTCATCAAGGAAGAAGAAGAAGAATATCCAAAACCTTTTGTGATGAATAATGAATAACTAGTGAGGTTAGAAATGCAACCATGGGTTAAGTATGATAACTTAACCCTTGTAGAGACTTAACCATGGTGAAGGGTTGGGTTGGGTAAACAAATATCATCCAAAATATCTTTAACAAATATTTTTGCTTAAAACAAAAGAAAAGCTTCTAGAAGCAACTAGAAAGAATTAACCCAAATCAAACCCTAACCATGTTTAATCACCACTAATCATGTTGCATTTATAACCATAACATGTTACAATATTATATATCACATATACAATATTTATTGTAACAAAATAAAATAATACAATTAACATATATCGCATATATATCAATGTATTACCCGAGTGAGAAAAAGAATCTTTTAGTGAGCTTATATTAGTTAATGTAATTTAATATATCAAATATATAATTATACATTAAATTATCGAATCAACACTTGATCCGACAATCCGGTTATATCGCATATAACCGATTAATATATCATGTACTGATTCATCGAATCAACACTTGATCCGATGACCCGGCTCATATCATAATATCGCGAGAATATAATACGGTATCTCATATCGTATTATCCTCGGTCCTGCACATATCACATATGTTCCCCTACTCCGTTTTGCCTGAGTCAAGAAACCTCTGTGTAGGACTCTAAAGAATCGTCAATACGCCGGCAGTAGGTGATGATCATATCAAACACCCACAAGCTGCAAGCGGTCAGCTAAACGTAACAGCCACCCAGGTATTGAGCGATCAGAAAATCAACAATCAAGCCTGTACATTCTCCTGCGAATCCAATCAGTAACACTCCCGTACAGTCCGGTCTCTTCGTCTGATATGTCGCATATCTCGCCTAAGGATGGTAAACGTCAGACCCCAGTAGCTTGATAAGTCGTGTCGATATGAGGTCTATAATAGTTCGAGAAACTACTGATAACACTTACCAGTAAATCTCAGCAACCCTGGCAAGGGATTTCCATTTATAGCCAATCGAACACAGCGCAACATCAACTCCCTATACCGGGAGAGACGAAACCCCTCCTATCGCTCATTGCCTCCATGTAATTCGGGACTGTACCCAAAAGCCACCTTTTTGCACGGCCTCTTGGACGTGGTATGATGGAAATCAAAGCACAGTGGGAATCACAAAAGACTCTATGACGATCTCGGGTCTACAGACTAACCTGTACCAATGTCACCAGAGAACTGCCATCTGACGTGAGGTATAATACCATCTGGGAGTTCTCGGCGAGTCCGTCCAGTGTACCCAGTCTCTACTGAGCACCCGTACACCATCCTTGATGTCAAATACCGATGGATATGGGATCGTCCATCGCCCATCATATGGGTCAAGATGCGTATATGCTAGTCTACTCTGGTGTATCGATGCCCTATCTCGATACACCCTCGACTAGGAACAGTTATAGGATGCACTTGTCGACTACCGTGGCCCCACTAGTATGATCTCATCATAGTCTCATTAGTCGAGTACATATCCTAAGGGCTTTATCAACATGTAACATAGAGACAATCAGAGTACATGTTAAGATAAAGTACAACCAGATAGCATACTATCATGTCGAGCAAGAAAGTCCTCCCTATATATGTCCAAGCATCCATTACAATATACATCATATGTACAATAATGGCCTCTAGGGCATATATATAACTAACAAGAAATTCCTTTTCTAAAAAGGTGGCATGCTGAGCAACAAACACCTTTTGTTCCTCACGGTGGTAGAAGATATATCCTCGCGAATGCTTGGGATATCCTACAAACTTGCACGGAAACGATCTTGCCTCAAGCTTGTCCGGATTTTTCTTTTTAACATAAGCCGGGCAACCCCATATCTTAACGAAATTAAGATACGGTCTCTTCCCCTCCCATATCTCATATGGAGTGGTAGGCACTTATTTGGTTGGAACTCTATTCAATATGTATATGGTTGTCTCAAGCGCATACCCCCAAAAGGAAATAGGTAACTCAGTGGTGCTCATCAGAGAGCGCACCATATCTAATAGGGTGCGATTCCTCCGCTCCGATACACCGTTGTGTTGTGGTGTATAAGGAGGTGTAAGCTGTGAGAGAATCCCATTCTCTTTTAGATAGTCTAGGAACTCATTGCTCAAGTATTCTCCTCCTCGATCTGATCGAAGGATCTTAATACTTTTTCCCGTTTGGTTCTCTACTTCGTTCTTATATTCTCTGAATTTCTCAAAAGCTTTAGACTTGTGTTTCAACAGGAACACATATCCGTATCTTGAGAGATCGTCAGTGAATGTAATGAAGTACGAGGAACCGTTCCTGACATGTGTAGACATAGGACCGCATACATCACTATGTATCAGCTCTAAGAGTTCCGTAACTCTTTCTCCGTGTCCACTAAACGGAGTTTTGGTCATCTTGCCTTTGAGACATGACTGGCAAGTGTCATAAGATGAAAATTTGAACGGATTCAAATATCCATCCTTATGTAACTTAGCTAGCCGTGTCGCATTGATATGACCTAGTCTACAATGCCACAAGAAGTATTCGTTCTTTTCTGAACTCTTCCTCTTGTGTGTGTTTTGTACATTAAGTACTGTAGTTTGGTCGAGAACTTATATGCCAGTTTTTAACGATCCTGATCCAATCAACTTTTGATTCAGGAATATGTTCATAACATTATCCTGTACTACAAAATTATATCCTTTTTTGCTCAATAAAGAAACTGATATAAGATTGCATATCAAGGTCGGAATGTAATAGCATTCGTTCAGAACCAATGTATTACCGTTTGGCAATACAAGGTGATATTCGCCAACTGCGTTGGCTGCAACATTTGCACCATTCCCTACTCATACGGAATGATCACCCTCTCCCAGTTCCCTACCTTTACGCAGCCCATGTAACATATTACATATATGGGATCCCGATCCGGTATCTAATACCCAGGATGTAGAGTGAACTGAGAAACAGTTCTCGATAACTAACACACCTGAAGAAGATGCATCAACATGCTTATTCTTCATTTAGGTGGCGTGAGAATCTGGATATTCTCCTAATTCCTGCTCTGTCTTATAACAATTATAAGAAAGAACGGGACCAACGTTCCCCTGCTCAGTATAAAAAGAGGGTTCAGTCAATACATCCATATTATTATCTTGATTAAGGCCTGACAGGGTCGCTACCTGGAGAGAGAGAGAGAAGAAAACACTTTAGCGTATGCTCTTGCAAGATTAGATTGGTTATTATCTTATCTAATCAGTATGGCTCCCACTGGTTTTATCAAATCTTCCTTCAAACCCTAAAAGGTAAGACTAGCCGGGATTAATTACACTTTACAAGTTCGCCAATCTTTCAGCCAGGTCAGTGTTGGTACTTTGAGGGAGGTTCCCCATGCTTTCGCACGGACCTAATTAGAATAAACCTCGTTTTCCCAGAGGCATAACCCCGTTAACACCTTTCTAGACACCTACTTGATTAGCTAATTGTCCTTTGTAAAACTCTCCCACGAGTAACTATTACTCGCAGTGGGTATCGGGATCCAACTATCTCATAGAAGGTATGCAATCTCATTGCAAATTTCAACACTTGAAATTCTCGATAATATTCTACCCCTAGCATCCTATGACCTTGATGGAGGTCAACAAACCATAGGGTACTAGTCAAGTTCAACCCGTTATTTCCTAATTGAATTAGACACACCCGCACGGCCCTTGACGGAGGTCAACAAGGTCGTACGGCTACCCTAAAACAATCACATCTCATGTTTTTGCAGATAAACACTAATTAGCTACCGCACACTACGCCTTGACGGAGGTCAACAAACACAGCGCGAATACTAAGTAGGACTTATCTGAAATGACGGAGGGCTACGTAGGTTTTTCAGAAAACCATAAGCGTAATGAACTTGATATCATTGTAGAAACAAGTGATTTTGAAAAGGAGTGTTTTTAGGCCTTTCTAGTTTCGCTAAAGAGGTCACTCCCGGTGAAGGGATCTCGGCTCTTTCCTTATCGAATAAGGTGCGGGATATTTCAAAAATACCACGGTGCAAAGCAAGAACTATACAAGCAATCAAAAACTAAACCGTGAGTTTGTAGCATCTGCCAGTTTTGCTAAAGAGGTCACTCCCGGTGAAGGGATCTCGGCTCATTCCTCATCGAATAAAGTGCAGAGTATATCACATATACCACTATGCAAAGCAAAAAACTGTAGCTACCCTTTTTGAAAATTTGATTCTACAACATCTTTTAGGTTTCTTTTCTTTTATTAATCTCATTAATAAATCCCATCATTTATGCTTCCTAAGCATCACAGAAGAAACGAAAATACAACGTACGCTTATGCCATCCGCATTCACCACAATGTTCCATTATGCACCGTTAGGTTACTTAACTAACGGCATACCAGGACGGGACTAGCGCGGGTGTAAAACATAGGCAATGTCTACTATATATCTCATATATAATAATAAAGCATTCGTCTCACATATATAATATGATCACATCACAGTATATCAGCAGCAGAAGAAACATATGAAATATTGGATATACTAGGAGGTCCGTGTTTTATATCGAGCTAGTATAAAACACGGATTCCACGGTCGCGATGAATTGCCAATCCCACACCCCTAGACCCCTACGAGAGCGGAAAGAAACCCTACCAATTCTATAGTTAGGGCACCCGGTCTCGACTCCTCGAGATGGTCTCCCACTGGACCCTAGAACCCGGTTACTTGTGCTCCCCGCCTTGGGTCTATTCTAATGCAGAGAAGTAAATAATATACAATGGCGAAAACACCCTCAACCCGGAAGTGCCCCAATAAAAGAATATTACATACAACGAATTTTACATGAATGAAAATAAAAACCCTCATCTCACATAAAACCCCCGGCTATTCAAAACACGACAGTCCAATATAACAAATCACAGCAACACATAATATCTCATATCATCAACGTAAGCAAGTATGCATATCCCAATTGTCGTTGATGTATAGAACCGAACCCGGCAATACCCCACATACTACGCTTACGGTCACAGAAAAGAAAAGTGAAAAACTACAACATTTGGAATCCATAAACTCCTTAGACATCGTAAACCCGAAATATAACATATTATGGATTTCATGCCTAACTATATGAATTCCACATATTGTATCACAATCACAGAATATCATGACGATGTTTAACGTTTCGATCGAATCAACATACACTCACAAATTATCCCAGTTAGCTCAACACTTGAGCAAAGTCAAAACACTCAAAAACCGTGCCACAGTGTCTATGGTCCAGCCGTAGAAGGAGTTAACCAACGCCTCACCTATGACACCACGGAACTACGGCAAACCTGAAGGTTCGTTTGCGGTTCCGTGGGCACAGAATCGAGTTAAGGTTATTATGTCTTATAGGGGGTCCATATGGGTACTTGCATGATTTAACGAATATAATCAACTTCGGAAAATTACAACACTTAGAAATTTCAGCGGGGTACAAAATGTGGTGTGCGAAGTTCGATCGAACTGCTAAAAATAGTCAAAGTTACCAATACAGTTTTAAGTTATACGAATACGAAGCACTACGAATTAGCCCCAGGTCAAACAGATCATCACATGAAAATTGGGCTAAATAAACAATACTAGGAAACCCAAAATGAACACAAAAGAGCACAGATGAAGCACGGAGGGCAGAGGAGGCAGGGGGGCCGGCCTGGCCGGAATTTCAAGCTAGGGGCTCGGCCAAAATCCGAGCCCCACTCCTCGTGTTTCACCCATGTTCTTATATTGGTCCAAATAACATTCTGCAGTCATTTGAAAAAAATTTAAAGGGCTTTTTATAAAAATTCCAGAGAGCAAGAATAGGGTTTCTAAATACTGTATTTCGGAGTGGATTTCATTTTCGTAATTGTTATAACACCGTATCTAGAATTTTAGTTTGGCTTTGACACCACTGCTGTGTTACCTTTGCACCTAATCTAGTGTTTGGTAGCATCACTCATGCCATTTTTAAAAATTAGAGAGGTGCAAAACTAACTAACCATGAATCTTGCTAGAATTTCTAGGGTAACACAAATTGTGTCACATACAAAGAAGTAAAGAGATAAGGATTACAACCTTTGTAGTCCGTTCCTTCGCTTCATAAGCTCCGTGTTGAGGTCCCTACGCTGCGATCAACATGAACTCCGACTCTCGAGTGGCTCCATGAGGTAAATGAGATACCTTGCTTGTAGTCTTCATGATCTAAGATGATCTACCTTGAAAAATCTCTAACCCAAGCTTACACTTCACTAAACAACTTATTGGAGAAGTGAACATCCTAATCTAAGTGGCTAGAATAGATGAGGATGATGAAGTAGGAATTTAGATCTCTTTTGTTTTCAATTTCTCACACTATATCATCACAAACACAAAAGCTAGTAAGCTTTTCAAGGAGGAAGAAGAAGATGAAACCTTTTGTGATGAATAATGAATTATTATTGTGGTTACAAATTGCAACCTTGAGTTAACAATGATGGCTTTAACTCATGTAGAGAATAAACTAAGGTTAAGGGTTTGGGTTGGGTTAACTAATGACTCCACAAAACAACAAAGAAAAGAGACAAAGTTAAATGTTCATGAAGCTTCATGAAAGCTCATGAAACCTCATCCAAAAGCTAACCCAAATGCTAATCCTAATCCAAACCCTAACTTGGTTTAAACTCAACAAAGCATGTTGCATTTGTAACCCAAACTTGTTACAATATTATATATCACATATACAATATATTTTGTAACAAAAGAAAATAATACAATTAATATATATCGCATATACATCAATGTATTATCCGAGTGAGAAAAAGAATCTTTAAGTGAGCTTATATTAGTTAATGTAACACAATATATCTCATATATAATTATACATTAAATTATCAAATCAACACTTGATCCGACAATCCGGCTATATAGCATATAACCGACTAATATAACCATTTCATCGAATCAACACTTGATTCGATGACCCGGCTATATCACATATGCCCGGACGATATCACATATCGCGAGAATAGAATACGGTATCTCATATCGTATTATTCTCGGTGCCGCACATATCACATATGTGCTCCTGCTCCATTTTTCCTGAGCCAGGAAACCTCTGTGTAGGACTCTAAAGAATCATCAATACTCCGGAAGTAGGTGATGATCATATCAAACACCCACAAGCTGCAAGCGGTTAGCTAAACGTAAAAGCCACCCAGGTATTGAGAAATTAGAAGATCAACAAGCAAGCATGTACATTCTCCTGTGAATCCAATCAGTAACACTCCCGTACAGTCCGGTCTCTTCGTCTGATATGTCGCATATCAAGTCTAGGGGTGGTAAACGTCAGACCCCAATAACCAATAAGTCGTGTCGATGTGAGGCTCATAACGGGCCGAGAAACTACTGATAACTCTAACCAGCTGCACTCCATATCATCCCTGGCCAGGGACTTCCAGTTATAGCCAATCGAACACAGCACAACATTAACTCCCTATACCAGGAGAGACGAAACCCCTCCTATCGCTCATTTCCTCTATGTGATTCGGGACTGTACCCAAAAGCCACCTTTTTCACGCCCTCTTGGATGTGGTAAGGTGGAAATCAAAGCACAGTGGGAATCACACAAGACTCTATGACGATCTCGGGTCTACAGACTAACCTTTACCAGTGTCACCGGAGAACTGCTATCTGACGACACGTATAATACCATCTAGGAGTTCTCGGCGAGTCCGTTCAGTGTACCCAGTCTCCACTGAGCACCCGTACACCATCTTTGATGTCAAACACCGATGGATATGGGATCATCCATCGCCCATCATATGGGTCAAGATGCGTATACGCTAGTCTACTCAGGAGTATCGATGCCCTGTCTCGATACTCCCTCGACTAGGAACAATTATAGGATGTACTCATTGACTACCATGGCCCCACTAGTATGATCTCATCATAGTCCTCGTAGTCGAGTACATATCCTAAGGGCTTTATCAACATGTGAGAGCAAGACAGTAAACAAATACAAGTCAACATGTTAAGACAAAGTGAAACCAAATAGCATACTATCATGTCGAGCAAGAAAGTCCTCTCTCTATATATATATCCAAGCATCCACTATAATATACATCATATGTACAACAATGGCCTCTAGGGCATATATATAACTAATAAGACTGAAATAAAGAATAAGACTTATGTTTTCTGTAAAGTTGATAAAAATCCCTGATTGGAGACCGCACTTTAGAAGGAAAACTCAAGAGATACCAACATCTTTCTAAACTTTTTTGGAACGTATAGGATCTGAGGTTAAATAGATAAGAGGTGTGAAACATAAGGGTTGAATATTTCTAACTTAGGATAATAGAATTTCTAACGTAGATACTAAGCTGTAGGAGTAGAATCGACGTTAACTTATGAAACTAGCTTGACGGGATTTTGTGGGTAGTATCCGCTGAAAACCCTCAGGAGACAACACTCCTCCTACTAGGGAGACCTAGAGGTTTAACGGCTTGTTGCACGCGCTCAGTGCAATCGCGTTCCCTGCGAAAGTGAGGCTAGGATTTTGTTTTTCTCGGGCCGAGCAAAAGATAAGTTTGGGGGTATTTGTTCATCACAAAAAACTGCATTTAATACCACTCATTCATTATCTATTTTTTGTTATATATCGGTACTACTAACCAGTGTCTGCTCAGTAATACAGATTACAGGTATCCATGACAAAATACTGGAGATACACTTAAAATCACGGATATATCATTTATGAGCCGGCACTGCAACCAGAACCGCAAACCGACCGATACTTCATAAGTTTCTTTGTGCAACATACTTGTGTACACACTTTTTATCTAAATGGACCAACACAATACAAGTGTGTACACAAGTGTGCACTAGGACCTAGGGGGATGCCATGGGACACACTCATGATGGCTAGGAGTGTTAGTGTTTATGCCCTAGAAGGCCATTACTGTATCATACTAGCTTGTATATTACTTAATGGAAGCTTGGGATATTCACATGTCTATAACAGTCTTGCTAAACATGGTAGTATGCTACTTGGTTTTTCTATCTTAATATGTGAGTGTACGTATTGATAGAGCTCTTGGGATCTTGCTTGTCTACCAGCGTTGTGATGGCAGTCACACTAGTGGGGGCTGGGTAGTCTACAAGCACATCCTCATTCAGGTCCCTGGTCGTTGGATTATCGAGACAGAGCATCGATACTCCGGAGTAGACTAGTGTGTACGCTTCTCATCCCAGTTGGGGAGATGGTCTGTCCCACAGCCGTCAGTACGTCGTACTGGAGATAGTATACAGGTGCTCGTTGGGTTACGGGTACACTGGACAGGACTCACAGGGAACTGTTGGTTGGTTTGATACCAGTCATCAGTGAACAGTTCCCAGGTGACATGAGTACAGCGTAGTCCGCAGACTTGACACTGCTACTTCGCCTCGAGTGTGTCCCACTGTTCTTAGATTGCTACCCTACCACGGCTCAAAGGAGTCGTGCAAACAGGTAGCAGTTGGGTGCAGTCCCGAGCACTTGGAGGCAGTGGCGGTTAGACAGGATTCGTCCCTCCCGGTATTGGGAGTAGATATCGTGCTGTGTCAGAGAGCCATTACGCAAAGTCCCTGGCCAGGGCAAGCGAGATTTGCTGGTAGGTTCCAGTAGTTTCTCAGGGTGTAATGGGCTTCCCTCCGACACGACTTATACCGCTATTAGGGGACTGACGCTTGCCGCCCCCCTAGGCCCGATATGCGATAGTCTTGGACGAACGGACCGGACTGTATGGAGATTGTCACATAAGACTCAGTAGGAGTTCGGATGGGTTTTCTCATCGGCCTTCTTATCGACAACTACCTGGGGACCGTTACGTACAGCTGGTGCCGCTTGCGGTCTGTGGTTAAACCCACTGCCAGCGTAGTAGTCGAGTCTCTAGAGTCCCACACAGAGAGTTTCCTACTCCAGGCGAAACGATATAGAGGTCGCATGGTTTTGCGACAAAGGGTTCGGACGCATACGTGCGTTTACGCACGTACGACTTTCGGACAGTTTTACCAGTCGGCTTTGGTTTAAGCCAGTTACTGGTATCAGGTTATTGGATTTTTACAGTCTAAAGTTTTTCCGTATTTTTGCGGATTGGAGGGGCGTTCTCGTAATTGTACGAGAAGCTTCTAGAAGATGTGACTAAGGAGGTTACTTATGGATAAGAAAGTGAGTCATGGTGGTGATTCATTCATTTCATTAATGCACATTTATTGCTTAATGACTCATGCTAATGAATCACCACTAGATATTTTATGAAGCATGATTTATCATCACTCTTTATTCTTTTCTCATTATTAGAAAATGCTTCATAATATATTATGATACACTCTCTCTCTTCTCATCATCTTATCTCATATTCTCTCTCCTCAAGCTCTCATCTTCAAGATACTAATCCTTAATCCTCATGTGTTGAGATCAAAGGTTTAGTTAGACTTAAGCATCCATTACCTTCACTCTATATCATCCTTTCACCTTTGATTAGCAATCAAAGTTGATTAGTTACCTCAAGTTAGAGGTGTAGCTTGGTGTCTTGCTCTCGGGTGGATCGTCTACTACCTAGAGAAGGTCGAGGAGAACAAAGGAGGACACAAAGACGAAGGACCGTTTTCATTAGGTATAATCCCTTAACACTATAGTTTAGTATAGCTATGTGTTCGGTTATTATTTGTTTAGCTTCGATTCAAGCGGTTAGTCGATGTTCGTTCTTTAAACTTGATCGTTTTTCAAATTTCCGCCTCCCCGCAAGTACTGGGGTGTACTACATCGACTTACAGTGGTATCAGAGCCTCGCTAAATAATAAATAACTTAATTGCAAATTTGTACGAATTTCGAACGAGAAATCGAAGCCGGAAAACCCTAAATATTATCAGTTTCTGTCGAACTTAAAATGAACTCCTAAAATTTTTCAGGTGTGTTCAGAAAGCATGAAATGAGTCCAGGAGAACACCCACGAAATTTGAGCCAATGATTCGACTAAAGCGCCGCGGAAGGGCGGCGGATCCCACCGATCCGCCGCGCTTCCGCGGCCGAGTTGCCGAGTCATCGGCTCATCTTTCATGGGTGGGTACTCTCTGGTGATTGGGGTTTTCTGGGATGTTTAATTATTGCTCAGGTTACTGTTTAACAGAGCAGATTTTGGAGCAATATTGATGTTGTTTAATCGATCGAAATTGTACAGTATTTGCATATTGGATTATATCTGTGATTGTTTAATGTGTTCGTAAACCTCCCCCAACTGCTAGTATGTCGGTTGGCAGGGGGTTGCACATTTCTGAAATGGTTATATCTGTTTGTGCATATAAACTGTATTGGACTGTTGTGGTGTATAGCCGGGGTTAGCAATGGGTTATTGTTTAATTCATTTGTTGTAAATGTAATTTGTTGTAATATTATTTTTGCGGGGCACTTCCAGGTTGCGGTCGTAGCCACCGTTGTATTATTTCATTTTACTGTTTTTGCTCCTAGGACTGACCCAAGGTGGGGTACACAGACTGCCGGGTGGGTAGTTTGCCGTACCCGTAAGGGTCGAGGGTGGGGTAACGGCTATTCATCACAACTGTGTAATCTGTCTTTTCTTACAGGCTCAAAAGAAATACAGATTGCTTGCAAATCCAATATTGTTTATCTGTGTTCTGGAATGAATATTATTGCGTCAGACGAATGTAAAATATCTATATTTATGATAGTTATTTAGACGCCACTTATGTTTTACACCCGCGCTAGCCCAGCCCCCGCTCTGTCGTTAGTTAAGTAACCTAATGGGTGATGACGGGACCCAGTGGCGAATGCGGATGGCATAAGAGGACGTTGTATTTTCGTTGTTTTCTGCAATGATAGGTTAATGATGGGACGCATTATCTATAATGCAAAGTAAAACAAACCAAAGTTTAAATCGTTGGAACAATTTAAAAGAAACCACTCGGTTAATTTTAAAAACAGATATTTTTAAATGCGGAGCCTTAACCACTCCTTTTAAAAGCTATCAGGTTCCTTCGGTTATATCAAGTTCACTACGTTCACGGTTTCGCCAAAACCAGTCGTAGCCCTCCGTCATTTCTTATGGATGGTCAGTAGTATTCAAGCTATGCTTGTTGGCATACGTCAAGGCATAGTGTTTGGTAGCTGCTGAGGTATTCATTTGTTGCATAGATAGATGTGTTGGTTTGGGACAGTCGCATTACCTTGTTGGCATACGTCAAGGGTATATACGGGTGGGTTCAAATTAACAAGATAATGATGGGCAGAACTTGACATGTGACTTATGATTTGTTGGCATACGTCAAGGTCATAAGAGCATGGGGCAAAAACTTATATCGGGAATTTCTAAAGAAACTGAAATTTGCAAAGAGATGCATACCATTTGGAGTTTGATGAATGTTGGTAGGATTCCTTCAACATTATCATACGATGATATTTGGATCCCGATCCTACTGTGAGTATATGCTACTTATCAGGATATTCGTCACTTAACGATCAATGCTATAAACCTAGTAGGTGTCCAGAAAAGTGTCAGCGGGGTTACGCCCCCAGAGAAAAGAGGTTATTTAATTAAGGAACTTCGCGAAAGCGTTGGAAAACCTCCCTCGAAGTATCGACACCGGCCTGGCTGAACGGTTAAGCAAGTATTGTATGGTGAGAATAGTCTTGGCTAATTCTTCTTTTATGGTTTGAGGAAGGATTCGAAAAACAGTGGGAGCCATCCAGTTTAGATAAACTAAAAACCACTCTAAACTTGCAAGAGCATCATGCTAAAGAGTTTTCTTCTCTCTCTCCTAATTGCAGCGACCCTGAAAATGACTGGACTTAAGTTACTTTTAGAGAAAAATATACTGACGGGGCCAAACTATAAAGATTGGCTGCGGAATGTCAAGATGGCTTTGACCTATGACAAACTGGGGTACGTCCTCACCGCTACGGCACCTGCTGTCCCTGGTCCCAAATCCAGTAATGCGGATAAGGAAATCCGCAAAACCTGGGATTTAGATTGCGCGAGAGCCAAGTGTATCGTGCTTGCCTCGATGAACAATGAACATCAGAGGAGGCACGAGGATATGTCCCTTGATGGCATATTTCTCCATACAAAGGAACTTTATGGAGAGCAATCTCGTATAGCAAGATACGAGACCTCTAAGAAATTGTTTCGAGCGAGGTTGGCTGTCGGATCATCGGTAGGTGAACATGTCCTACAGATGATTGGCTATATAGAAGAGCTCGCAGACCTTGGGACGACTTTGGATAATGAGCTCTATACAGACCTTGTTCTCCAGTCCCTTCCTCCCACCTACGCCCAGTTTATCCTCAACTTCAATCTTCAAGGAAAAGAAGTTGAACTTGCGGAACTCCTGAACATGTTAAGGAGTGCGGAGGGCACCTTGCAGAAGGCAAGGGAAACACCCGCTATGTTTGTTGGCGGTTCATCTTCTTCCGGGTCCAAGGCTAGGGCCAAAGGAAGGAAGAAGAAGGCCGCACCCAAACCTAGAGGAGGTGTTAGTAAGGTGGAAGGGAAGGGAAAGAAAAAGAAAGCAGCACCGGTAGTTGGCCTGGATGAGTGCTTCCATTGTCACAGGAAAGGGCACTGGAAGAAGGATTGCAAGGCGTGGAACGCCAAGAACCAGGAACCGAAGCAGGCTGTGGCTTCGACTTCAGGTGTGTTTGTAATTGAGAATTGTCTGTCGATCAACTCTACTTCCTGGGTATTGGATACCGGGTCAGGATCTCATATTTGCAATTCATTGCAGGCACTGAGAAACCGTAGAGTGCTGAAGGAAGGTGATATGATCCTCAGGGTTGCTAACGGAGCTAGCGTGGGAGCTGCGTCCGTCGGGGATTATCACCTAGGATTGACGAGTGGACACATTTTGGTTTTACATAACTGTTATTTTATACCCAGCTTAACGTGTAATATCATATCAGTTTCCTTGTTATCAAATAAAGGTTATGATTTCACGTTTGTAAGAGATGTTGTCAACATCCACCTTAATCATGGTTTGATTGGGTCCGGTACTCTAAATAACGGCATATATGTTTTAAACCAACTCCAAATTTTCAATGTCCAGAACACACTAAAAAGAAAGTCTCCAGATTTGAATAAAGCTTTCT
Source organism: Agapanthus africanus (assembly GCA_030015575.1). NCBI lineage: Eukaryota > Viridiplantae > Streptophyta > Magnoliopsida > Asparagales > Amaryllidaceae > Agapanthus > Agapanthus africanus. The sequence goes on along the minus strand of JASDDO010000012.1, from coordinate 324,997,772 downwards.
TATGGCATTGTAGACTGGGTCACATCAATGAGAGAAGGTTGACTAAGTTGCATAGAGAAGGATATTTGGACTCGTTCGAATATCAATCTTATGACACTTGTCAATCCTGTCTCAAAGGAAAGATGACAAAGACTCCATTTACTGGACAAGGAGTAAGAGCGAGCGAGCTCTTAGGACTCATACACAGCGATGTATGCGGTCCAATGTCTACACATGCGAGAGGTGGTTATTCCTACTTCATTACTTTTACAGATGATTTCTCTAGGTATGGATATGTTTTCTTAATGAAGCATAAATCAGAGGCCTTTGAGAAATTCCTGGAATTCAAGAGTGAAGCGGAAAACCAAACAGGCAAAAGTATTAAGACACTAAGATCTGATCGAGGTGGAGAATACTTAAGTGCCGAGTTCCTAGGTTACCTAAAAGAGAAAGGAATTCTCTCTCAGCTTACTCCTCCATACACTCCACAGCACAACGGTGTATCGAAGAGACGGAATCGAACCCTATTGGATATGGTACGATCCATGATGAGTAATGCTGAGTTACCGCGATCTTTCTGGGGGTATGCGCTAGAATCAGCGATACATCTTTTGAACAGAGTTCCAACCAAAACTGTGCCTACCACACCATATCAGATGTGGAGTGGGAAGAAACCCTATCTTCAGTACCTGAAGATGTGGGGATGTCCAGCTTTTGTAAAAAAGCAGCATCCGGACAAGCTCGAGGCACGCTCAGTAGAGTGTAAGTTTGTGGGATATCCAAAGAACTCTCATGGATATTGCTTCTATTACGCAGAGGAACAAAAGGTTTTTGTTTCTCGTCATGCCCGCTTCTTAGAAACTGAATTTTTGGAAAATCAGAAGAGTGGGAGCGAAATAGAACTGGAAGAAATTCCAGAACCACAATCTGCTACTGAAAGTTTGGTAGAACCAGAGGTTCAAGAAGAACAGAACATTCCCGCACCCCTCCGCAGGAGTAGTAGGCCGTCTCATCCGCCTGAGAGATACTACGGTTTTCTCATAGACGGGGATAGAGAGGATTGCATCATAGATGATGATGAACCTACTGACTTCCAGCAGGCCATCCAGAGCGGCGACTCGGTACGATGGCTAGATGCAATGCGGACCGAGATGGAGTCCATGTACACCAACAAAGTATGGACTTTGGACTTTGCTCCAGATGGGGTAAAACCCATAGGATGCAAATGGATCTTCAAGAAAAAGATTGGTGTAGATGGACAGGTGGAAACCTATAAGGCTAGACTTGTTGCAAAGGGTTTTCGTCAAAGACCTGGTTTGGACTATGACGAAACCTTTTCTCCAGTGGCTATGCTCAAATCCATTCGGGTCCTTCTTGCTATTGCTGCCTTCCATGATTATGAAATCTGGCAGATGGACGTAAAGACGGCTTTTCTGAATGGAAATTTAGAAGAGAGCGTCTATATGGATCAGCCAGAGGGTTTCAATCAGAGTGGGAGCAGCGGGAAAGTATGCAAGCTGCTTAAGTCTATTTATGGACTAAAGCAGGCATCGCGGAGTTGGAACATCTGTTTTGATGAGACAGTCAAAGAATATGACTTTATCAAAAATCCAGATGATCCGTGCATATATAGTAAAGTTGTAGCCAGAAGTGTCGTATTCCTCGTCTTGTACGTGGATGACATTCTATTGATAGGAAATGACATTCCTATGCTACAATCTGTCAAAAGATTCTTGTCACACAGGTTCTCCATGAAAGACCTGGGTGATGCCTCTTACATTCTGGGGATCCGGATCTATTGTGATAGATCCAAGAGGATGTTGGGACTTTCGCAGTCCAGGTATATCGACACTATACTGAAAAGATTCAGTATGGAAGATTCTAAGCGCGGTAATCTACCGGCTTGTCACGGAATCACCCTCTCCAAAGAGATGTCTCACAAGACTGATTTGGAAAGGGAACGCATGTCTATTATACCCTACGCTTCTGCGGTAGGCTCTATAATGTATGCGATGTTGTGTACCAGACCAGATGTAGCTTACGCACTGAGCGTGGTAAGCCGGTATCAGTCAGACCCAGGGGAGAAACACTGGATAGCAGTAAAGAACATTCTCAAGTACCTGAAGAGGACTAAGGAGATGTTCTTGGTTTACGGCGGAAAAGACCTCAGGTTGGAGGCCTTTGCTGATTCCGGCTTCCAGAGTGATAAGGACGATTCCAAGTCCATGTCGGGTTATGTCTTTACCCTCAATGGAGGGACGGTGTGCTGGAAGAGCTCCAAGCAGGACACCGTTGCTGACTCGACGATGGAAGCGGAGTATATAGCTGCTTGCGATGCCGCAAAAGAAGCAGTCTGGATGAAGAAGTTCCTAACAGAACTTCAGGTTGTTCCTACCATAGTTGATCCAATACCTCTGTATTGCGACAACAACGGAGCTATAGCTTTAGCGAAGGAACCAAGGTCCCATCAGAAGTCCAGACACATCTTGAGGCGGTATCACCTGATCAGGGAGATCATTGATCGTCAGGAGATCGAGGTTCGGAGAGTTGCTTCAGAAGAGAACATTGCTGATCCATTCACAAAGGCCCTTCCTCAGATTCAGTTCGAGAGGCTGCTCGAGATCATTGGTCTACGATATGCCAGTACATGGCCCTAGTGCAAGTGGGAGATTGTTAGTGTTTATGCCCTAGAAGGCCATTACTGTATCATACTAGCTTGTATATTACTTAATGGAAGCTTGGGATATTCACATGTATATAACAGTCTTGCTAAACATGGTAGTATGCTACTTGGTTTTTCTATCTTAATATGTGAGTGTACGTATTGATAGAGCTCTTGGGATCTTGCTTGTCTACCAGCGTTGTGATGGCAGTCACACTAGTGGGGGCTGGGTAGTCTACAAGCACATCCTCATTCAGGTCCCTGGTCGTTGGATTATCGAGACAGAGCATCGATACTCCGGAGTAGACTAGTGTGTACGCTTTTCATCCCAGTTGGGGAGATGGTCTGTCCCACAGCCGTCAGTACGTCGTACTGGAGATAGTATACAGGTGCTCGTTGGGTTACGGGTACACTGGACAGGACTCACAGGGAACTGTTGGTTGGTTTGATACCAGTCGTCAGTGAACAGTTCCCAGGTGACATGAGTACAGCGTAGTCCGCAGACTTGACACTGCTACTTCGCCTCGAGTGTGTCCCACTGTTCTTAGATTGCTACCCTACCACGGCTCAAAGGAGTCGTGCAAACAGGTAGCAGTTGGGTGCAGTCCCGAGCACTTGGAGGCAGTGGCGGTTAGACAGGATTCGTCCCTCCCGGTATTGGGAGTAGATATCGTGCTGTGTCAGAGAGCCATTACGCAAAGTCCCTGGCCAGGGCAAGCGAGATTTGCTGGTAGGTTCCAGTAGTTTCTCAGGGTGTAATGGGCTTCCCTCCGACATGACTTATACCGCTATTAGGGGACTGACGCTTGCCGCCCCCTAGGCCCGATATGCGATAGTCTTGGACGAACGGACCGGACTGTATGGAGATTGTCACATAAGACTCAGTAGGAGTTCGGATGGGTTTTCTCATCGGCCTTCTTATCGACAACTACCTGGGGACCGTTACGTACAGCTAGTGCCGCTTGCGGTCTGTGGTTAAACCCACTGCCAGCGTAGTAGTCGAGTCTCTAGAGTCCCACACAGAGAGTTTCCTACTCCAGGCGAAACGATATAGAGGTCGCATGGTTTTGCGACAAAGGGTTCGGACGCATACGTGCGTTTACGCACGTACGACTTTCGGACAGTTTTTACCAGTCGGCTTTGGTTTAAGCCAGTTACTGGTATCAGGTTATTGGATTTTTACAGTCTAAAGTTTTTCCGTATTTTTGCGGATTGGAGGGGCGTTCTCGTAATTGTACGAGAAGCTTCTAGAAGATGTGACTAAGGAGGTTACTTATGGATAAGAAAGTGAGTCATGGTGGTGATTCGTTCATTTCATTAATGCACATTTATTGCTTAATGACTCATGCTAATGAATCACCACTAGATATTTTATGAAGCATGATTTATCATCACTCTTTATTCTTTTCTCATTATTAGAAAATGCTTCATAATATATTATGATACACTCTCTCTCTTCTCATCATCTTATCTCATATTCTCTCTCCTCAAGCTCTCATCTTCAAGATACTAATCCTTAATCCTCATGTGTTGAGATCAAAGGTTTAGTTAGACTTAAGCATCCATTACCTTCACTCTATATCATCCTTTCACCTTTGATTAGCAATCAAAGTTGATTAGTTACCTCAAGTTAGAGGTGTAGCTTGGTGTCTTGCTCTCGGGTGGATCGTCTACTACCTAGAGAAGGTCGAGGAGAACAAAGGAGGACACAAAGACGAAGGACCGTTTTCATTAGGTATAATCCCTTAACACTATAGTTTAGTATAGCTATGTGTTCGGTTATTATTTGTTTAGCTTCGATTCAAGCGGTTAGTCGATGTTCGTTCTTTAAACTTGATCGTTTTTCAAATTTCCGCCTCCCCACAAGTACTGGGGTGTACTACATCGACTTACAAGGAGCAAGTTGGGCATGAGAAGTGATGGATGTTTAATGCATAAAGTGTTGATGTGATTTGAAGCTACAAGTTTCCCTCCAAACCCGGAGTGCAACACAGAACTTTATAGACAAATCTAGCAGCACAAATGTACTTCTGGGGACAACACAAGTCAACACACCAAGCACAAGACCATGTGCTCGGAATTTGGCCAAGCACATGCTTGTCAAAACCGAGCAGGCCGGCCCCATTAGCCCCAAATGCGCCCATTTTCCTATGGTGCCTCCCTTGATGCCACGTCAACTCATTTTTATGGTTTGTTTATTCAGTTTTTGAGCCTATAAAAGAAGGCAATGGGCAAGGGGTCAAGGGTCCAAGTTTTCTCATTCATTTCATACACTTTGTAATTCTCTTTTCTTTTCATTTTTGTTCTCTTGTACATAGCCTAGCTTCCTCTTGAGTTCTTTGCCTTCTCTTGAGCTTGCAACCTCTTTATTGAGCTTGCAAGTTTAAGTTTTGGCAATTGATCTCAAGGGTTGTATCTTTATTTGGAATAAATAAAGCTTTCTCTTTATGCCTTTATTTCATCATGGGATCTTTATCTTCACTTGATCTTGCAACCTCTTTAGTGAGCTTGCAAGTTTAAGTTTAGGTATTTGATTCCATGGATTGTCACTTTCACTTTGGTTCCTAGTTATTTCTTACTTGCTTTTTATTACTTGCTTTACATTCATGTCTTTTACATTCCATGCTTTACATTCTTGCAATTTAAATTCCATGCACTTTCTTTCGTGTAATGTCTTTTCTTTTCTTTGTTCTTTTCTTTGCCTTTTCTTTTTGTGATGGTTCGTTAATATGGTCTTGTTGTAATGGTTGTGAATATGTGTTGTTAGGATAGAAACCGATATTGTAAGTTAAGGTTCCGTTTCTCATTTCCTTTTCCTGTATTTTCTATTGAACTCCGTCCAAATGTTACGCAAGCGCTCTGTTAAGCACCCTACCCTACCAAGGTAACGGTGATTCCTAACCGCGACCGGTTGCGTTCGGTTTGGCTGGAGGCGAAAGCAAGAGACGAGAACGGACGGACAAGGGTCAATAAGCCAGATTTCTAATACTATGCTTAAATACCCTAATCCACGTTGTTGCCGATTTCTCTAGCTTCAATCGTTAAGTTCGGCTCAAAGGTTTTAGTGCGGATTTCATTAGCTTACACTATTCCATCTTTTCCTAACAAGCTTTATACTTTTCATATCACATAGGATAGATACGAACTTTCCGCCCACGCGCATTAACTCGTCAGAACAAGAACGTAAAATGCTCCATCTCCCTGTGGATTGACCCGTGCTCATCGCGGCTAGCTCCAAAGCGACACCTCCTGATCGCGGTTAAACATTAGAACTCTTAAAACTCGACACGCTGAAAGCATGCGATCAGATACCATGAAAGTCAGGCAGCCACCCCATCCAATTGGGTCGCCGTGGCACCTACAGGTCCCTCAGCAACTACTTTTTACGCATACCCCTCGCGAGGAGTACAACCCGCCAGAACACCTTCCGGTCTTGGGACACCGTGGGCGTAAGAACCAATGCTTCGTCACACTGTCACACAGTAAGAACCCCATTGGTCGACATCCAATGCCTAGTAGATCTGATACCATGAAAGTGTACGTTAGAACCACTGCTGGGTTTTACTAGCATCAAGCATGCCATTTTATAAAAATTAGGGGTGTTAATCTACACTAACCAAGATCTTAAAGTATATGATTAGGGTTTAACTATGATATCATAAACTACACTAAGAGATGGATGGCTACAACCTTTGTAGACCGTTTCCTTCTCTTCTAAACCTCCGGGTTGAGGTCCATGCGACTCCACTAGGCTCCACCTGAAGGTTGAACGAACTTCTTTCGATGACCTTCGTGCCGAAGATGATCCACCCGAAGTCCGCTAATCCAAGATACCTCTTCACTAAACTCTTTAGTGAAGGAAACACACTATACCAAAGCGCTAATCTAGTATAGGATGGTGAAGTAGGTGTTATCTTTGCTCACTAGGGTTCTCACAAGCTTAAGGGTTCACAACTCATGTGAGGGATTAAGCTTGGAGGTGGAGGTGAAGAAGATGGAGAGAGTTAGAGAGTAACTCATCACATGAGCTCTCAAGTGAAAAAAAAATCTCATGTCAAGAATGAAGTGTATATTGGCTCATCAAAGCTCATACATTATTGAAGCATACAATTTTCAACCATTAAAAATTGTAGCCATGCTTCAATAGTGCAAGCAAATGAATATAAAATAGAATAAGCCATGCTAGTTCCATACCACAAAAGTCTCCCCATTTTCCACCTAAATTTCTATTTTCTAAAAATAGAAAAAACCATGCCATGCTTTATAATATATATATATCACATATATATTAATATATATATATATAAAGATAAGAATAGAATTAGTTAACAATAATATTAGTCAATATACAATTATATCAAATATAAATATATATCATATTATTAAATCAACACTTGATTTAATAATCCGGTTATATCACATATAACCAACTAATATCATTTATCTTTATATCACATTATCAAATCAACACTTGATTCAATAATCCGGTTATATCACATATAACCTAAGTGATACAAATAGCCGCCGGATTACAATACAGTATCTCATACTCGTATTTAATCAGGCCCCCTTACATAACAGCATATGTGCCCTACTTCGTATCGCTCGAACCGGGAAACCACTATGTGGGACACTAAAAACTCGTCAATACGCCAGCAATAGGTGACGATCATATCAGTCACCCACAAGCCGTCAGCGGTACGAGCTGGACGTAACGGCTACCCAGGTATTGAGCGAATAGAATATCAACAAGCAAGCTTGTCCAAACTCCCATGAATCCTATAGGTAATACTTACCGTACAGTCCGGTCTCTTCGTCTGATATGTCGCATATCGAGTCTGGGGGTGGAATCGTCAGACCCCAATAACTTGATAAGTCATGCCAATTTAAGGCCTATAACGGTACGAGAAACTACTGATAACACTTACCAGTAAATCTCATCAACAGCCTTGGCCAGGGACTTCGTGTTATAGCCAATCGAGCATAGCGCAACATCAACTCCTTATACCGGGAGAGACGAAACCCCTCATATCGCTCATTGCCTCCATGTGACTCGGGACTGTACCAAAAATCCACCTGTTTGCATGACTCCTTTGAGTCGTAGTATGGAGGAAATCAATGCACAATGGGAACCACACAAGTCTCTATGAAAATCTCGGGTCTACAGACTAACCTGTACCAGTGTCACCAGAGAACTGCTATCTGATGATAGGTATAGTACCATCTAGGAGTTATCGGCTAGTCCTGTTCGGTGTACGCATTCTCTAATGAGCACCTGTGTACAATCTTTGATGTCAAACACCAATGGATATGGGATCAACCATTGCCCCATACAAGGTCAAGAAACATACACACTAGTCTACTCTGGAATATCGATGCCCTGTCTCGATATTCTCTCGACTAGGAACAATTGAAGGATGTGCTTGTGGACTACCCAGGTCCCAGTAGTATGATCTGCATCATAGTCCTGGTAGTCAAGCCTACATCCTAAGGGCTTTATCAACATGTATATGAGAGACAGTATAATAATACCAGTGAACATGTTAAAATAAAGACAACCAGATAGCATACTATCATGTCGAGTAAGAAAGTCCTCCATATATATGTCCAAGCATCCACTATATCATACAAGAATGGCATCTAAAGCATACATATCACTAACAGGATGAGGTGGTGGTTGTTTTTTTGTGAAGGGAGCCATGGGTTTTGATGAGGTTTTGGAGATGATTCCCATGGGTAGTGAGGTGGAGGAAGGAGAAGAAGATGAAGATGAAGGAGGAGTTGAAGAAAGATGAAGTGCCATGGTGTGGGAATAAAGACTCATCTCACTCTCTTTCTCACTCTCACTCTCTCTCTTGGCCGAAGCCTTATGGTCCCCCATGCTTTCTTGTCCCCTCTTTTCTTTTCTTTTCTTTTTAAAAAACCCAAATGCAAAAAATACAAAATGAAACCATGCATGCAACAAAAATACAACATGTCATAGTGCACTAACCATGGTTAATACAAAAGATAGATTTGGCTTAATCATGATTAGCAGTGCACTAATTAAGTTTAACATAAAATTGCATATAATTAATTGCATAATTATTTATAAAATGCCCAAATCCAATAAATGTATTTATAATAAATAATTCATATTAATATCCAATTATTTTCTAAATATTGGTATATAATTATACCATTTTACGAAAACCCCAAACTCATACTCGAATAGTTTTCGTGAAATTTATTATTTTATTATTTAAATTCAAAAAATATTATTTTATATTTCTAAAATGTTACAATCTTCCCCCCTTAAATAAATTCGATCCCCGAATTTAAATAAACCCCCAATTACTAAAACATTTCAATAATCAGTTCAAATCAACGGGGCTCCGAAATCACGGAATACTTAAATATAACACAGCGCATCGAGTGCACATGAAAACGAGTGCAAAACTCAAAATCGAACTCCGTCAAGCGTCACGCAAACACAGGAGTTATAATGGAGATGTAAATCTCAAAATTCACTGCTAAAATCCGAATATACTATAATCAAGATCATGATTCGTATATAGTATGCATCCTTGTAAAACCCTTTTAAAAACTGACTAAAACACGTGCAAAATCTTTTCCGAACCGCCGTGCAATGCGTATCTCACGGGACAAGTGGCGGACGCTTATTTGTAAAGTAGTAAATATACGTTCATAAATGTTTTGCTCAAAATATACGTTCCGCCTTTTTGAAATATCCCAAAAGGTTCTTCTTGTAAGAGTTCATGTCACTATGGGTACGTAGGAAATAGCGAGACTATAGCTCCTTTTTTAAAACCTCTTGGTAAACTTTTTATGCATGCAAAAGTACTCAGGTACTGTCCTCAGATCAGTCATGCTCGGCTACTATATAATATAGTACCTATCATGAAAATATGCTGCTCATGAATAAATCAACCTCAAAAGGTATATCCAATATCACGTGCGTCTGGTGCGCACGAAAATCCAAGCCCAATACAAGTGCCTCGAATGTGCACAAAAGTAAAAACTAAGTGCAACGGGTGTGCACGAAAGCATCTGTCATGTGCAACGGGTGTGCACGACAACAACATCAAGTGCATCTAGAGTGCACGAAAATCTCAACCAAGTGCAACTATCATGCATGAATAAAAATCTCGACCAAGTGCATCCGGTGTGCACAAAATCACATCCCATGTGCCTAGTATGCGCGAAAATCTAAATCAATTGCATCAGGTGTAACATTTAAGAAAATATAAAATATTATTTTTGGAATTTAATATTAAAATAATATATTTCGCAAAAACTACTCGATTTGCGAATTTGGGGTTTTCGTAAAATGGTATAAATATATACCAATATTTGTAAAATAATTGGAGATTAAAATGATTTATTCATTTAAAAATATATTTATCGGATTTCGGCATTTTTACTATTAATTATATGCTAGTTTAAACTAAACTCGATTAGTGCACTACTAATCACGATTAGGCCAAATCCGTATTTTTAATTAGTCATGGCTAGTGCACCATGACATGTTGCATTTTGTAGCATGTTTGTTTCATTTTATTTGTGCTATGTGTTTGGTTTTAATGAGTGAGGGAAAAAGAAAAGAAATGTGAGGATAAGAGAGAATAATTGAGGGGGGAGAGAGGGGACCCATGATGGCATGATATGCTATATGAGAGAATGAGGGTGAGAGAGAGAGAAAGTTTGACCTAATTATTTTCCCTTCATCATCTTCATCTCCTTCTTCATCTCTTCGTCCACCTCCTCTACCCTCATGTTTCATCTACAATCCTTCACCAAAATCCTATACTCCCTTCATTAAAAAGATGCACAACTTCATCCTCAACACTTTGGACCTTTCAAAATTGGATTTTGAAGAATTTGAGCAACTCAAGAAAATTCTTGAGTTGCCAAACGAGATAATTCCTACACATCTAGTTTAGATTTTTAGTTTCATAGCACCCTATAGTAGTTTAGAGTTAAATCGATTTAGATTAGCGATGTTTGGAAATTTCAAGAGAGGGTTTGGGTGATTATGTGGACTTGTGATCTGTAGTGGGTGTTTACTTAACCCTTAGTGAGGTTTTACTGGCCAAGACCCGAGATTAGAACCAAAATACGAACTTAAAAACTTTCCGTGTCGGTTTTGTGACATTTTTGGAGGTCTACAGGGAATCTGGAGCAACCCGGGACCTTTATAAAAAAAATCAAAAATATACATTAACCTAGTTAGACCAATAGAAGACCACCACGAGATGACGAGGCCCAAACTCCAAGGTAAGGCCGGCGGAGACGGTTATTGTAGCTAGTAGGCCGGCCAAAATTTGGGGAATTGTGTTGGGGTTTTTCCAGTAGCTCACATACCTTATAACATAGCTACTGTATTTTTCTTTTTGTCCCAGATTACCTGAGCCAAAATCTGGGAGCATGTTGGGGTGGTTTTGGGTTATGTTTTCCGATATTGGAATTCTTGGTTTTGATATTAGTTATGAGATTTGGTCGTTGGATGTTTGTACGTCAACGACGAGGGTTGTTTGGTTGTTTTTGCATGCATAGGCTATAGGTTCTAACCTATGAGCGCACCGTGTGCCGTATCGGTTTTCCGGATTTGGTTTTAATAACGTGGCGATATGTGTTTATTTGTAGGTACCTTCGTGTGGATTCTGAGACGACGAAGCACATCGACTATGGCTGAACAAGGAGTTCCGCAGGTGAGTAGATTTATATCTACGGGGGAAGTCGGGTGGATGGCGTATAGCACCCCCATAATTATAAAATGGAAACCGATATATAGGATATAGTCGGAGAAACCTATACTAGGAACCTACGGATGTGATTAAAGGTTTAGTATGAAATGATATGATTGATAAGGATGTCTCGAATTGATATACGAGGATATGAAAAGTGAAGGTGAATCATGATATATATATATATATATATATATATATATATATATATATATAGTGCAAGAGAATAAATATGAGATTAATAAGATAGAATGTATATATAAGATGACTTGATGTGAGATATTGATGTGATGAAAAAAGTATACGATGAGATATGAAATGAGATGTATAAGGATATGATATGAGATCGATAAATATGATAAGATTGAGATAGATGTGTTATGAGATTGGTAACATAAGATAAAAATATATAAGATCACTTGATATAAGATATTGATGTGATGAAAAGAGTATACGACGAGGTATGATGACTTGGTTTGATATGTCGTTATATGGATGCGAGGCGATATGAGATATTTGATACGGATGTGACCTGAGATATAGGTATATATATGTGATTATGAGAATAATGAGTGAGAAGTCGTACGAGACCTTAGATCCGTACCCTCATTGTTGTATAGGTCAATAGAATCCTTATTCTGTTCGTTGTCGCCGCACGCGATACTTTACCGGATGATTGATCCATACCCTTGACTAGACGATGCCGTACAATGGATTATACCGTACGTGATATTGTGAGGATGGATGGCGATTGATAGATTCACCGACTCTCATATGTTATAGATATTTAATCCCCGTCTACACCGCTTAGTTGAGCCTTTACGTAGATGTTAGATTAGATACGTATACCTTATAGCATTGTACTTACGATTTACTTTCTGCTACGTTCATGATATTCTCATTGCATTACATATACATGTGCTAGTACACCTACACCATTATCGATGATGCGTATGTCACACTCACATAGATTTGCCGGCTCACACACTTCATCATCGATAATTTCTATGTCACTTACACAATAAAAATGCTCACATCACTATTCTATGCTGCATGATATACTGATATACTCACATTTCTGTTCTATGTTTGCATACATCATGCTTTATGATTATATGCATTTAGATGTTGTTTTCATGAGATTCTGGATTTGAGAACCGTGGTTATATTTCAAAAGAAAGTATGTATTGCTTAAAAAACCTGGTTTCTCTTGTTATGATATTTCGTGACGTCCACCATGAGTTTTTCTCGGTTCTGAGATTGATATATGAAACCTGATTCAAGGAGCGGTAGGCACCGTCTGCGGGTAATTGGTTGACCCGATATAGTACCCCGGGGAAAGAAATGATTTTTGTGGTGTAGACGTTGAGCCTGGCAGAGGGAGCACTACCTACCGGTGATTGGTTGGACCCGGCGGTTGTCCGGAGGATACCGGCCGGAGTCGTGAGATGGATATGAGGGTCGATCAGTGTATGCGGCGTCTGAGATAAGATAGATATGAGGGCCGATCTGAGGATGCGGAGTCTGAGGTATGAGGATTTACGTGTCGATACTGGACACGGGTTTTCATGATGTTTCAAGTGTCGATGTTGGACACTCAGGTTCCATGATTTTGATGTGTCGTTTATAGACACACGTAGTTGATATCCCCATACATACAGATATACGTTTTCATGATATGGTTTGTGTCATTGATGGACACGTGGATGATATCCACATGCATACAGGCATTGATTATTGTTGGCATATATATAGATACGGTCACCCAAGATATCATAGTATTACCTTTATGATATAGTTGACCTAGGAATCGTTGTTTTATTCGATTTCTACCTGCTGGTGTTTTCTACTCATGAGTTGGCAACTCACCTCGGTTGTTCCATAGTTCTTGCCGGTTTGACCGCGTGGATCAGTAGCGGTATCGCTGGTACACAGCTTGCTTTCGGGTGATTTGCTTTGGTAAGTGGGACATATTGTTTCGTGCCCACTGTTGTATTTGTTAGTGTTTATGCCCTAGAAGGCCATTACTGTATCATACTAGCTTGTATATTACTTAATGGAAGCTTGGGATATTCACATGTATATAACAGTCTTGCTAAACATGGTAGTATGCTACTTGGTTTTTCTATCTTAATATGTGAGTGTACGTATTGATAGAGCTCTTAGGATCTTGCTTGACTACCAGCGTTGTGATGGCAGTCACACTAGTGGGGGCTGGGTAGTCTACAAGCACATCCTTATTCAGGTCCCTGGTCGTTGGATTATCGAGACAGAGCATCGATATTCCGGAGTAGACTAGTGTGTACGCTTCTCATCCCAGTTGGGTAGATGGTCTGTCCCACAGCCGTCAGTACGTCGTACTGGAGATAGTATACAGGTGCTCGTTAGGTTACGGGTACACCGGACAGGACTCACAGGGAACTGTTGGTTGGTTTTATACCAGTCGTCAGTGAACAGTTCCCAGGTGACATGAGTACAGCGTAGTCCGCAGACTTGACACTGCGACTTCGCCTCGAGTGTGTCCCACTGTTCTTAGATTGCTACCCTACCACGGCTCAAAGGAGTCGTGCAAACAGGTAGCAGTTGGGTGCAGTCCCGAGCACTTGGAGGCAGTGGCGGTTAGACAGGATTCGTCCCTCCCGGTATTGGGAGTTGATATCGCGCTGTGTCAGAGAGCCATTACGCAAAGTCCCTGGCCAGGGCAAGCGAGATTTGCTGGTAGGTTCCAGTAGTTTCTCAGGGTGTAATGGGCTTCCCTCCGACACGACTTATACCGCTATTAGGGGACTGACGCTTGCCGCCCCCTAGGCAGGATATGCGATAGTCTTGGACGAACGGACCGGACTGTATGGAGATTGTCACATCAGACTCAGTAGGAGTTCGGATGGGTTTCCTCATCGGCCTTCTTATCGACAACTACCTGGGGACCGTTACGTACAGCTAGTGCCGCTTGCGGTCTGTGGTTAAACCCACTGCCAGCGTAGTAGTCGAGTCTCTAAAGTCCCACACAGAGAGTTTCCTATTCCAGGCGAAACGATATAGAGGTCGTATGGTTTTACGACAAGGGTTCGGACGCATACGTGCGTTTACGCGCGTACGACTTTCGGACAGTTTTTACCAGTCGGTTTTGGTTTAAGCCAGTTACTGGTATCCGGTTATTGGATTTTTACAGTCTAAAGTTTTTCCGTGTTTTCACGGATCGGAGGGGCATTCTCGTAATTGCGCGAGAAGCTTCTAGAAGATGGTGACTAAGGAGGTTTAGGTGGCATATACTTTGGATAAGATTAGTGAGTCATGAGAGTGATTCATCATTGTCATTATTGCACCATAAATGATTAATGACTCATGCTAATGAATCACCACTTAACATTTATGAAGCATGCTTATTCATCACATTTATTCATTTATTCTTTAATGAGAATGCTTCATAATATGTTATGATACTCACAATCTTATCTCATAATTTATCTACACATTCTCTCTCCTCAAGCTCTCATCTTCAAACCCTAATCCTTACACCTCATGTGTTGAGATCAAAGGATTAGAAAGACTAATCAATCCATAACCATCACTCTATTTCATTCTATCTTCTTTGATTAGCAATCCAAGAAGATTAGTTACCTCAAGTTAGAGGTTTAGTTTGGAGTTTTGCTCTCGGGTGGATCGTCTACTACCTAGAGAAGGCCGAGGAGAACAAGGAGATCGTAAAGACGAAGGACCGGTTTCATTAGGTATAATCCCTAAACACAATAGTTATGAAACTCTTTGTGTACGGTTATTTGTAGTTTAGCTTCGATTTAAGCGGTTAGTCGATGTTCGTTCTTTAAACATGATCGTTTTTGAAAATTCCGCCTCCCCACAAGTTCTGGGGTGTAGTACATCGACTTACAGTATTATTATTCCTATTGTATCTAGTCAACTCCATCAATCAGAAACTAGTATTTGTATAAGTAGTAAGTCATAGAAGAGACTTGTGGTTGCGAGACTTAGAGCGATGGGTTATATGTTCGCTTGGTGGGTTGATGTCTTGCTTTATTCATTATCCTTTATGTTGATCTTCGCCGTTGGGTGTCGTATACTTATATTTCTGTCTTGTGTGGTTGATTCCGCCGATTGGCGAAGAGCTAGCTCCCGCTTGGGGATGAATTTTATATTATCATGTATATGTGGTTTTGGATCAAAATATATAAGGGAGGTGCTGCCCACATTTTTAAAAAACGAAACTTGTTTTTCAACTAGTAAAATCCACTTGCATTTTTCATGTTCCGTTTTCTATGCATTTAAGAAAACATTTAATTTCATCATACCTTTATTTTAAAACTTTACGTCTTTTATTTTCTTTTAAAAGGTTTAGATTTTTGGGCTTCGGCTTACTTGAGTTACGTTACACCTTTTGACATTGCGTGATTTATGTGCCGGTCACGAGCTAAATTTCGGGTCGTGACAAAGTTGGAATCAGATCATTAGGTTTAACCTTGGTTCAAGTCTAGGTTTGACTATGTGGAGTCTAGGGCATAATCTATTTCGGAACCTAGGCTTGACCTTAAGGAACTTAGACTTGAACAGGAGGTATTAGACCCGAACTTTCATTACATAGGTTGACCATGATTGATGGAGTAGGTAACTCAAGTAGAGTGACGTACCGTGCGTATGTTCCGCGGCATACTTACGATACGATACTCCGCTTAAGTGACCATAGGATGTACATATTTTGAGATCGGTGATTCTCTTCGTCCCTATCATTATACATCCATTTGAGATCCTTGATTCTATTCATTCCCATGATCATACTCTCATTGATTCCATTCATTCCCATGATCATACTCTCATTGATTCCGTTCCTTCTTATGATCATGTATCCATTCTGGATCTGTTGATTCTTTTCATTCCTTTGATCTATTTTCATCGGTACATGCTTGAGGTTCCTGTCATCATGGTTTGAGCGCAGATTAAGCTGCTGCTAGTGATGCGGTCAGGGCGAGCTTATCATGGACGAGGACTGACCATCGTGTTTTCTGGTGACATGGGAACGTATCGATTTAGTGTTTGTGTTGTGACCTCTCGTTTGAGGAGAGTGTTCGGTTTTGCACCGGATGATCGGGCCACTGATAGAGGCTGCCTATTGTGAGAGGACTGTTGATATACAACCTATCTCAGAGATCATGATGTTGTCTACCGTGCAGACGGATGACCCAGCTGTTGCTAAGATTGATGGGATATCGCTTCTAGAGTTTATGAGCTGAAACCATTAGAGCTTTCAGGCAAAGATGTGAAAGGAGATAGCTAGTGTATCTCGAGTTGAGCGACTGATATGATTCGTCTGATTTGATGCGCCGACGCAGGCTCAGTTGAGTTGAAGATTTCCAGTGTGGAGAATCTTATTCAGATCTAGATTAGATCGATCCAGAGATGACGTTGTTCGTTCGATTATCCGATAGGAGATCAGTAAGTTGACCGGCTTCGGATAGAGGGCCTCACCCAGATGCGTTGTGAGTTAATCGAGAGCGGATGAATAAGGTATATTCCTCCGATGATATGGACGAGTTCCCAAGGATGTGTTCGGCTAGATGTCTTCTATAGAGTGATGAAGATACCGATTTCGTAATTTTGAGTCCGTGTGAGAGACTCCGGATTGACTGTAGCCGAGAACAATTGCAGTACGCAGAAAACATGACATGATTTCGATATGGGCGATAATGAAGGCGGGAGAAACAAGAGGTTCGTGCGAGATGTTAACGAGCTGTTGTTACTTCCCGTTGAGATTAGAGATATGATATGTATACAGAGGCGATGGGATACGACCAGTTCCTGAGGAAATGTTGTGCTAAGAACGCAGATGTCCAGAAAACGAGAAAGGATTATGCAAGAGTACCAGCCTCCGTATAGTTCAGCATAGGCTAGATCGGAAGAGAACATGAGCAGGTTCCTTCCAGGACACTGCTGCGATAAGATTTGCACCGAGGATCCATTGTGTCACGTGTGTTCAGAGGGCCATAGGCCGACGCTAGTGACGTGCTGCTTTACGAGTGGTCATGCTAATTGGCCGAGAGATGACCAGAGGAGTGCCAGAGCGGAATCGCTTCCGTTAGCACACCTTACCGGGCCGACGAGCCGATGGATTGCGAGATTTTTAATCCACAGAGAAATGAGGACCCAGAGACAGAGGACGCCAGACCGTGAGCAGGAGGCAAGCGAATGTTCTTGCTCTGCCAGTTTTGGGGGCACCGACATTTTTCGACATTGTAGGAGGTGTACCTTAATGTCATTTGTTGGGATTTGCATTTGTGATCCGAGCATCACGCTTATATCACTTGGATTTGAGTTTTGATGATTGAGTTTCATGATGTTGTTTTCGTGCACCATGGCTGTACCTACTGGGTATTTATATTTTGTGCATAGTTATTGCACATGATATATGTTTTATACACTGTTGTGTTGATTTATGAATTGTGCATATCTATTGCACTTGATATCATTTTGTTCCTTAGTTGCACGTGTTTATGATTTTGTGGATTTCATACGGTTGATTTGATTTTGTGCATGTAGTACGGACTCGATTTTATTTTTTCACTCGGTATAGCTCGCATGTGCTTGCAGTGCATTGATACGTGTTTTGTGCACGCAGTTGCACACGTTTATGATTTTATACACCTTGATACACTCGGTGTTGCTTTTTATACGCATTTGAGTTATTGATGAGTTTCCGTACATTTTTTGCAATAGATTGGTATTTCGTGCACCGGATGCACCGGATTTGTATTTCGTGCACTAGATGCACCGGATTTGTATTTCGTGCACTGGATGCACCGGATTTGTGTTTCGTGCATTTGTAGCACTAGATTTTCATTTCGTGCATTTGTTGCACTAGATTTTAATTTCATGCATTTGTTGCACCAGATTTATACTCCGTACATTGGTTGCACCCGATTTATGTATTTGAGCGTTTGTTTCATCAGATTTATGTTTTGTGCGCGTTCGCACTTGACGTTCATTTTTCGTGCGCTTTACCGCACTGAGCATTTATACAGACCTGACGCGCTTGGGTTGGATTTTTGCGCATATTAGGCGCTTGGTATTGGATTTCATGCGCACCGGATGCACTTGAGTTAGATTTTATTCGTGCATGTTTGATGCACTTGATTTAGATTTCATTCGTGCATAACGGATGCACTTGATTTGGATTTTCGCGCATGTTGGGCGCATGATATGAGATGTGATTTTGTGCACACCGGATGCACTCGATTGGGATTTTCATTCGTGCATGTTAGTTGCACTGGGTTGAGATTTTCGTGCATTATAGATGCACTTGATATTGTTATCGTGCACATCCGTTGCACTGGACAGATGCTTTTGTGCACACCCGTTGCACTTAGTTTGGTTTTGTGCACATTCGTAGCTCTTGTATTTGGCTTTGATTTCCGTGCGCACCAGACGCACGTGATTTTGAGGCTGATTTTGCTCTTGAGCACTTTGTTTTCATGATAAGTACTATATTATGTAGTAGCCGAACATGACTGTTCTGAGGACAGTGCCTGAGTACTTTGCATGCATTAAAAGTTTAACAAGAGGTTTTCAAAAAGGAGCTATAATCTCGCTATTTCCTATGTGTCCGCGAGCGACACGAACGTTTACAAAAGAAAACCTTTTGTGATATTTCAAAACGACGGAACGTATATTTGAGCAAACCATATATGAACGTATATTTATTACTTTACAAATGAGCGTCTGTCACTTGTGCCATGAGTTACGCATCACACGGCGGTTCAGAAAAGACTTTGCATGTGTTGTATTCAGTTTTAAGAGATTTTTCCAAGGATGCGTACTATATACGTATTATAGTATTCGACTTGTGTATATTGGATTTCAGTAGTGGATTTAGAGATCTGTATCTCCATTGTAACTCCGATGATTGCGTGACGCTTGACGGAGTTCGATTTTGAGTTTCGTACTCGTTTTCAGGCGCACACAATGCGCTATGGTATTTCTATATCTTCCGTGATTTCAAAGCCCTATGATTTGAGATGATTATTGAAATGTGTTAGTATTTGTTGATTTAAATTTAAATTCGGGGACCGAATGTATTTAAGAGGGGAAGATTGTAACATTTCAGAAAATATAAAATATTATTTTTGGAATTTAATATTAAAATAATATATTTCGCGAAAACTACTCGATTTGCGAATTTGGGGTTGTCGTAAAATGGAATAAATATATACCAATATTTGTGAAATAATTGGAGATTAAAATGATTTATTCATTTAAAAATATATTTATCGGATTTCGGCATTTTTACAATTAATTTTATGTTAGTTTAAACTAAACTCGATTAGTGCACTATTAGGCCAAATCCGTATTTTTAATTAGTCGTGGCTAGTGCACCATGACATGTTGCATTTTGTTGCATGTTTGTTTCATTTTATTTGTGTTATGTGATTGGTTTTAATGAGTGAGGGAAAAAGAAAAGAAATGTGAGGATAAGAGAGAATACTTGAGGAGAGAGAGAGGGGACCCATGATGGCATGACATGCCATATGAGAGAGTGAAGGTGTGTGTGTGTGAGAGAGAAAGATTTTGACCTCATTATTTCCCCTTCATCGTCTTCATCTCTTCCTCCGCCTCCTGTACCCTCAAGTTTCATCTCCAACCCTTCACCAAAACCCTATACACCCTTCATTAAAAAGATGCACAACTTCATCCTCAACATTTTGGACCTTTCAAAATTAGATTTTGAAGACTTTGAGCAACTTAAGAAAACTCTTGAGTTGCCAATCGAGGTAATTCCTACACTTCTGGTTTAGATTTTTAGTTTCCTAGCACCCTATAGTAGTTTAGAGTTAAATCGATTTAGACTAGCGATGTTTGGAAATTTCAAGAGCGTGTTTGGGTGATTATGTGGACTTGTGATCTGTAGTGGGTGTTTATTTAACCCTTAGTGAGGTTTTACTGGCCAAGACCCGAGATTAGAACCAAAATAAAAACATAGAAATTTTCCGTGTCGGTTTTGTGACATTTTTGGAGGTCTAAAGGGAATCTGGAGCAACCCGGGACCTTTATAAAAAAAATCAAAAATATACATTAACCTAGTTAGACCAATAGGAGACCACCACGAGAAGACAAGGCCCAAACTCCAAGGTAAGGCCGGCACAGGCGGTCACTGTAGCTAGTAGGCCAGCCAAAATTTGGGGAATTGTGTTGAGGGTTTTCCAGTAGCTCACATACCTTATAACACAGCTACTGTATTTTTCTTTTTGTCCAAGATTACTTGAGCCAAAATCTGGGAGCATATTGGGGTGGTTTTGGGTTTTGTTTTCCGATATTGGAATTCTTGGTTTTGATATTAGTTATGAGATTTGGTCGTTGGATGTTTATACGTCAACGACGAGGGTTGTTTGGTTGTTTTTGCATGCGTAGGCTATAGGTTCTAACCTATGAGCGCACCGTGTGCCGTATCGGTTTTCCGGATTTGGTTTTCATAATGTGGCGATATGTGTTGATTTGTAGGTACCTTCGCGTGGATTCCGAGACGACGAAGCACATCAACTACGGTTGAACAAGGAGTTCCGCAGATTAGTAGATTTATATCTACGGGGGAAGTCGGGAGGATTGCGTATAGCACCCCCGCAATTATAAAATGGAAACCGATATATAGGATATAGTCGGAGAAACCTATACTAGGAACCTACGGATGTGATTAAAAGTTTAGTATGAAATGATATGATTGATAAGGATGTCTCGAATTGATATATGAGGATATGAAAAATGAAGGTGAATCCTGATATATATGTATATGTAGTGCAAGAGAATAAATATGAGATTGATAAGATAGAATGTATATATAAAATGACTTGATGTGAGATATTGATGTGATGAAAAGAGTATACGATGAGATATGAAATGAGATGTATAAGGATATGACATGAGATCGATAAATATGATAAGATTGAGATAGATGTGTTATGAGATCAGAAAATAAGATAAATATATATAAGATCACTTGATGTGAGATATTGATGTGATGAAAAGAGTATACGACGAGGTATGATGACTTGGTTTGATATGTCGTTATACGGATGCGAGGCGATATGAGATATTTGATACGAATGTGACCTGAGATATAGGTATATATATGTGAGTATGAGAATAATGAGTGAGATGTCGTACGAGACCTTAGATCCGTACCTTCATTATTGTATAGGTCGATAGAATCCCTATTCTGTTTGTTGTCGCCGCACGCGATGCTTTACCGGATGATTGATCCATACCCTTGACTAGAGGATGTCGTACGATGGATTATACCTTACGTGATGTTGTGAGGCTGGATGCTGATTGATAGATTCACCGACTCACATATGTTATAGATATTTAATCCATGTCTACACCGCTTAGTTGCGCCTTTACGTAGATGTTAGATTAGATACGTATAGCTTATAGCATTGTGCTCACGATTTACTTTCTGCTATGTTCATGATATCCTCATTGCATTACACATACCTGTGCTAGTACACCTACACCATTATCGATGATACGTATGTCACACTCACACAGATTTGCTGGCTCACACACTTCATCATCAATAATTGCTATGTCACTTACACAATAAAAATGCTCACATCACTGTTCTATGCTGCATGATATACTGATATGCTCATATTTCTGTTCAATGTTTGCATACATCATACTTTACGATTATATGCATTGAGATGCTGTTTTCATGAGATTTTGGATTTGAGAACTGTGGTTATCTTTCAGAAGAAATTATGTATTGTTTTAAAAACCCGATTTCTCTTGATATGATATTTCGAGACGTCCACCATGAGTTTTTCTCGGTTCTAAGATTGATATGTGGAACCCGATTCGAGGAGCGGTAGGCACCGTCTGCGGGTACATGGTGGACCCGATATAGTACCCCGGGGAAAGAAATGATTTTCGTGGTGTAGACGATGAGCCTAGCAGAGGGAGCACTACTTACTGGTGATTGGTTGGACCCGGCGGTTGTCCGGAGGATACCGGCCGGAGTCGTGAGATGGATATCAGGGTCGATCAGTGTATACGGCGCCTGAGATGAGATAAATATGATGGTCGATCTGAGGATGCGGCGCCTGAGGTATGAGGATTTACGTGTCGATGCTGGACACGGGTTTTCATGATATTTCGAATGTCGGTGTTGGACACTCAGGTTCCATGATCTTGATGTGTCGTTGATAGACACACGTAGTTGATATCCTCATACATACAGATATACGTTTTCATGATATGGTTTGTGTGATTGATGGACACGTGGATGATATCCATATGCATACAAGCATTGATTATTGTTGGCATATATGCAGATACGGTCACCCTAGATATCATAGTATTACCTTTATGATATATTTGACCTAGGAATCGTTGTTTTATTCGATTTCTACCTACTGATGTTTTCTACTCACGAGTTGGCAACTCACCCCCATTGTACCACAGCTCTTGCAGGTTTGACCGCGTAGATCAGTAGCGGTATCGCTGGCACACAGCTTGCTTTCGGGTGTTTTGCTTTGGTAGGTGGGACATATTGTTTCGTTCCCACTCTTGTATTATTATTCCTGTTGTATCTAGTCAACTCCATCAATCAGAAACTAGCATTTGTATAAGTAGTAAGACTTAGAAGAGACTTGTGGTTGCGAGACTTAGAGCGATGGGTTATATGTTCGCTTGGAGGGTTGATGTCTTTCTTTATTCATTATCCTTGGTGTTGATCTTCGCCGTTGGGCGTCGTATACTTATATTTCTGTCTTGCGTGGTTGTGATTCCTCCGATTGGCGAAGAGCTAGCTCCCGCTTGGGGATGACTTTTATATTATCATGTTATGTGGTTTTGGATCAAAATATACAAGGGAGGTGTAACGTTTTAGAAATCGTTTTGCGAATTTTTCCGTTTTAGGGCAAAATAGTCGGTATTTTCCGTTTTAACCCGATTTCGATCAAACTTCCGTAGAAACTTGTCGGCACCTATTTTAGCTAAAATAAAGCTAGTGCGCAAACTTTGGGGGTCTATGGGAGGTTTTGGTTCAGATAGAATTTTTCCGTAACAAAATATTTTTTTAAGCGGTAATTTTGCACGTAATTGGGAAATTTCTTCTAAGTGAGAATCATTGGAAATCATCACTACCATTAGCGATAGGTACATACACACATAATGACATGGCTACATGTATACCTTACTATACCTTTATGTTTACACATATATCTGGATTTAGCTACATATTTACCTTTACTTGATATTATTTAGAATTAGAGAAATTAGGAACCGCACGATATTTATATTAACTTGTTAAAGTTAATTAGCGGCTTTTCCTTTATATGCTTACATTACAGTTTTATGTTGCGTGTATTTTATTCATGGATTTTCGCATTGATATATGGATTTTTCATGATGTTTTCTGGATTTGGGGACCGTGCTAGTTTCATGAAATTATGCATTATTTGAAAAACCCGGTTTCCCTTGATATGATATTTCATCACCCACCATGAGTTTTGTCGGTTCTGAAATATATACCCCACGCGTGGAAAGGAGGGGTCCGTGTGCGGGTACATGGTGGGGGCCGGAGGTACCCGAGGTAAGAATCTAAGTGAGGAGATGAGTTAGTGGGGGAACCATACCATCCGGTGACATTACCAATGACTCGGCAGTTATCATGGGGATACCGACGGGAGTTATGTGCGTATAGATATGTCGAGAGGCGAGGGTCAGAGCTAGGCACTCGAGCTTTCAGCATAGCATATGATACGTACCTATCAGGGTACCGGTCTTGGTGACAGCACCTGATAGATAAGCATTTCTGTGTCGATACTTGACACATTGTTTTCATGATATTTTATTCCAAAGTATATATAACAGTGGAATGGGACGCTGTTATATATGCATATATATATATATATATGCATATATATATATATATATATATATATATATTAGTGTTAGTTATATGTATGCCCTAGAGGCCATTACTGTACATTGGATGTATATTGTAGTGGATGCTGGGACATATATAGGGAGGACTTTCTTGCTCGACATGATAGTATGCTATCTGGTTGCTCTTTACCTTAACATGTACACAGATTGTCTCTCTATTACATGTTGGTAAAGCCCTTAGGATGTGTACTTGACTACCTGGACTATGATGCGGATCATACTAGTGGGGACATGGTAGTCCATAAGTACATCCTTGAAAGTCCCTAGTCGTGGGTGTATCGAGATGGGGCATCGATATACCAGAGTAGACTAGCGTGTACCTTCTCGACCCATACAGATGGGCGATGGATGATCCCATATCCATCAGTGTTTGACATCAGAGATGATATACGGGTGCTCAGTAGAGACTGGGTACACTGGACGGACTCGCCGAGAACTCCCAGATGGTACTATACCTTACGTCAGATGGAAGTTCTCTGGTGACACTGGTACAGAGTAGTCTGTTGACCCGAGATCGTCATAGAGTCTTGTGTGGTTCCCACTGTGCTTTGATTTCCACCTTACCACGTCCAAGAGGGCGTGCAAAACGGTGGTTTTTAGGTACAGTCCCGAATCACATGGAGGCAATGAGCGATAGGAGGGGATTCGTCTCTCCCGGTATAGGGAGTTGATATTGCGCTGTGTTCGATTGGCTATAACCGGAAATCCCTGGCCAGGGTTGCTGAGATTTACTGGTAAGTGTTACCAGTAGTTTCTTGAATTGTTATAGACCTCATATCGACACGACTTATCGAGCTATTGGGGTCTGACGTTTACCACCCCTAGGCGAGATATGCGACATATCAGACGACGAGACCGGACTGTACGGTAAGTGTTACTGGTTGGATTCACAGGAGTGTGAGCGGGCTTTCTCGTCGATCTTCTGATCGCTCAATACCCGGGTGGCCGTTACGTTTAGCAGACCGCTTGCGGCTTGTGGGTGTTTGATATGATAATCACCTGCTGCCGGCGTATTGACGAGTCTTTAGAGTCCTACACAGAGGTTTCCTGGCTCAAGCGAAACGAAATAGGAGCGCATATGAGATATGTGCGGGACCGAGAATAATTCGTGTATGTGATACCGTATTCTATTCTCGCGATGAATGTATCGGTATGGTTGTATGCGATATAACCTAGTTATCGAATCAAGGATTGATTCGATAAGCCGATACATTGGATACTAGCCGGTTATATGCGACATGACCGGATCATTGAATCAAGTGCTGATTTAATGATTTAATGTATAATTATATATTTAATATATTACTTTGCATTAACTAGTATTGGTTCACTTTAAATGGTTATTCTCACTTGTTTGTGCACATTGTATATGTGATATATTTTTGTGCACAAGTTTGTATCATGTTTGATGATGCATGCTTACTTGGGTTTGTGTAAAGATTTAACCATGGTTGTGTAATGGTTAGAGTTTTCATTTTCTTATTCATTTATTTATTTATTTATCCTTTTTGGAAAATGAAAAGCATAAAGAGAAAATGGTGGCTAACTTTGTTTGATATTGAAGCTTCATGAAGCTTTGACTAAGTCACCATTTTGTCTCATGCTTAACCCTAACCATTCCACTTAACCATGATTCATTCTCTACACTTAACCATGGTTTGAATATGATAAGTATTCATTTTTCTTTTGGATTTAAAAAAACTAATCATATTCATTTCTTTCTTCTTCTTCTTCATGAGCAAGAAAGAAAAGCTTTCTACTTCAATAGCAACTTGAGCAAATGAGTGAGAAATCCAATTCTAAAGTGAACCCACTTCCTATTTCTTCATCCTCTACCTCTTTCCAAGTAGTAGAGTGTGTTTTCTTCACAAGTTTCATGACTTGGTGAAGTGGGAGCTTGATCTTGTGATACCTCAACGTAGATCATCTTCGGCACGAAGCCGACGACCTTGCCCGCCCATTTCTCCGATGAAGCCGACGCTAGAGCCCGGGATTCCATTTGGACAGCGGAGAGGACTTCATCACGGAGCCGTAGAGGTGGAGGACCGGATCTACAAAGGTTGTATTTCCCTTCACTTAGTTAATTTGTTAACTAGTTGCATTTGTCGCCTAAAATTCTAGTTAACGGTCCGTATTAGGGTTTCTCGGCACCTCTAATTTTTGAAATTGGCATGGTTGATGCCTTGTGAGACCTCATTGGAGTGCCTAGGAACCTTACAATTAGTGGAATGGGACACTAATATATATGTATACATATAAATTCATATACTTCATCATAATTATTCATGCAAATTATACTTAGGATATTAAAGATTTACTTAATATTGGATTTGGGATATAAGTGATTCATTTGATATTGGATACGGAATATTTATGAAATTGCTGATTTTGTACATTCAGGATATAGATTTATTCGATATTGTATATTCATGATTTGTGAGGCCTATATGATATGAGAGCCAATTTGAGAGCCAGATTTGAGAAAATTGGGATTTGGATTGTCTTGATGGATTTTGATCCTACCATGATGTCAGGATTCCGTGGAAATGACATGTTTCACCCCATACTCCACATTATTGTTTATGCACTGCTTCATGCATTAGTGTACCTGCTAGAGTACCTTCCATGACTGTTGCATTTACATACCTTTATTCATATCATTTCTTCATGTATTAGTAGTACCGATGTAGTACCTTACATGATTATTGCATACAGATTGTCATAGTATTATTGCTTCATGTATTAGTTGTACCTGTTAGTGTACCTTTTAGGACTATTGCATTCATATGACCATTTATTGCTATTAATTGCATATGTTAGATTCGCGTTGTACGTGGATACCTGCGATTACCTACATATGTTATTTACTATTCATGAGTTGACAACTCACCCCCGTTGTGCCATAGTTTGTTTTGCAGGTTGTTCCCCAGAGTAGTCGAGGCAGGCTATTCATCTATCTATCATATTTTGCTACAGATACCACATCGACTCACATTGTGCAGTTTCTCTTTAGATGGGTTTTATAGTTATTCGTTGTTGTATTGTATATTCGTTGTATCCTTGTACTCTCCATCTACTACTTTCATGTTGACTTAGAGACTTGTGTAAGGACGATATTGTATGTTATTTTGTGACTTGGTTGTCTTTTATGCAGTTTTACTTCTATCGTCTTTTATTTGTTTGCTACAGTGTCGTATATCTGTTGTGGTTGTTGTTTTCCGCCTTTTGGCGTGGATTTGCTCCCGTTGGGGATGCTTTACTTTATATTTATGTTGTACCCATTTTTGGGGTTGGTTTTTACAAAGGAGGTGCTGCCGAAATTTTCAAGAAAGTAAAATTGAACTTAAAGAATTTATACTTGAGATTTTCAAAAGCTTAAACAATATTTCTTATCTTTTCTTGTCGTTTAAAGGTTTAGATTTCTGGGATTTGGCTTTCTTTTACTACGTTACGCCTGTAGATGTTGCGTAATATTAGGGCCGTCACGTGCCAATTTCGGGTCGTGACAAAGTTGGTATCAAAGCGCTAGGTTTTATCTTTCGGAGTGTAGGATGACCTTGGTATGATGGAGTAGGTAGCTTAAGCAGCGTAACGTAGTGTGTGTATGTCCGCGACATACACATGATGTGGTACTCCGCCTAAAGTGACCTAAGTAAAATTGCTTGAAATTCCTTCCTTGATGATATATCCTTGTGATTCGATTTCCGTGTCTTATCATATACTTTTTCTAATTATAGCCTTTGCCGCCGATGACTATGGGTACTCAGAGTGATGCAGCGAGGGCCGAGGTCAGGTTGGACTCGGGTAGGACGAGGACTGACCAGGATGGTACGCTCGTTGTACAGGAGCAGCCGGATCTGCCTTCGACAGATAGTATAGGCTTGTGGCAGGGATGCAGGACATGCGCCAGACGATAAGTTCATTGGTTGAGGCCATTCGAGCGCAGCGACAGGAGGTTGTCACCCCTATTACCCAGTTGTTCCTTGCGATCAGCACACAACATTCCGTCACCTACACAGCACCAGTGGATGCGGCCCCAGTTTACGAGGCATACCTTCCAGAGACTTTGGGAGTTCCGGACCAGTGGAGGACTCGTACCGATGTACCAGCCCAGAGTCGTGTTAGGTAGATCAGTCGTTTGGTGTCTTAACTTCTGTCAGCGATTCTTTAGTTGCGCGACACGTATTTCAGTCGTGTGCCTGTCGGATAGGAGATTTAGATTCGTCCGTCGTGTTGATCCTTCTAGAAATGTTGGATTTAACGTTCTCCTAGGCACGGACTGGTTAGCTACGTGCTAGGCGTCTGTGGACTGCCGCGAGAAAACAGTCAGGTTTTGTTTTCTCGGCCATCCAGTTCCTGTTGTGCGTGGGAGGACAGTGGTGCCGCCTCTCACAGCTTGAATTCAGCCTTTTTTGCTAGTCGGCTTTTGAGGAGAGGATGTCGAGAATTCTTGGCGTTCATTCGTGATACCGGAGCCACGGTGGGTTTGTTGGACCGGTTCCTTTCGTGCGAGAGTTTTCCGACGTTGTTCCAGATGAGCCGGCGAAGCTTAGGGAGCTTAAGGATTAGCTGCAGAGTTGTTTGTTGGGGGGCTTGTTGCGTCAGAGTGTTTCGCATTGGGGAGCTCCTATTTCTGTTCGTCAAGGAGAAGAACGACAGTTTTAGGTTGTGTATTAATGGATCGTCAATTGAACCGGCTTACGGTGCGGATAGGTATCCTTTACCCCGCATTGACGATTTCTTCGATCAGCTCCAGAGTGCACGACATTTTCTAAGTTTGTTTAGAATCAGGTCATCATTGTTGCGGGTTCGGAGTGATGGCATTCCGAAGACTGCTTTTGTGCGTGCTACGGGCTTTGCGTGGTTTGGTGGTGTCGATTGGACTCACCAATGCCCTAGCAGCATTTGTGTATGTGATGAACCAAATTTTTTCAGGCCGTTCCTCGACCAGTTATTGTTGTGTCATTGATGACATTCTGGTCTATTCCAATGTGTCATGAGGAACAGGAGCAACACTTGAGGATTTTTTTTGCAGAAAAGGGGAGAGCCCCAGCTGTTTTCTAGATTCTCAGAGTGTTCCTTCAGGCTTGATTGCGTTGACTCCTAGGTCTTGTAGTTGCGGGAGACGGTTTCGTATGGTCCCGAGGAAGATCGAGGCCGTACAGCTTTGGCCGAGACTTGTGTATGGGACGGAGGTCCGCAGGTTTTTGGGCTTAGCAGGTTTTTACCGCCGTTTCGTGCAGGATTGCTTGTGTATCACTGCACCGTTGACTGAATTGACTGGAAAGGAGGTTCTTTTCTTTGGACTAAGGCATGCGTGAGGAGTTTTCAGCAGTTGGAGATTCAGTTGACAACTGCAACAGTTCTTTCTTTGCTTTCTGGTTCGGGCAACTTTGTTGTTTAACTGTGATGTTTCGCGAGTGGGGCTCGATTTTGCGCTGATGTGGCACTATAGAGTTATCTCTTATGCTTCCCGACAGTTGGAGGAAGTACGAGCAGGATATCCCACTCATGATCTGGAGATGGCCGCTGTGGTCGTGCGTTGAAGATCTGAGGACACTACTTGTTCGGAGAGTCGTGTCAGATTTTCACGGACCACCAGAGCTTAATGTACATCTTCCTGCAGCGGGTTTTGATTGTTGAGACTGTATTCTGCAGATTCACAGTTCTTGTGCGATCGTTGAGTACAGCTTGAGTTCGCCTCTACATTGGGGACAGCTTGCTCATGTCCGCGCCCGTCCACTTTTTTTTAATCGTTTTGGAGAGTTGCAACCTTTAACCGTTCCGGAGTGGGGATGTGAGCAGATCTCCATGAATTTTGTTATGGTGTCTACCCCGGTCTAGACAGGGTGTGACTCCATTTGGGTGTTTGTTGCTCAGTTTGCTCAGTTGTTCTTTGTTAAGTTGTGCGTTTGCACGGAGTTATTTCATGCGTTGTATCCAATAGCGTCATCCTGTTCGCTTGCCGTCTTGGGCAGAAGTTTCAGGAAGCCTTAGGTACTGGCTGAGCTTTAGCTCCGCTTTTCCATCCGCAGGACGAGCGTTTGAGAGAGCGGGCTATACAGACTCTGGAGGATATGCTTCTGCATACGTACTAAGTGTTTGTGGGTAGTTGGGATCGTCACTTGCCATTGTTAGGGTTCTCCTTGGATAGCTGTTATCAGGAGGCACTTCAATTGGCAACCTTTAAGTTTAGTTGTTAGTTCGTGTCGATCGCCATTCTGTTTTTTTGACTCTGCGTAAGTAGGATTTTTGGACCCCAGCTAGTCTAGAGACTTCGGAGATGATCCAGTTGATTCAGGTCAGGATGAGAGTAGCCCAGTACAGACAGAGGTCTTATGCCGACCGTAGTGGTCGCAGACTTGAGTTCGCAGTGGGAGATCATGTATTCCTACGGGATTTTCCGATGAATGACGTGTTGAGTTTTGGGAAGTATCCCAGGATTTTAGGTCCTTTTGAGATCCTTGAAGCGAGTTGGTTCCGTTGCCTATGATTTGGCACTTCCGCCCAGATTTTTGAATATTCCCGTATTCTTTGTGTCGATACTTCGCAATTACCATCATGACCTTTTTCACATGATTCAGCATCAGACCAATTAGCTTGGACGTGATCTTTCGTTCACCAGCAGCCGATAGTTATAATGGATCGGCAGGTGGAGGAACTTCGGTCAAGGGTCTTGCTGTCTGTGAGGGTTCTTTGGCGTA
Organism: Agapanthus africanus; assembly: GCA_030015575.1. Classification (NCBI taxonomy): domain Eukaryota; kingdom Viridiplantae; phylum Streptophyta; class Magnoliopsida; order Asparagales; family Amaryllidaceae; genus Agapanthus; species Agapanthus africanus. Next base: position 324,966,732 of record JASDDO010000012.1, on the reverse strand, counting down.
GCTTTATAGTGAGGTGATCACATGGTAAGCTGCGAGCGAGACTTGGGAGTTTTGTACTCATCTTCTTGAAGGTACGCGTAGATAAATTTTAATTCGGGAACCGAATTTCTTTAAGGGGGAAAGATTGTAACGTTTTAGAAATCGTTTTGCGAATTTTTTTGTTTTAGGGCAAAATAGTCGGTATTTTCCGTTTTAACCCGATTTCGATCAAACTTCCGTAGAAACTTGCCGGCACCTATTTTAGCTAAAATAAAGCTAGTGCGCGAACTTTAGGGGTCTATGGGAGGTTTTGGTTCAGATAGAATTTTTCTGTAATAAAATATTATTTTAAGCGGTAAATTTTGCACGTAATCGGGAAATTTCTTCTAAGTGAGAATCATTGGAAATCATCTCTACAATTATTTTGTAAGCTTCTCCTCAAAATATCTAGATTTTTTAGTGCAAAAGGATTTAATTTTTAAAAGAAAAAGAAAAGAAACTGATAGGTGGCATTTGCATTAAATGACATAAATTGAATTACTTTGCTAGAACATTCTTCATTCTTCACAAAACCCCCTCCTTGCTTTGGCTGGCCACTTCCTTGGCTGCCCCAAATTTCCTCCCTCCATTTCTATCTCATTTTGCTTCATTAGGATCATCAAAAATCACAAATAAATCCCACAAATTCTTTTATAAATCAAAACCCTTCATTCTTGAACTCAAAGTAAGCTTGGATCATCATGGAAGACTTCATTTTGGATACTTAGATTTGGTATTTTGTTGCAAGTTTTTGAATCATTTTGGAGGTATAAAACCCTAACCCTAATGCTTAATTCTTGTTTTAAATCTTTAATTAGCTTTTTAGTTGTTAATTTAAAGTTGTTTTAATGCATGTTTAAAATTCTAGAAAGGGGTTTTTGTTAATCAAGTTAAGGTTTTGATTAGTAAAAAGGTTAACTAGTAAGTTAAGCTTGATAAAAACTTAATCAAGTAGCCAATTTGTTAAATGATATTTTCCTAATTACCTAATTAGCTTAATTACAAACTAGACTTTGCTAATCCTAATTAGATAAGATTAAAAATTATAGTATTAATTTGAATGGTTTAATCTTGCTAATTAGTGATGTATGTAAATGCTAGTTTGGTAAAAAGTTGTTGTTTTGTGATATATTGCTTACTAGGTTTTTATAAAGCATATTTGGGCGAGTTTAAAATTATGATAGTGGTTTGCATAACTTAGTTAAGCTGTTTTAAGATGTTTGATATCGCTAGATTGTGTTAGCTTTAGACTTGTGTTTCGAATGCACGATCGGTACGATCAGGGTCTAGGCTTGGTAGTTTCGTCGTTTTAGTGTTCCTAGCTAGGGTCGTGCCGATGTTGTTCGTGTCTTTGTGTAGCTTTTAATATTGAGTTCGTTCGTAGTGTCGCTATACACGTTAGCTACGATACGAACAATTAAGAGTATGTTTATGTTGTCGCGTTGGCCCGAGTAGTTTGTACATATTTTGGGTCTATTGCTAATATATACTTGCTTTGTTGTATTATGTTTTAGGTTCGCAGGCGGGGACTTCAGGCGCTGCAACGAAGGGAAAACAGGTGGTAGGCTTCACTTAGCCAGGAGCGTTGGTGAGTAGATTTAACATCTACTGGGGAATCGCCCACTTGGCGTTATACGTCTGGGCTAGAGATAATTTTACTTGTCGCATATTCTATATCATTTATAGAGTTGCGCATACACCTTATTACTTAGTTACTTGTTGTGCTTGGACTAGTACCCTTAGAACACTGCACATATTATTGACGGCTCACGTTGCACGGGCACTAATTGTATGCCATACACACTGTCAATAATTGCCATGTCACGCACAACACCCTTATAGATATGATATTGTTAGGTCAGGGACATTGATTCATATTTCTTTACGCATATGACATATAGCATACCTGTATACCTTCATGCTTACACATATGCCTTGACATACTTACATGCTAGATGTCAGATACCCATAGGGTATTGTGCCATTAGCGATAGGCACATACACACGTAATGACATAGCTACATGTATACCTTGCTATATCTTTATGTTTACACATATATCTGGCTTTAGCTACATATTTACCTTTACTTGATATTATTTAGAATTGGAGAAATTAGGAACAGCACGATATTTATATTAACTTGTTACAGTTAATTAGCGGCTTTTCCTTTATATGCTTACATTACAGTTTTATGTTGCGTTTATTTTATTCATGGATTTTCGTATTGATATATGGATTTTTCATGATATTTTCTGGATTTGGGGACCGTGGTAGTTTCATGAAATTATGCATTATTTGAAAAACCCGGTTTCTTTTGATATGATATTTCATCGCCCACCATGATTTTTATCGGTTCTGAAATATATACCCCAAGCGAGGAAAGGAGGGGTCCGTGTGCGGGTACATGGTGGGGGACGGAGGTATCCCGGGTCAAGAATCTCAGTGAGGAGATGAGTTAGTGGGAGAACCATACCATCCGGTGACATTACCAATGACTCGGCGGTTATCATGGGGATACCGACGGGAGTCATGTGCGTATAGATACGTCAAGAGGCAAGGGTCAGAGCTAGGCACTCGAGCTTTCGGTATAGCGTATGATACGTACCTATCAGGGTGCTAGTCTTGGTGACAGCACCTGATAGATCGGCATGTCTGTGTCGATGCTTGACACATTGTTTTCATGATATTTTACTCCTAAGTTTATATAACAGTGGAATGGGACGCTGTTATATATATATATATATATATATATATATATATATATATTAGTGGAATGGGACGCTGATATATACGTATACATATAAATTCATATACTTCATCATAATTATTCATGCAAATTATACTTAGGAAATTAGAGATTTACTTGATATTGAATTTGGGATATAGGTGATTCATTTGATATTGGATGTAGGATATTTATGAAATTTCTGATTTTGTACATTCAGGATATATGAGATTTATTCGATATTGTATATTCAGGATTTGTGAGACTTATATTATATGAGAGCCAATTTGGGGGCTGATTTGAGGAAATTAGGATTTGGATTGTCTTGATGGATTTTGATCCTACCACGATGTCAGGATTCCTTGTAAATGACATGTTTCACCCCATACTCCACATTATTGTTTATGCACTGCTTCATGCATTTGTGTACCTGCTAGAGTACCTTCCATGACTGTTGCATTTACATACCTTTATTCATATCATTTCTTCATGTATTAGTAGTACCGATATAGTACCTTACATGGTTATTGTATACAGATTGTCATAGTATTATTGCTTCATGTATTAGTTGTACATGTTAGTGTACCTTTTAGGACTATTGCATTCATAAGACCATTTATTGCTATTAATTGCATATGTTAGATTCGCGCTGTACGTGCATACGTGCGATTACCTGGATAAGTTATTTTACTATTCATGAGTTGGCAACTCACCCCTGTTGTGCCATAGTTTGTTTTGCAGGTTGTTCCCCAGAGTAGTCGAGGTAGGCTATTCATCTATCTATCATATTTTGCTACGGATACCGCATCGGCTCACATTGTGCAGTTTTGCTTTAGGTGGGTTTTGTGGTTATTCGTTGTTGTATTGTATATTCGTTATACCCTTGTACTCTCCATCTACTACTTTCATGTTGACATAGAGACTTGTGTGAGGATGATATTGTATGTTATTTTATGACTTGGTTGTCTTTTATGCAGTTTTACTTCTATCGTCTTTTATTTCTTCGCTACAGTGTAGTATATCTGTTGTGGTGGTTGTTTTCCGCCTTTTGGCCTGGATTTGCTCCCGTTAGGGATGCTTTACTTTATATTTATGTTGTACCCATTTTTGGGGTTGGTTTTTACAAAGAGGTGCTGCCGAAATTTTCAAGAAAGTAAAATTGGACTTAAAGAATTTATACTTGAGATTTTCAAAAGTTTAAACAATGTTTCTTATCTTTTCTTGTCTTTTAATGGTTTAGATTTCTGGGTTTTGGCTTTCTTTTACTGCGTTACACCTGTAGACGTTGCGTAGTATTAGGGCTGTCACGTACCAATTTCGGATCGTGACAGAAGGTGCTTCCCAAATTCTTAAAAGACGAAACATGTTTTTCAACTAGTAAAATCCACTTGCATTTTTCATATTCCATTATCTATGCATTTAAGAAAATATTTGATTTCGTCATACCTTTATTTTAAAACTTCACATCTTTTATTTTCTTTAAAAAGGTTTAGATTTCTGGGCTTCGGCTTACTTGAGTTACATTACGCCTTTTGACGTTACATGATTTAAGTGCCGGTCACGAGCTAAATTTCGGGTCGTCAGGTCTGCACAAAAAGATCTAGTGCAGTAGAGTGCACGATAACGAATGTCAAGTGCACATGGTGCATGAAAACATAAATCTAGTGCAACATATGCACGAGAACAAATATAAGGTGCACTAGGTGCCCGAAATCTCGTCCTTGTACCAAAAGCACATAAAAATAACACTGAGCGTACCAAGGTGTATAAAATCATAAACGTGTGCAACTGCGTGCACAAAATTCGTATCAATGCACTGCAAGCACATGTGAGCTATACCGAGTGCATAAGTCAAGTCGAGTGCATACAATATGCACGAAATCAAATCGACAGTATCGAAATCCACGGAATCATAAATATGTGCAGCCAAGGCACAAAATCGATATCAAGTGCAATACATATACACAAATCATAAACCAATGTAACAGATGTATAAAACATAAATCAAGTGCAACAACTGTGCACAAATGAAAATTTCCAGTGGGTGCAGCTACGGTGCACGAAAACAAATACTACGAAACCAAATCACCAAAACTCAAGTCCAAGAGAATAAAGTGTGATACTCGGATCACTAAACAAAAATCGCAATAACTGACATTGAGGTACACCTCCTTCAATGTCGAAAAATGTCGGTGCACCCAAAGCTGGCAGAGCAAGAACATCCTCTTGCCTCCTCCTCACGGTCTGACGTCCTTTGTCTCTAGGTCCTTATCTTCTCTGTGGATCACCAATCCCACAATCTTTCTGCTCGTCGGCCCGGTTAGGTGTAATGATGGAACAGTTCCGCTCTGGCACTTCTCTGATCATCTCTTGGCCAATTAACATGACCACTAGCAAGGTAGTATGTTACTGATGGTGGCATCTAGCCCTCTGATTATGCGCGATACAACCGATCCTAGGTGCAAATTTTTATCGTTGCGGTGTCCTGGAAAGAACCTGCTTATGGTCTCTTCCGATCTCACATATGCTGAACTGTATGGAAGTTGGCACTCTTTACTTAAATTCCTTTTTCATTTCTGGACAGCTACGTCCTCAGCACGGCTTTCCTCTGGAATTTGGCCATATCCAACACCAATGCATTCATATCCATCCTTTAATTTCGACGGGGAGTAATAACAGCTCGTCAATATCTCGCACGAACCCCTTTTCCCACCTGTCTTCGTTATCATCCACTTCGATGTCATATCTTGCTGGCTGCGTACTGCAATTCGTTCTCGGCTACAGTTAATCCGGAGTCTCTCACAAGGACTCAAAGTTACAGATTCGAGTATCTTCACCACTCTGTGGAAGATATCTAGCCGATCACGTCCTCGGGAACTCGTGCAAACATTGAAGGAATATGCTTCATTCGTCCATTCTCGATCAACTCACAACGCATCTGGGTGAGGCCCTTCTATCTGAAGCTGGTCAACTTACTGATCTCACATCGGAGCATCCAACGAACAATGTTCTCTCTTGATTGATTTATTCTAGATCTGAGTAAGATCCTCCAAACTGAAATTCTTCAACTCAACTGAGCCTGCATCGGCATGTCTAATTAGACGAATCGTCTTAGTCACTCCATTCAAGATGGACTAGCGATCTTCTGTCGCATCACTGCATGTAAGCTCCTATGGTTTCAGCTTATAAACTCTGGAGGCGACATCCCGTCAATCACAGCAACAGCTGGGTCATCTGTCGGCACGGTAGACAATATCGCGATCTCTTGGGTAGGCTGTACATCAACAGTCCTCTTAATCTGGCAGCCTCTATTAATGGCCAGATCATCCGATACAGATCCAAACACTCGTCTCAAACGAGAAATCTCAACACAAACAATACACCGATACGTTCCTATGTCACCAGAATAATATCATGGTCAGTCCTCGTCTGTGATGAGCTCGCTCTGACCGCATATCTAGAAGCAGCTCACTCTGCTCTCGTAGCTATGGTGACAGGAACCTCAAGCAAGTATCGATGAAGATAGATCAAGGGAACGAGTGGAATTGATAGGTCTGGAATGGAAATATGATCGTAGGAAAGAATGGAATCAATGGGAGTATGATCATAGGAACGAATAGAATCAAGGATCTCAAGAAATGTACATCCTAAGGTCACTTAAGCAGAGCAGCGTGTAGTAAGTATACCACAGAACATGCACACGGTACGTCACTCTACTCAAGTTACCTACTCCATCAACCCAGGCCAACCTATAAGATGAAATCTCGGGTCCCAAAAACCCCCCTTAGTCAAGTCTAAGTTCTGTAAGGTCAAGCCAAAACTCGAACCAAGGTTAAACCTAACGTTCTGATACCAACTTTGTCACGACCCGGAAATTTGGCACACGATCGACATGAAAATTACGTGAAGTCAACAGGACCCCGCCGTAATTCAAGTAAGCCGAAGCCCAGAAATCTAAACTTTTTTGCGGAAAATAGTGGAGGTGCAGTTTTGAAACATCGGCATAATGAAATTCAAGCCATCCTTTTAAAATATAAGTCATATCAAATGAAAATGCAATAGTTTGTATCTATCTTTGAAAACATTTTTGTCCTTAAAAATTAAGGCAGCACCTCCCTTGTATATTTTGATCCAAAACCACATACATGCAATAATATAGACATCCCCAAGCGAGAGCTATCTCTTCGCTAATTGGTGGAATCACAACCACACAATAAGCACATATACAATGCCCTACGGTGAAGATCAAATACAGAAAGAATAATAAGTAGAGCAAGACATCACCCAGCTTAAGTAACGAACATACACCCATCTCGCTCTTGTTAGTTGTATGTATGCCCTAGAGGCCAGTATTGTACAGATGATGTATATTATATTGGATGCTTGGACATATATAGAGATGACTTTCTTGCTCGATATGATAGTATGCTATCTGGTTACTCTTTATCTTAACATGTACACTAGTCTCTTTAAACTGTCTTATGGTTACATGTTGGTAAAGCCCTTAGGATGTGTACTTGACTACCTGGACTATGATGCAGATCATACTAGTGGGGACATGGTAGTCCATAAGTACATCCTTCAAGGTCCCTAGTCGTGGGTGTATCGAGACGGGGCATCGATATACCAGAGTAGACTAGCGTATACGCTTCTCGACCCATGAGATGGGCGATGGATGATCCCATATCCATTGGTGTTTGACATCAGAGATGGTATACGGGTGCTCAGTGGAGACTGGGTACACTGGACGGACTCGCCGAGAACTCCCAGATGGTATTATACCTCACGTCAGATGGCAGTTCTCAGGTGACACTTGTACAGGTTAGTCTGTAGACCCGAGATCGTCATAGAGTCTTGTGTGATTCCCACTGTGCTTTGATCTCCACCTTACCACGTCCATGAGGGCGTGCAAAACGGTGGTCTTTGGGTACAGTCCCGAGTCACATGGAGGCAATGAGCGATAGGAGGGGTTTCGTCTCTCCCGGTATTGGGGGTTGATGTTGCGCTGTGCTCGATTGGCCGTAACAGGGAAGTCCCTGGCCTAGGCTGATCAGAGATTTGCTGGTAAGTGTTACCAGTAGTTTCTCGACCCGTTATGAGCCTCACATCAGCACGACTTATCGGTTATTGGGGTCTGACGTTTACCACCCCTAGACTTGATATGCGACGTATCAGACGAACAGACCGGACTGTACGGTAAGTGTTACTGGTTGGATTCACAGGAGTGTGAGCGGGCTAGCTCGTCGATCTTCTGATCGCTCAATACCCGGATGGCCGTTACTTTTAGCAGACCGCTTGCGGCTTGTGGGTGCTTGATATGATCACCATCTGCTACCGGCGTATTGACGAGTATTTAGAGTCCTACACAGAGGTTTCCTGGCTCAAGTGAAACGAAATAGGAGCGCATATGAGATATGTGCGGGACCGAGAATAATGCGTGTAAGTGATACCGTATTTCATTCTCGCGATGAATGTTTCGATTGGTTATATTCGATATGACCTAGTTATCGAATCATTGATTCGATAAATCGATACATTGGATACTAGTCGGTTATATGCGACATGACCGGATCATTGAATCAAATGTTGATTCAATGATTTAATGTATAATTATATATTTGATATATTACTTTGCATTAACTAGTATTGGTTCATTTTAAAAGGATTTTCTCACTTGATGCACATTGTATATGTGATATACTTTTTGTGCACTTGATTGTATCATGTTTGATGATACTTGCTCACTTGGGTTTGTGTAAAGATTAAACCATGGTTATATGAATGGTTAGGGTTTTGATTATTTACTTAGTTATTTATTTATTTATTCATTTTGGAAATAGTTAAGTATGGTGGCTTATTTTGTTTTATGTTGAAACTTCAAGAAGCTTTGAAAAATTCCACCATTCTTATCTCTTCCTTAACCTTAACCATTCCAACTAACCTTAGTTTAATCTCTACACTTGACCATGGTTAACATTATGATAAGTATTCCTTTTCTTTTCATTTTAAATAACTTCTCATAATATTTCCTTCTTGATCATCTTCTTCTTCAAGTGAGAAAGCTTGATGCCATCAATGGCAACTTGAGCAAAAGTGAGTGAAATCCAATTCTAAAGTGAACCCACCTCCTATTTCTTCACCCTCTACCTCTTGCCAAGTTGTTTTGGGTGTTTTCTTCACAAGTTTCACAACTTGGTGAAGTTGGAGCTTGAACTTGTGCAACCTCGACGTAGATCATCTTCGGCACGAAGCCGACGACCTATTCCGCTCACTTCTCCGATGAAGCCGTCGCGAGAGTCCGAGATTCGAGATGGATAGCGAGGGGACGACCACGTGGAGCTAAGGAAGTGGATAACCGGATCTCCAAAGGTTGTAGCCTCTCTCCTTTAGTTAATATGTTAACTAGATTCGTTTTTCGCCTAGGATTCTAGCCGACGATCCGTATTAGGGTTTCTCGGCACCATAATTTTTGTAAAATGGCATGGTTGATGCCTTGTGAGACCACTATAGGGTGCCTAGGAACCTTTCACTGGTATCAGAGCCTAGCTAGAGCCTTAGGCGAAGTCCAGACGACGTTTGAAGTCCGAACGAACCCGAAACCCTAAAACCCGAGTGCTCTCTGGACTTTTTCTAAAATCTGGGATTTTTCCAGATTAAAAATGCCTAAAAAATTCAGCAGGAAGATCTAAGAATTATGGTGAAACACGAGATCATGATGCATCTAAACAGCCGCGGAAACGCGGCAGAAGCATGGCTTCTGCCGCTGTTCCGCCGCCTACTGTTCATATTGCGCAATATTGTTTGCACGGTAATTCTTCTTTCCTGGTGCTGAGTTTTATGGGAATTTTTAATATTTATTCAAGAGTTGAATTTTCTGGGGTGTTTTAGAGCTTCGGTGTTTCGACCGGATTATCAAATTTCGTCTTTATGTTTTTCCGGATAATTTTTAGAATATGTTAAAAAGTTCGACCGAATATAAATACCCAATTTTTCCCCTGTCGGGAAATTTCCAAGTTTTGGATTTTTCCGTAGTTTAACGACGTTCTAAGTAGTGCAAGTAACGCGATGGACCCTCTAGAAGACAACAAACCTTAACTCGATTATGTGACCGTCTTGAACTGCCCTTTGAACCTTCGGGTTTGGGGCAGTACGGCGTGCCACATGTGAGGCGTTGGCTTGACCCTTCTACGGCTGGATCGTTGGTACTGAGGCACGAACTGAATGTTGTTAGACTTATTTCATGTGTTGAGCTGTATCGGGAAAACTTGGGTATTCGATTGTTCGATCGGAAAGTTTAACATTTTCTGTTTATCTGGAATGTGATACAATAATTGGAATTCATAAACAGTTATAAGATAACTGAATGAATGTTATAAATCTAGCAGTTTAGTCCCACATGATATTGAAAAGAGTTTTCGATAATGAGACTAAAATGCGGGATTTATATCTGTTAGGCATGTGATGTCTAAGTATTTCATTTGATTAGGCATGCGATGTCTAAAGAAGTTGCGGATTCCAATTGTTGTAGTTTTACACTTTCTTTTCTGTGACCGTAAGTGTAATATGTGATATCGCCGGTTTCGTTGCTATATATCAACGACAATTGGGATGCGCATATTTACTTACGTTGATGACATGTGATGTTATGTGTTGCTGGATATGTTATATTGGATCGTCGTGTTCCAATGGCCGGGGTTTTTTTTATGTGAGATGAGTGTTTTTCATTTTCATTCATGTAAAAACTTGTATGTAATATTCTTTTATTTGGGGCACTTCCAGGTAGCGGAAGTTGTCACCCTTTATATATTATTTACTTTTCCGCATTAGGATAGACCCAAGGAGGGGAGCACAAGTAACCGGGTTCTGGGGTCTAGTGGGAGACCAACTCGAGGAGTCGAGTCCGGGTCTCCTAACCCTAGAATTGGCAGGGTTGCTTGCCGCTCTCGTAGGGGTCTAGGGGTGTGGGATTGGCTATTCATCACGACCGTGGAATCCGTGTTTTATACTGGCTCGTATTGAAAACACGGACGCCCTAGTATATCCAATATTTCATATGTTTCTTCTGCTGCGATTTCTGTGATGTGATTCTGTGATGGATATAGTATATAGTAAATATGATATATTATACAGACGTTACTTATGTTTTACACCCGCGCTAGCCCTGCCCTGCTCTGTCGTTAGTTACCTAACCTAACGGTGCACGAGGGGACATCGAGGCGAATGCGGATGGCATAAGTGTACGTCATATCTATCTGTGATGTTTAGGTATTTAAATGATGGGACTTCATTAATGTGATTAATGAAAGATAAGAAACCTAAGATGTTGTGGAATCGAATTTTAAAATAAAACAGGTAGCTACAGTTCTTGCTTTGCACAGTGGTATATGTGATATATCCTGCACCTTATTCGATGAGGAAAGGACCGAGATCCCTTCACCGGGAGTGACTCCTTTAGCAATAACTGGCAGATGCTACACACTCGGTTTGCTTTTGATTGCTTCTATAGTTTATGCTTTGCACAGTGATATATATGATATATCCCGCACCTCATTCGATGAGGAAAGGGACGACGATCCCTTCACCGGGAGTGACCCCTTTAGCAAAACTAGAAAAGCCTCAAAATCATTCCATTTTTAAAAATTCATTTGATTCTACAACGATATCAAGTTCATTACGCAATAGGTTTTCAGAAAAACCTGACGTAGCCCTCCGTCATTTCAGATAAATCCTACTTAGTATTCGTGCTACGTTTGTTGACCTCCGTCAAGGCGTAGTGTGCGGTAGCTAACTAGTATTTGTCTGCTTATGCATATGATGCAGATTGGATTAGGGTAGTCGTACGACCTTGTTGACCTCCGTCAAGGGTCGTGCGGGTGGGTTTGATTTAATCAAGAAATGACGGGTTGAACTTGACTTGCACCCTGTGGTTTGTTGACCTCCGTCAAGGTCATAGGATGCTTGGGGCAAAATCTTATCGGGAATTTCAAGTGTTGAAATTTGTAATGAGATTGCATACCTTCTATGAGACAGTTGGATCCCGATACCAACTGCGAGTAAGAGTTACTCCTGGGAGAGTTTTACACATTGCAATTAGCTGATCAAGTAGGTGTCTAGAAAGGTGTCAACGGGGTTACGCCTCTGGGAAAACGAGGTTTACATTAATTAGGTTCGTGCGAAAGCACAGGGGACCTCCCTCAAAGTACCGACACTGGCCTGGCTGAAAGATTGGCGAACTTGTAGTGTGTAATTAATCCCGGCTAGTCTTTCCTTTTAGGGTTTGAAGGAAGATTTGATAAAAAGCAGTGGGAGCCATCCTGATTAGATAAGATAATAACCAATCTGATCTTGCACGAGCATACGCTAAAGTGTTTTCTTCTCTCTCTCTTCAGGTAGCGACCATTTCATGCCCTAATGAAGATAATAATATGGATGTATTGACCGAACCCGCATGTTATTCTGTGCTGGGGAACGTTGGTTCCGTTCTTTCTTATAAGAGTTATAGGAATGGACAGGATATAGGGGAATACCAGGATTCCCATGCCACCCGAATGAAGAAAGTACATGTTGATGCATTTTCTTCGGGTGTGTTCGTTACTGAGAACTGTTTCTCCATTTGCTCTACGTCCTGGGTATTAGATACCGGGTCAGGATCCCATATATGTAATCAGTTACATGGGCTTAGAAAAGGAAGAGAACTTGGAGAAGGTGATAAAGACATTAGAGTTGGAAATGGTGCAATTGTTGCAGCTAAGACTGTCGGAGAATATCACCTTGTATTACCAACTGGTAATACATTGGTTCTGAACGAATGCTATTACATGCCGAACCTGATATGCAACATTATATCGGTTTCTTTATTAAGTAAAGAGGGATATAATTTTGTATTACAGGACAATGTTATGAACATTTTTCGTAACCAAAAGTTGGTTGGATCAGGCACGTTGTGCAATGGCATTTATGTTCTAAATCAATCAACAGTTCTGAGCATAACAAACACACACAAGAGGAAGAGTTCTGAACTCAACGAATCCTTCTTGTGGCATTGTAGACTGGGCCACATCAATGCGACACGACTAGCTAAGTTGCATAAAGATGGATATTTAAATCCGTTTGAATTTTCATCTTATGACACTTGCCAGTCATGTCTCAAAGGCAAGATGACCAAAACTCCGTTTACGGGACACGGAGAAAGAGTTACCGAACTCTTGGGACTATACATAGTGATGTATGTGGTTCCATGTCTACACATGCCAGGGATGGTTCTTCGTACTTCATTACATTCACTGACGATCTCTCTAGATTCGGATATGTGTTCCTGATGAAACACAAATCAGAAGCTTTTAAGAAAATTAGAGAATATAAACAAGAAGTTGAGAACCAAACCGGAAAAAGTATTAAAATCCTACGATCTGATCGAGGAGGAGAATACTTGAGCATTGAATTCCTGGACTTCCTAAAAGAGAATGGGATTCTCTCTCAGCTAACTCCTCCATATACACCACAGCACAACGGTGTATCGGAGCGGAGAAACCGCACCCTATTAGATATGGTGCGCTCTATGATGAGTGTAGCTGAGTTACCTGTTTCCTTCTGGGGATATGCACTGGAAACGGCAGCATACCTACTAAACAGGGTTCCCACCAAATCTGTGCCTACTACACCATATGAGATATGGGAAGGGAAGAGACCATATCTTAATTTTATAAAGATATGGGGTTGCCCGGCCTATGTCAAAAGACAAAAACCGGACAAACTCGAGGCAAGATCTGTTTTGTGTAAGTTTGTTGGATATCCCAAACATTCGTGAGGGTATATCTTATACCACAGTGAGGAACAAAGAGTATTTGTTGCTCAACATGCCACCTTTTTAGAAAAGGAATTTCTTGCAAAAGAAATTAGTGGCTCTGAGGTAGAACTGGAAGAGGTTCCAGCTGAACAAAACACAACAGAAGATTTAGTGGAACCAGAGCATTCAGTAGCTTCCGACGAACCTCAGCCTCTCCGCCGATCTAGTAGGGTTCCTCGCCCACCTGAGAGATACTACGGTTTTCTCATGGATGGTGGGAGCGAGGATTGCATCATGGAGGATGATGACCCAACTAGCTTCGAGCAGGCCATCACAAGTGGGGACTCAGTGAAATGGCTGGATGCTATGCGGTCCGCGATGGAATCCATGTACACCAACAAAGTATGGACTTTGGACGTTGCTCCTGAAGGGGTAAAACCCATTGGGAGCAAGTGGATCTTCAAGAAGAAACTTGGTGTAGATGGGAAAGTGGAGACTTTCAAAGCTAGACTTGTAGCAAAGGGTTTTCGTTAAAGACCAGGTGTGGACTATGACGAGACCTTTTCTCCAGTGGCTATGCTTAAATCCATCCGGATCATGCTTGCCATCGCTGCTTATCATGATTACGAAATCTGGCAAATGGGTGTTAAGATCGCTTTTCTAAATGGTGATTTAGAAGAGTGCGTGTACATGACTCAGCCAGAGGGCTTTGTAGACAGTGGGAGCAGCGGGAAGGTGTGCAAGCTGCTTAAATCCATTTATGGATTAAAGCAAGCATCGCGGAGTTGGAACATCTGCTTTGACGTCGTTATCAAAGAGTTTGATTTCGTCAAAAATCCAGATGAACCTTGTATCTACAAAAAGGTGGCAGAGAGTAAGGTTGTCTTCCTCGTATTGTACATGGACGACATACTCTTGATAGGAAATGATATTCCTATGCTGCAATCGGTCAAGCTCTTCTTATCACAAAGATTCTCAATGAAAGATCTTGGTGATGCCTCCTGCATATTGGGAATTAGGATCTATAGAGATAGATCCAAAAGGATTTTGGGATTGTCCCAATCCAGGTACATTGACACCATACTAAAGAGGTTTAGTATGGAAGAGTCCAAGCGTGGGAACTTGCCCACGATCTCTGGAGTCACTCTCTCCAAATAGATGTCTCCCAAGACTGATTTGGAGAGAGCTCGCATGCAACGGATACCCTATGCTTCGGCAGTAGGCTCTATCATGTATGCGATGCTATGTACCAGACCCGATGTAGCATACTCACTAAGTATAGTGAGCAGGTATCAAGCTGATCCTGGAGAGAATCACTGGACAGCTGTGAAGAGCATTCTCAAGTACTTACGAAGGACTAGAGATATGTTCTTGGTGTATGGTAACGGAGAGCTCCAAGTGGAGTCCTTTACCGATTCGAGCTTCCAGAGTGATAAGGACGACTCTAAGTCGCAGTCGGGCTTTGTCTTTACCCTTTACGGAGGGGCGGTTAGCTGGAAGAGTTCCAAGCAGGAAACCGTGGCAGACTCGACGATGGAGGCTGAATACATCGCTGCCAACGATGCTGCCAAAGAGGCTGTCTGGATCAAGAAGTTCATTACTGAACTTGGAGTGGTTCCATCCATTGAGCATCCAATACCTTTGTATTGCGATAACAATGGAGCGGTGGCTTTGGCCAAGGAACCCAGGTCCCATCAGCGATCCAGGCATATTCTGAGGCGGTATCACCTGATCCGGGAGATAGTTGATCGCCGGGAGATCGAGGTCAGGAGGGTTGACACGAAGAACAACACGGCGGATCCACTCACGAAGGCCATTCCCCAGATACAGTTTGAGAGACTCTTCGGGATGCTCGGTATGCGATACTACAGCAGCTGGCCCTAGTGCAAGTGGGAGATTGTTAGTTGTATGTATGCCCTAGAGGCCAGTATTGTACAGATGATGTATATTATATTGGATGCTTGGACATATATAGAGATGACTTTCTTGCTCGATATGATAGTATGCTATCTGGTTACTCTTTATCTTAACATGTACACTAGTCTCTTTAAACTGTCTTATGGTTACATGTTGGTAAAGCCCTTAGGATGTGTACTTGACTACCTGGACTATGATGCAGATCATACTAGTGGGGACATGGTAGTCCATAAGTACATCCTTCAAGGTCCCTAGTCGTGGGTGTATCGAGACGGGGCATCGATATACCAGAGTAGACTAGCGTATACGCTTCTCGACCCATGAGATGGGCGATGGATGATCCCATATCCATTGGTGTTTGACATCAGAGATGGTATACGGGTGCTCAGTGGAGACTGGGTACACTGGACGGACTCGCCGAGAACTCCCAGATGGTATTATACCTCACGTCAGATGGCAGTTCTCAGGTGACACTTGTACAGGTTAATCTGTAGACCCGAGATCGTCATAGAGTCTTGTGTGATTCCCACTGTGCTTTGATCTCCACCTTACCACGTCCATGAGGGCATGAAAAACGGTGGTCTTTGGGTACAGTCCCGAGTCATATGGAGGCAATGAGCGATAGGAGGGGTTTCGTCTCTGCCGGTATTGGGGGTTGATGTTGCGCTGTGCTCGATTGGCCGTAACAGGGAAGTCCTTGGCCAGGGCTGATCAGAGATTTGCTGGTAAGTGTTACCAGTAGTTTCTCGACCCGTTATGAGCCTCACATCAGCACGACTTATCGGTTATTGGGGTCTGACGTTTACCACCCCTAGACTTGATATGCGACGTATCAGACGAACAGACCGGACTGTACGGTAAGTGTTACTGGTTGGATTCACAGGAGTGTGAGCGGGCTAGCTCGTCGATCTTCTGATCGCTCAATACCCGGATGGCCGTTACGTTTAGCAGACTGCTTGCGGCTTGTGGGTGCTTGATATGATCACCATCTGCTACCGGCGTATTGACGAGTATTTAGAGTCCTACACAGAGGTTTCCTGGCTCAAGTGAAACGAAATAGGAGCGCATATGAGATATGTGCGGGACCGAGAATAATGCGTGTATGTGATACCGTATTTCATTCTCGCGATGAATGTTTCGATTGGTTATATTCGATATGACCTAGTTATCGAATCATTGATTCGATAAATCGATACATTGGATACTAGTCGGTTATATGCGACATGACCGGATCATTGAATCAAATGTTGATTCAATGATTTAATGTATAATTATATATTTGATATATTACTTTGCATTAACTAGTATTGGTTCATTTTAAAAGGATTTTCTCACTTGATGCACATTGTATATGTGATATACTTTTTGTGCACTTGATTGTATCATGTTTGATGATACTTGCTCACTTGGGTTTGTGTAAAGATTAAACCATGGTTATATGAATGGTTAGGGTTTTGATTATTTACTTAGTTATTTATTTATTTATTCATTTTGGAAATAGTTAAGTATGGTGGCTTATTTTGTTTTATGTTGAAACTTCAAGAAGCTTTGAAAAAGTCCACCATTCTTATCTCTTCCTTAACCTTAACCATTCCAACTAACCTTAGTTTAATCTCTACACTTGACCATGGTTAACATTATGATAAGTATTCCTTTTCTTTTCATTTTAAATAACTTATCATAATATTTCCTTCTTGATCATCTTCTTCTTCAAGTGAGAAAGCTTGATGCCATCAATGGCAACTTGAGCAAAAGTGAGTGAAATCCAATTCTAAAGTGAACCCACCTCCTATTTCTTCACCCTCTACCTCTTGCCAAGTTGTTTTGGGTGTTTTCTTCACAAGTTTCACAACTTGGTGAAGTTGGAGCTTGAACTTGTGCAACTTCGACGTAGATCATCTTCGGCACGAAGCCGACGACCTATTCCGCTCACTTCTCCGATGAAGCCGTCGCGAGAGTCCGAGATTCGAGATGGACAGTGAGGGGACGACCACGTGGAGCTAAGGAAGTGGATAACCGGATCTCCAAAGGTTGTAGCCTCTCTCCTTTAGTTAATATGTTAACTAGATTCGTTTTTCGCCTAGGATTCTAGCCGACGATCCGTATTAGGGTTTCTCGGCTCCATAATTTTTGTAAAATGGCATGGTTGATGCCTTGTGAGACCACTATAGGGTGCCTAGGAACCTTTCAGCTCTAAGTCTCACAAATATACAAGTCTGTGTCTAGGTCTACTAATATACAAAATCTAGTTTCTGATTGATGGAGCATTAACTAGATGCGATAGAAATAATAGGTACAAGAGTGGTCACGATCCAAATATGTGTCCCACCTACCAAAGCAAAACACCATGAAGAAAGTTTTGTGCCAGTGATACCGCTACTGATCCAAGCGGTTAAACCTGCAAGAAAACTATGGCACAACAGGGGTGAGTTTCCAACTCGTGAGTAGAAAATATCAGCAGGTAGAAATCGAGTGAACAACGATCCCTAGGTCCTACTGTATCATGAAGGTAAAGCTATGGTATCTAGGGTAATCATGTATGCATATGTGTACAACAACAATGTCATGCCAGTAATAGTACGTAATGATATTCATAGGAATATATATGCATGTATGCATGTGTATCAAGTAACGTGTGTCCATCAACGACACATCAACATCATGAAACCTGAGTGTCCAACATCGACACTCGAAATGTCATGAAACCCGTGTCCAGCATCGATACGTAAATTCTCATATCTCAGGCGCCACATTATCGGATTGGCCGTCATATCCATCTGATCTCACGACTCAGGTCGGTATCCTTCGGATAACCGCCGGGTCCAAACTATCACTGGTAAGTGGTGCAACCCATGCCAGGCTCATCGTCTACTCCACGATCTTCTTGCCCCGGGATACCTTACCGGGTCCACCATGTACCCAAAGATGGTTCCTCCTCACTCCTCGAATCGGGTATCATATAGCTCAGAACCGAGAAAACTCTTGGTGGACACGAAATATCACATCACGAGAAACTGTGTTTTTAAAACAATTCATAATTTCCTTTGAAATATAACCGTGGTTCCCAAATCTAGAGATCTCATGAAAACAACATTTAAATGCATGTAACCATAAAGTACAGTATATGCAAACATAGAACAGTAATGTAAGCATCTCAAGTATTATCATGTAAGCATGTCGTGTGATAATTACTGAGCAAATGATTGTACATTACATTTAAGAGTAATACAGTGATATAGTAGTTCTACTGTGTAAGTGGCATGGCAATTACCGATGATGAATGTGCGAGCCGACAAATCTGTGTAAGTGTAACATGCGCATCATCAGTAATAGTGCAGGTGTACTAGTAGACAAAGCCATATACAAGTAAGTACTTGGAACATAGTATGTATGTCACGGGGAATAATACAGCATAACATGAACGGTAATAAGATATGTAAGTGCCCCTGGATACATCAAATATAACCCATTATTCCCTAAGGTTTTTAGCAGCAATGATTCTCCGAATCAAGGCAAATCCATATGTTGGCGATCCAGCCTCATAGTATCAGATATGATATAATCCTCGTACATCATCCTCGAGTTGAAAGTGCGGATCAATCATCCGGTATCCTATCACATACGGTATAATCCATCGTACCGTGTCATCAATTCAGAATAAGGATATATCATCCTAATACATAACATCATCTCACATTCTCATATATAAACTTATCTCATGTCATATCTATATCAACCTCGTATCATATCTTTATCAACCTCACATCATATCTTATCAATCTCATAACATATCTTGGCATATGTATCTATGTTTTCATATCGCCTCATATCCTCATATCAAGCATATCCGCTCATGTTATCTTGTTTCATCATATCCTCATATCAATATATATCATCTCGTACTTGTCCTCTGTTCAATTATATATATATATATATATATATATATATATATATCTTCACATCCTCATTTCATCATATCAATATGTCAATCCGAGTCATCTTGTATCTATCATATCATCTCATACTAAAATGTTTGATCAAATCCGTAAGTTCATAGCATAGGTTTCTCCAAATTATATTCTATATATCGATTCTCCATTTGCGGGGGTGTTATAAGCCATCCACCCGACCTCCCCCGTAGTTATAGATCTACTCACCTGCAGTAACCTTGCTTAGTCGATGTCGATGAACTTCACGATCTCCTTCGTCATCTCGGAATTCCACGTGAAGGTACCTACAATCAATACACATCGTAACGATATTAAAACAAAGTCCGAAAATCGATACGTCACATGAAGTGCTCATAGGTTAGAACCTATAGCCCACGCACGCAAGAACAACCAAATAACTCTCTGCGTTGACGTCCAAACGTCCAACGACCAAGTCCAAACTCAAATACCAAAACCAAGTTTTCACGAATCGGGCATTCAAAATCAGCAACATAGAAAATCACTCCCAGATTCTACACTAGGTCAAATTAGGGCATTCTTGTAACGTCTTCAAAATAATAAAATATGATTTTTGGGAAATTTTATAATTTAATATTATTTTAATGAATATTTTAATATTCTGGTATAATTAAATACAGATAAATGGGGAAAAATTATGGAAAATTCTAAAATAAGGTATTTTAAGGAATTTCCTCGTTTTCTGTGCATGCCCCCATTTCCTCTAGTTTTGACCCTGAGTATGTCTAGTTTTGACTGATTCCATCTAGGGTGAAATCTGGGTTGATTTTCCTATGTTGGTGTATAATTTGGGACTTGTTTTAGCATGGATTTTGGTATTTGGTGATTCATTCCTGTCGGGTGGCGTTTGGACGTCAACGACAAGTGGATTTTGATTGTGTTTACATACGAGTCGATAGGTTTTTACCTATGCGGGTAGCGTGTGCTATTTTGGTTTCCGATGTGATTTTCATGTGCTTTAGCATTGTGATATACTTGTAGGTACCCCGCGTGATGTTGAGGCAAAGGAGGTGAAGATAGCGACATCGGCTCTGGCACACGAGAAGCAATGTGAGTAGATTTATATCTACGGGGAGAAGTCGGGTGGATGGCGTATAGCACCCCCGCAGTCCGTGGTGATGTATACGAATACGTATACACACGAATATTTATTATGTGTTGTTTAGGGTTATTGATGGTAATAATGATATTTTGATGATAAGAATATATTGGTTTAGTATAGTGCGAACCCTAGAGTAGTGGTTGCACTCACACATACATTTACACACATACTTGCATTCATTCTTTCATTTATTAGAGTGCATATGATGGTGCGTATATCTACACATGGGTATGGGACTATGTGTTTATATACGGGATTTGAGGATGATACGTGGTTTGAGATGATACTTGATGTGAGGCCGTGAGATCGGCGATGTGACATAGCTTGTCTTCGAGGTGCGATATGATAGTTTTAGCGGGCTTTTGGACATGTGCTTTACCCGCATTCATATTTTTATAGATGGTATCGATTTGTACTAGACTTAGAGTAGTACCCCAGATTATGCGATCTGATGATAGTGATACCTGATATGTGATGAGGTACTGTGATATTGACCCCTACCCAGCTATTAGGATGCCGTACGACGATCTACCGTACGAGCCGATATTGATGATAGATCCGCACTCATGACTCGAGGATATCTTACGATATGTTATTGAGGCGGGATCACCGACTATCATATCTATATATATTGACTCAGATTAGGTGGTTTCTTACCCCTCCTGTCTAGATTACTTAGTAGACATTAGACTGGACCGAGTCATACCTATTTCAAACTAACGAATCGGGGATATTTTAAAGATAGGCAGAAGGGTCATACGGATATTTTCAAATGATGTATCCTTTCTTAAAACACCGTAGCCCTTGTTTTTCCAAAAGCCCTGATTCGTCTTATTTCAAATGGCACATGACTTGTACAGATTGGTGTAGATTCTTTACTTCTGCGTTGATTATTCGATTCCGCATATTCATGCTATTTGCATTGCATCGCTTGTACTGTGGTTATATTTCAATCATGCTGCTAGGGCACCAGCACCATTATCGATGATGCATATATTCCACATACACCTGTTGCCGGCTCACACACTCATCATCGATAATTGCCATGTCACTACACTGTAGTACTATTGCATTCAGTATATGATCCTTGCATGACATGATGATATGCATACCTTCCTTTACATGTCGCATACTTCATGCTTTTGATTATACGCATTGAGATATGTTGTTTCTATGATATTTCTGGATTTGGGAACCGAGAGTGTTTCAAAAGAGAATATGTCATTGCTTTAAAAACCCGGTTACCCTTGATATGATATTTCAGTGCGTCCACCATGTGTTTTCTCGGTGCTGAGAGCGACATGTGAAACCCGAATCGAGGAGTGGATGAGCCGATTGCGGGTACATGGTGGACCCGGTATGGTTCCCCTCGGCAAGATGATCGATGAGCTTTGCCGATTGAGCCTGGAGGCGGGCGAGTACCTACCGGTGATTGGTTGGACCTGGCAGTTATCCGGAGGATACTGACCAGAGTCGATGGATAGATTTGGGCGTCCTGCCGGGGCCGAGGGCCGATACCGCAGACAGAGCCCGCGGGCCGATCCGGACCGACGGAGCCCGATATATGAGGATTTACGTGCCGATGCTGGGCACAGTTTTCATGATGTTTTCGAGTGCCGATGCTGGGCACTCCGGTTCCATGATTTTGACGTGTCGCGAGGGACACGGTGGGTTATATCCTCATATTTCCATGCACAGGTTTCATGATAATTACTTGCATGATGGTTATTGTCATTGGGTGACGAGTGGACGGGATCCACGTGTGTGCAGATTGATTACATTGATCATACATCATATTCATGACATGCTATTACCTGAGGCACTAGCACGAGCATTTGGCACTACACTCATGTATAGAGATTACATTGCCAGTTTATCATGCTTCAGCTTTATTCATATTGAGGTTTATTTATATCTGATCGTATTGACCTAGGATGGGTCATGCATCCGATCTCTGCTTGTAGATATTTTCTATTCACGAGTTGGCAACTCACCCCCGTTGTGCCCCAGTCCTTGCAGGTTTTTGCCGTACAGATTCCATAGCGGCATTTCTGGCACACTGCTTCCTTATGGGTGACTTGCTTGGATAGGTGGGTTCTTTTGTATCAGAACCGCCATTGTTCATGTATCATTTATTGTATCTAGAATTTCCATCAACCAAAACTTGTTTATTGTTTCAGACTTAGAAAACAGTGTTGTTTTATTTCGACCTTAGAGTCGCGCTAGCAGTATTACGGTTTTCTGGCTGTTTTGGGTTTCTTTTTTTTGGGTTTTGATCCTCGACCTTTGGCGTTGTATATTATTATTGCTTGCGTGGTTGTGACCGTCGATGGACGAAGAGCTAGCTCCCGTTTGGGGATGCCTTTTATCATTTCATATATATTATTCTTGTTGTACCCCGTTCGGGGCCAGTTTTTACAAAGGAAACTCTGCCGAAATTTTCAGGAAAGGTTACACATTTTTAAAAAATACATATTCGGCTTAGTTATTTAAAAACTTTGATTTCCAAACATGATTTCCTTACTTTTCAAAAACAGTTTTCCTTATTTACTCTTTAAATGGTTTTAGATTGCTGGGCTTTTGGCTTACTTGGATCAGATGGGGTCCTATAAACTTCATATGGTTCAAGGGCCAGTCACGTGCTCTTTCGGGTCGTGACAATTCTGCATATAGGGTAGGTCTACATATCAGATAAGGGAACCATGGTCCAAAACCCAACCCTAAATTCCACAATGTGGCTGGAACGGCCAATCCTATTAAATCTGCGTCCAGAAGGAAAGGGTAGGGGCTCGAGTTTCTAGGGTAAATTCTAGGTGGCTTGCACATCTCTCTGTGATGGAACTTATTTTATGGAGCTCTCGGGTCATAGAAGATCCTACATAGTCATCACAAATCACCAAAAACTAATATCGGGAAAATTCTATGTTCGTGTTTTGGGTTTCTAGTCTCTAGTCTGGCCAGAATTGTTAGTTATGTATATGCCGTAGAGGCCATTATTGTACATATGATGTATATTATAGTGAATGCTTGGATATATATATATATAGAAGACTTTCTTGCTCGATATTGACGAGTCTTTAGAGTTCTACACAGGGGTTTCCTGGCTCAGGCAAAACGGAGTAGGAGCACATATGTGATATGTGCAGGATCGAGATTAATACGTGTATGTGATACCGTATTCTATTCTCGCGATATGTGATATCGGCTGGTTATATGCGATATAGCCGGGTCATCGGATCATTTGTTGATTCGATGAAATTGATACTTTATATTTTAGTCGATAATATGTGATATAGCCGGATTATCAGATCAAGTGTTGATTCGATAATTTAATGTATAATTATATATTTGATATATTAAATTACATTAACTAATATATACTAACTTAACTATTTATTATTCTCACTTGTGATACATTTAACATATATGTGATATATGTTTATTGTATTGTTTTCTATTGTTACATAAATATTATATATGTGATATATAATATTGTGATATGCTAGGTTATACATGCAACAAGGATGTATAAGAATTATACCATGCTACATGTAATGTTTGGGTTTAAATTCTTAAGTAATTCAAATTGTGGAAATGAGTCATGGTGGAAGCTTCATGAAGCTTGTTGATAACAATTGACAAAGTCTCCCCTTTTTGTTTTGCTTAAGATATTTTCTAACCCAACCATGACACATAGCCATGGTTAACTCTCTACAAGGGTTAGTGGATGACATACACTCACCCATGGATGCATTTCTAACCTCATCTCATTAATTGATCTTCTTCTTCCCCATCTCATCTTTGCTCTCTAGTTTTTGAGATCAAGAAGAAAAATAGTGAGAAATTAAATAATAAAGTGAGCAAAATTCCCACTTCTGTTAGTGTATATGCCCTAGGGGCCGTTATTGTATCATACTAGCTTGTATATTACTTAATGGAAGCTTGGGATATTCACAGTTATATTAACAGTCTTGCTAAACATGGTAGTATGCTACTTGGTTATATCTTTCTTAATATGTGTGTACGTATTGATAGAGCCCTTAGGATCTTGCTTGACTACCAGCGTTGTGATGGCAGTCACACTAGTGGGGGCTGGGTAGTCTACAAGCACATCCTTTTTCAGGCCCCTAGTCGTAGGATTATCGAGACAGGGCATCGATACTCTGGAGTAGACTAGTGTGTACGCTTCTCATCCCAGCTGGGGAGATGGTCTGTCCCACAGCCATCAGTACGTCGTACTGGAGATAGTATACAGGTGCTCGTTAGGTTATGGGTGCACCGGACAGGACTCGCGGCGAACTGTTGGTTGGTATTATACCCGTCGTCAGTTAACAGTTCCCAGGTGACATGAGTACAGCATAGTCCGCAGACTTGACACTGCTACTTCGCCTCAAGTGTGTCCCACTGTTCTTAGATTGCTACCCTACCATGGCTCAAAGGAGTCGTGCAAACAGGTAGCAGTTGGGTGCAGTCCCGAGCACTTGGAGGCAGTGGCGGTTAGACAGGATTCGTTTCTCTCGGTATTGGGAGTTGATATCGCGCTGTATCAGAGAGCCATTACGCAAAGTCCCTGGCCAGGGCAAGCGAGATTTACTGGTAGGTTTTCCAGTAGTTTCTCAAGGTGTAATGGTCTTCACTCCGACATGACTTATACCGCTTTTAGGGGACTAACGCTTGCCGCCCCCTAGGCCCGATATGCGATAGTCCTAGACGAACAGACCGGACTGTACGGAGATTGTCACATCAGGCTCAGTAGGAGTTCGGATGTGTTTCCTCATCGGCCTTCTTATCGACATCTACCTGGGGACCGTTACGTACAGCTAGTGCCGCTTGCGGTCTGTGGTTAAATCTACTGCCAGCGTAATAGTCGAGTCTTTAGAGTCCCACACAGAGAGTTTCCCTGCTCCGGGTGAAACGATATAGAGGTCGTATGGTTTTACGATAAGGGTTCGGACGCATACGTGTTTTTACGCACGTACGATGTTCGGACAGTTTTTACTAGCCGGCTTTGGTTTAAGCCAGATTCTAGTATCGGATTATTGGATTTATGCAGTCTAAAGTTTTTCCATGTTTTCACGGATAGGAGGGGCGTTCTCGTAATTTGGCGAGAAGCTTCTAGAAGGATGATGACTTGGAGGGCTAACGTTGCATTTGCATTAATGGATTAGTGACTCATTAGATGAATCATTCAAGAGAGTTAATGAAGCATTTATTGCTTAATGACTCACTTGATGATTCATTGCATATATTAAATGAAGCATGGTTGTTAATATCATTTAATTGATTTATTTGATATTCTTTATGCTTCATCATATATTGTAAATGAGAAAGAATTCATACCATTCTCACTCTCACCTTCTCTCTCCTCAAGCTCTCTCTCTTCAAATCCTAATCCTAACCTCTCATGTGTTGAGATCAAGGATTGGTAAGACTTGTTAATCCCTAATCACACTCTATATTACCTAGGTGACTTTGATTAGCAATTAGAGTAACCTAGTTTCCTCAAGTTAGAGGCAAAGCTTGGAGTAGTAGCTTTCGGGTGGATCGTCTATTACAAAGAGGAGGCCGACGAGGAGGTGGTTAACAAGAAGAAGAAGGACTTGGTTCATTAGGTATAATCTTCTTTCATAGTAGCTAACTACTCCTATGATAGTGTTAGTTATCATTTAGCAAAGATCCTTTCGGTTAGTCGATGTTGTTTTAAACAAAATGATTGTTTTACCTATTCCGCCTCCCCGCAACTCGTGGTGTGTACATGTTAGTTATGTATATGCCCTAGAGGCCATTGTTGTACATATGATGTATATTATGATGGATGCTTAGATATATACAGAGAGGACTTTCTTGCTCGTCATGATAGTATGCTATTTGGTTTCACTTTATCTTAACATGTTGACTTGTATTGGTTTACTGCTTTACTCTCACATGTTGATAAAGCCCTTAAGATCTGTACTCGACTACTGGGACTATGATGAGATCATACTAGTGGGGCCGCGGTAGTCGATGAGTACATCCTATAACTGTTCCTAGTCGAGGGTATATCGAGACAGGGCATCGATACACCAGAGTAGACTAGCGTATACGCATCTTGACCCATATGATGGGCGATGGATGATCCTATATCCATCGGTGTTAGACATCAGAGATGGTGTACGGGTGCTCAGTGGAGACTGGGTACACTGGACGGACTCGCCGAGAACTCCCAGATGGTGATATACCACACGTCAGATGGCAGTTCTCCGGTGACACTGGTACAGGGTAGTCTGTAGACCCGAGATCGTCATGGAGTCTTGTGTGATTCCCACTGTGCTTTTATTTCCACCTTACCACGTCCAAGAGGGCGTGAAAAACGGTGGCTTTTGGGTACAGTCCCGAATCACATTGAGGCAATGAGCGATAGGAGGGGATTCGTCTCTCCCGGTATAGGGAGTTGATGCTGTGCTGTGTTCGATTGGCTATAACTGGAAGTCCCTGGCTAGGGCTGATATAGAGATTTACTGGTAAGTGTTACTAGTAGTTTCTCGACCCGTTATGAGCCACACATCGACACGACTTATCGGTTACTGGGGTCTGACGTATACCACCCCTAGACTTGATATGCGACATATCAGACGAACAGACCGGACTGTACGGGAGTGTTACTGATCGGATTCACAGGAGAACGCACAGGCTAGCTTGTTGATCTTCTGATCGCTCAATACCTGGGTGGCTATTACGTTTAGCTGACCGCTTGCAGCTTGTGGGTGTTTGATATGATCATCACCTGCTACCGGCGTATTGACGATTCTTTAGAGTCCTACACAGAGGTTTCTTGGCTCAGGAGAAACGGAGTAGAGGCACATATGTGATATGTGCAGGACCGAGAATAATGCGATATGGGATACCGTATTATATTCTCGCGATATTTTGATATGAACCGGGTCATCGGATCAAGTGTTGATTCGATGAATCGGTAAATGATATATTAGTCGGTAATATTCGATATAGCCGGATCGCCGGATCAAGTGTTGATTCGATGATTTAATGTATAATAATATATATGATATATTATTACATTATCTAATATTGGCTCGCTTTATTATTTCATTTTCTCATTGGATGATACATTGATATATATGCGATATATGTTAATTGTATTATTTTCTTTTGTTGCAAATATATAATATATATGTGATATATATTATTGTGACATGATATGATTAATTGTTAAACATGTTTAAGGATGATTAATTGAGGTTAGGGTTTGATTTGGGTTAGATGCTTCATGCACCTTCTAGAAGCATTTTTCTTTTGTCATTGTAAAGATATTTATGGATGACACATTTCTAAATCTAACCAAACCCTAACTCTAGTTGTTTCTCTACACATTCTTATCCATTCATCCTTGACCATGGTTTATATATCAATCATATACATTTCTTTCTATTCATCACAAAAGGATTAATCTTATTATCATTTTTCCATTATCATCTTCTTCTCTCTTGAAGAAAGCTTACTAGATTTTCTTTATGTGATGAAATACCATGAGAAAATGATTTAAAAAGAAAGCAAAAATACTACTCTCTCATCCTCATCTCATCTAGCCCATGAGATTAGTGTGTTCATCTCTTTAGAGTGAGATAGCTTGAGTCTTTGCAACTTCGAGGTAGATCATCGGAGATTTGGAATACTTCGAGCTAGCATGGATCATTCGAGTCGTGGAGCCTCTCATGAGTCCGGGAGATCGTGGATCTCGGCAAAGGGACTTCTACTCGGAGCTTGTGAAGCGAAGGAGCGGACTACAAAGGTTGTAATCCCTCACACTTAGATAAAAGTTATTATCTTGCATGTTTAAACCTAATAATCTAGCAAAGATCCCGGCTTTGGGTTGTTCGGCACGTCTAAATTTTAATCCGGGCATGTTTGATGCCTTATGAACCTTCACAAGAGTGCCTAGGAACCCTACAGTACAATGTCGACTTACAGTGGTATCAGAGCCTCGCTGAACCATAACTAACTTGTTAGCAAAGTCGTTAGAAATTCGATCGCAAAACGAACCGGAAAAAACATCAATTTCACCAAGTTTCTGTCTTTTTTAAAACAGGGTCTAAAAATTTTTTAGGGACCCTTAAAATTACAAGCAGGGAAACTTAAGAACACTGGAGAAATTTGGGGTTCTAACTCGGCCAAACCGCCGCAGAACAGCGGCCGATCCAACCGATCCGCCGCTGATCCGCCGCCGAGTTGAAGCTGAGTTGACTCAATTTTCCCCAGTTACTCTTCTGTGTTAATTTTGTTCTTTCTGGAATGTTTTGTTTCTGCTCAAGTCTCAGGTGCACTAAGAAGTTTTTGGAGTAGAATCAATTGTGTTTGCTCGATCGAAATTCTACGATGTTTGGCTAATTAGATTATATCTGTGATTTGTATAATGTGTTCGTAATCCTCTCCTAACTGCTAGTATGTCGGTTGGCAGGGGGTTGCACATTTCTGTAATGATTTTACTGTTTGTGCTTATGAACTTGATTGGATCGTTGTGATGATTAGCCGGGGTTTGAGATGTGTTTTTATATTCATTCATTCGATGTAAATTGTAATATGTTGTAATATTCTTTTGCGGGGCACATCCAGGTTGCGGTTGTAGCCACCGTTGTATTATTTCATTTACTGTTTTTGCTCCTAGGATAGACCCAAGGTAGGGTGCACAAACTACCGGGTACTTTGAAGTGTTTAGTGGCCTACTCACGTAGTTGAGGGAGACCGCTTCACTTCGGGTACTTGGCGGGTAATTTGTCGTACTCGTAGGGGGCTAGGGTGGGGTAATGGCTATTCATCACAACTGTGTAATCCGTCTTTCGTTGCAGGCTCAAAGGAAACGCGGATTGCTTGTATATCCAATAATTTTCATCTGTGATCTGGAATGCCTATTATTGCGTCTGACGAATGTACAATATCTATATATGATAGTTATTTAGACGTCACTTATGTTTTACACCCGCGCTAGCTTAGCCCCCGCTCTGTCGTTAGTTAAGTAACCTAACGGGTGATGACGGGACCCAGTGGCGAATGCGGATGGCATAAGAGGACGTTGTATTTTCGTTGTTTTCTGCAATGATAGGTTAATTGACGGGACGCATTATTTTAATGCAAAGAAAATAAACCAAAGTTGAATCGTTGGAATAGTTTAAAAGAAACCACTCGGTTATTTTAAAACAGAGGATATTTTTTAATTGCGGAGCTTTAACCATTCCTCTTAAAAGCTATCAGGTTCCTTCGATCATATCAAGTTCACTACGTTCACGGATTCGCCAAAACCATTCGTAGCCCTCCGTCATTTCATTTGGGTATTCAGTACTATTCAAGCTATGTATTTTGACCAACGCCAAGTCATAGTGTTTGGTAGCTGCTGGGTATTCATTTGTTGCATAGATAGATGAGTTAGTTTGGGACAGTCGTATTATCATTTGGCCAACGTCAGGGATATGTACGGATGGGTTCAAATTAACAAGATAATGATGGGTAGAACTTGACATGTGACTTATGATATTTTGACCAACGCCAAGGTCATAAGAGCATGGGGCAGAAACATATATCGGGAATTTCTAAAGAAACTGAAATTTGTAAAGAGATGCATACCATTTGGAGTTTGATGAATGTTGGTAGAATTCCTTCAACATTATCACTGTCACGACCCGAAAGAGCACGTGACTGGCCCTTGAACCATATGAAGTCTATAGGACCCCATCTGATCCAAGTAAGCCAAAAGCCCAGCAATCTAAAACCATTTAAAGAGTAAATAAGGAAAACTGGTTTTGAAAAGTAAAGAAATCACGTTTCGAATAACTAAGCCTAATGTGTATTTTTAAAATGTGTAACCTTTCCTGAGAATATCGGCAGAGTTCCCTTTGTAAAAACTGGCCCCGAACGGGGTACAACAAGAATAATATATAAGGAATGATAAAAGGCATCCCCAAGCGGGAGCTAGCTCTTCGTCAATCGACGGTCATAACCACGCAAGCAATAATAATATACAACGCCAAAGGGCGAGGATCAAATCCAAAAAGAACTCAAAACAGCCAGAAAACCGTAATACTACAAGCGCGACTCTAAGGTCGAAATAATACAACACTGTTTTCTAAGTCTGAAACAATATACAAGTTTTGGTTGATGGAATGACTAGATACAATAATAATAATATAGGAGCAATAGCGGTTCTGATACAAAAGAACCCACCTAACAACGCAAGTCACCCAAATGGAAGCAGTGTGCCAGAAATGCCGCTATGAATCTGTACGGCAAAACCTGCAAGAACTGTGGCACAACGGGGGTGAGTTGCCAACTCGTGAATAGAAAAATATCTACAAGCAGAGATCGAATTGTAAGTCCACGTTGCGACCCCCGGTTCTTACGGGAGGCGGAAATGGTATAAAATCAAATTTTTGGCGCATGGGGCAACATGGACTAAACAAGGTCGGGATCGTGTCTAAACTAAACTACCAAACATGCAAAGGAGAGTTAACTACTCGGCAAAGTGGTTATACCTAACTTGAACTCCTTCTTCTTGAAAACTAGTAGAGGTTGATGGTTCTCTTCTCGTCGCCTTCTTCCGTCGAAGATGGATCCACCTGAGGGTTCAACCTTCGGGCTCTTTCTCGAACTTTGAGTGAACTAGAATCTCCGGCTTGCTAAACCCTTGATCCTAGAGTGAGTAGAGAGTGTCTAAGGGGTGCTTTTCTTTTAAGGAGAGGGATTCTCAACACATGAGAAGGGTTCTCCTTTTGCTAGAGGAAGAAGAAGATGAAGTGAGGAGAGAGAAGCCAAATGAAAAAGTGAGCTCTTTTTCTTTTGCAACCATAACATAAAGCAAAAGAATTATCAAATAATAATAATAATGAAAATGAAAAAGGTTGATGGAAGGTTTAGGAATGACCATTATCATTTCAAACATTAAATGAATTTGCTAGAATCAAAGAGCATCTTTCTTTTGTAATGATGATGGTCAAAACTTCAACCATGGTCAACAAGTCAACCATGGTCAACTAGTCAACAAAAACCAACCATGACACAATTTCATTTTATTAATATTATTAATTGATATAACATAAATCCATTAGGGTTTGGAAAAAGACGACTGTCAACTGTGCATGCGCACCCGTTCCGAAACCCTAATGAAAGTCCTCTTCCTCCTCCTCAAAAAACTGTGCATACACACCTGCATTCTTGTTCCGAGGAACATGAATACTGAGAGATAAAAGCAACCCCAAAACATGTACCAGTATCTGACTCAAACCAGAGCCAGCCAGTAATATCCGTCCGGTCTCCAAACGTGCACAAGTGCGCGGATTAGAACGAACCCTGTCGCAAAACCATGCGACCTCTACTCTATTTTGCCCAGAGGAGAATACCCTCTGTGTGGGACTCTAAAGACTCGACACTACGCTGGCAGTGGGTTTAACCACAGACCGCAAGCGGCACTAGCTGTGCGTAACGGTCCCCAGGTAGATGCCGACAAGAAGGCTGACGAGGTGAAACCCCACCTGAACTCCTACTGAGTCTGAATGTGACAGTCTCTGTACAGTCCGGTCTGTTCGTCTGATACATCGCATGTCGGGCCTAGGGGGCGGTAAAACGTCAGTCCCTTAATAGCGGTACAAGTCGTGTCGGAGTGAAGCCCAAAACACCCTGAGATAACACTGGAAGCCTACCAGTATATCTCGCTTGCCCTGGCCAGGGACTACTCGTGTAATGGCTCTCCTAGACACAGCGCGATGTCAACCCCCAATACCGGGAGAGACGAATCCTGTCTAACCGTCACTGCCTCCAAGTGCTTCGGGACTGCACCCAACCACCACCTGTTTGCACGACTCCTTTGAGCCGTGGTAGGGTAGTGATCAAAGTGCAGTGGGAACACACTCGAGGCGAAGTGCCAGTGTCAAGTCAGCGGACTAAGCTGTACTCATGTCACCTGGGAACTGATAACTGACGATAGGTATAATACCAACCTGTCAGTTCCCGATGAGTCCTGTCCAGTGTACTCGTAACCCAACGAGCACCCGTATACTATCTCCAGTACGACGTACTGATGGCTGTGGGACAGACCATCTCCCACACTGGGATGAGAAGCGCATACGCTAGTCTACTTCGGAGTATCGATGCCCTGTCTCGATAGTCCTGCGACTAGGGACCTGTATAAGGATGTGCTTATAGATTACCCAGCCCCCACTAGTGTGACTGCCATCACAACGCTGGTAACCAAGCGAAGATCCTAAGGGCTCCACTAATGCGTATAAGTGATATACTGAAATAAACACAAGTACACATTGAAGTAGAAACAAACCAAGTAGCATACTACTATATTGAGCAAGATTGTTTATACAAGGAGAATATCCCAAGCTTCCATTAAGTAATATACAATCTAGTATGATACAATAATGGCCTCTAGGGCATATACACTAACAATCTCCCACTTGCACTAAGGCCATGTACTGGCGTATCGAAGACCTATCATCTCGATCAGCCGCTCGAACTGAGTCTGGGGTAGGGCCTTGGTGAATGGATCTGCAGTGTTCTCTTCTGAAGCAACCCTCCGAACCTCGATCTCCTTGCGATCCACGATCTCCCTGATCAGGTGATACCGCCTCAAGATGTGCCTGGATCTCTGATGGGACCTGGGTTCCTTCGCTAAATCTATAGCCCCGTTGTTGTCGCAATACAGAGGTATTGGGTCAACAATGGACGGAACCACCTGAAGTTCTTTTAAGAACTTCCTCATCCAGACAGCTTCTTTTGCGGCATCAGATGCAGCGATATACTCCGCTTCCATAGTCGAGTCCGCAACGGTTTCCTGTTTGGAGCTCTTCCAACACACCGCCCCTCCATTGAGGGTAAAGACGAAACCCGACATGGACTTGGAATCATCCTTGTCACTCTGGAAGCTGGAGTCAGCAAAGGCCTCGATCTGGAGGTCTTTTCCGCCATACACCAAGAACATCTCCTTAGTCCTTCTCAGGTACTTGAGAATGTTCTTTACCGCTATCCAGTGTTTCTCCCCAGGGTTTGACTGATACCGGCTTACCACACTCAGTGCATAAGCTACATCCGGTCTGGTACACAACATCGCATACATTATAGAGCCCACCGCAGAAGCGTAGGGTATAATAGACATGTGATCCCTCTCCAAATCCGTCTTGGGAGACATCTCTTTAGAGAGGGTGATCCCGTGACAAGCCGGTAGGTTACCGCGCTTGGAATCTTCCATACTGAATCTTTTCACTATGGTGTCGATGTACCTGGACTGAGAAAGTCCTAATATCCTCTTGGATCTATCACGATGGATCCGGATCCCCAGGATGTAAGAGGCATCACCCAGGTCTTTCATGGAGAACCTGTGCGACAAGAACCCCTTGACAGATTGTAGCATAGGAATGTCATTTCCTATTAAGAGAATGTCATCCACGTATAAAACGAGGAATACTACAGTTCTCGCTACAAATCTACTATAGATGCATGGTTCATCTGGATTTTTGATAATGCCAAATTCCTTGACCGTCTCATCAAAACAGATGTTCCAACTCCGCGATGCCTGCTTTAGTCCATAGATGGACTTAAGAAACTTGCACACCTTTCCGCTGCTCCCACTCTGAATGAAACCCTCTGGCTGATCCATATAGACACACTCCTCTAAATTTCCATTTAGAAAAGCGGTCTTTACGTCCATCTGCCAAATCTCATAATCGTGGAAGGCAGCAATGGCAAGAAGGATCCGAATGGATTTCAGCATAGCTACTGGAGAAAAGGTTTCGTCATATTCCAAGCCAGGTCTTTGACGGAAACCCTTTGCTACAAGTCTAGCTTTATAGGTCTCAACCTGCCCATCTACACCAATCTTCCTTTTGAAGATCCACTTGCATCCTACGGGTTTTACCCCGTCTGGAGCAATGTCCAACGTCCATACTTTGTTGGTGTACATGGACTCCATTTCGGTCCGCATTGCATCCAGCCATTTTACTGAGTCAACGCTCTGAACGGCCTGCTGGAAGCTAGTAGGCTCATCATAATCTATGATGCAATCCTCTCGATCCCCGTCTATGAGAAAACCGTAGTATCTCTCGGGCGGATGAGACTGCCTACTACTCCTGCGGAGTGGCATAGGAATGTCCTGTTCATTTGAACCCTCTGGTTCTACTAAGCTTTCAATAATAGTTTGTGGTTCTGGAATTTCTTCCAGTTCTACTGCGCTCCCACTTATCTCCTTTTCTAAGAACTGGTGTTCTAGAAAGTGGGCATTACGAGAAACAAGGACTTTTTGTTCCTCTGCGTAGTAGAAAAGATACCCCCTGGTGCTCTTTGGGTATCCCACAAACTTGCACAGTACTGAGCGTGCCTCGAGTTTGTCCGCATGCTGCTTTTTGACAAAAGCCGGACATCCCCAGATCTTCAGATATTGAAGATAGGGTTTCTTCCCACTCCATAACTCATATGGTGTGGTAGGCACAGTCTTAGTGGGAACTCGGTTCAAAAGATACGCAGCTGATTCTAGCGCATACCCCCAGAATGATCGCGGTAACTCAACGTTACTCATCATGGACCGTACCATATCCAATAGGGTGCGGTTCCGTCTCTCCGATACACCGTTATGTTGCGGAGTGTATGGAGGAGTAAGCTGAGAGAGAATTCCATTCTCTTTTAAGTAGTTCAGGAACTCGGCACTCAAGTATTCTCCACCTCGATCCGATCTTAGAATCTTGATACTTTTGCCGGTTTGTTTTTCTACCTCATTCTTATATTCCTGGAATTTTCCAAAGGCTTCGGATTTATGTTTCATCAAGAAGACATGTCCGAACCTTGAAAAATCATCCGTAAAAGTAATGAAGTAAGAAAAACCGCTTCGCGCAAGTATAGACATTGGACCGCACACGTCGCTGTGTACGAGCCCCAAGAGCTCGCTCGCTCTTACTCCGCGTCCAGTGAACGGAGTCTTTGTCATCTTTCCTTTGAGACAGGATTGACAAGTGGCATACGATTGATATTCGAACGGATTCAAATACCCTTCTGTATGTAACTTAGTCAACCTTCTCTCATTGATGTGACCCAGTCTACAATGCCATAAGAAAGCCTGATTGATATCTGGAGACTTTCTTTTGTGTGTATTCTGGACATTAAAAATCTGTGGTTGGTTTAACACGTATATACCATTGCTCAGTGTACCTGACCCAATCAGAACTTGATTAAGGTGAATGTTTACAACATTACTTACAAACGAAAATTCATAACCTTCTTTAGAAACTAAAGATACAGAAATGATATTACAAGTTGCGTTGGGTACAAAAAAGCAATTACGCAAAACCAAAACATGCCCATCTGACATTCCCAGGTGATAGTCCCCCACGGCCTTAGCATCCATGCTAGCTCCGTTCGCAACTCTGAGGGTCATGTCACCTGCCATCAAAACCCTACGGTTTCTCAACGCCTGCAAAGAATTACAGATATGAGATCCTGATCCGGTATCCAATACCCAGGAAGTAGAGTTTATAGAAAGACAGTTTTCAATAACATACACACCTGAAGCTGAAGCCGCAACCTGCTTCAGTTCCTGTGTCTTGGCCTTCCAAGCCCTGCAATCTTTCTTCCAGTGTCCACTCTTATGACAATAGAAGCATTCCTCCTTTCCCACAAGCTTCCCCGCAATCTTTGTTGCCATTTCTTTTCCCTTCGTACCCACTTTACTAACACCGCCCCTTGGTTTGGCGGGGGCTTTCTTCCTCTTTCCCTTGGCTTTCGCCTTGGACCTAGAGGAAGAAGATCCTCCTACAAACAAAGCGGGTGTTTCCCTACCTTTCTGTAGGGTGCCCTCTGCGCTCCTCAGCATGTTGAGGAGTTCTGAAAGTTCAACTTCCTTTTTCTTGCAAGTTGAAGTTCAGTATAAACTGGGCGTAAGTGGATGGAAGGGACTGGAGAATTAAATCCGTATAGAGTTCACTTTCCAACGTGGTCCCAAGTTCCGCGAGCTCCTCAATGTAGCCAATCATCTTAAGCACGTGGTCCGCTACCGATGATCCGACGGCCAACTTTGCCGAAAACAACTTCTTCGACACTTCGTATCTTGCGATACGAGACTGCTCTCCATACAGTTCTTTTGTATGAAGAAATATGGATTCCAAATCCATATTCTCGTGCCTCCTCTGGTGTTCATTGTCCATAGAGGCAAGCACAAGGCACTTGGCCTTTGCGCAATCAATCTCCCAAGTCTTACGGATTTCCTTATCCGCGACGCTGGAGGTGGGACCTGGGACGGGGGGAGCTTTGGTGGTAAGAAGATACCCCAGCTTGTCGTAAGTGATTGCCATTTTGACATTCCTGAGCCAATCTTTGTAGTTTGGCCCTGTCAGTTTGTTTTTATCTAGAAGTAACTTAAGTCCAGTCATGTCGATTAGTCGCTGCAATTAGGAGGGAGAGAAGAAACACTTTAGCACGATGCTCTTGCAAGTTTAGAGTGGTTTTTAATTTGTCTAAACAGGATGGCTCCCACTGTCTCTCGAATCCCTCCTCAAACCATAAAGGAAGAATTAGTCGGGATCAATCCCACCGTACAATACTTGCTTAACCGTTCAGCCAGGCCAGTGTCGGTACTTCGAGGGAGGTTTTCCAACGCTTTCGCGAAGTTCCTTAATTAAATAACCTCTTTTCCCTGGGGGCGTAGCCCCGCTAACACCTTTCTAGGCACCTACTAGGTTTATAGCATTGATCGTTTAGTGAGAAATTTCCCGAGGAGTAGCATATACTCACAGTAGGATCGGGATCCAAATATCATCGCGTGACGAAACTGAAGGAATCCTACCAGAATCACCACACTCCAAATGGTATGCAAATCTAGCAAGTTTCAGTACTTATGAAACTCCCGATGTGGATTTTTTTGCCCCATGCTCTTATGACCTTGGCGTGAGGTCAAAATGTCATAAGTCACATGTCAAGTTCTTCCCATCATTATCCTGGTTAATTTGAACCCACCCGTACCTACCCTTGACGTAGGCCAAAATGGCAGTACGACTGTCTCAAACCAACGCATTCTATCTATGCAACAGATAAATATTCGGTAGCTACCAATCACTATGCCTTGGCGTGAGGTCAAAATACATAGCTTGAATACTACCGTACATTTAACTGAAATGATGGAGGGCTACGAATGGTTTTGGCGAAACCGTGAACGTAGTGAACTTGATATGATCGATGGAACGAGATAGCTTTTAAAAGGAGTGGCTCAAGCTCCGCGTTTTAAAAGTTAGTTTTGAAAAGAACCGAGTGGTTTTTCGAAAGTGTTCCAACGACTTTAACTTGGTTTATTATCTTGCATTAGTTCTTTTAATGCGTGATATTCTTGCATTAGTTCTTTTAATGCGTCCCATCATTTAATCCTACCATTGCAGAAAACAACCAAAATATGACGTACGCTTATGCCATATGCATTCACCACGGGGCCCCGTCATCACCTGTTAGGTTACTTAACTAACGACAGAGCGGGGGCTGGGCTAGCGCGGCTGTAAAACATAAGCAACGCCTAAATAGTAAGCAATGATAGACATTACAGATCACAGATGAATACATTGGATATACTAGGAATCCGCAATACGTTCGAGCCTGCAACGAAAAGCGGATTACACGGTCGCGGTGAATAGCCAATACCCCACCCAAGACCCCAACGGGTGCGGCAAACTACCCTCCAAGTACTCGGCAGTTTGTGCACCCCTCCATGGGTCTATCCTAGGAGCAAAAACAGTAAAAAGAATTATACAATGACGGCTACAACCCCGACCCGGTTGTGCGGCCAAACAAATAATAATATTACATCAATTTACATTTACAATGAATGAAAGAAAAACAAAAGCTCATCTCACATCCACCCCGGCTATTCACCCGCGACAGTCCAACACATTCATATACACATTCCAATATCAAACACAGATCACAGAGATGTATAACCCCGACTAATCGACTTATAGCGATTAGCCGACGTTCAATACATTCAAACATCACAGATATAACCAACATAGCCAAAGTGCAGTGAAGTTCGGAAAAAAATACGGAATTATAGGACCCCAAAAGTAAATTTCTGTTCTGGAAAATCTGGGCACATATAATATATCTTAAAAATCCTAAAACCAACACAGAGAAACACTGCACCAAAATCGATCACGAGAAGACAACAAACGGCGGCGGTTCCGCGGCAAATGCCTACCTCATGCCGCGTAACCGCGGCGGTTTGAATGAATCAGGGGATCGTTTTTCTTGGGTGTTCACACAAAACCCTGAGCCGAATTTAGGTGTATAACAAATATCGTTTTGACCAGAAAAATTTTTAACAGAAACTAGGGTTTTGTAAAAGTTTGGTTTTTGGATTTTCCGGTTCCGAACTTCGTTACACTTCACTACCAAGCTAGTTTAAGTTTAGTTAGGCTCTGATACCACTGTAAGTCCACGTTGCGACCCCCGGTTCTTACGGGGAGGCGGAAACGGTATAAAATCAAATTTTTGGCGCATGGGGCAACATGGACTAAACAAGGTCAGGATCGTGTCTAAACTAAACTAGCAAACATGCAAAGGAGAGTTAACTACTCGGCAAAGTGGTTATACCTAACTTGAACTCCTTCTTCTTGAAAACTAGTAGAGGTTGATGGTTCTCTTCTCGTCACCTTCTTCCGTCGAAGATGGATCCACCTGAGGGTTCAACCTTCGGGCTCTTTCTCGAACTTTGAGTGAACTAGAATCTCCGGCTTGCTAAACCCTTGATCCTAGAGTGAGTAGAGAGTGTCTAAGGGGTGCTTTTCTTTTAAGGAGAGGGATTCTCAACACATGAGAAGGGTTCTCCTTTTGCTAGAGGAAGAAGAAGATGAAGTGAGGAGAGAGAAGCCAAATGAAAAAGTGAGCTCTTTTTCTTTTGCAACCATAACATAAAGCAAAAGAATTATCAAATAATAATAATAATGAAAATGAAAAAGGTTGATGGAAGGTTTAGGAATGACCATTATCATTTCAAACATTAAATGAATTTGCTAGAATCAAAGAGCATCTTTCTTTTGTAATGATGATGGTCAAAACTTCAACCATGGTCAACAAGTCAACCATGGTCAACTAGTCAACAAAAACCAACCATGACACAATTTCATTTTATTAATATTATTAATTGATATAACATAAATCCATTAGGGTTTGGAAAAAGACGACTGTCAACTGTGCATGCGCACCCGTTCCGAAACCCTAATGAAAGTCCTCTTCCTCCTCCTCAAAAAACTGTGCATACACACCTGCATTCTTGTTCCGAGGAACATGAATACTGAGAGATAAAAGCAACCCCAAAACATGTACCAGTATCTGACTCAAACCAGAGCCAGCCAGTAATATCCTTCCGGACTCCAAACGTGCACAAGTGCGCGGATGAGAACGAACCCTGTCGCAAAACCATGCGACCTCTACTCTATTTTGCCCAGAGGAGAATACCCTTTGTGTGGGACTCTAAAGACTCGACACTACGCTGGCAGTGGGTTTAACCACAGACCGCAAGCGACACTAGCTGTGCGTAACGGTCCCCAGGTAGATGCCGACAAGAAGGCTGACGAGGTGAAACCCCACCTGAACTCCTACTGAGTCTGAATGTGACAGTCTCCATACAGTCCGGTCTGTTCGTCTGATACATCGCATGTCGGGCCTAGGGGGCGGTAAAACGTCAGTCCCCTAATAGCGGTACAAGTCGTGTCGGAGTGAAGCCCAAAACACCCTGAGATAACAATGGAAGCCTACCAGTATATCTCGCTTGCCATGGCCAGGGACTACTCGTGTAATGGCTCTCCTAGACACAGCGCGATGTCAACCCCCAATACCGGGAGAGACGAATCCTGTCTAACCGTCACTGCCTCCAAGTGCTTCGGGACTGCACCCAACCACCACCTGTTTGCACGACTCCTTTGAGCCGTGGTAGGGTAGTGATCAAAGTGCAGTGGGAATACACTCGAGGCGAAGTGCCAGTGTCAAGTCAGCGGACTAAGCTGTACTCATGTCACCTGGGAACTGATAACTGACGATAGGTATAATACCAACCTGTCAGTTCCCGACGAGTCCTGTCCAGTGTACTCGTAACCCAACGAGCACCCGTATACTATCTCCAGTACGACGTACTGATGGCTGTGGGACAGACCATCTCCCACACTGGGATGAGAAGCGCATACGCTAGTCTACTCCGGAGTATCGATGCCCTGTCTCGATAGTCCTGCGACTAGGGACCTGTATAAGGATGTGCTTATAGATTACCCAGCCCCCACTAGTGTGACTGCCATCACAACGCTGGTAACCAAGCGAAGATCCTAAGGGCTGCACTAATGCGTATAAGTGATATACTGAAATAAACACAAGTACACATTGAAGTAGAAACAAACCAAGTAGCATACTACTATATTGAGCAAGATTGTTTATACAAGGTGAATATCCCAAGCTTCCATTAAGTAATATACAATCTAGTATGATACAGTAATGGCCTCTAGGGCATATACACTAACACGAATGTATGACCCATCCTAGGTCAATACGATCAGATAAAAATAAACCTCAATATGAATATATATGAAGCATGCTAAACTGGCAATGTAATCTCTATACATGAGTGTAATGCCAAGTGCTCGTGCCAGTGCCTCAGGTAATAGCATATCATGAATGTGAGGTACAATCAATGAAATCAATCTGCATGTACGTGGATCCCGTCCACTCGTCACCCAATGACAATAACCATCATGAATGTAAATATCATCAGCATATGCATGGAAATATGAGGATATAAACCACCTGTGTCCCTCGCGACACGTCAAAATCATGGAACCGGAGTGCCCAGCATCGGCACTCGAAAATATCATGAAAACTGTGCCCAGCATCGACACATAAATCCTCATATATCGGGCTCCGTCAGTCCGGATCGGCCCACGGGCTCTGTCTGCGGTATCGGCCCTCGGCCCCGGCAGTACACCCAAATCCATCCATCGACTCTGGTCAGTATCCTCCGGATAACCGCCAGGTCCAACCAATCACCGGTAGGTAGTAGTCCCTCTGCCAGGCTCACCGTCTACTACACAGCGAAACCGTTCTTGCCCCGGGGTACCATACCGGGCCCACCATGTACCCGCAATCGGCCTCATCCGCCTCCTCGAATCGGGTTTCACATGTCGCTCTCAGCACCGAGAAAACACATGGTGGACGCACTGAAATATCATATCACGGGTAACCGGGTTTTTAAAACAATTACATATTCTCTTTGAAACACCCACGGTTCCCAAAAACCAGAAATACCATGGAAACAACATATCTCAATGCGTATAATCAGAAAGCAACATGTATGCGACATATAGCAGAAAAGTAAGAATATCAATATGTCATGTCAGGGTCAAATCCTGAATGCAACAGTACTACAGTGTAGTGACATGGCAATTATCGATGATGAAGTGTGTGAGCCGGCAACAGTGTACGTGGAACATACGCATCATCGATAATGGTGCTGGTGTCCTAGCAGCATGATGATAATATAGCGATAAGCATATGCAGGCAATGCGAATAGTAGGAATATGCGGAATCGAACAATCAACGCAACAGTAGAGAACCTGCCTCAATCAATATATCATGCAACATTGCCTTTGAAATAAGACGAATCAGGGCTTTTGGTAAAATAAGGGTTACGGTGTTTTAAGAAAAGATGCCCCTTTTGAAAATACCCGTAAAAACCCTTTTTGCCTATCTTTAAAATATCCCTGATTCGTTAGTTTTGAAATAGGTATGACTCGGGTCTAGTCTAACGCCTACTATGCGAACTACGAACCCACAGTCAAGCCAATAGAGAGGGGTATGGAAACCACCTAAATCTGAGTCGGTATCACAATATATATACAATAGTCAGTGATCTCGCCTCAATAGTATCGCGTACGATACGATATATCATATAACATCCTCGAGTCATGAGTGCGGATCTAACATCAATATAGAGCTCGTACGGTAAATCGTCGTACGACATCCCAATAGCTAGGCACGGGTCAATATCACATTCAGCTCATCATGTATCAGGTATCATTACCATCGTATCACATAATCTATGATACCAATCTAAGTCCATTACCATCGATACCATCTATGTAAATGTGAATGCGGGGTAAAACACATGTCCAAAGGCCTGCTAAAACTATCATGCCGCACCTTAAATACAACTCTGGTATATCGCCGAATCTCACGGCCTCAAATCCCGTATATGAACACATAGTCCCATACCCATGTGTAGATATACCCACCACCATATGCGCACAGATATATGAAAGAATGTATGCAAGTATGTGTGTATCTGTGAGTTTGGGTGCAACCACTACTCTAGGGTTCGCACTACTCAACTAATACATCCTTATCATCAATAATCCATTATTACCATCAAAAACCCTAAACAACACATAATAAATATATGTGTGTATACGTATTCGTATACACACCACGGACTGCGGGGGTGCTATACGCCATCCACCCAACTTCTCCCCGTAGATATAAATCTACTCACCTTGCTTCTTATGTGTCGGTGCCGATGTCGCCATCTTCATCTTCCTTGCCTCAACATCTCGTAGTGTACCT
Source organism: Agapanthus africanus (assembly GCA_030015575.1). Classification (NCBI taxonomy): domain Eukaryota; kingdom Viridiplantae; phylum Streptophyta; class Magnoliopsida; order Asparagales; family Amaryllidaceae; genus Agapanthus; species Agapanthus africanus. The sequence continues at coordinate 324,923,601 of JASDDO010000012.1, read as the reverse complement.
ACAAGTATATCACAATTCTAAAGCACATGAAAACCACATCGGAAACCAAAATAGCACACGCTACCCGCATAGGTAAAAACCTATCGACTCGCATGTAAACACAATCAATATCCACTTGTCGTTGACGTCCAAACGCCACCCGACACGAATGAATCACCAAATACCAAAATCCATGCTAAAACAAGTCTCAAATCATACACCAACATAGGAAAATCAACCCAGATTTCACCCTAGATGGAATCAGTCAAAACTAGAAGTACCCAGGGTCAATACTAGAGGAAATAGGGGCATGCACAGAAAACGAGACAAATCCACCCTGCTCTAGCCGCAAATTACGGCCAAAATGGGATAATTAGCGGCCTCAAAGTGGAGTGGGGAGCTAGGGTTTGGTGTGGTGGTTCTATGGTGCCTGCACATCTCACTGTCAATCTTAGTTTCATTTTAGGGGTCTCGGGGTGATAGCAGATTCCACAAAACAGTGACAGATTTACAGTTTTCCCCGATATCGGTTCCGTAATTCCGTATTCTGGTTTCAAGTTCAGGTTTGGGTTCAAATTAGCATCACACAAGGGGTTCTAAGGTCACCACAATCCTCAATTCCATCTTTGATTTCAGTTTTACCCTAAACCCTAACTTGAATTCTCTAATTTCCATAAAATGACACAATATCGAGATGAAACTAGAATTAATGCACAAGGAAATTGAAATGCTACAAGAGGGTGCAGAAATTACCTCATTTGGCAACTCAAGAAAATTCTTGAGTTGCTCAAAGTCCTCCAAATCCAATCTTGCTAGGTTCAATGGGTAGCTAGTGAGCTTGGGACAATTTTTTGTGAAGTGGGAATGGGTTTTTGGCTAAGATTTCATGATGGATCTAGGGTTTTAAGAAGAGGGTGAGTGAGGGAGAGGGAGGGCAGTAGCTCATGAAGAAGAGGGGAGAGAGAATGAGAAAGGGAAAATGATGAAGGAAATGGTCAAATGTCCAAAGCCACCTACTCTCTCTCTCTCTCATCATCACATACCTTTTTCTTTTCCTTTTCTTTTCTTCTCACTCAAATAGTGCACCCAAAAGCACAACCATGGCAATAAAATATAACACAAGTGTAACAAGTGTGGAAAATGATATGTGCACATTTTTGCACTAAAATGCCAAAAAGCCGATTAGCGATTTTTAATCGCGATTAGCACTAAATTAGCATATAACTAATCATAAAAACTTAAAAATGGCATAATTCCATAAAATACCCTATTTTAGAATTTTCCATAATTTTTCCCCATTTATTTGTATTTAATTATACCAGAATATTAAAATATTCATTAAAATAATATTAAATTATAAAATTTCCTAAAAATCATATTTTATTATTTTGAAGACGTTACAATCTACCCCTCTTAAAGAAATTCGGTCCCCGAATTTAAATTTAAAATCCCCAAATACTAAAATATTGCAATACAATTTCCAAGTCATCGGGGCTCCGAAATCATCTATACCTAAAATATCATAGCGCAACGCATGCGCATGAGTACTGAGAAGATAACTCAAAAGCAACACTCCATCAAGCATCCCGCAATCATCGGAGTCATGGTAAAGACACAAATGTCAAATCCAATACAAAATCAATATGATATAAATCAGAACTATACATGTAGACATCCAATCTATACATGTGAATAGCTGATGAAAATGCATGCCCAATCTTTTAAGTCGCTGTGCGATGCGCGTAACACTGCACAGTGGCGGACGTTTTTCACAAGAAAATAACTATATACGTATATACATATCCTTTGTTGAATAGGTGCGTTCCGCCGTTTTTGAAAACAATTTAGAAGGGTTTCCTTATTTTTAAAACGTTCCGTGTCGCATCGGACACGTAGGTATATACTGAGACTATAGCTCACCTTTTGGAAAATCCCTTCGATAACTATCGATGCATGCAAAATATATCCAGGTACTGTCCTCTGACTAGTCATGCTCAGTATGAAAACAATATCCAATATCATAAAATGTACTGCTCCAAAAGGAATAAATCCCAAAAATGCACATAACACCACCCTGTGCGTCTGGTGCGCACGGAAATCAAAATCCATATATGTGCCATACAGGTGCACAAAACAACATGTAGGTGCAACGGGTGTGCACGAAGTATCCGCCATAGGCAACGTGTGTGCCTGGCAGTCAAAACAGGTGCATCTGACATGCACGAAGAATCTCGATTTAGTGCATCTGGTGTGCACCAAAATCGTATCTAAAAACATGCGCCCAACACGCGCGAAAATCCAAATCGGTGCACCCATCGTGCACGAATGAAAATCTAAACCCTGCGCACTCAACATGCACGGAATCACAAAATCCCATAGCAAACGCCGAACATGCGTAAGTCCAACCAAAAGCACGGAGTGCAAGAATCAATCATCAATATCAGGGTCAAAATCGACGATATATAATGCGGCTCAATCAAAATCAAGTGTACCGCGATGGAAAATCTCACAACCATGTGCATCGACGTGTACAAATCAAGTCAAAACACTAGAAGTGCATGAAAACTATGCTGGAAGCGTAAATCAAATTACTGGCATAAAATAAGCATGAAATCGCAATCAACACCTCAGGAGTAATAACTATGTGCAAGGTATAAATACCCAGTAAGTGCAACCATGGTGCACAAAATCAAATATCATGAAACTCGGTCACCAAAACTAAATCACGCAAATAGATCGCCAAAATACCGAAATCCAAAGTGACGGATACGTGATAGTCAAATCACAAAATCACAAATCATAAATACCGTCGTCGGTAGTTCCTCCTTCGAAATCGAGAAGGTGCCGGTGCATCCAATGCTAGTGGCGCAAGATATCTACTTGCCTCTTGCTCGCGGCTGGCGTCCTCTGCCTCTGGTTCCTAATCTTCCTGTAGATTACCAATCTCGCAATCCATCGGCTCATCGGCCCGGTCAGGTGTGCTGACAGGAACGATTCCGTTCTGGCACTTCCCTGGTCATCTCTCGGTCAATCCTCACGACCGCTCGTAAAGCAGCATATCTCTGGCGCCGACCTCGGGTCCTCTGAATGCACATCACACATCGATCCTGGGTGCAACTCTTATTGCAGCAGTGTACTGGAAGGAATCCTACTCAAGGTCTCTTCAGATCTTGCCTAAGCCAAACTGTAAGGAGGCTGGTACTCTGGCGTAATCTTTTCTCGCTCTCTGGACCTCTGCACCCTTAGTACAACATCTCCTCGGAAGCTGGTCGCATCTCTGCGCCTCTTGTATGCATGTCCGGCCTTTAATCTCAATGGGGTGTAGTAACAGCTCGTCTGCCTCTCGCACGAACTTCTTGTCCCGCTTGTCTGTATCATCGACCATTCGACGTCGCGTCTTATCTGCGCACTGCAATGTCCTCGGCTACGGTCCATCTGAAGTCTCTAACACGGACTCGAAATCACGAACTCGGTATCTTCATCACTCAGTAGAAGATATCTAGCCGAACACGTCCTCAGCGTGCATATCGCATCTCTGGTGTCAGCGGAGTGAAACGTCATCTTGTCGAAATCTCGTGCGAACTCTTTACTCCACCTTGCTCCAATATCGACTGATTCGGACTCATCTCATCGTGGCTACACAGACTGCGCTCCGACGGCTATGCTCGTATCTGGAGTCTCCTAAGCAGTGTCCCATCACATGATATCCGAATGATGTCGAATCATCCGATCGACTCGTCAGAACCTCACAATCCCCCAAGAGCTCAACATCTCGGGTACAGTTTAATAGTATCGAGTACATACCACAGCATCGGTGGTCCAGCCGTAGAAGGGCAAACCCAAGCCTCACTAATCGCGCCGAGGAACTGCCTCAAACCCTAAGGTTCAAAGGCTTTCACACGGTCATTAAGTCGAGTTAGGGTTTCATTCTTCTAGAGGGTCCACAGAATCGCTTGCATGTCTTTCCGAATACTTTAAACTTGGAAAATGGGTTCCTGACATTCGATCGTCTCAATCGACTCTCAACGAACCTGCATGAAGTCGTCTCTAGCTGGAATCAATCTACCTGATGACCTCGCATCGGGGTAAGCGAACGAACCACAGGTCCTAGTCATTAATCCTCGGTGACTAGCGACTCACTATCATATATCTAAGAATATGCTCATGCTGCAGTATCTCCAATCATCTGGGCGATATCTCATCATTCGCAGCAACAACTGGCTCATTCGTCCGTACGCTGAACAGCGCCTCAATCATCCTGAATAAGTGATATATCAACAGTCATCACATCCTGGCTGGCCTCTATCAGTGGCTCAATCCTCTGGTGCTGATCAGCACACCCGGGAAATCTCGCAACAGCGATCTGTCAAACGCACATGGCGCGGAAACACAAAATACGAAGCCTCAATGCAACCGTATGTCTCTGGAATCACGCCCCGGTCAGCCCTCGTCCATAACGAGCTCATGCTGACGCAACTCGAGCCGTAGCTCACTCTGCCCGTGCAATCGCGGCAGCAAAACCTCAACCAGTATCGATGAAGATAGATCAAAGGAAGGAATATAATACGGTGCAAGGAAATGTACAACCTAAGGTTTCTTAAGCGGAGTGGCGTGTCGTAAGTATGCCGCGGAACATACCCACGGTACGTCACTCTACTTTAGTCACCTATTCCATCAACCAAGGTTCATCCTACACGACGAAAGTTCGGGTTTAATACCCCCTCGACTAATTCTAAGTTCCGTAAGGTCAAGCCTAAGTTCCGTATATAGGTAACGCCCTAGGCTCCACATAGTCAAACTTAGACTCGAACCAAGGTCAACCTAGCGCTCTGATACCAACTTTGTCACTACCCGAAAGAGCACGTGATTGGCCCTTGAACCATATGAAGTCTATAGGACCCCATCTGATCCAAGTAAGCCAAAAGACCAGCAATCTAAAACCATTTAAAGAGTAAATAAGGAAAACTGGTTTTGAAAAGTAAAGAAATCGCGTTTCGAATAACTAAGCTGAATGTGTATTTTTAAAATGTGTAACCTTTCCTGAAAATTTCGGCAGAGTTTCCTTTGTAAAAACTGGCCCCGAACGGGGTACAACAAGAATAATATATAAGGAATGATAAAAGGCATCCCCAAGTGGGAGCTAGCTCTTCGTCAATCGACGGTCACAACCACGCAAGCAATAATAATATACAACGCCAAAGGGCGAGGATCAAATCCAAAAAAGAACTCAAAACAGCCAGAAAACCGTAATACTACAAGCGCGACTATAAGGTCGAAATAATACAACACTGTTTTCTAATTCTGAAACAATATACAAGTTTTGGTTGATGGAATGACTAGATATAATAATAATAATACAGGAGCAATAGCGGTTCTGATACAAAAGAACCCACCTAACAACGCAAGTCACCCAAATGGAAGCAGTGTGCCAGAAATGCCGCTATGAATCTGTACGGCAAAACCTGCAAGAACTGTGGCACAACGGGGGTGAGTTGCCAACTCGTGAATAGAAAAATATCTACAAGCAGAGATCGAATGTATGACCCATCCTAGGTCAATACGATCAGATAAAAATAAACCTCAATATGAATATATGTGAAGCATGCTAAACTGGCAATGTAATCTCTATACATGAGTGTAATGCCAAGTGCTCGTGCTAGTGCATCAGGTAATAGCATATCATGAATGTGAGGTACAATAAATGAAATCAATCTGCATGTACGTGGATCCCGTCCACTCGTCACCCAATGACAATAACCATCATGCATGTAAATATCATCAGCATATGCATGGAAATATGAGGATATAAACCACCTGTGTCCCTCGCGACACGTCAAAATCATGGAACCGGAGTGCCCAGCATCGGCACTCGAAAACATCATGAAAACTGTGTCCAGCATCGACACATAAATCCTCATATATCGGGCTCCGTCAGTCCGGATCGGCCCACGGGCTCTGTCTGCGGTATCGGCCCTCGGCCCCGGCAGTACACCCAAATCCATCCATCGACTCTGGTCAGTATCCTCCGGATAACCGCCAGGTCCAACCAATCACCAGTAGGTAGTAGTCCCTCTGCCAGGCTCACCGTCTACTACACAGCGAAACCGTTCTCGCCCCGGGGCACCATACCGGGCCCACCATGTACCCGCAATCGGCCTCATCCGCCTTCTCGAATCGGGTTTCACATGTCGCTCTCAGCACCGAGAAAACACATGGTGGACGCACTGAAATATCATATCACGGGTAACCGGGTTTTTAAAACAATTACATATTCTCTTTGAAACACCCACGGTTCCCAAAAACCAGAAATATCATGGAAACAGCATATCTCAATGCGTATAATCAGAAAGAAACATGTATGCGACATATAGCAGAAAAGTAAGAATATCAATATGTCATGTCAGGGTCAAATCCTGAATGCAACAGTACTACAATGTAGTGACATGGCAATTATCGATGATGAAGTGTGTGAGCCGGCAACAGTGTACGTGGAACATACGCATCATCGATAATGGTGCTGGTGTCCTAGCAGCATGATGATAATATAGCGATAAACATATGCAGGCAATGCGAATAGTAGGAATATGCGGAATCGAATAATCAACGCAACAGTAGAGAACCTGCCTCAATCAATATATCATGCAACCTTGCCTTTTGAAATAAGACGAATCAGGGCTTTTGGTAAAATAAGGGTTACGGTGTTTTAAGAAAAGATGCCCCTTTTGAAAATACCCGTAAAAACCCTTTTTGCCTATCTTTAAAATATCCCTGATTCGTTAGTTTTGAAATAGGTATGACTCGGGTCTAGTCTAACGCCTACTATGCGAACTACGAACCCACAGTCAAGTCAATAGAGAGGGGTATGGAAACCACCTAAATCTGAGTCGGTATCACAATATATATACAATAGTCAGTGATCTCGCCTCAATAGTATCGCGTACGATACGATATATCATATAACATCCTCGAGTCATGAGTGCGGATCTAACATCAATATAGAGCTCGTACGGTAAATCGTCGTACGACATCCCAATAGCTAGGTACGGGTCAATATCACATTCAGCTCATCATGTATCAGGTATCATTACCATCGTATCACATAATCTATGATACCAATCTATGTCCATTACCATCGATACCATCTATGTAAATGTGAATGCGGGGTAAAACACATGCCCAAAGGCCCGCTAAAACTATCATGCCGCACCTTAAATACAACTCTGGTATATCGCCGAATCTCACGGCCTCAAATCGCATATATGAACACATAGTCCCATACCCATGTGTAGATATACCCACCACCATATGCGCACATATATATGAAAGAATGTATGCAAGTATGTGTGTATGTGTGAGTTTGGGTGCAACCACTACTCTAGGGTTCGCACTACTCAACTAATACATCCTTATCATCAATAATCCATTATTACCATCAAAAACCCTAAACAACACATAATAAATATATGTGTGTATATGTATTCGTATACACACCACGGACTGCGGGGGTGCTATACCCCATCCACCCGACTTCTCCCCGTAGATATAAATCTACTCACCTTGCTTCTCATGTGTCGGTGCCGATGTCGCCATCTTCATCTTCCTTGCTTCAACATCTCGTAGTGTACCTATAAGTATATCACAATGCTAAAGCACATGAAAACCACATCGGAAACCAAAATAGCACACGCTACCCGCATAGGTAAAAACCTATCGACTCGCATGTAAACACAATCAATATCCACTTGTCGTTGACGTCCAAACACCACCCGACACGAATGAATCACCAAATACCAAAATCCATGCTAAAACAAGTCTCAAATCATACACCAACATAGGAAAATCAACCCAGATTTCACCCTAGATGGAATCAGTCAAAACTAGAAGTACCCAGGGTCAATACTAGAGGAAATAGGGGCATGCACAGAAAACGAGACAAATCCACCCTGCTCTGGCCGCAAATTACGGCCAGAATGGGATAATTGGCGGCCTCAAAGTGGAGTGGGGAGCTAGGGTTTGGTGTGGTGGTTCTATGGTGCCTGCACATCTCACTGTCAATCTTAGTTTCATTTTAGGGGTCTCGGGGTGATAGCAGATTCCACAAAACAGTGACAGATTTACAGTTTTCCCCGATATCGGTTCCGTAATTCCGTATTCTGGTTTCAAGTTCAGGTTTGGGTTCAAATTAGCATCACACAAGGGGTTCTAAGGTCACCACAATCCTCAATTCCATCTTTGATTTCAGTTTTACCCTAAACCCTAACTTAAATTCTCTAATTTCCACAAAATGACACAATATCGAGATGAAACTAGAATTAATGCACAAGGAAATTGAAATGCTACAAGAGGGTGCAAAAATTACCTCCTTTGGCAACTCAAGAAAATTCTTGAGTTGCTCAAAGTCCTCCAAATCCAATCTTGCTAGGTTCAATGGGTAGCTAGTGAGCTTGGCACCATTTTTTGTGAAGTGGGAATGGGGTTTTGGCTAAGATTTCATGATGGATCTAGGGTTTCAAGAAGAGGGTGAGTGAGGGAGAGGGAGGGCAGCAGCTCATGAAGAAGAGGGGAGAGAGAATGAGAAGGGGAAAATGATGAAGGAAATGGTCAAATGTCCAAAGCCACCTACTCTCTCTCTCTCTCATCATCACATACCTTTTTCTTTTCCTTTTCTTTTCTTCTCACTCAAATAGTGCACCCAAAAGCACAACCATGGCAATAAAATGTAACACAAGTGTAATAAGTGTGGAAAATGATATGTGCACATTTTTGCACTAAAATGCCAAAAAGCCGATTAGCGATTTTTAATCGCGATTAGCACTAAATTAGCATATAACTAATCATAAAAACTTAAAAATGGCATAATTCCATAAAATACCCTATTTTAGAATTTTCCATAATTTTTCCCCATTTATTTGTATTTAATTATACCAGAATATTAAAATATTCATTAAAATAATATTAAATTATAAAATTTCCCAAAAATCATATTTTATTATTTTGAAGACGTTACAATCACACGATGATATTTGGATCCCGATCCTACTGTGAGTATATGCTACTCATCAGGAGATTCGTCACTTAACGATCAATGCTATAAACCAAGTAGGTGCCGAGAAAGGTGTCAGCGGGGCTACGCCCTCATAGAAAAGAGGTTATTTAATTAAGGAACTTCGTGAAAGCATTGGAAAACCTTCCTCGAAGTATCGACACCGGCCTGGCTGATCGGTTAAGCAAGTATTGTACGGTGAGAATAGTCCTGGCTAGTTCTTCCTTTTTGGTTTGAGGAGGGATTCGAGAAACAGTGGGAGCCATCCAGTTTAGATAAACTAAAAACCACTCTAAACTTGCAAGAGCATCATGCTAAAGTGTTCCCTCTCTCTGTCATTGCAGCGACTCAAAACATGACTGGCCTTAAGTTACTATTAGAGAAAAATATATCGACAGGGCCAAACTATAAAGATTGGCTGTGGAATGTCAAGATGGATTTGACCTATGACAAATTGGGGTATGTCCTTACCGCTAAGGCACCTGTTGTCCCTGGTCCTAAATCCAGTAATGCGGATATAGAAATCCGCAAAACCTAGGAGTTAGATTGCGCGAGGGCCAAGTGCATCGTGCTTGCCTCGATGAATAATGAACATCAGAGGAGGCACGAGGATATGGATCTAGATGCCATATTTCTCCATGCAAAGGAACTTTATGGAGAGCAATCTCGTATAGCAAGATACGAGACCTCAAAGAACTTGTTTCAGGAGAGGTTGGCCGTCGGATCATCGGTAGGAGAACATGTCCTAAAGATGATAGGCTATATAGAAGAGCTCGCAGACCTTGGGAGGACTTTAGAGAACGAGCTCTATACAGACTTGATTCTCCAGTCCCTTCCTTCCACCTATGCCCAGTTTATTCTAAATTTCAACATTCAAAGGAAAGAAGTTGAACTTCCAGAACTCCTTATAATGTTGAGGAGTGCAAAGGGCACCTAACAGAAGGCAAGGGATACACCCGCTTTGTTTGTTCGCAGTGCTTCTTCTTCCGGGGCCAAGACTAGGGCCAAAGGAAGGAAGAATAAGGCCGCCACCAAACCTAGAGGAGGTGTTAGTAAGGTGGGAGCGAAAGGAAAGAAAAATATTGCGGTGCCAGTAGTGACAAAGGATGAGTTCTTCCACTGTCATAGGAAAGGGCACTGGAAGAAAGATTGCAAGGCTTGGAATGCCAAGAACCAGGAACCGAAGCAAGCTGTAGCTTCGACTTCAGGTGTGTTTGTAATTGAGAATTGTCTGTCAATCAACTCTACTTCCTGGGTATTGGATACCGGATCAAGATCTCATATATGCAATTCATTGCAGGCACTGAGAAACCGTAGAGTGCTGAAGGTTGGTGATATGACCCTCCAGGTTGCTAACGGAGCTAGCGTGGGAGCTGTGTCCGTAGGGGATTATCACCTTGGATTGACGAGTGGACATATTTTGGTTTTGCATAACTGTTTTTGTGTACCTAGTTTAACGTGTAATATCATATCAGTTTCCTTGTTATCAAAAGAAGGTTATGATTTCACGTTTGTAAGCGATGTTCTTAACATCCACCTTAATCATGGTTTGATTGGGTCCGGTACACTAGATAACGGCATATATGTCTTAAACCAATTAAAGATTTCAATGTCCAGAAAACACTAAAAAGAAAGTCTCCAGATTTAAATAAAGCTTTTTTATGGCATTGTAGACTGGGTCACATCAATGCGACAAGGTTAACTAAGTTATATAGAGAAGCATATTTGGATTCGTTCGAATATCAAACTTATGCCACTTGTCAATCATGTCTCAAAGGAAAGATGACAAAGATTCAATTCACTGGACATGGAGTAAGAGCGAGTGAGCTCTTAGGACTCATACACAGCGATGTATGTGGTCCAATGTCTACACATGCAAGAAGTGGTTTTTCCTATTTCATTACTTTTACGGATGATTACTCTAGGTACGGATTCATTTTCTTGATGAAACATTAATCCGAGGCTTTTGAGAAATTCCAAGAGTATAAGAATGAAGTAGAAAACCAAACCGGCAAAAGTATCAAGACACTAAGATCTGATCGAGGTGGTGAATACTTAAGTGCCGAGTTCCTAGATTACCTAAAAGAGAAAGGAATTCTCTCTCAGCTTACTCCTTCATACACTCCACAGCATAACGGTGTATCGGAGAGACGGAATCGAACCCTATTGGATATGGTACGTTCCATGATGAGTAATGCTGAGTTACCGCGATCTTTCTGGGGTTATGCGCTAGAATCAGCGGCATATCTTTTGAACAGGGCTCCTACCAAGACTGTACCTACCACGCCATATCAGAAGTGGAGTGGGAAGAAACCCTATCTTCAGTATCTAAAGATATGGGGATGTCCGGCTTTTGTTAAAAAGTAGCATGCGGACAAACTCGGGGCACGATCAGTACTGTGTAAGTTTGTGGGATATCCAAAGAACTCCAGGGGGTATTCCTTCTATTACGCAGAGGAACAAAAGGTTTTTGTTTCTCGTAATGCCCATTTTCTAGAACATCAGTTTTTAGAAAAGGAAACAGTGGGAGCGCAATAGAACTGGAAGAAATTCCAGAACCACAAACTACTACTGAAAGTTTGGTAGAACCAGTAGTTCAAGAAGAACAGGACATTCCCCCACCCCTCCGCAGGAGTAGTAGGCCGTCTCATCCGCCTGAGAGATACTACGGTTTTCTCATAGATGGGGATGAAGAGGATTGCGTCATTGATGATGATGAACCTACTAGCTTCCAGCAGGCCATCCAGAGCGGCGACTCGGTACGATGGCTAGATGCAATGCGGACCGAAATGGAGTCCATGTACACCAACAAAGTATAGACTTAGGACTTTGCTCCAGATGGGATAAAACCCATAGGATGCAAATGGATCTTCAAGAAAAAAATTGGTGTAGATGGACAGGTGGAAACCTATAAGGCTAGACTTGTTGCAAAGTCACAGACCTGGTTTGGACTATGACGAGACTTTTTCTCCAGTAGCTATGCTCAAATCCATTCGGGTCCTTATTTCTATTGCCGCCTTCCATGATTATGAGATCTGGCAGATGGACGTAAAGACGGCTTTTCTAAATGGTAATTTAGAAGAGTGCGTCTATATGGATCAACCAGAAGGCTTCAATCAGAGTGGGAGAAGAGGGAAAGTGTGCAAGTTGCTTAAGTCCATTTATGGATTAAAGAAGGCATCGCGGAGTTGGAACATCTATTTTGATGAAACGGTCAAAGAATATGACTTTATTAAAAATCCAGATGAACTATGTATATATAGTAAAATTGTAGCGCGAACTGTCGTATTCCTCGTCTTGTACGTGGATGACATTCTATTGATAGGAAATGACATTCCTATGCTATAATCTGTCAAAGGATTCTTGTCACACAGGTTCTCCATGAAAGACCTGGGTGATGCCTCTTACATTCTCGGGATCCGGATCTATCGTGATAGATCCAAGAGGATGTTGGGACTTTCGCAGTCCAGGTATATCAACACAATACTGAAAAGATTCAGTATGGATGATTCTAAGCGCGGTAATCTACCGGCTTGTCACGGAATCACCCTATCCAAAGAGATGTCTCCCAAGACTGATTTGGAAAGGGATCGCATGTCTATTATACCCTATGCTTCTGCGGTAGGCTCTATAATGTATGCGATGTTGTGCACCAGACCAGATGTAGCTTACGCACTGAGTGTGGTAAGAAGGTATCAGTCAGACCCAGGGGAGAAGCACTGGATAGTAGTAAAGAACATACTCAAGTACCTGAGAAGGACTAAGGAGATGTTCTTAGTTTACGGCGGAAAATACCTCAAGATCGAGGCCTTTTCTGATTTCGGTTTCCAGAGTGATAAGGATGACTCCAAGTCCATGTCAGGTTATGTCTTTACCCTCAATGGAGGGGCGGTGTGCTGGAAGAGTTCCAAGCAAGACACCGTTGCTGACTCGACGATGGAAGCAGAGTATATTGCTGCTTGCGATGCTGCAAAAGAAGTGGTCTGGATGAAGAAGTTCCTAACAGAACTTCAGGTGGTTCCTACCATTGTTGATCCAATACCGCTGTATTACGACAACAACGGAGCTATAGATTTAGCAAGGAACCCAGGTCCCATCAGAAGTCCAGACACATCTTAAGGCGGTATCACCTGATCAGGGAGATCATAGATCGCCGGAAGATCGAGGTCCGAAGAGTTACTACAGAGGAGAACATTTTCGATCCATTCACAAAGGCCTTACCTCAGATTCAGTTCGAGAGGCTACTCGAGATGATCGGTCTTCGATATGCCAGTACATGGCCCTAGTGCAAGTGGGAGATTGTTAGTGTATATGCCCTAGGGGCCATTATTGTATCATACTAGCATGTATATTACTTAATGGAAGCTTGGGATATTCACAGTTATATTAACAGTCTTGCTAAACATGGTAGTATGCTACTTGGTTATATCTATCTTAATATGTGTGTACGTATTGATAAAGCCCTTAGGATCTTGCTTGACTACCAGCGTTGTGATGGCAGTCACACTAGTGGGGGCTGGGTAGTCTACAAGCACATCCTTTTTCAGGCCCCTAGCCGTAGGATTATCGAGACAGGGCATCGATACTCCGGAGTATACTAGTGTGTACGCTTCTCATCCCAGCTGGGGAGATGGTCTGTCCCACAGCCATCAGTACGTCGTACTGGAGATAGTATACAGGTGCTCGTTAGGTTACGGGTACACCGGACAGGACTCGCGGTGAACTGTTGGTTGGTATTATACCCGTCGTCAGTTAACAGTTCCCAGGTGACATGAGTACAGCATAGTCCGCAGACTTGACACTGCTACTTCGCCTCGAGTGTGTCCCACTGTTCTTAGATTGCTACCCTACCATGGCTCAAAGGAGTCGTGCAAACAGGTAGCAGTTGGGTGCAGTCCCGAGCACTTGGAGGCAGTGGCGGTTAGACAGGATTCGTTTCTCCCGGTATTGGGAGTTGATATCGCGCTGTATCAGAGAGCCATTACGCAAAGTCCCTGGCCAGGGCAAGCGAGATTTACTGGTAAGTTTTCCAGTAGTTTCTCAAGGTGTAATGGGCTTCACTCCGACATGACTTATACCGCTTTTAGGGGACTAACGCTTGCTGTCCCCTAGGCCCGATATGCGATAGTCCTAGACGAACAGACCGGACTGTACGGAGGTTGTCACATCAGGCTCAGTAGGAGTTCGGATGGGTTTCCTCATCGTCCTTCTTATCGACATCTACTTGGGGACCGTTACGTACAGCTAGTGCCGCTTGCGGTCTGTGGTTAAATCTACTGCCAGCGTAGTAGTCGAGTCTTTAGAGTCCCACACAGAGAGTTTCCCTGCTCCGGGCGAAACGATATAGAGGTCGTATGGTTTTACGACAAGGGTTCGGACGCATACGTGTTTTTACGCACGTACGATGTTCGGACAGTTTTTACTAGCCGGCTTTCGTTTAAGCCAGATTCTAGTATCGGATTATTGGATTTATACAGTCTAAAGTTTTTCCGTGTTTTCACGGATAGGAGGGGCGTTCTCGTAATTTGGCGAGAAGCTTCTAGAAGGATGATGACTTGGAGGGCTAAGGTGGCATTTGCATTAATGGATTAGTGACTCATTAGATGAATCATTCAAGAGAGTTAATGAAGCATTTATTGCTTAATGACTCACTTGATGATTCATTGCATATATTAAATGAAGCATGGTTGTTAATATCATTTAATTGATTTATTTGATATTCTTTATGCTTCATCATATATTGTAAATGAGAAAGAATTCATATCATTCTCACTCTCACATTCTCTCTCCTCAAGCTCTCTCTCTTCAAACCCTAATCCTAACCTCTCATGTGTTGAGATCAAGGATTAGTAAGACTTGTTAATCCCTAATCACACTCTATATTACCTAGGTGATTTTGATTAGCAATTGGAGTAACCTAGTTTCCTCAAGTTAGAGGCAACGCTTGGAGTAGTAGCTTTCGGGTGGATCGTCTATTACAAAGAGGAGGCCGACGAGGAGGTGGTTAACAAGAAGAAGAAAGACTTGGTTCATTAGGTATAATCTTCTTTCATAGTAGCTAACTACTTCTATGATAGTGTTAGTTATAGTTTAGCAAAGATCCTTTCGGTTAGTCGATGTTTTTTTAAACAAAACGATTGTTTTACCTATTCCGCCTCCCCGCAACTCGTGGGGTGTACAACGTCGACTTACAACTTCATCATCCTCTTCTATACTAACCATATAGATTAGTGTGTTAGCTTCACTAATTCCATATTAGTGAAGAGAGAGCTTGATTCCGTGTTTCCTCGACGTAGATCATCGTAGATTTTGAAGACTTCAAGCAAGGATGCATCATACATCTTGTGGAGCCTCTCAAGAGTCCGGGAGTTCATGGATCGCAGCGAAGGGACCACTACTCGGAGCTTATGAAGCGAAGGAATGGACTGCAAAGGTTGTAATCCTTATCACTTAGATGTAAAGTTGTTTACATGCAAAGTTAAGCCTAATTCTCTAATTAAGATCTTAATTAGGGTTTCATAGCACTCGAAAATTTTATAAAATGGCATGGTTGATGTCGTCCTGAACCTTGTTGTCGTGCTATACAACCCTACAGTGGTATTAGAGCCAAGATAGAGCATTAGGCATTGTCTAGATGAAGTTAGAATTCCGATCGAACTCCGAATACCTGATTTGGACCCCCTCACTGGAAATTTTTCCAAAAGCTGGATTTTTCCATGTTAATAATATTCAGAAAAGTATGCAGGGAATTCTATGGACACACCTGAAGAACGAAACCCTAACTCGTCTAAGTGACCGCGTATCCGCGGCCAAAACATGGTTTTGGCGGCGGATCCGCGGCGCCACTTGAGAGGCTTGGGTAGGGCCTTCAGCTGTAGGTCCGTAGGTGATGTGGTATGTCTCTGGTTAACTTTAACTGTGCTCAAGTGTTGAGCTTTCTGGAAAATTTTGGGTATTCATTGATTCGATCGAATTATTTAACTTCGCCCAGCTATCTGTGATTGCAATACAATAATTGGAATTTAAACTAGTTAGTTATGTGATAAGTAATTATTTGCGTGCAAGTTTAATATTTCGGTCTCGGGCGAAATCGGAAACCTTGTTGAACTACCCAACTTCTTTTGAAAAGTGTTTTCATAATTGAGACCTAAATGTAAGATTTGCATTGTTAAGTATGAAATCCAGAATATGTGATATTCCAGGTTTACGATGTCTAAGGGCAGTGAAGATTCCAATTGTTGTAGTTTTTCATTTTCTTTTTTGCGACCGTAAGTGTAATATGTGGTGTATCGCCGGTTTCGTTGCTATAGATCAACAACATCTGGGATACGCATATTTACTTACGTTGATGACATGTGATGTTATGTGTTGCTGTGATATGTTATATTGGATCGTCGTGTTTTGAATAGCCGGGGTTTTATGTGAGATGAGAGTTTTTATTTTCATTCATGTAAAATTCATTGTATATAATATTCTTTTATTGGGCCACTTCCGGGTTGAGGATGATGTCACTATTGTATATTATTAACTTTTCCACATTAGGATAGTCCCAAGGAGGAGAGCACAAGCAACCGGGTTCTAGGGTCCAGTGGGAGACCAACTCGAGGTGTCGAGTCCGGGTCTCTTAACTCTAGAATTTGTAGGGTTACTTGCCGCTCTCGTAGGGGTCTAGGGATGTGGGTTTGGCTATTCATCACGACCGTGGAATCCGTGCTTTATACAGGCTCAAAATAAAACACGAACCTCCTAATATATCCAATATTTCATATGTTGACTTCTGCTGCAATGTTCTGTGATGAGATCATATTACTGCCTGAGACGAATGCTTTATTATTATATATGAGATATATAGTAGACGTTGCTTATGTTTTGCACCCGCGCTAGTCCCGTCCCGCTATGCTGTTAATTAAGTAACCTAACGGTGCATAACGGAACATTGTGGCGAATGCGGATGGCATAAGCGTATGTTGTATTTTCGTTTCTTCTGTGATACTTAGGAAGCATAAATGATGGGACTTCATTAATGAGATTAATGAAAGAAAAAAAAACCTAAAAGATGTTGTAGAATCAAATTTTCAAAAAGGGTAGCTCTAGTTTTTGCTTTGCATAGCGGTATTCCTTATAGAATATCCAGCACCTTATTCGATAAGGAAAGAGCCGAGATCCCTTCACCGGGAGTGACCTCTTTAGCGAAACTAGCAAATGCTACAAACTCACACGGTTTAGTTTTTGATTGCTTATATAGTTCTTGCTTTGCATAGTGGTATTTGTGAAATATCCTGCACCTTATTCGATAAGGAAAGAGCCGAGATCCCTTCCCCGGGAGTTACCACTTTAGCGGAACTAGTAAAAGCCTAAAAAACACTCCTTTTCAAAAATCACTTGTTTCTACAATGATATCAAGTTCATTACGCTGATGGTTTTCTTAGAAACCTGCGTAGCCCTCCGTCATTTTAGATAAGTACTACTTAGTATTCGTGCTACATTTGTTGACTATGTTAAGGCGTAGTGTGCGGTAGCTAATTAATGCTTATCTGCTAAAGTATGAGATGCGATTGGATTAGGGTAGTCGTACGACTTTGTTGACTATGTTAAGGGTCGTGCGGGTGGGTTTAATTCAATCAGGAAATGACGGGTTGAAAATGGCTAGCGCTTATGATTTGTTGACTATGTTAAGGTCATAAGTTGCTAGGGGCAAAAGTATTATCGGGAATTTCAAGTGTTGAAATTCGCAATGAGATTGCATACCTTCTATGAGATAGTTGGATCCTGATACCCCACTGCGAGTAAGAGTTACTCTTGGGAGAGTTTTTACACAGGACAATTAGCCGATCAAGTAGGTGTCAAGAATGGTGTTAACGGGGTCACACCCCTGGGAAAACGAAATTTATTTTAATTAGGTCCGTGCGAAAGCACGGAGAACCTCCCTCAAAGTACCAACACTGGCCTGGCTGAAAGATTGGCGAACTTGTAAAGTGCAATTAATCCCGGTTAGTCTTACCTTTTAGGGTTTGAAGTAAGATTTGATAAAAATAGTGGGAGCCATCCTGATTAGATAAGATAATAACCAATCTAATCTTGCAAGAGCATACTCTAAGTGTTTTCTTCTCTCTCTCTCTCTCTCTAGGTAGTGATCATGTTAGGCCTAAATCAAGATAATAATATGGATGTATTGACCGAACCCGCTTGTTATACAGAGCATGGGAACGTTGGTTCCGTTCTGCCATGACCCAAAATATTAGCTCGTGACCGGCACTTAAATTACGCAACGTCTACAGGCGTAACATAACCTAAGTTAGCCGAAACCCAGAAATCTAAACCTTACAATAGAAGTAAGTAAAGAAAACATTTAGAACATTTAGAATCTTAAGTAAAAATCCTTAAAACTTCACATAACTCTTTTCATAAAAATTTCGGCAGCACCTCCTTTTTAAAAACTAGCCCGGAAAACGGGTACAACAAAGAATATAATGAATGCATCCCAAATGGGAGCAAAACACGCCCAACGGCGGAAACAACACCCCAAGTATACGATGCCCAACGGCGAAGATCCACAATAAGAAATAAAGTAAAGCAAGACATCAACCCCAAAAGCGAACATAAAAACCTATCGCTCAAGTCTCGCAACTACAAGTATTCTAAGTCTGCAACAAATACAATTACTAGTTTCTGTTTGATGGAGTGACTAGATACAATATGAATAACAAGTACGAGAGGGGCACGATCCAACATGTACCACCTACCAAAACAAATCACCCGAAAGCAAGCTATGAGCCAACGATGCCGCTACTGATCCAAGCGGACAACCTGCAAGAACTGTGGCACAATGGGGGTGAGTTGCCAACTCGTGAGTAGAAAACATCAACAGGTAGAAATCAAAATAAACAACGATTCCTAGGTCAACTATATCATAAAGGTAATACTATGATATCTAGGGTGGCCGTATCTACACATGTGCCAACACAATAAAAATGCCTAACAGCAAGTGTATATCACCCAACAATGAATCAATGCATGTATGCAGGTGGATCTCGTCCAACAATAAAATCAATGCATGTATGCAGTGGATCTCGTCCACGTGTCAACCAATGACACAACAACTCCTTCATGTAAATATCATAAAAGCATATGGAGGTAAATGCGAGGATATCAAAGAATGTGTGTACATCAATGCCACATCACAATCATGGAAACCTGGGTGTCTATCACCGACACCCGAAACATCATGAATACCCGTTTCTAGCATCGACACATAAATCCTCATAACTCGGGCGCTGTCACTACGACTGGCCCAGACATCATGTCCGTACTGTTAGTGTATATGCCCTAGAGGCTATTACTGTATCATACTAGTTTGTATATTACTTGATGGAAGCTTGGGATATTCACAGTTGCATAGACAATCTTGCTCAAAATGGTAGTATGCTACTTGGTTTGTTTCTACTTTAATATGTACACGTGTTTCTTTTAGCATATCGCCTATAAACATTAGTGGAGCCCTTAGGATCTTTGCTTGATTACCAGCGTTGTGATGGCAGTCACACTTGCGGGGGCTGGGTAATCTATAAGCACATCCTTATACAGGTCCCTAGTCGTAAGACTATCGAGACAGGGCATCGATACTCCGGAGTAGACTAGAGTATACGCTTCTCATCCCAGCACGGGAGATGGTCTGTCCCACAGCCGTCAGTACGTCGTACTTGAGATAGTATACGGGTGCTCGTTAGGTTACGAGTACACTGGACATGACTCGTCGGGAACTGTTGGTTGGTACTATACCTATCGTCAGTTATCAGTTCCCAGGTGACATGAGTACAGCTTAGTCTGTTAACTTGACACTGTCACTTCGCCTCGAGTGTGTTCCCACTGTTCTTAGATTGCTACCCTACCACGGCTCAAAGGAGTCGTGCAAACAGGTAGCAGTTGGGTGCAGTCCCGAAGCACTTGGAGGCGGTGACTGTTAGACAGGATTCGTCTCTCCCGGTATTGGGGGTTGATATCGCGCTGTGTCTAGGAGAGCCATTACACAAAGTCGCTGGCCAGGGCAAGCGAGATATACTGGTTGGTTTCCAGTGTTATCTCAGGGTGTTCTTGGCTACACTCCGACACGACTTGTATCGCTATTAGGGGACTGACGTTTACCGCCCTCTAGGCCTGCCATGCGATATTCTCAGACGAACAGACCGGACTATATGGAGATTGTCACATTCAGGCTCAGTAGGAGTTCAGATGGGTTCACCTCGTCAGTCTTCTTATCGGCATCTACCTGGGGACAGTTACGTATAGCTAGTACCGCTTGCGGCCTGTGGTTAAACCCACTACCAGCGTAGTGTCGAGTCTTTAGAGTCCCACATAGAGGGTTATTCGCCTTTGGGCAAAACCGAGTAGAGGTCGCATGGTTTTGCGACGGGGTTCGTTCACATCCGCGCACTTGTGCACGTTTAGTGTCCGGACAGTTATTACTAGCGGGCTTTGGTTTAAGCCAGATCCTAGTATATGTTTTGGGGTTAGTTTTATCTCATTGTATCCGTGTTCCTCGGAACACGAATGCGGGTGTGTATGCACAGTTGACTGAGGCAGAGGCAGAGGATTCTCATTAGGGTTTTGGTACGGGTGTTTATGCACAGTTGACTGTTGTCTTTTTCCAAACCCTAATGAGAATAGGAAATATGATTAATAATATTAGTTAACAATTATTATGCCATGGTTGAGTTGAATTCTTGATATTTGTTGACTTGTTGACTTTTGTTGACCGGTTGACCAAAGTGGACTTGTTGACCATCATCATTTGTTTTCAAAGATGCTTCTAATTCTTTGCAAAAGCATTTACTGAATGAAATGATAATGGTCCTTCATCAACTCACCATCACAAATTGTTAATTATTATTATTATTATCATTTTCTAAATTATGAGAGCATGGTTGTAAAAAATATATTCATTCTCACTTGCATCTTCTCTCTCATCCTTAGCTCTCCTTCTTCCTCTAGCTCAAGGCAAAAATCTCTCATGAGTTGAGAACCATTTGACTTGGAGATAAAACACCAAAACTCATCTCTAGTCATCCTAAGGTTGAAGGTTTAGCAAACCTAATACTTTAGTTACCTCAAGATCGAGGAAGGAGCTCAAGGTAGAGATCCTCAGGTGGATCCATCTTCGGCAAGAGAAGGCGACGAGAAGTGAACCATCCGACCACCACAAGGAGTCCAAGAGAAGGAGTTCAAGTTAAGGTATAACCCCCTAACCGAGTAGGTAAAGCTCTTGTTAGTTGCTTGTGTGTTGTTTAGGAAAGATCCGGGTTTTCTAGTCCATGTTACCATGACCCGAAAAATCGTTTTTCACCATTTCCGCAAGCCCGAAAGAACCGGGGGAGATAACGTGGACTTACAGTGGTATCAAAGCCTAACTAAACACACCCTAGCATGTTAGCAAAGTATCTAGAATTTCGATAGGACAAAAAACCGCAAAGCATGTCAAAAATATCAACTTTCTGCCGATTTTTATTTCTGCTCAAAAAATAATAAATCATGTACTAAAAATCGGCTCAGGGTTTTTAAAGAACACCCAAGAAAAACGATCCAGCGAGTCGACCAACTCACCGCGGAACCGCGGCAAGAGCATGCTCTTGCCGCGGATCCGCGACCGAGTTGACTCGGCCGTGGGTCGTTTCTCCTGCAGTGTTCTTATATTGATATTTTGGGATTTTTAGGATGGTTTGTTTCTGTCCAGATTTTCCAGAGAACAAATTTGTTTTTGGGGTGGTTACAAATCCGTATTTTGATCGAACTTTTCTAGACTTTGGCTAATGGGTTATATCTGTGATGTGATATATGTATTGAACGTCTGCTAATCGCTATATGTCGATTAGTGGGGGTTATACATATCTGTGATCTGTAATGTTGATGGTTTGTGTATATGAATTCGTTGGATTGTCGTGGATGAATAGCCGGGGGTTGTAAGATGAGAGTTTTCTTTATCTTTCAATTCATGTAATTTGTAATTGATGTAATATTATTTATATGGCCGCACAACCGGGATGGGGTTGTAGCCGTCATTGTATAATTTCTTTTACTGTTTTTGCTCCTAGGATAGACCCAAGGTGGGGTGCACAAACTACCAAGTACCTCAAAGTGTCGAGTGGCCTACTCACATTATTGAGGGAGGTTGCTTCGCTTCGGGTACTTGGCGGGTAGTTTTCCGCACCCGTAGGGGTCTAGAGTGGGGTATTGGCTATTCATCGTGACCGTGTAATCCTCTTTTCGTTGCAGGATCGAAAGAAGCGCGGATTCCTAGTATATCCAATATATTCATCTGTGATCTGGAATGGCTATCATTGCATCCGACGAATGTATATATCTATATGTAGATATCTATTTAGGCGTTGCTTATGTTTTGCATCCACGCTAGTCCAGCCCCCGCTCTGTCGTTAGTTTAGTAACCTAACGGGTGATGACGGGACCCCATGGCGAATGCGGATGGCATAAGCGTACGTCATATTTTCGTTGTTTTCTGCAATGGTAGGATTAATTGATGGGACGCATTAAATTAATGCAAGAAAATAAACCAAAGTAAAAGTCATTGGAACAATTTCAAAAACCACTCAGTTTCTTTTCAAAACAACTTTTAAACGCGGAGCTTAATCTACTCCTTTTTAAAAGATATCTCATTACTTCGATTATATCAAGTTCACTACGTTCACGGTTTCGCCAAAACCATTCGTAGCCCTCCGTCGTTTCACATGGATAGTCAATAGTATTCAAGCTATATTTGTTGGCCAAAGTCAAGGCATAGTGATTGGTAGCTATTGAGTATTCATGTGCAGCATAGATAGATGCATTGGTTTGGGACAGTCGTGCTTCCTTGTTGGCCAAAGTCAAGGGTAGGTACGGGTGGGTTCAAATTAACCTGGAGAATAACGGGTAGAACTTAACATGTGACTTATGATTTGTTGGCCAAAGTCAAGGCCATAAGAGCATGGGGCAAAAATCCACATCGGGAGTTTCAAAAGAAACTGAAACTTGCTAGCGCTGCATACCATTTGGAGTGTGATGATTCTGGTAGGATTCCTTCAGTTTTATCACGCGATGATATTTGGATCCCGATCCTACTGTGAGTATATGCTACTCCTCCGGAACTTTCTCACTTAACGATCAATGTTATAAACCAAGTAGGTGTCGAGAAAGGTGTTAGCGGGGCTACGCCCACAGGGAAAAGAGGTTATTTAATTAAGGAACTTCGCGAAAGCGTTGGAAAACCTCCTTCAAAGTACCAACACTAGCCTGGCTGAACGGTTAAGCAAGTATTGTACGGTGAGATTGATCCCGACTAATTCTTCCTTTTCGGTTTGAGGAGGGATTCAAGAGACAGTGGGAGCCATCCTGTTTAGACAAATTAAAAACCACTCTAAACTTGCAAGAGCATCATGCTAAAGTGTTTCTTCTCTCTCTCCTAATTGCAGCGACCAAGTATCATGACTGGACTTAAGTTACTACTAGATAAAAACATACTGACAGGGCCAAACTACAAAGATTGGCTCAGGAATGTCAAAATGGCAATCACTTATGACAAGTTGGGGTATCTCCTTACCACCAAAGCTCCCCCTGGCCCAGGTCCCAAAACCAGCGTCGCGGATAAGGAAATCCGTAAGACCTGGGAAATCAATTGCGCGAAGGCCAAGTGCCTCATGCTTGCCTCTATAGACAATGAACATCAGAGGAGGCACGAGAATATGGACCTTGAATCCATATTTCTCCATACAAAAGAACTGTATGGAGAGCAATCCCGTATCGCCAGATACGAAGTCTCGAAAAAGCTGTTTTCGGGGAGATTGGTCGTTGGATCATCAGTAGCGGAACACGTGCTTAAGATGATTGGCTTCATTGAGGAGCTCGCGGACCTTGGGACCACGTTAGAGAACGAGCTCTATACAGACTTGATTCTCCAGACCCTTCCTTCCACTTACGCCCAGTTTATCCTGAACTTCAACTTGCAAGAAAAAGAAGTTGAACTTTCAGAACTCCTCAACAAGCTGAGGAGTGAAGAGGGCACCCTACAGAATGGTAGGGAAACATCCACTTTGTTTGTAGGAGGATCTTCCTCTTCTAGGTCCAAGGCGAAAGCCAAGGGAAAGAAGAAGAAAACCCCTACCAAACCAAGGGGCGGTGTTAGTAAAGTGGATAAGAAGGGAAAGGCAAAGGCAACAAAGGTAGCGAGAAAGCTTGTGGGGAAGGAAGAGTGCTTTTACTGTCATAAGAGTGGACACTGGAAAAAAGATTGCAGGGCTTGGAAGTACAGAAACCAGGACCCGAAGCAAGTTGCGGCTTCGGCTTCTGGTGTGTATGTTATTGAAAACTGTCTATCAATAAACTCTACTTCCTGGGTATTGGATACCGGATCAGGATCTCATATCTGTAATTCTTTGCAGGCGTTGAGAAACCGTAGGGTTTTGAAGGCAGATGATATGACCCTCAGAGTTGCAAATGGAGCTGGCATGGATGCTGAGTCTGTGGGGGACTATCACCTGGGGTTGTCAGATGGACACGTTTTGGTTTTGCGTAATTGTTATTTTGTACCCAATGCAACTTGTAATATCATTTATGTATCTTTAATATATAAAGAAGGTTATGAATTTGCATTTGTAAGCAATGTTGTAAACATTCACCTTAATCAAGTTCTGATTGGGTCAGGTACATTAAGCAATGGTATATACGTATTAAACCAACCACAGATTTTCAATGTCCAGAATACACACAAAAAAAAGTCGCCGGAAATAAATCAGGCTTTCTTATGGCATTGTAGACTGGGTCACATCAATGAGAAAAGGTTGACGAAGTTACATACAGAAGGATATTTGGATCCGTTCGAATATCAATCATATGCAACTTGTCACGACCCGAAAGAGCACGTGACTGGCCCTTGAACCATATGAAGTCTATAGGACTCCATCTGATCCAAGTAAGCCAAAAGCCCAGAAATCTAAAACCATTTTAAGTGTAAGTAAAGAAAACTAGTTTAAAGAAGTGAAGGAAAACATGTTGAAATCAAGGTTTTTAAATAACTAAGCCAAAAATGCATTTTTAAATGTCAAGTCTTTTCTAAAAATTTCGGCAGAGTTTCTTTTGTAAATACTGGCCCGAACGGGGTACAACAAGAATAATATATGTATGCAATGATAAAAGGCATCCCCAAGCGGGAGCTAGCTCTTCGTCAAACGACGGTCATAACCACGCAAGCAATAATAATATACAACGCCAAAGGGCGAGGATCAAAACTCAAATAACATGAAAACCGTAACATTGCTAAGCGCGACTCTAAGGTCAAAAATACAATACAAATGTCTAAGCCTGAAACAATATACAAGTTTTGGTTGATGGAATTCTAGATACAAAGAATAATACAAGTACAATGGTGATTCTTGATGCAAGGAACCCACCTACCAAATGCAATTCACCCGCAAGGAAGCAATGTGCCAGAAATGTCGCAAAGGAACCTGTACGGCAGAACCTGCAAGAACTGTGGCACAACGTGGGTGAGTTACCAACTCGTGAATAGAGAATATCTACAAGCAGAAACCGAAAGCAAGACATAATCCTAGGTCAGTACGATCAGTATAAGAATCCTCAATATAACAAGCAGCCTATAACAAGGCTAGGGTAAATATCTAACCCGAGTGTAATCTCATATGCCTGTGTCAGTGCCTCAGGTAGCAATATATCATATGAATGAGATATGAATGCATGAAAACAGAATACATGTACATGAAGAAACTGTTTTCATAACTAGTGAGATTTCCTTTGTATTTTTAAAATAAGGTATCATAATGAAATCAGCATAAGACTGTGCCTAGCATCGGCACAAAACGCAATCCCAATATCTCGATATCTCAAGTCTCAACCATAAAATCTAGGGCGCCGTCAGTCCAGACCGGCCCGTACCATCCATCTCAAGACCACGACGGTATCCTCCGGATATCCGACGCGTCGGGTAAAATCACCGGTAGGTAGTGCTCCCCTGCCAGGCTCAACGTCATCACCACATTCATCTTGCCCCGGGGTACCGCACCGGGTCCACCATGTACCCGAAACGGTTCATCCGTCTCCTCGAATCGGGTTTCCAAATCCATCAGCAAACTCATGGTGGACGACTCATACATCATGGGAAAACCGCACTTTTTATTTTAAAAGAGAGAAAATGTTTAACTGTGTTTTTGCGGTTTTCCTCCAAATCCAGAAAATCTCACGGAAATCCAAATCCAAAACCTCAGTAACACGTAAAATAGTGAATATATGCATGAGAATCCATGAATGCGGCATAACAATGAATAACAGTATGCATGAAGTAGCAGGTAATAACTACAATGTCTAAACTATTAGCTAATAGGTTATGACAAGCAATAGTATTTTCTAAGGTGTACGTGACATGGCAATTACCGATGAAGATGTGTGTGAGCCGGCAAGTAAGTGTACGTGGTACATACGCAACATCGGTAATGGTGCTGGTGTCCTAACAGCATGATATCAATAATGGAGTATGAAACATAATATAAGAATGCGATGCAAAGCGAACCACAAAAAGAGTGGAAGCTGAATCTAGACGCAACTATAACTAATCTGCATTAATCTAATATAAGTCCTACAATTGGTGCCTTTTGAAATATCACGAATCATGGGGTTTTGAAAATAGGGGCTACGGTGTTTTTATGAAAAAATACGCCTTTTTGAAATGTCCATAGATCCCTTGACTTGTCTTTTAAAATACCCACGACCCGCTAGTTTTGAAATATGTAGGAGTCTAATCTAATCTAACAACTACACTAAACTATACAGCTGAACTAACAAGCTGAGCTACAGGTAAGGAAACCGCCTAACATCTGAGTCGATATATATATAGATATAATAGTCGGTGATTCCGCCTCAATAGTATCGCGTACGATACAGTATATCATATGACATCCTCAAGTCATGAGTGCGGATCTATCATCAATGTAAAGCTCATACGGTAAATCGTCGTACGGCATCCCAATAGCTGGGTACGGGTCAATATCACACTATCTCATCACACTTCAGGTATCACTATCATCATATCATATCACATAAGCTGGGGTACTGATCTAAGTCTAGTACAACTGATACCATCAAGATCCTGCGTGTGCAAGCACACGTCCCAAGGCCCGCTAGAGATCACGTATCGTGTCCCCAAATACGAATCACATCAAATCACCGATCTCACGGCACCATGCCCAACATCTTCGACTCATCTCCAATATCATCAAACACAGTGCAAGTATAATGAATATGCAAGGATGTGCGTGTAGGTGTAAATCTACTCTAGGGTTCGCGACTATGAACTACACTAGTCACTTCTAACCCTACACTATCCATAGTACACCTACCTATCATATATATATATATATATAAACTACGGACTGCGGGGGTGCTATACGCCATCCACCCGACTTCCCCCTGTAGATAAAATCTACTCACCTGCGTCTTTATCTTTCGATGCCACCACGCGTTTGCTTGTCATCCCGAAGTCTTCATGTTGTACCTGCACATCAAAGTGTCGTATATGCGCATTAAAACCAATCAAAGCTAAAACGGCACACGAAATCCAAAATGATACGATAAGGGGCCTATAGGTTAGAACCTATGGCACGCCTTCAAAACCATCAATAAATCCTCTATATCGTCGTATAAACGCCAAATAGCCGAGGTAAATCACAAGACACAATTTCAGAATTAAAAATACGAAATACGGAAACACGAATCCAAAACAGCAACTTAGGAAATATGTCCCAGATTTCACCCTAGGTCAATTTATACAAATCTAAATATACCAGGGGTCTAAACTACAGATAAGGGAACACCAAAACCAAAACGAGCCAATTCCATCATGGTCTGGCCGCAATTTGCGGCCAGAATGGAGGAATTTGCGGCCTGGAAATGGAAGTAGGGGCTGGGGTCTTGGTGGTAGCTTCCTGGGTGCCTGCACATGTCACTGTCCACTCAATTTTATTTTAGGATGTCTAGGGTGATAGCAGATTCAATATACCCTTCACAGATTCCACAAATTTTCCGATATCGGTTTCTAAATCCGTATTTCGGGTTTCAACTCTCAGGTTAGGGTCTCAATTCATACACTAAGGTGTTTATATAAGCTCAACTGAGCTCAATTTCACACAACAACACAAGTTTCCCTCAAACCCTAACTAGGTTATCTTTAACTCCACAAAAACAACAATATCGGTTCTAAACTAAACATGGGGTAAAGGAAATGCTAAAACTAAGTTAATGATCCAGAAATTACCTCATTTGGCAACTCAAGAATTTTCTTGAGTTGCCCCTAGTGGCCAAAATCCATGCTTTCTTGGTCCGACGTGTTTGTCTCGAGATCGTGCACATTTTTAGTGAAGAGAGGATAGGGTTTTGGAGTTGTTTTAGAGGTGAAGTGAGAAGTTGAAGAAGGGAGGGAGATGGAGGAGGGGCAGCAGCAAGAGAGGGGAGAAGAGGGAGGGAAATGAAGGGGAGAAAATGGCTAAGTCTAGTCAATGAAGCCCATACCTCTCTCTCTCACCAACTACCCATTTTTTTATTCTTTTCCTTTTCTTTTTCCTTTTAAAACCCTTCTCACTCAAATAGTACTTCCAAAACAAACCATGGCAAGAAAATGCACAAGTGAGAAAAAGTGATATGTGCATGTGTTGCACAAAAAAGCTAAAAACCGATTAGCGATTTTTAATCGCGATTAGCACTAAATTAGTGTCAAATTAATCACAAAAACTTTAAAATGTCATAATTCTCTACTTTACCCTATTTTAGAATTTTCCAAAATTTTTCCCCATTTATTTGTATTTAATAATTCCAAAATATTAAAATATTCAATAAAATAATATTAAATTATAAAAATTCCCAAAATTAATATTTTATCTTTTTGAAATGTTACAATCTACCCCCCTTAAAGAAATTCGGTCCCCGAATTTAAATTTAAACCCCCAATACTAAAACAATTTTAGTAATACTCCAATTTGTCGGGGCTCCGAAGACATCAATACATAGAGAATATCATCAAAGAGTACTGCTCTACTAAAAATCAATCCACAAAATGTATATATATAAGAATATCCTATGCGTCTGGTGCGCAAGGAATCAAAATCCATATATGTGTCATACAGCTGTACAAAACAACATCTAGGTGCAACGGGTGTGCACGAAACATCTGTCATAGGCAACGTGTGTGCCTGACAGCAACCAAATCAGGTGCATGTAACATGCACGAAGAATCCCGATTTATTGCATCTGGCGTGCACCAAAATCGTATATCAAAACACTAAAGGTGCATGAAAACTCTGCTGGAAGTGTAAATCAAATCACTGTATAAGATGGGCGTGAATTCACAATCAATACCTCGAATATAATAACTATGCGCAAAATATAAATATCCAGTGGGTGCATGAAACAAATATCATAAAACTCAGTCATCAAAACTAAATCATGCAAACAGAACGCCCAAAATACCGAAATCCAAAATGACGGATACGTGATAATCGAATCACAAAATCACAAATCATAGTACCGTCGTCGGTAGTTCCTCCTTCGAGGTCGAGAAGGAGTTGGTGCATCCACTGCTAGCAGCGTAAGATATCTACTTGCCTCTTGCTCACGGTCTGGCGTCCTCTGACTCTGGGTCCTTATCTTTCCTGCGGATTATCTATCTCGAAATCAATCGGCTCATCGGCTCGGTCAGGTGTGCTAACGGGGAAGATTCCGTTCTGGCACTTCTCTGGTCGCCTCTCGGTCATTCCTCACGACCACTCATAAAGCAGCATATCACTGGCGTCGGCCTCTGGCTCTCTGAATGCACATCACACATCTGATCCTGGGTGCAACATCATTGCAGCAATGTCCTGGAAGGAATCCTGCTCAAGGTCTCTTCCGATCTTGCCTATGCCGAACTGTACGAAGGCTGGCTCTCTTGCATAATCTCTTTTCGTTCAATGGACATCTGTGTCCTCAGCACAACATTTCTCGAAATCTGGTTGCATCCCAATGCCTCTGTAAGCATATCTGACCTCTGGTCTCGACGGGAAGCCAATGACAGCTCGTCAGCGTCTCGCCCGAACCTCTGGTTCCACCTGTCTCTATCGTCGTCCACTATGACGTCACGCCATGCTATCTACGCTCTGCCCTGTTCTCGGCCACGGTCAATCTGAAGTCTCTCGCACGGACTCGAAATTGCGTACTTTGTAGCTTCATCATTCTGTAGAAGATGTCAGACCGAACAGGTCCTCGGGAACACGTCCCAACCCTCGGAGGAATACTCAAAACTCGTCCGTCCTTGATCGATTCGCAACGCATCTGGGCAAGTTCCTTTATCCGAATCTGGTCAACCACCTCGTCGACAATGTCGAACTCTGGCCTGCTGGGTGTGCGCAATCATGACCACTCCTGGGTCTAGGTCTTCTCGTATCGTATTCCGGAAAGGTCCTGTTGAGGTTTCTTTCTCAAATCTCATTTCCTGCTGTATTTCCCGGAAGTCATCATCCATTGCTGAAGCTAATTCTTATTCCGGAATGGCTGCATACTTATCGCGCCTCCTTCTGGAAGATATATCCATATGCAACGCCTCTGGGTGCGTATCACATCTCTGATGTCAGCGGAGTGGGACGTCATCTCGTCGAAATCTCTTGCGAACTCTTTTATTCACTCTGCTTCAATGTCGACTGATTTGGACTCGGCTCATCGTGGCTGCATGGACTGTGCTCCAACGGCTATACTCGTATCTGGAGTCTCCCAAGCAAGCATCCCATCACATGATATCCGAATGACGTCGAACATTCGATCGACTCGTCAGAACCTTATAATCCCCCAAGAGATCAACATCTTGAGTACAGTTTAATAGTATCGAGTACATGCTACAGCGTCGGTGGTCCAGCCGTAGAAGGGCAAACCCAAGCCTCACTAATGGCGCCGTGGAACTGCCGCAAACCCCAAGGTTCAAAGGCTTTCACACGGTCATTAAGTCGAGTTAGGGTTTCATTCTTCTAGAGGGTCCATAGAATCATCTGCATGTCTTTCCGTATACTTTAAACTTGGAAAATGGGCTCCTGAAATTCGATCGTCTCTATCGACTCTCAACGAATCTGCGCGAAGTCGTCTCTAGCTGGAAACAATCTATCTGATGACCTCGCATCGGTAACCG
The DNA here is from genome assembly GCA_030015575.1 of Agapanthus africanus. Lineage (NCBI taxonomy): Eukaryota > Viridiplantae > Streptophyta > Magnoliopsida > Asparagales > Amaryllidaceae > Agapanthus > Agapanthus africanus. Next base: position 324,892,384 of record JASDDO010000012.1, on the reverse strand, counting down.
AACGAACCACATGCCCTAGTCATTAGTCCTCAGGTGACTAGCGACCGTCCATCATATCTCTTAGTATAAGCTCATGCTGCAGTAGTTCCAACCATCTGGGTGATATCTCCTCATTTGCAGCAACAACTGGCTCATTCACCTGTACGCCGAACAGCGCCTCAATCCTCCAGGAAAGGCGATACATTGGCGGTCATCTCTGAATCGGTCTGCTCTAGATCTGAGTAAGACTCTCCACACTGGAAATCTTCAACTCAACTGGGCCCGCTCCGGCGCATAAATCGGACGAATCACCTTCGTCTCTCAAATCGAGTAGACTAGCTATCATCTGCCACACATCTGCCTGGAAGCTCCGACAATCTCAGCTCGTAAGCTCCGGAAGCGACATCCTGTCAATCTTAGCAACAGCGGGTCCATCTGTCTGCACGGTAGGCGACACCATAATCTCTGAGGTATGCTGTACATCAACAGTCCTCTCTCAACTGACAGCTCTAACAATGGCCCGATCATCCGGTGCAAAACCAAGCACTCGCCTCCACTAGAGGTCACAATCACCAATACTAACTCGAGACGTTCCCATGTCACCAGAAAACACAATGGTCAGCCCTCGTACCAGACGAGCTCGCACTGACCGTAACCCTAGCAGCAGCCCAAACTGCGCTCAAATATGGCGACAGGAACCTCAATCGAGTATCGAAGAGAGCAGATCAATGGCAAGAAAGGAAACAACAGATGAAGAGAGCAGATCAATGGCAAGAAAGGAAACAACAGATCCAGAGTGGATACATGATCATAAGAAGGAACAGCATCAATGAAGGTATGATCATGGACTAATAGAATCGGGGATCTCAAATGGATGTATAATCATGGATATAAAGAGAATCACTGATCTCGAAAATATGTACATCCTAAGGTTCCTTAAGCGGAGTGGCGTGTCGTAAGTATGCCGCGGAACATACCAACGGTACGTCACTCTACTTTAGTCACCTATTCCATCAACCAAGGGTCATCCTATACGACGAAAGTTCGGGTCTAATACCCCGTGGACTAAGTCTAAGTTCCGTAAGATCAAGCCTAAGTTCCGTATATATATAAACGCCCTAGGCTCCACATAGTCAAACTTAGACTCGAACCAAGGTCAACCTAGCGCTCTGATACCAACTTTGTCACGACCCGAAAGAGCACGTGACTGGCCCTTGAACCATATGAAGTCTATAGGACTCCATCTGATCCAAGTAAGCCAAAAGCCCAGAAATCTAAAACCATTTTAAGAGTAAGTAAAGAAAACTAGTTTAAAGAAGTGAAGGAAAACATGTTGAAGTCAAGGTTTTTAAATAACTAAGCCAAAAATGCATTTTTAAATGCCAAGTCTTTTCTAAAAATTTCGGCAGAGTTTCTTTTGTAAATACTGGCCCGAACGGGGTACAACAAGAATAATATATGTATGCAATGATAAAAGGCATCCCCAAACGGGAGCTAGCTCTTCGTCAAACGACGGTCATAACCACGCAAGCAATAATAATATACAACGCCGAAGGGCGAGGATCAAAACTCAAATAACATGAAAACCGTAACACTGCTAAGCGCGACTCTAAGGTCAAAAATACAATACAAATGTCTAAGCCTGAAACAATATACAAGTTTTGGTTGATGGAATTCTAGATACATAGAATAATACAAGTACAATGGTGATTCTTGATGCAAGGAACCCACCTACCAAATGCAATTCACCCGCAAGGAAGCAATGTGCCAGAAATGTCGCAAAGGAACCTGTACGGCAGAACCTGCAAGAACTGTGGCACAACGGGGGTGAGTTGCCAACTCGTGAATAGAGAATATCTACAAGCAGAAACCGAAAGCAAGACATAATCCTAGGTCAATACGATCAGTATAAGAATCCTCAATATAACAAGCAGCCTATAACAAGGCTAGGGTAAATATCTAACCCGAGTGTAATCTCATATGCCTGTGTCAGTGCCTCAGGTAGCAATATATCATATGAATGAGATATGAATGCATGAAAACAGAATACATGTACATGAAGAAACTGTTTTCATAACTAGTGAGATTTCCTTTGTATTTTTAAAATGAGGTATCATAATGAAATCAGCATAAGACTGTGCCTAGCATCGGCACAAAACGCAATCCCAATATCTCGATATCTCAAGTCTCAACCACAAAATCTAGGGCGCCGTCAGTCCAGACCGGCCCCTACCATCCATCTCAAGACCATGACGGTATCCTCCGGATATCCGACGCGTCGGGTAAAATCACCGGTAGGTAGTGCTCCCCTGCCAGGCTCAACGTCATCACCACATTCATCTTGCCCCGGGGTACCGCACCGGGTCCACCATGTACCCGAAACGGTTCATCCGTCTCCTCGAATCGGGTTTCCAAATCCATCAGCAAACTCATGGTGGACGACTCATACATCATGGGAAAACCATACTTTTTATTTTAAAAGAGAGAAAATGTTTAACTATGTTTTTGCGGTTTTCCTCCAAATCCAGAAAATCTCACGGAAATCCAAATCCAAAACCTCAGTAACACGTAAAATAGTGAATATATGCATGAGAATCCATGAATGCTGCATAACAATGAATAACAGTATGCATGAAGTAGCAGGTAATAACTACAATGTCTAAACTATTAGCTAATAGGTTATGACAAGCAATAGTATTTTCTAAGGTGTACGTGACCTGGCAATTACCGATGAAGATGTGTGTGAGCCGGCAAGTAAGTGTACGTGGTACATACGCAACATCGGTAATGGTGCTGGTGTCCTAACAGCATGATATCAATAATGGAGTATGAAACATAATATAAGAATGCGATGCAAAGCGAACCACAAAAAGAGTGGGAGCTGAATCTAGACGCAACTATAACTAATCTGCATTAATCTAATATAAGTCCTACAAATGGTGCCTTTTGAAATATCACGAATCATGGGGTTTTGAAAATAGGGGCTACGGTGTTTTTATGAAAAGATACGCCTTTTTGAAATGTCCGTAGATCCCTTGACTTGTCTTTTAAAATACCCACGACCCGCTAGTTTTGAAATATGTAGGAGTCTAATCTAATCTAACAACTACACTAAACTATACAGCTGAACTAACAAGCTGAGCTACAGGTAAGGAAACCGCCTAACATCTGAGTCGATATATATATAGATATAATAGTCGGTGATTCCGCCTCAATAGTATCGCGTACGATACAGTATATCATATGACATCCTCAAGTCATGAGTGCGGATCTATCATCAATGTAAAGCTCATACGGTAAATCGTCGTACGGCATCCCAATAGCTGGGTACGGGTCAATATCACACTATCTCATCACACTTCAGGTATCACTATCATCATATCATATCACATAAGCTGGGGTACTGATCTAAGTCTAGTACAACTGATACCATCAAGATCCTGCGTGTGTAAGCACACGTCCCAAGGCTCGCTAGAGATCACGTATCGTGTCCCCAAATACGAATCACATCAAATCACTGATCTCACGGCACCATGCCCAACATCATCGACTCATCTCCAATGTCACCCAATATCATCAAACACAGTGCAAGTATAATGAATATGCAAGGATGTGCGTGTAGGTGTAAATCTACTCTAGAGTTCGCGACTATGAACTACACTAGTCACTTCTAACCCTACACTATCCATAGTACACCTAGCTATCATATATATATATATATATATATATATATATATATATAAACTACGGACTGCGGGGGTGCTATACGCCATCCACCCGACTTCCCCCTGTAGATAAAATCTACTCACCTGCGTCTTTATCTTTTGATGCCACCACGCGTTTGCTTGTCATCCCGAAGTCTTCATGTTGTACCTGCACATCAAAGTGTCGTATATGCGCATTAAAACCAATCAAAGCTAAAACGGCACACAAAATCCAAAATGATACGATAAGGGGCCTATAGGTTAGAACCTATGGCACGCCTTCAAAACCATCAATAAATCCTCTATATCGTCGTATAAACGCCAAATAGACGAGGTAAATCACAAGACACAATTTCAGAATTAAAAATACGAAATACGGAAACACGAATCCAAAACAGCAACTTAGGAAATATGTCCCAGATTTCACCCTAGGTCAATTTATACAAATTTAAATATACCAGGGGTCTAAACTACAGATAAGGGAACACCAAAACCAAAACGAGCCAATTCCATCATGGTTTGGCCGCAATTTGCGGCCAGAATGGAGGAATTTGCGGCCTGGAAATGGAAGTAGGGGCTGGAGTCTTGGTGGTAGCTTCCTGGGTGCCTGCACATGTCACTGTCCACTCAATTTTATTTTAGGATGTCTAGGGTAATAGCAGATTCAATATAACCTTCACAGATTCCACAAATTTTCCGATATCGGTTTCTAAATCCGTATTTCGGGTTTCAACTCTCAGGTTAGGGTCTCAATTCATACACTAAGGTGTTTATATAAGCTCAACTGAGCTCAATTTCACACAACAACACAAGTTTCCCTCAAACCCTAACTAGGTTATCTTTAACTCCACAAAAACAACAATATCGGTTCTAAACTAAACATGGGGTAAAGGAAATGCTAAAACTAAGTTAATGATCCAGAAATTACCTCATTTGGCAACTCAAGAATTTTCTTGAGTTGCCCCTAGTGGCCTAAATCCATGCTTTCTTGGTCCGACGTGTTTGTCTCGAGATCGTGCACATTTTTAGTGAAGAGAGGATAGGGTTTTGGAGTTGTTTTAGAGGTGAAGTGAGGAGTTGAAGAGGGGAGGGAGATGGAGGAGGGGCAGCAGCAAGAGAGGGGAGAAGAGGGAGGGAAATGAAGGGGAGAAAATGGCTAAGTTTAGTCAATGAAGCCCATACCTCTCTCTCTCACCAACTACCCATTTCTTTATTCTTTTCCTTTTCTTTTTCCTTTTAAAACCCTTCTCACTCAAATAGTACTCCCAAAACAAACCATGGCAAGAAAATGCACAAGTAAGAAAAAGTGATATGTGCATGTGTTGCACAAAAAAGCTAAAAACCGATTAGCGATTTTTAATCGCGATTAGCACTAAATTAGTGTCAAATTAATCACAAAAACTTTAAAATGTCATAATTCTCTAATTTACCCTATTTTAGAATTTTCCAAAATTTTCCAAAATTTTTCCCCATTTATTTGTATTTAATAATTCCAAAATATTAAAATATTCAATAAAATAATATTAAATTATAAAAATTCCCAAAATTAATATTTTATCTTTTTGAAATGTTACACAACTTGTCAATCATATCTCAAAGAAAAGATGACAAAGACTCCGTTCACTGGACACGGAATAAGAGCGAGCGAGCTCTTGGGACTCGTACACAGCGACGTGTGCGGTCCAATGTCTACACATGTGCGAAGTGGTTATTCTTACTTCATTACTTTTACGGATGACTTTTCAAGGTACGGATATGTCTTCTTAATGAAACATAAATCCGAAGCCTTTGGAAAATTCCACGAATACAAGAATGAAGTAGAAAAACAAACAGGCAAAAGTATCAAGACACTGAGATCTGATCGAGGTGGTGAATACTTGAGTGCCGAGTTCCTGGATTACTTAAAAGAGAATGGAATTCTCTCTCAGCTTACTCCTCCATACACACCACAACATAGCGGTGTATCAGAGAGGAGGAACCGAACCCTATTGGATATGGTACGTTCCATGATGAGTAACGCTGAGTTACCACGATCATTCTGGGGATATGCGCTAGAATCAGCTGCATACCTTTTGAACCGAGTTCCAACTAAGACTGTGCCTACTACGCCATATCAGATGTGGTGTGGGAAGAAACCCTATCTTAAGCACATTAAGACAAGGGGATGTCTAGCTTTTGTCAAAAAGAAGCATGCGGACAAACTCGAGGCACGCTCAGTACAGTGAAAGTTTGTGGGATATCCAAAGAACTCCAAGGGATATTTCTTCTATTGCGAAGAGGAACAAAAGGTTTTTGTTTCTCGTCATGCCCACTTCTTAGAAACTGAGTTTTTGGAAAATCAGATAAGTGGGAGCACAATAGAACTGGAAGAAATTCCAGAACCACGAACTATTACTGAAAGCTTAGTAGAACCAGAGGGTTCGAAAGATCAGGACATTCCTACGCCTCTCCGCAGGAGTAGTAGGCAGTCTCATCCGCCTGATAGATACTACGGTTTTCTTATAGACGGGGATAGAGAGGACTGCATCATTGATTATGATGAGCCGACTAGCTTCCAGCAGGCCATTCAGAGCGTTGACTCGGTAAAATGGATGAATGCAATGCGGACCGAAATGGAGTCCATGTACACCAAAAAAGTATGGACGTTGCTCCAGATGAGGTAAAACCCGTAGGATGCAAGTGGATCTTCAAAAGGAAGATTGGTGTAGATGGACAGGTTGAGACCTATAAGGCTAGACTTGTTGTAAAGGGTTTTCGTCAAAGACCTGGTTTGGACTATGACGAAACCTTTTCTCCAGTGGCTATGCTGAAATCCATTCGGATCCTTCTTGCCATTGCTGCCTTCCACGATCATGAGATTTGGCAGATGGACGTAAAGACCGCTTTTCTAAATGGAAATTTAGAGGAGTGTGTCTATATGGACTAGCCAGAGAGTTTCATTCAGAGTGGGAGCAGCGGAAAGGTGTGCAAGTTGCTTAAGTCCATTTATGGACTAAAGAAGGCATCGCGGAGTTGGAACATCTATTTTGATGAGACGGTCAAAGATTTTGGGTTTATCAAAAATCCAGATGAACCATGCATCTATAGTAGATTTGTAGCAAGAACTGTCGTATTCCTCGATTTATACGTGGATGAAATTCTCTTAATAGGAAATGACATTCCTATGCTACAATCTGTCAAAGGGTTCTTGTCACACAGGTTCTCCATGAAAGACCTGGGTGATGCCTCTTACATTCTGGGGATCCGGATCCATCGTGATAGATCCAAGAGGATATTAGGACTTTCACAGTCCAGGTACATCGACACCATACTGAAAAGATTCAGTATGGAAGATTCTAAGCGCGGTAATCTACCGGCTTGTCACGGGATCACCTTCTCCAAAGAGATGTCTCCCAAGACTGATTTGGAAAGGGATTGCATGTCTTTATACCCCATGCTTCTGCGGTAGGCTCTATAATGTATGCGATGTTGTGTACCAGACCAGATGTAGCTTATGCACTGAGTGTGGTAAGCCGGTATCAGTCAAACCCTAGGGAGAAGCACTGGATAGAGGTAAAGAACATTCTCAAGTACCTGAGAAGGACTAAGGAGATGTTCTTGGTGTATGGCGGAAAAGACCTCCAGATTGAGGCCTTTGCTGACTCCAGCTTCCAGAGTGACAAGGATGATTCTAAGTCCATGTCGAGTTATGTCTTTACCCTCAATGGAGGGGCGGTGTGTTGGAAGAGTTCCAAACAGGAAACCGTTGCTGACTCAACGATGGAAGCGGAATATATCGCTGCATCTGATGCCGCAAAAGAAGCCGTCTGGATGAGGAAGTTCTTGATAGAACTTCAGGTGGTTCCGTCCATTGTTGATCCAATACCTCTGTATTGCGACAACAACGGGGCTATAGCATTAGCGAAGGAACCCAGGTCCTATCAGAAGTCCAGGCACATCTTGAGGCAGTATCACCTGATTAGGGAGATCGTGGGTCGCCAGGAGATCGAGGTTCGGAGAGTTTCTACGGAAGATAACACAGCTGATCCATTCACAAAGGCCTTACCCCAGACTCAATTCGAGCGGTTGATCGAGATGATAGGTCTTCGATACGCCAGTACATGGCCTTAGTGCAAGTGGTAGATTGTTAGTGTATATGCCCTAGAGGCCATTACTGTATCATACTAGTTTGTATATTACTTGATGGAAGCTTGGGATATTCACAGTTGTATAGACAATCTTGCTCAAAATGGTAGTATACTACTTGGTTTGTTTCTACTTTAATGTGTACATGTGTTTCTTTTAGCATATCGCCTATACACATTAGTGGACCACTTAGGATCTTTGCTTGATTACCAGCGTTGTGATGACAGTCACACTTGTGGGGGCTGGGTAATCTATTACCACATCCTTATACAGGTCCCTAGTCATAGGGCTATCGAGACAGGGCATCGATACTCCAGAGTAGACTGGCGTATACGCTTCTCATCCCAGCACGGGAGATGGTCTGTCCCACAGCCGTCAGTACGTCGTACTTGAGATAGTATGCGGGTGCTCGTTAGGTTACGAGTACACTGGACAGGACTCGTCGGGAACTGTTGGTTGGTACTATACCTATCGTCAGTTATCAGTTCACAGGTGACATGAGTACAGCTTAGTCCGTTGACTTGACACTGTCAGTTCGCCTCGAGTGTGTTCCCACTGTTCTTAGATTGCTACCCTACCACGGCTCAAAGGAGTCGTGCAAACAGGTAGCAGTTGGGTACAGTCCCGAAGCACTTGGAGGCGGTGACAGTTAGACAGGATTCGTCTCTCCCGTTATTGGGGGTTGATATCGCGCTGTGTCTAGGAGAGCCATTACACAAAGTCCCTGGCCAGGGTAAGCGAGATATACTGGTAGGTTTCCAGTGTTATCTCAGGGTGTTCTGGGATACACTCCGACACGACTTGTACCGCTATTAGGGGACTAACGTTTACCGCCCCCTAGGCCCGCCATACGATATTCTCAGACGAACAGACCGGGCTATATGGAGATTGTCACATTCAGGCTCAGTAGGAGTTCAGATGGGTTCACCTCGTCAGTCTTCTTATCGGCATCTACCTGGGGACCGTTACGTACAGCTAGTACCGCTTACGACCTGTGGTTAAACCCACTGCCAGCGTAGTGACGAGTCTTTAGAGTCCCACACAGTGGGTTATTCTCCTTTGGGCAAAACCGAGTAGAGGTCGCATGGTTTTGCGACGGGGTTCGTTCACATCCGCGCACTTGTGCACGTTTAGTGTCCGGACAGTTATTACTAGCGGGATTTGGTTTAAGCCAGATCCTAATATATGTTTTGGGTTTAGTTTTATCTCATTGTATTCATGTTCCTCGGAACACGAATGTGAGTGTGTATGCACAGTTGACTGAGGCAGAAGCAGAGGATTCTCATTAGGGTTTTGGTACGGGTGTTTATGCACAGTTGACTGTTGTCTTTTTCCAAACCCTAATGAGAATAGGAAATATGATTAATAATATTAGTTAACAATTATTGTGCCATGGTTGAGTTGAATTCTTGTCTTTTGTTGACTTGTTGACTTTTTGACTTTTGTTGACCGGTTGACCAAAGTGGACTTGTTGACCATCATCATTTGTTTTCAAAGATGCTTCTTATTCTTTGCAAAAGCATTTAATGAATGAAATGATAATGGTCATTCATCAACTCACCATTACAAATTGTTAATTATTATTATTATAATCATTTTCTAAATTATGAGAGCATGGTTGTAAAAAATATATTCATTCTCACTTGCATCTTCTGTCTCATCCTTAGCTCTCCTTCTTCCTCTAGCTCAAGGCAAAAATCTCTCATGAGTTGAGAACCATTTGCCTTGGAGATAAAACTCGAAAACACATCTCTACTCATCCTAAGGTTGAAGGTTTAGAAAACCTAATACTTTAGTTACCTCAAGATCGAGGAAGGAGCTCAAGGTCGAGATCCTCAGGTGGATCCATCTTCGGCAAGAGAAGGCGACGAGAAGAGAACCATCCGACCAACAAAAGGAGTCCAAGAGAAGGAGTTCAAGTTAAGGTATAACCCCCTAACCGATTAGGTAAAGCTCTTGTTAGTTGCTTGTGTGTTGTTTAGCAAAGATCCGGGTTTTCTAGTCCATGTTACCATGACCCGAAAAATCGTTTTTCACCATTTTCACAAGCCTGAAAGAAACGGTAGAGGTAACGTGGACTTTCAAGTACATCACTCCGGTCGGTATCCCCACGATAATCGCAGAGTCCAAATACTATCACCGGTCGGTACTTGCCCACCTTCCAGGCTCATCGTCTGTACCACGAACATCTTGCCGAGGGCAACCGTACCGGGCTCTACCATGTACCCGCACACGGCCCACTACACTCCTCGCATCGGGTATATATCACAAATCTCAGAACCGAGAAATCTTATGGTGGACGCAACAAAATAGCATATCAAGAAAAACCGGGTTTTCAAATAATACATAGTTTCTTAAAAATACCCCCACGGTTATCAAATCCATAAATTACATGAAATCCATATCTTAATGTGTAAAATCCATATAAAACTGATATATGCAACATAAAACATCAATATGAGCATATAAAGGGAAAACCGCTCTTTTAAATGAATCCATCTTTAAAAATATATCTTGCGGTTCCCAAATCCTCCGAAAACAAGTGTAACATCATATGAAGTGTACATGAAACTGTAGCAAGGTATAAGTATCTATATGTAATCAAGTATGTATGATGCATTTCATAAGTGCAATGGCGCAATAGTCAACGTCTCAATATCACATGTCAATGAAATACCACCTAGGGGTATATGCAACTGTAGCGAGATATATGGGTGTACATGTCTGTATGTATGCATGATGTACATGTAGCTGTAGCAAAGTATGTGGGTGTACATGTCAATATATCATGCAACCTAGCATAGTGATATGAACATGGCAGTATATCATAGCATGATATAGCAATTCTACTGTGTAAGTGACATAGCAATTATCGATGAAGAAGTGTGTGCGCCGGCAATCTGTGTAAGTGTAACATACGCATCATCGATAATGGTGTAGTGTACTAGCACAGGTATAAGAAATGCAATGAGAACAGCATGAATGCAGCATAATGCATATAATGAATCAAATTCTATGGGGTATACATATCAACAAGACCGAGTCGATGAATCTATCAATCGGCATCCAACCTCACAACATCACGTACGGTACAATCCATCGTACGGCATCCTCTAATCAAGGGTATGGATAAATCAACAGGTAAAAGTCATCGCATACGGTAATCTAACGTACAGCGGCATTAACAAATAGGGATTCTATCAACCTATACAACATCGGGGACGGATCTAAGTATTGTACGGCTCATTATGCAATCATTATCCATAAAAATATATACCTATCTCTCAGGTCACATCCATGTCAATCTTGTATCAAAGGACCTACAAAGGTATCAACAATCACGTATCGACTCGAATCCATATAATGACATATCACACTAAGTCATCATATCACATTGTATACTCGTTCATCATATTAATATCTCACATCAAAATTAAAGAACATCAAACTTGTCCTCTTCCGAAATCGTACTTATTATGATTCAATTATCATTTCATGTTCTCCTAAACCAATATGTTCACTAGTGTTCACTTCTATCATATTATCTAGCAAAACATACAATCACATTAGTCGCATCTCATTATCAGGATATAATAATCAAACGATCTTTCAATCCAATATTTGCGGGGGTGCTATACGCCATCCACCCGACATCCCCGGTAGATATAAATCTACTCACCTGCTAAAATCCTTGCTTAGCCGTAGTCGATGCGCTTCGTCGTCTCGGAATCCACGCGAAGGTACCTACAATTAATACGAATTCGCAACGCTATTAACATCAAATTCCGAAATCCAAAACGGTGCGCGGTGCGCTCATAGCTTAGAACCTATAATCCATACATGCAAAACAATCAACTACACTTGTCGTTGACGTACAAACATCCAACGACCAAGTACAACATCCAAAACTCAAAACCAAGAATCCAAATACTGTAAACATAGCTGAAACCCTAAATAGGGTCGCTATACATGAAAACTGCCACATTAAAAACCCAATAATACCAATACGCATTTACAAACACAATAAATATTGTAGGTATTAATATTTACGTCATCTCCATTTTCATTTAAAACCCACGTCAAATTTTACCGAAAAGCTAAAAAGCAGTTATATCATTTTTTCTCAATTTAGCACAAGTCTAAAAATTTAACAATTCTAGCAATTTCCAACAACACAAATTAGCTTAACCTAGTTATCCAAAACATTACCATAATTTTTGTCTCACCCAAACATGTTTTAGTAAAACCTAGTTTGCTAATTATCTCAATTAGACAAATAGGAATTTAACAAATATCATTCTCACCAATTGATTAAGTTTTCCAAATCTACACTTCATGATTAATCATTTAACACATCAAAACCCTAACTAGTTAACTGTAAAGTGGTATAAGAATTTATACCGATCGATCCATGTCCTTCGGTCTTTAGCTATCATTCCACGCTCCTCGCGGCGTCTCCGGTCTCCTTGTCGAAGTGGTACCACGTCAAAGAATCTTTATACGGGCTCATGCTTCAAACCGAGGCAATTCGGACATCCTGTTTGCTAGCCTAGATGTCCAAGAAAGAAGTAGAAAGAGTGTAGGATAATTTGTCTCAAGGAACCCAACGAATTGGGTGGAGGTAAATTGAAGTTGTCAATTTGGAGTTGATGAAATGAGCAAAGGATTTTGTGAATCAATAATTTTCCCTCACCAAAAATGGGGCTCGGCCAAAAAAATTGGGGGCTCAAATTGTGCTCTATGGAATGAGAAAAATATCAAGTGGAGAGAATGAATACTTTAATTGAAGCTACACATCAATTAATATATTAAATTCATATCCAATTAAGGTGGGCAGGCCACTTCACTGTGAATGGGGTTGCGTCCAAAGGATTCAAGTGGTGACCATTAGCAAATAATATCAACAAAAAAATCTTAAGCTTTGACAAGAATCATTCAATGAAAGCATGAGTCACTATTGAAGCCATGCTTCAAGAATTAATGAAACAAGTGACTCATCACAAACTTGCCACCTCACCAAAAGATGAATTCGGCCACAAATATGATGAAGGAAAATGTGGTCAAAAAAAAATACAAACACATCAACCATTAATTAAGTGCATAAATACCAAATTAAAATAATATTTTAATTAGGAAAAAATTCTGTGTGAACCAAAACTTCCCATTGACCCCCAAAGCTCGCGCACTAGCTTTATTTTAGCTAAATTAGCTACCGGCAAGTTTATACGGAAGTTTGATCAAAATCGGTTAAAACGGAAAATACCGACTATTTTACCCTAAAACGAAAAAATTCGTATGACGATTTCAGAAACGTTACAATCTTCCCCCCTTAAAGAAATTTGGTCCCTGAATTTAAATATAAATTTAAACTCCCAAATGCTAAAACATTGCAATAAACAGCTAAATCAACGGGGCTCTAAAATAACGGAAGAAACAGAAAACCACAGCGCATCCTGAGCGCCGGAAAAATGAGTACTAAACTCAAAGCCGATCTCCGTCAAGCGTCATGCAAATCAACGGACTTGCACGCATATCATCGGAGTCACAAAGGAGATACAAATCTCAAATCCACTACCGAAATAGCATATGCACTAATCAAATACCATAATACATATATAGTATGCATCCTGTTTGAGAAATCTCCAAAAACTGAATAAATCATATGCATAATCCTTTCTGACTTGCCGCGAAATGCGTAACTCACGGCATAAGTGATGGACGCTCATTTGTAAAGTAATAATATACTAGCATATATGTTTTGCCAAAATATGCGTCCCGCTCTTTTTTTTGAAATATCCCAAAAGGTTTTATTTTGTAAACGTTCGTGTTACTCGTAGACACGTAAGAAATAGAGAGACTATAGCTCCTTTTTGAAAACCTCTTGGTAAAATTTTTATGCTGGCAAAGTAGACAGGTATCGTTCTCGGATCAGTCCTGTTAGGGTACTACAAAGTATAGGGCCTCATCATGAAAACAATGTGCTCAAAAGCAAAATCAGCCTCAAAAGGCGTATCCAACAATCACGTGCGTCTGGTGCGCACGGAAATCAAATCCAAGTACAAGTGCCAATATGCACGAAAGAAAAACTAAGTGCAACTGGTGTGCACAAAAGCATCTGTCCAGTGCAACAGGTGTGCACGACAACAACATCTAGTGCATCTATAGTGCACGAAAATCTCAACCAGTGCAACTGTCATTCACGAACGAAAATCCCAATCGAGTACATCCGGTATGCATAAATCATATCTCATATCATGCGCGAAAATCCAACTCAAGTGCATCCGTCAAGCACAAATACAATCTGAATCAAGTGCATCCTATATGCATGAATAAAAATCTAAATCAAGCGCCTAATATGCGCAAAATCCGACCCAAGCGCGTCAGGTCCGTAATAAGTATCAATTGCAGTAGCATGCACGAAAACGAACATCAAGTATGCACGCGCACAAAAACACAAATCCGGTAAAATGAATGCTCAAAGTTATAAATCGAGTGCAACCAATACACGAAATACTAATCCTGTGCATCCAGTACACGAAATATCAAATCCTGTGCATCCCGTGAACGAAATATCAACAATAACTCAAATGCGTATGAAAACCTCATGAGCGTACCAAGGTATATAAAAATCATAAAAGTATGCAACTGCGTGCACAAAACACGTATCAATGCACTGCAAGCACATATGAGCTATACCGAGTGCTAAAATCAAATCGAGGCGTACCACATGCACATATCAAATCAACTGTATGAAATCCACGAAATCATAAACATGTGCAGCTAAGGCACAAAATCAATATCAAGTGCAAATAGATATGCACAAATCACGAACCAATACAATAGTGTGTAAAACGTATATCCAGTGCAACAACTATGCACAAAATGTAAATACCCAGTAGGTGCAGCCATGGTGCACAAAATATCATGAAACACAAAATCCTAGCGATATAAGCATGATACTTGGATCAAAATGCAAATCACAACAAATGACATTAAGGTACACCTCCTATAATGTCGAAGAAAAAGTCGGTGCGCCCAAACTGGCAGAGCAAGAACATCCGCTCGCCACCTGCCCACGGTCTGGCGTCATCTGTCTCTGGGTCCTCAGAATACACGTAACACATCTGATCCTCGGTGCAAATCTTATTGCAGCAGTGTCATGGAAGGAACCGGCTCAAGGTCTCTTCCGATCTCGCCTACGCCGAACTATACAGAGGCTGGTACTCTTACATAATCTTTCTCGTTCTCTGGACATATGCGTTCTCGGCACAAATTTCCCTCGGAAACTGGCCGTATCTCAACGCCTCTGTACACATATCCGATCTCTAATCTCAACGGGGAGTAACAACAGCTCGTTAACGTCTCGCACGAACCTCTTGCTCTACTCGTCTTCATTATCGTCCACTTGACGTCGCATCATGTTATCTGCGTACCGCAAATATTCTTGGCTACAGTCAATCCGGAGTCTCTCACACGGACTCGAACTACGAATACGGTATCTTCATCACTCTATCGAAGATATCTAGCCAAACACGTCCTAGGGAACCCGTCCCAACAATCGGAGGAATACTCAATATTCGTCCGTTCTCGATCAACTCACAACACACCTGGGTGATGTCCTCTATCCGAAGTGTTAGTTATGTATATGCCCTAGAGGCCATTGTTGTACATATGATGTATATTATGATGGATGCTTAGATATATACAGAGAGGACTTTCTTGCTCGTCATGATAGTATGCTATTTGGTTTCACTTTATCTTAACATGTTGACTTGTATTGGTTTACTGTTTTACTCTCACATGTTGATAAAGCCCTTAGGATCTGTACTCGATTGCTGGGACTATGATGAGATCATACTAGTGGGGCCGCGGTAGTCGATGAGTACATCCTATAACTGTTCCTAGTCGAGGGTATATCGAGACAGGGCATCGATACACCAGAGTAGACTAGCGTATACGCATCTTGATCCATATGATGGGCGATGGATGATCCCATATCCATCGGTGTTAGACATCAGAGATGGTGTACGGGTGCTCAGTGGAGACTGGGTACACTGGACGGACTCGCCGAGAACTCCCAGATGGTGATATACCACACGTCAGATGGCAGTTCTCCGGTGACACTGGTACAGGGTAGTCTGTAGACCCGAGATCGTCATAGAGTCTTGTGTGATTCCCACTGTGCTTTGATTTCCACCTTACCACGTCCAAGAGGGCGTGTAAAACGGTGGCTTTTGGGTACAGTCCCGAATCACATGGAGGCAATGAGCGATAGGAGGGGATTCGTCTCTCCCGGTATAGGGAGTTGATGTTGTGCTGTGTTCGATTGGCTATAACTGGAAGTCCCTGGCCAGGGCTGATATAGAGATTTACTGGTAAGTGTTACTAGTAGTTTCTCGACCCGTTATGAGCCACACATCGACACGACTTATCGGTTACTGGGGTCTGACATATACCACCCCTAGACTTGATATGCGACATATCAGACGAACAGACCGGACTGTACGGGAGTGTTACTGATCGGATTCACAGGAGAATGCACAGGCTAGCTTGTTGATCTTCTGATCGCTCAATACCTGGGTGGCTGTTACGTTTAGCTGACCGCTTGCAGCTTGTGGGTGTTTGATATGATCATCACCTGCTACCGGCGTATTGACGATTCTTTAGAGTCCTACACAGAGGTTTCTTGGCTCAGGCGAAACGGAGTAGAGGCACATATGTGATATGTGCAGGACCGAGAATAATACGATATGGGATACCGTATTATATTCTCGCGATATTTAGATATGAACCGGGACATCGGATCAAGTGTTGATTCGATGAATCGGTACATGATATATTAGTCGGTTATATTCGATATAGCCGGATCGTCGGATCAAGTGTTGATTCGATGATTTAATATATAATAATATATATGATATATTATTATATTAACTAATATTGGCTTGCTTTATTATTTCATTTTCTCACTGGATGATACATTGATATATATGCGATATATGTTAATTGTATTATTTTCTTTTGTTGCAAATATATAATATATATGTGATATATATTATTGTGACATGATATGATTAATTGTTAAACATGTTTAAGGATGATTAATTGAGGTTAGGGTTTGATTAGGGTTAGATGCTTCAAGTTTCTTCTAGAAGCTTTCTTCTTTTGTCATTCTTAAGATATTTAGAATGACACATTCTTTTAACCTAACCAAACCCTAACCCTAGTTGTTTCTCTACTCATTCTTATCCTATCATCCTTGACCATGGTTTACAAATCAATCATATATTACTTTCTATTCATCACAAAAGGTTTTAATCTAAGGAATATATATTTTCCATTATCATCTTCTTCCTTCTTGATAAGCTCTCTTGAAAATCCTAAAGTGATGATTAAAATTGAGAAAATGATTTAAAAAGAAAGCAAAATTACTACTCTCTCATCCTCATCTCATCTAGCCCATGGGATTAGTGTGTTCTTCTCTTTTGAGTGAGAAAGCTTGAGTCGTAGCAACTTCAAAGTAGATCATCGGAGATTTGGAATACTTCGAGCTAGCATGGATCGTTCGAGTCGTGGAGCCTCTCATGAGTCCGGGAGATCGTGGATCGCGGCAAAGAGACTTCTACTCGGAGCTTGTGAAGTGAAGGAGCGGACTACAAAGGTTGTAATCCCTCACACTTAGATAAAAGTTATCTTCTTGCATGTTAAACCCTAATAATCTAGCAAAGATCCCGGCTTTGGGTTGTTCGGCACGTCTAAATTTTAATCCGGGCATGTTTGATGCCTTATGAACCTTCACAAGAGTGCCTAGGAACCTTACAGTGGTATCAGGGCCTAGCTAGAGCATTAGGCGATGTGTTTACGAAGTTAAAACTCCGATCGAACCCGAAACGACGCAAAAAGACCCCTCTCTGGAAATTTTTTAAATTTTGGGATTTTTCTGAATTAAAAATATGTAAAAAAATCAGCAGGGAATTGTAAGAATTACCATAAAACCCGAGCCCCTAATTCCACTAAACGGCGGCGGAACCGCGGCGCAAGCATGGCTTGCGCGGCGGTTCCGCGGCGGATTGATGAGATCATGACACGTGGATTTTATGGTAATGTCCGTAGGTACTTGTTGATGTTTCTGGATATTTTTAACAGTGATTCCAGTATTGTTTAAATCTGGGGTTTATTTTGTAATAGTAGATTCGATCGGAATATTTAAGTTCGTATTTCTTTCCGGATATTTAGAAATTGTTAAACTAGTTGAACGGATATCATTAACTTACTATTTCCCGGTACGGCAAACTTTCAAGCGTTGAATTTTTACTGGGTTTAAATTTTTCGGAAAATTGTACAAGTTAAGCGGTGGACCCTCTAGAAGACAACAAACCTTAACTCGATTATGTGACCATCTTGAACTGCCTTTTGAACCTTTGGGTTTGGGGCAGTACGGCATGCCACATGTGAGGCGTTGGCTTGACCCTTCTACGGCTGGATCACCGGTACTGTGACATATTCTTGGATTATTTGAACTCCGCTCAAGAGTTGAGCACTTTGGGAAATTTTGGGTGTTTGATTATCTGTTCGGAAAGTTTAATACTGTCTAATTATCTGGAATGTGATACAATATGTGGAATTCATAGAGTTAGGCATGAAATACGAAGTATGTGATATTTCGGATTTACGATGTCTAAAGTGATTATGGATTCCAAATATTGTAGTTTTACACTTTCTTTTCTGTGACCGTAAGTGTAATATGTGATATCGCCGGTTTTGTTGCTATATGTCAACGACAATTGGGATGCGGATATTTACTTACGTTGATGATATGAGATATTATGTGTTGCTGTGATATGTTATATTGGATCGTCGCGTTCCGAATAGCTGGGGGTTTTATGTGAGATGAGGGTTTTTATTTTCATTCATTTAAAATTCATTTGTAATGTAATATTCTTTTATTTGGGGCACTTCCAGGTTGCGGTTGATGTCACCAGTGTATATTATTTACTTTTCCGCATTAGGTAGACCCAAGGAGGAGAGCACAAGTAACCGGGTTCTAGGGTCCAGTGGGAGGCCATCTCGAGGAGTCAAGACCGGGTCTCCTAACCCTAGAATTGATAGAGTTACTTGCCGCTCTCGTAGGGGTCTTGGGATGTGGGTTTGGCTATTCGTCGCGACCGTGGAATCCGTGTTTTATACAGGCTCGTATTAAAAACGCGGACGTCCTAGTATATCCAATATTTCATATATGTTCTTCTGCTGCAATGTTCTGTGATGAGATCATATTACTGCCTAAGACGAATGCTTATACTATATATATATGCTGATATATAAATATTACTGCTTTCGTTTCTTCTGTGATGCTTAGGAAGCATAAGCTGATGGGATTTTTATTAATGAGATTAATAAAAGAAAAGAAACCTAAAGATGTTGTAGAATCATAAACTTTATAAAAAGGGTAGCTGCAGTTTTGCTTTGCACAGTGATATATATGATATGTCCTGCACCTTATTCGATGAGGAAAGGACCGAGATCCCTTCACCGGGAGTGACTCCTTTAGCAAAACTGGCAGATGCTACAAAACGCGGTTTGTCTTTTGAATGCTTTTAGTGTTTTGCTTTGCACAGCGGTATATATGATATATCCTGCACCTTATTCGATGAGGAAAGGGCCGACGATCCCTTCACCGGGAGTGACCCCTTTAGCGAAACTAAGAAAAGCCTCAAAAACACTCCTTTTCAAAAACTACATGATTCTACGACGATATCAAGTTCATTACGCTCAGGGTTTTCTGAAAAACCTGCGTAACCCTCCGTCATTTCAGATAGATATTATTTAGTATTCGTGCTACGCTTGTTGGCCTGCGTCAAGGCGTAGTGTGCGGTAGCTAACTAGTATATATTTGTTTATGCATATGATGCAGATTGGATTAGGGTAGTCGTGCGACTTTGTTGGCCTGCGTCAAGGGTCGTGCGGGTGGGTTTAATTCAATCAAGAAATGACGGGTTGAACTTGACTAGCGCACTATGGTTTGTTGGCCTGCGTCAAGGTCATAGGATGCTAGGGGTAAAAAATATTATCGGGAATTTCAAGTGTTGAAATTTGCAATGAGATTGCATACCTCCTATGAGATAGTTGGATCCTGATACCCACTGCGAGTAAGAGTTACTCCTGGGAGAGTTTTACACAGGACAATTTGCCGATCAAGTAGGTGTCTAGAAAAGTGTTAACGGGGTTACGCCTCTGGGAAAACGAGGTTTACTTTAATTAGGTCCGTGCGAAAGCACGGGGAACCTCCCTCAAAGTACCGACACTGATCTGGCTGAAAGATTGACGAAGTTGTAGGGTGTAATTAATCCCGGCTAATCTTACCTTTTAGGGTTTTAAGGTAGATTTGATAAAAACAGCGGGAGACATCCTGATTAGATAAGATAATAACCAATCTAATCTTGCAAGAGCATACGCTAAAGTGTTTTCTTCTCTCTCTCTCCAGGTAGCGACCATGTCAGGCCATAATCAAGATAATAATATTGATGTATTGACTGAACCCGATTATTGTACTGAGCAAGGGAATGTTGGACCCGTTCTTTCTTATAAGAGTTATAAGACTGAACAGGAAACAGGAGAATATCTAGATTCTCACGCCGCCCAAAAGAACATGCATATTGATGCATCTTCTTCGGGTGTGTTAGTTATTGAGAATTGTTTCTCAGTTCACCCTACGTCCTGGGTATTAGATACCGGATCAGGATCCCACATATGTAAACAGTTACATGGGCTACGTAAAGGTAGAGAACTGGGAAAAGGTGATCATTCCGTTCAAGTAGGGAACGGTGCAAGTATTGTAGCCAAAGCAGTTGGCGAATATCACCTTGTATTACCAAGTCGTAATACACTGATTCTAAATGAGTGCTATTATATACCGAACATGATGTGCAACATTATATCTGTTTCTTTATTAAGTAAAGAAGGATATAATTTTGTAGTACAGGATAATGTTATGAACATATTCCTAGATCAAAAGTTGATTGCATCAGGCTCGTTACATAATGGCGTATTCATTCTAAATCAGAATACAGTCCTAAATATCCAAAACACACACAAGAGGAAAAGTTCAGACATGAACGAATCCTTCTTGTGGTATTGTAGACTTGGTCATATCAATGCGACACGACTGGCTAAGTTATATAAAGATGGTTATTTGAATCCGTTCGAATTATCATCTTATAATACTTGCCATTCATGTCTCAAAGGAAAAATGACCAAAGCTCCGTTTAGTGGACACGGAGAAAGAGTTACCGAACTCTTAGGACCGGTACATAGTGATGTATGCGGTCCCATGTCTACGCATGCCAGGAACGGTTCTTCCTACTTCATTACATTCACTGACGATCTCTCAAGATTCGGATATGTGTTCCTGATGAAACACAAGTCTGAAGCTTTTGAGAAATTCAGAGAATATAAACACGAAGTAGAAAACCAAACGGGCAAAAGTATTAAGATTCTTCGATCTGATCGAGGAGGTGAATACTTAAGTGGTGAGTTCCTAGATTATCTAAAAGAGAATGGGATTCTCTCTCAGCTTACTCCCCCTTATACACCACAGCACAACGGTGTATCGGAGCTGAGGAATCGCACCCTATTAGATATGGTGCGCTCGATGATGAGTACAGCTGAGTTACCCATTTCCTTCTGGGGGTATGCACTGGAGACAGCTGCAGACCTATTGAATATGGTTCCTACCAAATCTGTGCCAACCACTCCATATGAGATATGGAAAGGAAAGAGACCATATCTTAATTATATCAGGATATGGGGTTGTCCGGCATATGTGAAAACACAAAATCCGGACAAACTCGGCGCAAGGTCTATTCTGTGCAAGTTTATTGGATATCCCAAACATTCGCGCGGGTATATCTTCTACCACACCGAAGGACAAAAAGTGTTTGTTTCTCGGCATGCCACCTTTTTAGAAAAGGAATTTCTTGCAAAAGAAATTGATGGCAATGAGGTAGAACTGGAAGAGGTTCCAGCGACACAAACTACAACAGAGGATTTAGTGGAACCAGAGGATTCAGTAGTACCCGACGAACCCTGGCCTCTCCGCCGATCTAGTAGGGTTTCTCATCCACCTGAGAGATACTACGGTTTTCTCATTGATGGTGGAAGCGAGGATTGCATCATGGATGATGATGAACCGACTAGTTTCGAGCAGGCCATCACGAGTGGTGACTCTGTGAAATGGCTGTATGCAATGCGATCTGAGATGGAATCCATGTACACCAATAAAGTATGGATTTTAGAAAATGCTCCTGAAGGGGTAAAACCCATTGGGAGCAAGTGGATTTTTAAAAAGAAATTTGGTGTAGATGGAAAAGTTGAGACTTTCAAAGCTAGACTTGTAGCAAAGGGTTTTCGTCAACGTCCAGGTGTGGATTATGACGAAACCTTTTCTCCAGTGGCTATGCTTAAGTCCATCCGGATCTTACTTGCCATTGCTGCATACCATGACTACGAAATCTGGCAAATGGATGTTAAGACCGCCTTTCTAAACGGTGATTTAGAAGAGAGCGTGTACATGACTCAGCCAGAGGGCTTCGTAGATAGTGGGAGCAGCGGAAAGGTGTGCAAGCTGCTTAAATCCATTTATGGGTTAAAGCAAGCATCGCGGAGTTGGAACATCTGTTTTAATGTTTTAGTCAAAGAGTTTGACTTCATCAAAAATATAGATGAACCTTGTATCTATAAGAAGGTAGCAGAGGGTAAGGTTATCTTCCTCGTATTGTACGTGGATGACATACTCTTGATAGGAAATGATATTCCTATGCTGCAATCAGTCAAGCTCTTCTTATCACAGAGATTCTTAATGAAAGATCTAGGTGATGCCTCCTGCATATTGGGAATCATGATCTATAGAGATAGATCTAAACGGATACTGGGATTGTCCCAATCCAGGTACATTGACACCATACTAAAGAGGTTTAGTATGGAAGAATCCAAGCGTGGGAACCAACCCACGATCTATGGACTCACTCTCTCCAAAGAGATGTCTCCCAAGACTGATTTGGAGAGAGCTCGCATGCAAGGGATACCCTATGCTTCGGCAGTAGGCTCTATCATGTATGCGATGCTATGTACCAGACCCGATGTAGCATACTCACTAAGTGTAGTGAGTCGGTATCAAGCAGATCCTGGAGAGAGTTACTGGACAGCTGTGAAGAACATTCTCAAGTACTTGCGAAGGACTAAAGAGATGTTCTTGGTGTATGGTAACGGAGAACTCCAGGTGGAGTCCTTTACCGATTCCAGCTTCCAAAATGATAAGGACGACTCTAAGTCGCATTCGGGTTTTGTCTTTACCCTCAATGGAGGGGCGGTATGTTGGAAGAGTTCCAAACAGGATACCGTTGCAGACTCGACGATGGAGGCTGAATACATCGCTGCCAACGATGCTGCCAAAGAGGCTGTCTGGATCAAGAAGTTCATTAGTGAACTTGGTGTGGTTCCATCCATTGAGCATCCAATACCTCTGTATTGCGATAACAATGGAGCTGTGGCGTTAGCCAAGGAACCCAGGTCCCATCAGAAGTCCAGACATATTCTGAGGCGGTATCACCTGATCAGGGAGATAGTTGATCGCCGGGAGATCGAGGTCAGGAGAGTAGATACGAAGGACAACACTGCGGATCCATTCACGAAGGCTATTCCCCAGATACAGTTTGAGAGATTATTCGGGATGCTAGGTATGAGATACTACAACAGCTGGCCTTAGTGCAAGTGGGAGATTGTTAGTTATGTATATGCCCTAGAGGCTATTGTTGTACATATGATGTATATTATGATGGATGCTTAGATATATACAGAGAGGACTTTCTTGCTCGTCATGATAGTATGCTATTTGGTTTCACTTTATCTTAACATGTTGACTTGTATTGGTTTACTGTTTTACTCTCACATGTTGATAAAGCCCTTAGGATCTGTACTCGACTGCTGGGACTATGATGAGATCATATTAGTGGGGCCGCGGTACTCGATGAGTACATCCTATAACTGTTCCTAGTCGAGGGTATATCGAGACAGGGCATCGATACACCAGAGTAGACTAGCGTATACGCATCTTGATCCATATGATGGGCGATGGATGATCCCATATCCATCGGTGTTAGACATCAGAGATGGTGTACGGGTGCTTAGTGGAGACTGGGTACACTGGACGGACTCGCCGAGAACTCCCGGATGGTGATATACCACACGTCAGATGGCAGTTCTCCGGTGACACTGGTACGGGGTAGTCTGTAGACCCGAGATCGTCATAGAGTCTTGTGTGATTCCCACTGTGCTTTGATTTCCAACTTACCACATCCAAGAGGGCGTGCAAAACGGTGGCTTTTGGGTACAATCCCGAATCACATGGAGGCAATGAGCGATAGGAGGGGATTCGTCTCTCCCGGTATAGGGAGTTGATGTTGTGCTGTGTTCAATTGGCTATAACTGGAAGTCCCTGGGCAGGGCTGATATAGAGATTTACTGGTAAGTGTTACTAGTAGTTTCTCGACCCGTTATGAGCCACACATCGACACGACTTATCGGTTACTGGGGTCTGACGTATACCACCCCTAGACTTGATATGCGACATATCAGACGAACAGACCGGACTGTACGGGAGTGTTACTGATCGGATTCACAGGAGAACGCACAGGCTAGCTTGTTGATCTTCTGATCGCTCAATACCTGGGTGGCTGTTACGTTTAGCTGACCGCTTGCAGCTTGTGGGTGTTTAATATGATCATCACCTGCTACCGGCGTATTGACGATTCTTTAGAGTCCTACACAGAGGTTTCTTGGCTCAGGCGAAACGGAGTAGAGGCACATATGTGATATGTGCAGGACCGAGAATAATGCGATATGGGATACCTTATTATATTCTCGCGATATTTAGATATGAACCGGGACATCGGATCAAGTGTTGATTCGATGAATCGGTACATGATATATTAGTCGGTTATATTCGATATAGCCGGATCGTCGGATCAAGTGTTGATTCGATGATTTAATATATAATAATATATATGATATATTATTATATTAACTAATATTGGCTTGCTTTATTATTTCATTTTCTCACTGGATGATACATTGATATATATGCGATATATGTTAATTGTATTATTTTCTTTTGTTGCAAATATATAATATATATGTGATATATATTATTGTGACATGATATGATTAATTGTTAAACATGTTTAAGGATGATTAATTGAGGTTAGGGTTTGATTAGGGTTAGATGCTTCAAGTTTCTTCTAGAAGCTTTCTTCTTTTGTCATTCTTAAGATATTTAGAATGACACATTCTTTTAACCTAACCAAACCCTAACCCTAGTTGTTTCTCTACTCATTCTTATCCTATCATCCTTGACCATGGTTTACAAATCAATCATATATTACTTTCTATTCGTCACAAAAGGTTTTAATCTAAGGAATATATATTTTCCATTATCATCTTCTTCCTTCTTGATAAGCTCTCTTGAAAATCCTAAAGTGATGATTAAAATTGAGAAAATGATTTAAAAAGAAAGCAAAATTACTACTCTCTCATCCTCATCTCATCTAGCCCATGGGATTAGTGTGTTCTTCTCTTTTGAGTGAGAAAGCTTGAGTCGTAGCAATTTCAAGGTAGATCATCGGAGATTTGGAATACTTCGAGCTAGCATGGATCGTTCGAGTCGTGGAGCCTCTCATGAGTCCGGGAGATCGTGGATCGCGGCAAAGGGACTTCTACTCGGAGCTTGTGAAGTGAAGGAGCGGACTACAAAGGTTGTAATCCCTCACACTTAGATAAAAGTTATCTTCTTGCATGTTAAACCCTAATAATCTAGCAAAGATCCTGGCTTTGGGTTGTTCGGCACGTCTAAATTTTAATCCGGGCATGTTTGATGCCTTATGAACCTTCACAAGAGTGCCTAGGAACCCTACACGAAGCTGGTCTTGTTGTTGATCTCCTATCACAGGATATCCGGACGGCGTTAAACTTTTCGATTGAGTCATCAAAAGTCCCAAAATTTTCCGAGAACTCAACATCTGAGCACGGTTTAATAATATTCGGTATATGCCACAGTACCTATGGACCGACCGTAGAAGGGCAGACCCAAGCCTCACTGATGGCACCGCTAAACAACCGCAAACCCTAAGGTTCAAAAGCGGTTTCATGGTCATCACGTCGAGTTAGGGTTTCATTCTTCTAGAGGGTCCACAGAAGCACTTGCATGTCCTTCTGAATACTTTGAACTTGGAAAAATGGATTTTCTGACATTCATTCGAACCTTTCAACTCCGCCCAGAAGACATGTGAACACCCTTCGTCCACATGCTAAACAATGCCCCCAATCCTCAAGGATAGACGATACATCAACGGTCATCTCTGGGTCGGTCTACTCTAGACCTGAGTAAGACTCTCCACACTGGCAATCTTCAACTCAACTGGGCCTGGGTCGGTGCATCAATCAGACGAATCACCTTTGTCTCTCAACTCAAGATAGACTAGCTACCACCTGTCGCCTCTATACCTGAAAGCTCCAGCGATCTCAGCTCTTAAGCTCTGGAAGCGGCATCACATCAATCTCAGCAATGGCTGGGTCATCTGTCTGCACGGTAGATGACATCACAATCTCAGGGGTATGCTGTACATCAACAGTCCTCTCCCAACAGGCAGCCTCTAACAAAGGCCCGGTCATCCGGTACAAAACCGCACACTCGTCTCACACGAGGGGTCACAACAATACAACACTACATCGATACGTTCCCATGTAACCAGAAAACACGATGGTCAGTTCTCGTCCACGACGAGCTCACCCTGACAGCATCACCAGCAGCAGCTCAATCTGCGCTCAAACCATGGTGACAGGAACCTCAATCAAGTATCGACGAAAAGATCAAAGGGCTGAAAAGAGTCAACAGATCCCAAAATGGATACATGATCATAAGGAGGAGTAAAATCACTGAGAGTATGATCATGAAAGCGAATAAAATCAAGTATCTCAATGGATGTAAAATCAAAGGAACGAAGATAATCACCAGTCTCAAGATATGTACATCCTAAGGTCACATAAGTGAAGTATCGTATCGTAAATATGCTGCGGAACATACGTACGGTACGTCACTCTAATCAAGCTATATACTCCATCAATCAGGGTCAGCCTATGAAACGAAAGCTCGGGTCTAACACCCCCTTGTTCAAGTCTAAGTTCCGTAAGGTCAAGTCTAGGTTCCAATTATATCCGCCCTAGACCCCACATAGTCAAACCTAGACTCGAACTAAGGTTAAACCTAGCGCTCTGATACCAACTTTGCCACAACCCAAAATATTAGCTCGTGACCGGCACTTAAATTACGCAACGTCTACAGGCGTAACGTAACCTAAGTTAGCCGAAACCCAAAAATCTAAACCTAACAATAGAAGTAAGTAAAGAAAACATTTACAACATTTAGAAACTTAAGTAAAAATCCTTAAAACTTCACTTAACTCTTTTCCTTAGTTTTCATAAAAATTTCGGCAGCACCTCCTTTTTAAAAACTAGCCCCGAAAATGGGTACAACAAAGAATATAATGAATGCATCCCAAACGGGAGCAAAAAACGCCCAACGGCGGAAACAACACCACAAGTATAAATAACAAGTATACGATGCCCAACGGCGAAGATCCACAATAAGAAATAAAATAAAGCAAGACATCAACCCCAAAAGCGAACATAAAAACTCATCGCTCAAGTCTCGCAACTACAAGTTTTCTAAGTCTGCAACATATACAATTACTAGTTTCTGATTTGATGGAGTGATTAGATACAATATGAATAACAAGTACGAGAGGGGCATGATCCAACATGTACCACCTACCAAAACAAATCACCCGAAAGCAAGCTGTGTGTCAGTGATGCCGCTACTGATCCAAGCGGACAACCTGCAAGAACTGTGGCACAACGGGGGTGAGTTGCCAACTCGTGAGTAGAAAACATCAATAGGTAGAAATCGAAATAAACAACGATTCCTAGGTCAACTATATCATAAAGGTAATACTATGATATCTAGGGTGACCGTATCTGCATATGTGCCAACACAATATAAATGCCTAACAGCAAGTGTATATCACCCAACAATGAATCAATGCATGTATGCAGATGGATCTCGTGCAACAATAAAATCAATGCATGTATGCAGTGGATCTCGTCCACGTGTCAACCACTCACACAACAACTCCTGCATGTAAATATCTTAAAAGCATATGCAGGTAAATGTGAGGAAATCAAAGAATGTGTGTCCATCAATGCCACATCACAATCATGGAAACCTGGGTGTCTATCATCGACACCCGAAACATCATGAATACCTATGTCTAGCATCGACACATAAATCCTCATAACTCAGGCGCTGTCACCACGACTGGCCCTTACGTCATGTCCGTACATCACTCCGGTCGGTATCCCCACGATAACCGCCGAGTCCAAATACTATCACCGGTAGGTACTTGCCCAGCTTCCAGACTCATCGTCTGTACCACGAACATCTTGCCGAGGGGAACCGTACCGGGCTCCACTATGTACCCATACACGGCCCACTACACTCCTCGCATCGGGTATATATCACAAATCTCAGAACCGAGAAATCTCATGGTGGACGCATCAAAATATCATATCAAGAGAAACCGGGTTTTCAAACATTACATAGTTTCTTGAAAATACCCCCACGGTTATCAAATCCATAAATCACATGAAATTCATATCTCAATGCATAAAATCCATATAAAACTGGTATATGCAACATAAAATATCAATATGAGCATATAAAGGGAAAACCGCTCTTTTAAATGAATCCATCTTTAAAAATATATCTTGTGGTTCCTAAATCCTCCGAAAACAAGTGTGGCATCATATGAAGTGTACATGTAACTGTAGTAAGGTATAAGTATCTACATGTAATCAAGTATGTATGATGCATTTCATAAGTGCAATGGCGCAATAGTCAACGTCTCAATATCACATGTCAATGCAATACCACCTAGGGGTATATGCAACTGTAGCGAGATATGTGGGTGTACATGTCAGTATGTATGCATGATGTACATGTAGCTGTAGCAAAGTATGTGGGTGTACATGTCAATATATCATGCAACCTAGCATAGTGATATGAACATGGCAGTATATCATAGCATGATATAACAATTCTACTGTGTAAGTGACATAGCAATTATCGATGAAGAAGTGTGTGCGTCGGCAATCTGTGTAAGTGTAACATACGCATCATCGATAATGGTGTAGTGTACTAGCACAGGTATAAGAAATCCAATGAGAATAGCATGAATGCAGCATAATGCATATAATGAATCAAATGCTATGGGGTATACATATCAACAAGACCGAGTTGATGAATCTATCAATCGGCATCCAGCCTCACAACATCACGTACAGTACAATCCATCGTACGGCATCCTCTAATCAAGGGCATAGATAAATCAATAGGTAAAAGCCATCGTGTACGGTAATCTAACGTACAGTGGCGTTAACAAATAGGGATTCTATCAACCTATACAACATCAGGGACGGATCTAAGTCTCGTACGGCATATCACTCATTATGCAATCATTATCCATAAAAATATATACATATCTCTCAGGTCACATCCATTTCAATCTCGTATCATGGAACCTACAAAGTTATCAACAATCACGTATCGACTCGAATTCATATAATGACATATCACACTAAGTCATCATATCACATTGTATACTCATTCATCACATTAATATCTCACATCACAATTAAAGAACATCACACTTGTCCTCTTCGAAATCGTACTTATTATGATTCACTTATCATTTCATGTTCTCCTAAACCAATATGTTCACTAGTGTTCACTTCTATCATATTATCTAGCAAAACTTACAATCACATCAGTCACATCTCATTATCTGGATATAATAATCAAACGATCTTTCAATCCAATATTTGTGAGGGTGCTATACGCCATCCACCCGACTTTCCCGGTAGATATAAATCTACTCACCTGCTAAAATCCTCGCTTAGCCGTAGTCGATGCGCTTCGTCGTCTCGGAATCTACGCGAAGATATCTACAATCAATACGAATTCGCAACGCTATTAACATCAAATTCCGAAATCCAAAACGGCACGCGGTGCGCTCATAGGTTAGAACCTATAGTCTACACATGCAAAACAATCAACTACACTTGTCGCTGACGTACAAACATCCAACGACCAAGTACAACATCCAAAACTCAAAACCAAGAATCCAAATACCGTAAACATAGCCAAAACCCTAAATAGGGTCGCTACACATGAAAACTGCCACATTAAAAACCCAATAATACCAATACGCATTTACAAACACAATAAATATCGTAGGTATTAATATTTACGTCATCTCCATTTTCATTTAAAACCCACGTCAAATTTTACAGAAAAGCTAAAAAGTAGTTATATCATTTTATCACAATTTAGCACAAGTCTAGAAATTTAACAATTCTAGCGATTTCACAACAACACAAATTAGCTTAACTTAGTTATCCAAAACATTACCACAATTTTAGTCTCACCCAAACATGTTTTAGTAAAACCTAGTTTGCTAGTTATCTCAATTAGACAAATAGGAATTTAACAAATATCATTCTCACCAATTGATTAAGTTTTCCAAATCTACACTTCATGATTAACAATTTAACACATCAAAACCCTAACTAGTAAACTGTAAAGTGGTATAAGAATTTATACCGATCGATCCGTGTCCTTCGGTCTTTAGCTATCATTCCACGCTCCTCGCGGCGTCTCCGATCTCCGGTCTCCTCGTCGAAGTGGCACCACGTCAACGAATCTTTATACGGGCTCCCGCTTCAAACCGAGGCAATTCGGACATCCAGTTTGCTAGCCTAGATGTCCAAGAAAGAAGTAGAGAGAGTGTAGGATACTTTCTCAAGGAACCCAACGAATTGGGTGAAGGTAAATTGAAGTTGCCGATTTGGAGGTGATGAAATGAGCAAAGGATTTTGTGAATCAATAATTTTCCTTCACCAAAAAGGGGCTCGGCCAAAAAAATCGGGGGCTCAAATTGTGCTCTGTGGAATGAGAAAAATATCAAGTGGAGAGAATGAATACTTTAATTAAAGCTACACATCAATTAATATATTAAATTCATATCCAATTAAACGGGGGTCGGCCACTTCACTGTGAATGGGGGGTGACTCCAAGGGATTCAAGTGGTGGCCATTAGCAAATAAAAAATCTTAAGCTTTGATAAGAATCATTCAATGAAAGCATGAGTCACAATTGAAGCCATGCTTCAAGAATTAATGAAACAAGTGACTCATCACAAACTTGCCACCTCACCAAAAGATGAATTCGGCCACAAATATGATGAATGAAAATGTGGCCAAAAAAAATACAAACACATCAACCATTAATTAAGTGCATAAATACCACATTAAAATAATATTTTAATTAGTAAAAATTCTTTGTGAACCAAAACTTCCTATTGACCCCCAAAGCTTGCGCACTAGCTTTATTTTAGCTAAATTAGGTGCCGGCAAGTTTATACGGAAGTTTGATCAAAATCGGTTAAAACGGAAAATACCGACTATTTTACCCTAAAACGAAAATATTCGTATAACGATTTCAGAAACGTTGCACGTTCTTTCTTATAATTGTTATAAGACTGAACAGGAGATAGGGGAATGTCCGGATTCCCACGCCGCCCAAATGAAGAAAAAGCTTGTTGATGCATCTTCTTCAGGTGTGTTAGTTATCTAGAATTGTTTCTCAGTTCACTCTACGTCCTGGGTATTAGATACCAGATCAGGATCCCACATATGCAATATATTGCATGGGCTAAGGAAAGGTAGAGAACTGGGAAAAGGTGATCATTCCGTAAGAGTAGAGAATGTTGCAGATGTTGCAACCAAAGCAGTTGGCAAATATCACCTTGTATTACCAAATGGTAATACATTGATTCTGAAAGAATGCTATTACATACCGACCCTGATATGCAATCTTATATCAGTTTTTTTATTAAGTAAAGAAGGATATAATTTTGTAGTACATGATGATGTTATGAACATCTTTCTGAATCAAAAGTTGATTGGATAAGACTCGTTACATAATGGCATATACACTCTAAATCAAACCATAATTCTTAATGTACAAAACACACACAAGAGGAAGAGTTCAGAAACGAACGAATCCTTCTTGTGGCATTGTAGACTAGGTCATATCAATGCAACACGACTAGCTAAGTTGCATAAGGATGGATATTTGAATCCATTCGAATTTTCATCTTAGGACACTTGCCAGTCTTGTCTCAAAGGCAAGATGACCAAAACTCCGTTTACTGGACACGGAGAAAGAGTTACGGAACTCTTGTGAGTAATACATAGTGATGTATGTGGTCCCATGTCTATACATGTCACGACCCTAAAGAGCACGTGACTGGCACTTGAACCATATGAAGTCTATAGGACCCCATCTGATCCAAGTAAGCCAAAAGCCCAGAAATCTAAAACCATTTTTTTGAATAAGTAAAGAAACTGGTTTAAGAAGTGAAGAAAAACATGTTTGAAATCAAGGTTTTTAAATAACTAAGCCGAAGGTGCGTTTTAAAAACAGTAAGTTTTTTCTAAAAATTTCGGCAGAGTTTCTTTTGTAAAACTGGCCCCGAATGGGGTACAACAAGGATAACAATATATATATGTAATGATAAAGGCATCCCCAAGCGGGAGCTAGCTCTTCGTCAATCGACGGTCACAACCACACAATGATATGATAATATACAACGCCAAGTGGCGAGGATCAAATCCAAAAGAAAGCTCAAAAGCAATAAGAAAACCGCAATACTACTAAGCGCGACTCTAAGGTCGAAGTAATACAACACTGTCTTTAATGTCTGAAACAATATACAAGTTTTGGTTGATGGACAATCTAGATACAATGAATAATACAAGAACAATGGCGGTTCTGATACAAAGAACCCACCTAACCAAGCAAGTCACCCAAATGAAGCAATGTGCCCGAAATGCCGCTACGAAATCTGTACGGCAAAACCTGCAAGAACTGGGGCACAACGGGGGTGAGTTGCCAACTCGTGAATAGAAAGATATCTACAAGCAGGAATCGAAATGCATGACCCATCCTAGGTCAATACGATCAGATATAAATAAACCTCAATATGGATAAAGCTGAAACATGCTAAACTGGCAATGTAATCTCTATACATGAATGTAATGCCAAGTGCTCGTGACAGTGCCTCAAGTAATAGCATGTCATGAATATGAGGTATAACCACAGTAATCACATCTACACATACGTGGATCCCGTCCACTCGTCACCCACTGACGATAACCATCATGCATGTGAATGTCATAAAGCATATGCATGGAAAAAATAGGAGGATACAACCAAAAGCATGGAACCTGAGTGCCTAGCATCGACACTCGAAATCATCATGAAAACCTGTGCCTAGCATCGGCATGTAAATCCTCCTGTATCGGGCATCCGTCATTCCGGGTCAGCCCTCTCTCAAAGTATATATATCGGGAATCCGTCAGTCCGGGTCATCCCTCTCTCAATATATCGGGCATCCGTCATTCCGGGTCAGCCCTATATCAATCCATCGGGCATCCGTCATTCCGGGTCAGCCCTCTCTCAAAGTATATATATCGGGAATCCGTCAGTCCGGGTCATCCCTCTATCAATACATCGGACATCCGTCACTCCGGGTCAGCCCTATATCAATCCATCGGGCATCCGTCAGTCCGGGTCAGCCCTCTATCAATCCATCGGGCATCCGTCAGTCCGGGTCAGCCCTCTCTCAGTACATGCCTCTAGCACCGAGAAAACACGGGGCGGCGCCCCAAAACATCATATCAAGGGTAACCGGTTTTTTTAAAGTAATGATATATTCTCTCTTTAAAACACCCTCGGTTCCCAAATCCAGAAATATCATAGAAACAACATATCTCAATGCGTAAAATCAAGCATGAAGTATGCTACATGTAAAGGAATGTATGTACATCATCATGTCATGCAAGGATCATATACTGAATGCAATAATGCTACAGTGTAGTGACATGGCAATTATCGATGGTAAGTGTGTGAGCCGGCAATAAGTGTACGTGGAACATATGCATCATCGATAATGGTGCTGGTGTCCTAGCAGCATAACTGAATATCACAACAATACAAGCGATGCAATGCGGATAGCAGGAATAATGCGGAAATAATGATCAACGCTACAGCACAGAACCTGTCCCAATAGGTATGTCATGTAACCTTGCCTTTTGAAATAAGACGAATCAGGGCTTTTGGTAAAGTAAGGGCTACGGTGTTTTAAGAAGAGATGCATCATTTGAAAATATCCGTATTACCCTTTTTCTTATCTTTAAAAATATTCCCGATTCGTTAGTTTTGAAAAAGGTATGACTCGGTCTAGTCCAATGTCTACTGAGAAATCTAGACAGGAGGGGTATGAAACCACCTAATCTGAGTCAATATATATAAGTATAGATATGATAGTCGGTGATCTCGCCTCAATACCATATCGTAAGATATCCTCAAGTATGAATGCGGGTAAAGCACATGTCCAAAGGCCCGCTAAACTATCATATCGCACCTCAAGGCAACTATGTCACATCGCCGATCTCACGGCCTCACATCAAGTGTCATCACAAATCCACGTATCATCCTCAATCCCGTATATAAACACATGGTCCCATACCCACGTGTAGATATACACACCATCATATGAAAGAATGAATGCAAGAATGTGTATAGGTATATGTGTAAGTGTAGGTATAAGTGCAATCGCTACCCTAGGGTTCGCACTGTACTACACCAATACAATCTGAGCATCAAAGCCACCAATATCAATATCAATAATCCTAACCACACATAATAATATACGTGTGTATACGTATTCGTATACAACACCACGGACTGCGGGGGTGCTATACGCCATCCACCCGACTTCTCCCCGTAGATATAAATCTACTCACCTGCATCCTGCGTGTCGGTATCGATGTCGCCATGCTCTTTCACCTCGGAATCCTTACGAGGGTACCTAGAATAATAAACAGTCGCAATACGTATTAATATCAAGGCAGAAAACCGATACAGCGCACGGTGTGCTCATAAGTTGAAACCTATGGCCCAAACATGCAAATCCAACACTTAACCCCTGTTGTCGATGTATGAACACCCGACAACCAAATACAAATCCAAACACCAAGAAAGTGCATTTAAAAATACGGAAAACATCGCCTAAAACACACCAAAATGCCTCCAGATTTTCCCCAGATGACCATTTGCCAAAACTATATATAGGAGGGGTCTAATCTAGTGCTAAATGAGCCCTGGAACAAAAATGGAACCATTTCCCCCTACTCTGGCCGCAAATTGCGGCCAGAATGATGATTTTGGCGGCCACGGTTTAGAGTTAGGGGCTCGGGTCTTGGTGGTAGCTTCCTAGGTGCCTGCACGACTCACTGTCCACTCAATTTTATTTTTGGTGCCCTAGGGTTGCTCCAGATTCCATAACACCTTCACAGATTTCACAAACCGACATGAAAAGTTCCATAATTCCGTATTTTTTAGTTTTCCAGTGGGATTGGTCTGGTTTTCTAGTCCATATAGGGTCTAGGGTCACCTTCTAAGCTCAATAGCAAAGTCACAACTCAATTTTCCCCTTATCCTCTCTAGTTTTGTCCAAAGTGCACAAAATCACACGATATCGATATAAAACTTGAATTAAACCTTAAATACAACAATTAACACTCTAATTGAGAAGAATTTACCTCACATGAACCTCATGAATCCTCAACAACACCAAAACATCTCCTTTCTTGGTCCAAAGCATGGATCTTGGGCTTGTGGGCAATTTTTGTGAAATGAGTGTGAGGTTTTGAGTTAGTTTTAATGGTGTAATTTGGAGGATTTGAAGGAGGAGGAAGAGGGAAGAAGGGAGCAGCAGCAGCAGCACAAGGAATGGGGGAGAGAAAAATGAGGGTGAAGGAAATGATGGAAGCATGGTTTCAAAAGTAAAAGGGTTGACTATACCTACCCTCTCTCTCTCATCATTACATACCTTTTTCCTTTTCTTTTCTTTTCTTTATCCAAATCCTTCTCACACCAATAGTATCCCCAAAGTAACATGGTAGGAAAAATGTAACACAAGTCCAAAAATGATATGTGCACATTTTGCACAAAAAGCCGAAAATCCGATTAGCGATTTTTAATCGCGATTAGCACTAAATTAGCATATAAATGATCACAAACACTAAAAAAAGCATAATTCCAATAAATAACCCATTTTAGAATTTTCCATAATTTTTCATAATTTTTCTCCATTTATTTGCATTTAAATATTAATTTAATATTAAAATAATCAATAAAATAATATTAAATTATAAAAATTCCTAAAAATAATATTTTATTATTTTGGAATGTTACAATCTACCCCCCTTAAAGAAATTCGGTCCCCGAATTTAAATTTAAAACCCCCGAGTACTAAAACATTTCGATACAAATCCCAAGTCGTCGGGGCTCCGAAATCATCAATACATAAAACGTCACAGCGCAATGCATGCGCATGGGAACTGAATAGATAACTCAAAATCAAAACTCCATCAAGCATCCCGAAATCATCGGAGTCAAGGTAAAAACACCATGTCAAGTCTTTAAAAAAAATCGCTGTATGATGCACATAACACTGCACAGTGGCGGACGTTTTTCATAAGAAAACTATATATGTATATATATATATATCCTTTGTTTACCAAACACGTTCCGCCGTTTTGAAAACAATTTAGAAGGGTTTCCTTGTTTTAAAACATTTCGTGTCGTGTCGGACACGTAAGTATATAAATATCGAGACTATAGCTCGCTCCTTGGAGATCCCTTCAAACCATCAATGCATGCAAAAGTACATCCAGGTACTGTCCACTGACTAGTGCTGCTCAGTATGAAAGCAAAATCCAACATCATAAAAAGTGTACTGCTCCAAAAGAAATAAATCCCAAAAATGCACATAGCACAATCCTGTGCGTCTGGTGCGCACGGAAATCAAAAATCCACATATGTGCTAAACAGGTGCACAAAACAGCATCTAGGTGCAACGGGTGTGCACGAAGCATCTGTCGTAGGCAACGTATGTGCCGGACAGCCACAAATCCGGTGCATCTGACATGCACGAAGAAACCTCGATTTAGTGCATCGGGTGTGCACCAAAATCGTATCTCAAAACATGCGCCCAACATGCGCAAAAATCCAAATCGGTGCACCCATCGTGCACGAATGAAATCTAAACCCTGCGCACTCAACATGCACGGAATCACGAAATCCAACAGCAAACGCCGAACATGCGTAAGTCACATCAAAAGCACGGAGTGCAAAAGCCAACCATCAATAGCAGGGTCAAAATCAACGATATAATGCGGCTCAAACCCAAATCAAGGGTACCGCAAGGGAAAATCCCACAACCGTGTGCATCAGCGTGCACAAATCCAATCATAACACTAAAATGCGTGAAAACTATGCTGGAAGCATAAATCAAATCACCGGCATATAATAGGCACGAAATCACAATCAATACCTCAAAAATAATAATGATGCGCCGGGTATAAATGCCCAATAAGTGCAACCATGGTGCACGAAAACAGAAATCATAGAACTCAGCCATCAAAATCAATCATGCAAATAGATCGCCAAAATACCGAAAACCCAAACTGACAGATACGTGATAATCGAATCACAAAATCACAAAGCATAAATACTGTCGTCGGTACATCAAACTCTCGCGGTGCAAGATCTCCACTTGCCTCTTGCTCGCGACTGGCGTCCTCTGTATCTGGTTCCTGATCCTTCCTGCAGATTGCCAATCTCGCAATCCATCGGCTCACCGGCCCGGTCAGGAGTGCTGACAGGAACGATTCCGTTCAGGCACTTCCTTGTCACCTCTCGGTCAATCCTCACGACAGCTCGTAAAGCAATATGTCACTGGCCTCGGCCTCCGGCTCTCTGAATGCACATCACACATCTGATCCTGGGTGCAAACGTCATAGCACGGTGTCCTGGAAGGAATCCTGCTCAAGGTCTCTGCCGATCTTGCCTATGTCGATCTGTACGGAGGTTGGTACTCTCGCATAGTTTCTTCTCGTCCAATGGTCATCTGTGTCCTCAGCACCGCATTTCCTCGGGAATTGGTCGCCTCCCAGCGCCTCTGTAAGCATATCTGACCTCTGGTCTCGACGGAAAGTAATGACCGCTCAACAGCGTTTCGCACGAACCTCTTGTTCCGCTTGTCTGTGTCATCGTCCATTTCAACATCGCGTCTCTATCTGCGCACTGCAATGTCCTCGCTACGTCCATCCGAAGTCCCTCACGCGGACTCGAAATCACAACTCGGTATCTTCCTCACTCAGTAGAAGATATCTAGCCGAACACGTCCTCAGCGTGCACGTCACATCTCTGATGTCAGCGGAGTAGAACGTCATCTCATCGAAATCTCGTGCGAACTCCTTACTCCACCTTGTTCACAAATCGACTGATTTGGACTCAACTCATCGTGGCTACACGAACTGCGCTCCGGCGGCTATGCTCGCATCTGGAGTCTCCCAAGCAGTGTTCCATCACAATATCCGAAAGATGTCGAACCATCCGATCGACTCGTCAGAACCTCATAATCCCCCAAGAACTCACACCTCGGGTACAGTTTAATAGTATCGAGTACATGCCACAGCGTCGGTGGTCCAGCCGTAGAAGGGCAAACCCAAGCCTCACTAATGGCGCCGAGGAACCGCCGCAAACCCGAAGGTTCAAAGGCTTTCACACGGTCATTAAGTCGAGTTAGGGTTTCATTCTTCTAGAGGGTCCATAGAATCACCTGCATATCTTTCCGTATACTTTAAACTTGGAAAATAGGCTCCTGACATTCGATCGTCTCAATCGATTCTCAACGAACCTGCGTGAAGTCGTCTCTAACTGGAAACAATCTATCTGATGACCTCGCATCGGGGTAAGCGAACTCACCACACGTCCTAGTCATTCATCCTCGGTGACTAGCGACTCGCTATCATCTCTCAAGAATATGCTCATGCTGCAGTAGCTCCAATCATCTGGGCGATATCTCATCATTTGCAGCAACAACTGGCTCATACGCCTATACGCCGAACAATGCCTCAATCCTCCAGAAAGGCAACACATTGGCGGTCATCTCTGAATCGGTCTGCTCTAGATCTGAGTAAGACTCTCCACACTGGAAATCTTCAACTCACTAGGCCCGCTCTGGCGCAAAATCGGACGAATCACCTTCGTCTCTCAAATCGGGTAGACTAGCTATCATCTGTCGCATATCTGCCTGAAAGCTACGGCAATCTCAGCTCGTAAGCTTCGGAAGCGACATCCTGTAAATCTCAGCAACAGCTGGTCCATCTGTCTGCACGGTAGGAGACATCACAATCTCTGAGGTAAGCTGTACATCAACAGTCCTCTCTCAACTGGCAGCTCTAACACGGCCCGATCACCCGGTGCAAAACCAAGCACTCGCCCCCCACTAGGGGTCACAATCACCATCACTAACTCGAGACGTTCCCATGTCACCAAAAAAAACACAATGGTCGGCCCTCGTACCAAACGAGCTCACACCGGCCGTGACCCTAGCAGCAGTCCAAACTGCGCTCAAACACGGTGACAGGAATCTCAATCGAGTATCACAGAGAGCACATCAGTGGCAAGAAGGGAAACAACAGATCCAAAGTGGATACATGATCATAGGAAGGAACAGCATCAATGAAGGTATGATCATGAAACTAATAGAATCGGGGATCTCAAATGGATGTATAATCCTGGATATGAAAAGAATCACTAATCTCGAAAGTATGTACCTCCTAAGGCTCCTTAAGCGGAGTGGCGTGTCGTAAGTATGCCGCGGAACATACCAACGGTACGTCACTCTACTTTAGTCACCTAATCCATCAACCAAGGGTCATCCTAATACAACGAAAGTTCGGGTCGAATACCCCCTCGACCAAGTCTAAGTTCCGTAAGGTCAAGCCAAAGTTCCGTATATAAACAACTCCCTAGGCTCCACATAGTCAAACTTAGACTCGAACCAAGGTCAACCTAGCACTCTGATACCAACTTTGTCACGACCCTAAAGAGCACGTGACTGGCACTTGAACCATATGAAGTCTATAGGACCCCATCTGATCCAAGTAAGCCAAAAGCCCAGAAATCTAAAACCATTTTTTTGAATAAGTAAAGAAACTGGTTTAAGAAGTGAAGAAAAACATGTTTGAAATCAAGGTTTTTAAATAACTAAGCCGAAGGTGCGTTTTAAAAACAGTAAGTTTTTTCTAAAAATTTCGGCAGAGTTTCTTTTGTAAAACTGGCCCCGAATGGGGTACAACAAGGATAACAATATATATATGTAATGATAAAGGCATCCCCAAGCGGAAGCTAGCTCTTCGTCAATCGACGGTCACAACCACACAATGATATGATAATATACAACGCCAAGTGGCGAGGATCAAATCCAAAAGAAAGCTCAAAAGCAATAAGAAAACCGCAATACTACTAAGCGCGACTCTAAGGTCGAAGTAATACAACACTGTCTTTAATGTCTGAAACAATATACAAGTTTTGGTTGATGGACAATCTAGATACAATGAATAATACAAGAACAATGGCGGTTCTGATACAAAGAACCCACCTAACCAAGCAAGTCACCCAAATGAAGCAATGTGCCCGAAATGCCGCTATGAAATCTGTACGGCAAAACCTGCAAGAACTGGGGCACAACGGGGGTGAGTTGCCAACTCGTGAATAGAAAGATATCTACAAGCAGGAATCGAAATGCATGACCCATCCTAGGTCAATACGATCAGATATAAATAAACCTCAATATGGATAAAGCTGAAACATGCTAAACTGGCAATGTAATCTCTATACATGAATGTAATGCCAAGTGCTCGTGACAGTGCCTCAAGTAATAGCATGTCATGAATATGAGGTATAACCACAGTAATCACATCTACACATACGTGGATCCCGTCCACTCATCACCCACTGACGATAACCATCATGCATGTGAATGTCATAAAGCATATGCATGGAAAAAATAGGAGGATACAACCAAAAGCATGGAACCTGAGTGCCTAGCATCGACACTCGAAATCATCATGAAAACCTGTGCCTAGCATCGGCACGTAAATCCTCCTGTATCGGGCATCCGTCATTCCGGGTCAGCCCTCTCTCAAAGTATATATATCGGGAATCCGTCAGTCCGGGTCATCCCTCTCTCAATATATCGGGCATCCGTCATTCCGGGTCAGCCCTATATCAATCCATCGGGCATCCGTCATTCCGGGTCAGCCCTCTCTCAAAGTATATATATCGGGAATCCGTCAGTCCGGGTCATCCCTCTATCAATACATCGGACATCCGTCACTCCGGGTCAGCCCTATATCAATCCATCGGGCATCCGTCAGTCCGGGTCAGCCCTCTATCAATCCATCGGGCATCCGTCAGTCCGGGTCAGCCCTCTCTCAGTACATGCCTCTAGCACCGAGAAAACACGGGGCGGCGCCCCAAAACATCATATCAAGGGTAACCGGTTTTTTTAAAGTAATGATATATTCTCTCTTTAAAACACCCTCGGT
Source organism: Agapanthus africanus (assembly GCA_030015575.1). Taxonomy (NCBI): domain Eukaryota; kingdom Viridiplantae; phylum Streptophyta; class Magnoliopsida; order Asparagales; family Amaryllidaceae; genus Agapanthus; species Agapanthus africanus. The sequence continues at coordinate 324,850,883 of JASDDO010000012.1, read as the reverse complement.
TCCCAAATCCAGAAATATCATAGAAACAACATATCTCAATGCGTAAAATCAAGCATGAAGTATGCTACATGTAAAGGAATGTATGTACATCATCATGTCATGCAAGGATCATATACTGAATGCAATAATGCTACAGTGTAGTGACATGGCAATTATCGATGGTAAGTGTGTGAGCCGGCAATAAGTGTACGTGGAACATATGCATCATCGATAATGGTGCTGGTGTCCTAGCAGCATAACTGAATATCACAACAATACAAGCGATGCAATGCGGATAGCAGGAATAATGCGGAAATAATGATCAACGCTACAGCACAGAACCTGTCCCAATAGGTATGTCATGTAACCTTGCCTTTTGAAATAAGACGAATCAGGGCTTTTGGTAAAGTAAGGGCTACGGTGTTTTAAGAAGAGATGCATCATTTGAAAATATCCGTATTACCCTTTTTCTTATCTTTAAAAATATTCCCGATTCGTTAGTTTTGAAAAAGGTATGACTCGGTCTAGTCCAATGTCTACTGAGAAATCTAGACAGGAGGGGTATGAAACCACCTAATCTGAGTCAATATATATAAGTATAGATATGATAGTCGGTGATCTCGCCTCAATACCATATCGTAAGATATCCTCAAGTATGAATGCGGGTAAAGCACATGTCCAAAGGCCCGCTAAACTATCATATCGCACCTCAAGGCAACTATGTCACATCGCCGATCTCACGGCCTCACATCAAGTGTCATCACAAATCCACGTATCATCCTCAATCCCGTATATAAACACATGGTCCCATACCCACGTGTAGATATACACACCATCATATGAAAGAATGAATGCAAGAATGTGTATAGGTATATGTGTAAGTGTAGGTATAAGTGCAATCGCTACCCTAGGGTTCGCACTGTACTACACCAATACAATCTGAGCATCAAAGCCACCAATATCAATATCAATAATCCTAACCACACATAATAATATACGTGTGTATACGTATTCGTATACAACACCACGGACTGCGGGGGTGCTATACGCCATCCACCCGACTTCTCCCCGTAGATATAAATCTACTCACCTGCATCCTGCGTGTCGGTATCGATGTCGCCATGCTCTTTCACCTCGGAATCCTTACGAGGGTACCTAGAATAATAAACAGTCGCAATACGTATTAATATCAAGGCAGAAAACCGATACAGCGCACGGTGTGCTCATAAGTTGAAACCTATGGCCCAAACATGCAAATCCAACACTTAACCCCTGTTGTCGATGTATGAACACCCGACAACCAAATACAAATCCAAACACCAAGAAAGTGCATTTAAAAATACGGAAAACATCGCCTAAAACACACCAAAATGCCTCCAGATTTTCCCCAGATGACCATTTGCCAAAACTATATATAGGAGGGGTCTAATCTAGTGCTAAATGAGCCCTGGAACAAAAATGGAACCATTTCCCCCTACTCTGGCCGCAAATTGCGGCCAGAATGATGATTTTGGCGGCCACGGTTTAGAGTTAGGGGCTCGGGTCTTGGTGGTAGCTTCCTAGGTGCCTGCACGACTCACTGTCCACTCAATTTTATTTTTGGTGCCCTAGGGTTGCTCCAGATTCCATAACACCTTCACAGATTTCACAAACCGACATGAAAAGTTCCATAATTCCGTATTTTTTAGTTTTCCAGTGGGATTGGTCTGGTTTTCTAGTCCATATAGGGTCTAGGGTCACCTTCTAAGCTCAATAGCAAAGTCACAACTCAATTTTCCCCTTATCCTCTCTAGTTTTGTCCAAAGTGCACAAAATCACACGATATCGATATAAAACTTGAATTAAACCTTAAATACAACAATTAACACTCTAATTGAGAAGAATTTACCTCACATGAACCTCATGAATCCTCAACAACACCAAAACATCTCCTTTCTTGGTCCAAAGCATGGATCTTGGGCTTGTGGGCAATTTTTGTGAAATGAGTGTGAGGTTTTGAGTTAGTTTTAATGGTGTAATTTGGAGGATTTGAAGGAGGAGGAAGAGGGAAGAAGGGAGCAGCAGCAGCAGCACAAGGAATGGGGGAGAGAAAAATGAGGGTGAAGGAAATGATGGAAGCATGGTTTCAAAAGTAAAAGGGTTGACTATACCTACCCTCTCTCTCTCATCATTACATACCTTTTTCCTTTTCTTTTCTTTTCTTTATCCAAATCCTTCTCACACCAATAGTATCCCCAAAGTAACATGGTAGGAAAAATGTAACACAAGTCCAAAAATGATATGTGCACATTTTGCACAAAAAGCCGAAAATCCGATTAGCGATTTTTAATCGCGATTAGCACTAAATTAGCATATAAATGATCACAAACACTAAAAAAAGCATAATTCCAATAAATAACCCATTTTAGAATTTTCCATAATTTTTCATAATTTTTCTCCATTTATTTGCATTTAAATATTAATTTAATATTAAAATAATTAATAAAATAATATTAAATTATAAAAATTCCTAAAAATAATATTTTATTATTTTGGAATGTTACAATACATGCCAGGAATGGTTTCTCATACTTCATTACATTCACTGACGATCTCTCAAGATACGGACATGTGTTCCTGTTGAAACACAAGTTTGAAGTTTTTGAGAAATTCAAAGAATATAAGCACGGAGTCGAGAACCAAACGGGTAAAAGTATTAAAATCCTTCAATCTGATCGAGGAGGAGAATACTTGGGCAATGAGTTCCGGGACTATCTAAAAGAGAATGGGATTCTCTCTCAGCTTACTCCTCTGTATACACCACAGCACAACGGTGTATCGGAGCGGAGGAATCACACTCTATTAGATATGGTGCGCTCTATGATGAGAGCCGCTGAGTTTCCTATTTCCTTTTGGGGTTATGCGCTTGAGACAACAACATACCTATTGAATCAAGTTCCATTTAAATCTGTACCTACCACACCGTATGAGAGATGGAGTGTGAAGAGACTATATTTTAAACGAGTTAAGATATGGGGTTGTCCGGCCTATGTCAAAAGACAATAGCCAGACAAACTCGAGGCACGATCAGTTTTATGCAAGTTTGTGGGATATCCAAAGAATTCACAAGGATATATTTTCTACCACGATGAGGAATAAAAGGTGTTTGTTTCTCAATATGCCACCTTTTTAGAAAAGGAATTTCTTGTAAAAGAAATTAGTGGCGAAGAGGTAAAGCTGGAAGAAGTTCTAACAGCACAAACTGCAACTGATGATTTATTGGAACCAGAGGATTCAGTAGTTCCCAATGAACCCCAGCCTCTCCGCCGATCTAGTAGGGTTCCTCATCCACCTGAAAGATACTACGGTTTTCTCGTTGATGGTGGGAGTGAGGATTGCATCATGGAAGACGATGACCTGACTAGCTTCGAGCAGGCCATCATGAGTGGGGACTCTGTGAAGTGGCTGGATGCAATCCGATCTGAGATGGAATCCATGTACACCAACAAAGTATGGACTTTGGAAGTTGCTCCTGAAGGTGTAAAACCCATTGTGAGCAAATGGATATTTAAGAAGAAACTTGGTGTAAATGGAAAAGTTGAGACTTTCAAAGCTAGACTTGTTGCAAAGGGTTTTCGTCAACGACCAGGTGTGGATTATGACGAAACTTTTTCTCCGGTGGCTATGCTTAAGTCCATCCGGATCCTACTTGCCATTGCTGCGTACCATGACTACAAAATCTGGCAAATGGATGTTAAGACCGCTTTTCTAAATGGTGATTTAGAAGAGTGCATGTATATGAGTCAGCCAGAGGGCTTCGTAGACAGTGCGAGCAGCGGAAAGGTGTGCAAGCAGCTTAAATCCATCTACAGGTTAAAGCAGGCATCGCGGAGTTAGAACATCTTCTTTGATGTTGTAGTCAAAGAGTTTGACTTCAGCAAGAACGTAGATTAACCTTGTATATACAAGAAAGTTGCAGAGAGTAAGGTGGTCTTCCTCGTATTGTACGTGGATGACATACTCTTGATAGGAAATGATGTTCCTATGCTGCACTCGGTCAAGCTCTTCTTATCACAAAGATTCTCAATGAAAGATATAGGTGATGCCTCCTTCATTTTAGGGATTAAGATCTATAGAGATAGATCTAAACGGATACTGGGATTTTCCCAATCCAGGTACATTGACACCATACTAAAGAGGTTTAGTATGGAAGAATCCAAGCGTAGGAATTTACCCACGATATCTTGACTCACTCTCTCCAAAGAGATGTCTCCCAAGACTGATTTGGAGAGAGCTCGCATGAAAGAGATACCCTATGCTTCGGCAGTAGGCTGTATCATGTACGCGATGCTATGTACATGACCCGATTTAGCATACTCACTAAGTGTAGTGAGTAGGTATCAAGCAGATACAGGAGAGAGTCACTGGACAGCCGTGAAGAACATTCTCATGTACTTGAGAAGGACTAATGAAATGTTCTTGGTGTATGGTAACGGAGAACTCCAAGTGGAGTCCTTTACCGATTCGAGCTTCCAAAGTGATAAGGACAACTCTAATTCGCACTCGGGATTTGTCTTTACCCTACATGGAGGGGCGGTTTGATGGAAGAGTTCCAAATAGGACACCGTGGCAGACTCGACGATGGAGGCTGAATATATCGCTGCTAACGATGCTGCCAAAGAGGCTGTCTGGATGAAGAAGTTCATAACTGAACTTGGTGTGGTTCCGTCCATTGAGAATCCAATACATTTGTATTGTGATAACAATGGAGCTGTGGCTTTGGCCAAGGAACCCAGATCCCATCAGAAATCCAGGAATATTCTGATGCGGTATCACCTGATCCGGGAGATAGTTGATCGCCGGGAGATCGAGGTCAGGAGAGTTGACACGAAGGAAAACACTGCGGATCCACTCACGAAGGCCATACCCCAGATACAATTTGAGAGACTCTTTGGGATGTTGGGTATGAGATACTACAAGAGCTGGCCTGCAAGAGGGAGATTGTTAGTTATGTATATGCCTTAGAGGCCATTATTGTACATATGATGTATATTATAGTGGATGCTTGGATATATATATAGAGGACTTTCTTGCTCGATATGATAGTATGCTATCTTGTTGCTCTTTGTCTTAACGTGTAGACTTGTATCGGAACAATGTCTTGCTCTCACATGTTGATAAAGCCCTTAGGATATGTACTTGACTACTAGGACTATGATGGAGATCATACTAGTGAGGCCAGTGTAGTCCATGAGTACAGCCTATAATTGTTCCTAGTCAAGGGTGTATCGAGACAGGGCATCGATACTCCAGAGTAGACTAGCGTATACGCATCTTGACCCATATGATGGGCGATGGATGATCCCACATCCATTGGTGTTTGACATCAAAGATGGTATACGGGTGCTCAGAAGAGACTGGGTACACTGAACGGACTCGCCGAGAACTCCTAGATAGTATTATACCTATCGTCAGATACCAGTTCTCTGGTGATAATGGTACAGGTTAGTCTGTAGACCCGAGATCGTCATAGAGTCTTGTGTGATTCCCACCGTGCTTTGATTTCCACCTTACCACGTTCACGAGAACGTGAAAAACGGTGTCTTTTGGGTACAATCCCGAATCACATGGAGGCAATGAGCGATAGGAGGGGTTTCGTCTCTCCCGGTATTGGGGGTTGATGTTGCGCTGTGTTCGATTGGTTATAACTGGAAGTCCCTGGCCAGGGCTGATATGGAGATCTACTGGTAAGTGTTATCAGTAGTTTCTAGACCCGTTATGAGCCTCACATCGACACGACTTATCGGTTACTGGGGTCTGACGTTTACCACCCCTAGACTGGATATGCGACATATCAGATGAAGAGACCGGACTGTACGGTAGTGTTACTGATTGGATTCGCAGGAGTGTGTGCAGGCTTGCTTGTTGATCTTCTGGTCGCTCAAAACCCGGGTGGCTGTTACATTTAGCTGACCTCTTGCGGCTTGTGGGTGTTTGATATGATCATCACCTACTGCCGGCGTATTGACGAGTCTTTAGAGTCCTACACAGGGGTTTCCTGGCTCAAGCAAAAGGGATTATGAGCACATATGTGATATGTGCGCAACCGAGATTAATACGTGTATGTGATACCGTATTCTATTCTCGCGATATGTGATATCGACCGGTTATATGAGATATAGCCGGCTCATCGGATCAAGTGTTGATTCGATGAAATTGATACTTTATATATTAGTCGGTTATATGTGATATAGCCAGATTATCGGATCAAGTGTTGATTCGATAATTTAATGTATAATTATATATTTGATATATTAAATTACATTAACTAATATATACTCACTTAACTATTTATTATTCTCACTTGTGATACATTTAACATATATGTGATATATGTTTATTGTATTGTTTTCTATTGTTACATAAATATTATATATATGATATATAATATTGTGACATGCTAGGTTATACATGCAGCAAGGATGTATGAGAATTATACCATGCTACATGTAATGTTTGGGTTTAAATTCTTAAGTAATTCAAATTGTGGAAATGAGTCATGGTGGAAGCTTCATGAAGCTTATTGATAACCATTGATAAAGTCTCTCTTTTTTGTTTTTCTTAAGATGTTTTCTAACCCAACCATGACACATAGCCATGGTTAACTCTCTACAAGGGTTAGTAGATGACATACACTCACCCATGGTTGCATTTCTAACCTCATCTCATTCATTGATCTTCTTCTTCCTCATCTCATCTTTGTTCTCTAGTTTTTGAGATCAAGAAGAAAAATAGTGAGATATTAAATAATAAAGTGAGCAAAATTCCTACTTTATCATCCTCTTCTATACTAGCCATATAAATTAGTGTGTCAGTTTCACTAATTCCATATTAGTGAAGAGAGAGCTTGAGTCTGTGTTTCCTCGACGTAGATCATCGTAGACTTTGAAGACTTCAAGTAAGGATGCATCATACATCTTGTGGAGCCTCTCAATAGTCCGGGAGTTCATGGATCACAGCGAAGGGACTACTAATCGGAGCTTATGAAGTGAAGGAACGGACTACAAAGATTGTAAACTCTATCACTTAGATGTAAAGTTGTTTACATGCAAAGTTAACCCTAATTCTCTAGTTAAGCACTTGTTTGGGGTTTCATAGAACCCCAAAATTATATAAAATGGCATGGTTGATGCCGTCCTAAACCTTGTTGTCGTGCTATACAACCCTACAAGAATATCATCACTAAAGTCCTGTAAAAACTAACTAAACCTTATTTGCAACTCTACTACTCAAATCACCCATAAAAACATCCTAGAATTTTCCAAGGTCGCTTATCTTGCTTAAACGAACTCTAAACATAACTAGGAGATGAAGGAACTAAATAATATGAAGGATGGTGAAGGTTTTACCTCTTGGAAGCGACTCAAGAAAAACTCTAGATGATCCAAAGTGCTCAAAGTTCTAACTTGATCCCACCAAAGGGTGTAGGATGAGGTGGTGGTCATTTTTTGTGAAGGGAGCCATGGGTTTTGATGAGATTTTGGAGATGATTCCCATGGGTTATGAGGTGGAGGAAGGAGGAGGAGATGAAGATGAAGGAGGAGTTGAAGAAAGAAGGAAATTAAGAAGGAGGAAGTGCCATGGTGTAGGAATAAAGACCCATCTCACTCTCACTCTCTCTCTCTCTCTCTCCCCACATGCCTTATGCATGGTCCCCCTCCCCACATGCTCTCTTGTCCCCTCTTTTCTTTTCTTTCTACAAAATCCAAATGCAACAAATACAAAATGGAACCATGCATGCAACAAAAATACAACATGTCATGGTGCACTAACTATTGTTAATACAATAGATGGATTTGGCTTAATCATGATTAGTAGTGCACTAATCAAGTTTAACATAAACTTGCATATAATTAATTGCATAATTATTTATAAAATGCCCAAATCCAATAAATGCCATTATAATAAATAATTCATATTAATATCCAATTATTTTCCAAATATTGGTATATGATTAGACCATTTTACGAAAACCCTAAATTCAAACTCGAATAGTTTTAATGAAATTTATTATTTTATTATTTAAATTCTAAAAATATTATTTTATATTTCTGAAATGTTACAATATATGACGAGTAAGAGTATAAGTTCCTTGGTATGTATATAATATAGGTCTCTATATGGTCACTATGTTAACGTTAAGTTTCAAGTGTGAATATAAACGTTAAGTTCTAAGTGTGAATGTCAACGCGGCAGTAGAAGTATTTACGAGCTCAAGAGTAGGGCCCCAGGAGTAAGGAAATATGGGCTCATTTCATGTGTTAGCATCGGGGCTCTAGGCTATGGAAGAGTCAACCCGACTGATATTCGAGTAAAATAAAAAAAAGTGGTTAATACGGAACTCCTGAAGCTCCGTTGGATTCACACAAGAAACTATCCCAAACACCCCGAGTATAATATATTATAACTGGTTAATATACTTAATTAATTTAATTGATTGATTAACATGTCTTGATCGAAACCATATATTGCAAAAGGTGTAGAATGTAGTCGAGTGAATCGAGTAATATGCGACTCATGACAATTGCAATCTTGGTTCGAGTCAAGTTGGTTCGAGTAGTATGAGTTCGAGTACATATTCTGTTGGATATAGTGCCCTCAAAGTCAATTATTGGATCGCAGGTATGTGATTGCAATGATTGAGGGAGGACCTATACCGATAGGAAAGTCTTGCTCGAGATGATAGTATGCTATCTGGTTTGTCTTTATCAACGTGTACATGCTTTATTTTATTATTGCATGTTGATAGAGCCCATAGGATTCTTGCTTGACTGCCAGCAGTATGATGTCGATCATATACGTGGGAGCTGGGGTCTATAAGCACATCCTTAAAGTGTCCCTAGTCATGGGAGTTTCGAGACAGGGTATCGATACTCCAGAGTAGACTAGTGTATACAGTCGAGACCCCGACGAGGGGCGGTGGCCGGTCTCACAAGTCATTGGTGTCAGTTGTTTCACTTAAGATGTATACAGGTGCTCATTGGGTTATGAGTACACCGGACAAGACTCGCCGGGAACATACTAGTTGGTATTATACATATCGTCAGATAGCAGTTCCCAAGTGACATGTGTACAGTTTAGTCCCGAGCCACATGGAGGCAGTGAGCGGATCGTCAGGGATTCGTCTCTCCCGGTATTGGGGGTGAGATCGTGCTGTGTTTAGGAGAGCCATTACACGAAATCCCTGGCCAGGGTAATCGAGATTTACTGGTAGGTATTCCAGTAGTTTCTCAAGGTGTTCTGGGCTACTCTCCAACATGACTTATACAGCTATTGAGGGTCTGACGTTTACCAGCCCCCTAGGCCCGATAAACGATACTCATAGATGAACGGATCGGACTGTACGGATATTGTCACTGTCAGGCTCAGTAGGGTTTCAGGATGAGTTCTCTCATCAGTTTCCCCTTCTTTCAATACATAGGCAACCGTTACGTACAGCTATTACCTCTGACGAGCTAGTGGTTATACCCAGTGCCAGTGTATTGATGAGTCATTAGAGTCCCCCACAGACAGTTTTCCATGTTCGGACGAAACGTTGCAGAGGCCGTATATTATTATGGCAGGGTTCGATCATATCAGTGCACTTGTGCACGGATCATGATCGGACGGATAATACTAGCGGGCTAGTATTATAGTGTAGGAATATTTTTTGTCTCATTGCATTTGTATTCGGTCGGAATACAAATGCGGGTATGTATATACAGTTGAGGTGTAATCTCGTAATTCGTTACGGGATTATTTTGGGAGTTGTCAGTTTCTTTTTCGGTCTTAAAACAATGTGAGCAATTTTCCATTGACTTTTTTCTTCCTTGACTTTGTCCCTCCCCTGCACTGATTTTTTTGTGAAGGGGGTTCTGCCCATTTCGAGGGACGGGGGTAGCATGGGTGTCTGACTGTGGTTGGTGGGGGGTTCCCTTGGTGGGGGGTTCCCTGCAATTCTGCCATTTTCACGATTGAGGGTGCTTTTCGCGGTGACTAAAAAATGGAGTGTCTGGGCATGGTTTTGGGATTGAATGATTGATTCTTTATGGGATTTTCATTGAGCCATTTTTATTGAATCACTTCCATTACACCAATCCACACAGAATTTTTCTTATGCTTAGCTGTGCCCATTCTTTTGGGTGAAAGTTTTTTTCATTGCAAATTCACAGAGTGCATCCTTGATTTGGCAGTGAGCATTCTGCTCTTGGCCGAGCCCCACTTCTCTTGCATCACAAGTTCCTTTTCTCATGTGCTCACATTGTTCTCCCAAATGGCAACTCCAATTTACCTCCATCCAAACATCTGGGTGTCTTGAGACAAAATATTCTACACTTTCTCTACTACAATCTTGGACATGTCGGCTTGCAAACTTCATGTCCGAGTTGCCTCGGTACAGAGGCGGGAGCCCGTATAAAGATTCGATGACGTGGTGCCACTGGGACGAGCGAAATCGGAGAGCGGACTTCGTCGGCGCAGCAGCGGGGAGTTTGTTGCGGAGATTAATGACCGAAGGACACGAATCGATCGGTATAATCTTTCTAACTCCTTTTACAGTTTTCTAGAATACGGTTAATGGAACGATCCGGGTTTTTGGGCTGCGGTGGCGTCGGTTTTGTAAAAAGGTTTTGTTCCGCATTTGGCATCGGTTTGACGGCCGTGGCGCCGCCGTGGCCCAACATGGTATCAGAGCCACCCATTAACCGTATATTTTTGGTTTAGACGATGTTAAAATATCGAAATCGAAACAACCCGAAACAATACCAATGTTGATATTCTTTGCTTAAAAAAAGGTGCTTGCTGGAATTTTGTTAGAGTGGGCTGTTGATATTTGTGTGTGTAAGTGTGGTATTATTTTCATGGGTCAATTAATTGATTTAATCACTCACACCTCACTACATGCACATAACCACCGAGAGATTTTTGTTTTTGGGTTTGGGCAATTGGTGTGGGCTGGAATTTCTTTCGGGTGAATTTTGTGTTGCTTGATTAATTTTTCCACACATGATCACTCCCAGAGCCCATTTCTTTTTTTGTTTCCTCACTTGCAAAATCTAGTGCTCACCTTTTCCTCACCCTAATGGCATTTAGTCATGGAATATTGGATCAGTGGTATTCCTAGTTTAACCCAGTTTTGATATGGATTTATCTAGTTGTTTGGTGCTATTCGGGGGTTATTTTAAAGTCGTTATTTTCTAACATTGTTTATGTAACACTTTGAATTTTCGTTAGAATTTTTTTCGTGATAATTAGTAATTGTGCGTGTTATTATATATGTGTTCATAGGATTATTAGTTATTTTAGTCGGGTTTACCCTAATTGGAAAATTTCCGTTTGTAATGTACACTTGCATACTTAGCCATGTTGTGACCTAGGTTTAAAGTGTTAACCATTTCATTCATTCTTGCATGGTTTATTGTTTTATCCCCACCATTTAATCATGTCATAACCCTTTTTATAATTCAAAATCCTAATAAAAAAATGAAGCATGGTGTTAGGTAGAAAATTGACTTTTGACCCCCATTTTCCTTCTCTTCTCTCTCTCTTTCCCCATCTCAGAATTTCTGCAAATTTCCAGCAGAAAATCCCTAGCTTTTCTTTATCTTTCCTCTCCTTTTCACTTCTCTTTGATCTCCATACAAATCCTACACAAAAACCACTCATTTTCATCACAAAACCATGGAAAAGTGAACTTTTTGAGGTGTTTGGAGGCAAATCTGCACACTTGATGCAAGGGCTGGAATTTTTGGTGTTTTATAAGGTCTTTTGAAGGTATTAACTCATGTTAGCACTCCTTTTCCATAAATTTGTAGTATTCTTTAGCAAAAATCTCATTTTTGTGCATTTTTAGTGATATTAAAGGATATTTGTGATGCTTATATTAGATTGGGGTTTTGTTGGCTTGGTTAACTCTATTTTTGTGCTATTAGAGCTATTTAGGCCAGGTTTTGGGTTCAGTTTGCACAGAAATACCATAAAGTTTCATTTTAGTGCAAAAAGTGTGGTTTTTAACTAGAAATAAGGCTCTGTAGGATCTGCTACTAACCGAGATGTTTCAGAGTGAAATTGGAATTACTGTAGCATACACAGGGAGTATAGAGTGCACACACAAAACCTGGGAGTCCCTCCCCCTACCTAGGCCGCCGAAATAAGCATTCTGGCCGCAATTTGCGGCCAGATGGGGGTGTTTTAGGTTGGGGTTTGGGCCACTGGAGTCTGCTGCTATGTGTAGTATTTTGGTATATCTATTTTTATAATATCTGTTCTGTATCAAAATCTGGAGTAGAATACCCTATTTCCCGTATTTTTAATCTTTTGCGATACGCGTGATACGTGTGTATGGGTTTGGGGTTTCTGCGTATCGCGACGCGTCGGAGTGACTTCAGGCACGTAATCACATGTTTTAACGTATTGCGCACACGCGCACTTGGTTTGTGACATGGGTTTCTAGTTGACCTTAAATGTCGTGTTTGTATGATTTTGAGCTTATGCGTGATATTCTGTGGAATTCTAGGTTCGCAGGCAAGTGCGATGGACGCCACGAAGAAAGGGAAACAAGTCATCGGCTATACCTAGCGAGAGACTACGGTGAGTAGATTTAACATCTACGGGGATATTGCCCGTATGGCGTTCTACGTCAGGGCTGATAGGATCTTATAGCTACATTTCCATACATCGACTGTTCATGGCTACAATTTAGTGCATACCACTTTCCCTGATATATGTATATAAACTAGAATTGATAGAATACCGCACCATTACTAACGGTTCATGTTGCACGAGCACTATCCTGCATGCTACACACACACCGTTAGTAATTGCCATGACACTCACACTATAGAATTTCCATGATATTCATACTTGATGCACATATCACATCATATTGACTTGCATATTAGTTTGGATTACATGTGATTTCTGGATTTGGGAACCGTGGCCATTTCAAATATGTAATCATTTAAAAACCAGGTTCCCCTGATATGATATTTCGGTGAGTCTACCCTATGTTTTAGAGTGAGATATATATGAGATAGAGGGGGCTGACCCGGACTGACGGATGCCCGATATATATGAGAGAGAGGGCTGACCCGGACTGACGGATGCCCGATAGACATATGAGAGAGAAGGGGGCTGACCCGGACTGACGGATGCCCGATAGACATATGAGAGAGGGGGCTGACCCGGATTGACGGATTCCCGATATAGGAAGATTTGCGTGTCGATGCTAGACACGAGTATTTATGATATTTGGGTGCCGATGTTGGGCACTCGTGTTTCTCAGTGATGTACAGGATTTGAGGGCCGATGGGAGTGCCGACGTCTGGGTTGTTGGGATTTGGGGTGCATTGATGGACACCGATTACATATTCCACGTTGACATTCCGTGTAGATGTTATACTTCCCATGCTCAGCATTCATTATTATATCTCATCCTGTAGTTATATTACCTGATAGAGCACTTGCATGATTATTGCACATACTGCTTATCGCGCATTGATACCATCTGTTAGATTATGATAGAGTAGCGCAGTACGTGCATGCTCGCGATTACCTTTATATGTTATCTCTATTCACGAGTTGGCAACTCACCCCCGTTGTGCCACAGTGTTTGCAGGTTGCCTTTCGGAGTAGTCGCGGCAGGCTGCGTTTTGCATCTTTTGACACAGATACCCCTACAGTTGGTGTACTAGTTTTTTGCTGATAGGTGGGTTTTGCGCGGTATCTGTTTATCTTTCAGTTACTTATATTGTTGTATCTAGTATTCTCCATCTATCATGTATGTATTTGACTTAGAGACAGTGTGAGGACGATGATGTATATTATTTGTATTCTGGTGTCGAGCTCGTTGTGAGCCGACTGTACTTGCAGTTTATTCTATCTGTGATGTTCCCACTTATGGATCTTGATCTTCGCTACGGCGTTGTATATTTCTATCTTGGGGATTATCTACTTAAGAATTTTTGTCACTTTAATAAATACTTCCATTTAAAACTTAAACACTCTATACTTTTACTGGTTTGGTTTCTGGGTTTTCGGTTCACTTAGCTGCGTTACGCCTGTAGACGTTACGTGGTTAAGTGCCGCTCACGGGCCAAATCTTCGGGTCGTGACAAAGTTGGTATCAGAGCGTAGGTTTTACCTTTCGGAGTGTCCCTAGGATGACCCTGGTATGATAGAGTAGGTAGCTGAAGCAGAGTGGCGTAGCGTGCGTATGTTCCGCGGCATACTCACGACACGGTACTCCGCCAAGGCGACCTTAGGACTTGTTTATTTAAATTCCTTCTGGAGTATATACATTCTTGCGATTCGATTTTCGTATCCTTATCGAATCCTATTGTTCCTTTCAGCCATTATGCCGCCAAAGACTACGAGGGCGCAGAGAGCGGCCGCGAGGGCCGAGATTCGAGTTGACTCGTCCGAGACGAGGACTGATCCGGATAGTACACCGGTTGTGCCCGAGTAGGATGTTCCTGCCGTGACGGATCAGATTTCTATGTTAGGGCGGTGTGCAGGAGATGCGCCAGACGATGGGATCCAGTATGCAGGAGATGCGCCGGATGATGGGATCTCTAGTTGAGACACTTCGAGCGCAGCGACCAGAGGTAGTTCCATCCGTTGCAGAGACCGCGGTGGTACCCACAGTACAGGCAGTTGCCCCTGCAGTTACGGAGGTTATTACAGTATCGTTGTCAGAGTTTATGAGGCTGAAGCCTCCGGTCTTCACAGGCACCGATGCGGCCGAGGACCCACAGTCTTTCATTGATAGGATGGTGCGGATATGTCGTTCACTTAGATGTGCAGATGCGATATGGGTTGAGTTCGCGAGCTTTCGCCTGGATGGTCTCGCGCAGAAATGGTGTGAATCAGTCGAGAAGGGTAGAGCAGCAGGTCTTCCTCCTATGATCTGGACAGAGTTCGTGGCGCTATTCCTTGCCCGTTTTCTTCCACTGAGCGTCAGAGATGCTAGAGCACGCAGGTTCGAGTCCTTACGTCAGACTCCGGAGATGTCGGTGGCAGAGTATGATGTCCTGTTCACCGAGCTGTCAGTGTATGCTCCGTACCTAGTGGCTACTGAGGAGTTGCGAGTCAAGAGATTTGTCCGAGGCTTGCTTACACCACTGTTTCTAGTGATTAGCGCACAGCATTATGAGACATATGCAGCAGCTGTAGATGCAGCCCTATTAGTCGAGGAGCGCCTTGCTGAGACTTCGGTAGTTCCAGAGCCGAAGAGAGTTCGTGCGGATACATCAGCGCAGAGACAGCCTTTTCGGCGCCGTGATAGACGTCTTGCAGGTAGCAAAGATTCGGGACGAGGCAGGTTTTTTAGCTCCTATCCCCAGGAGGGTCAGCGACCATCATCGGAATGTTTCCGTTGCGGGAGTTCTTATCATCGTGTACGAGATTGTCCTGAGATACCCCGGAGGGAGGCAGCAGCACCGCACGTCACACTACCACCTTCACCACCCCAGACGGCGTTGCCTATTGTACCTACTGTTACTCCGCGCCAGACTCATGCACAGAGAGGTCATGGTCGCGGAGGATTTGTTCATAAAGGACGAGGTGATCGAGGCAGAGGACAGCCAGCGGCCGGCAGGGGACAGTCAGTCGCAGGTGGAGGACAGGCGCGAGTTTTTGCTTTGACGTATCAGGACGCGCAGGCGTCCAATGCGGTAGTCTCAGGTATACTTCCAGTATGTTCTGTTGGTGCACACGTGTTATTCGATCCCGGATCCACGCACTCGTACGTATCCACACACTTTGTGCCGAGTTTGGGTAGAGAGTCCGGTTTGCTTGATCAGCCGCTTGTTGTGACTACTCCTGTGGGAGAGTCATTTATCGCTAGTCACGTGTTCCGATCCTGTATCGTCCGTATTGGCGAGAGAGAGTTGCCGGTCGATTTGATCCTTCTTGAGACATTGGACTTCGACGTTCTTTTGGGCATGGATTGGTTAGCCACGTGCTATGCTTCTGTTGACTGCCGCGAGAAGACAGTTAGATTTTGTTTTCCCAGCGAGTCGGTTTTTGTTGTGTTGGGGGACCGTGGTGCCACCCCTCACAGTGTGATTTCTTATTTTCGTGCTGGACAGCTTTTGAGGAAGGGATGTCAGGGATTTCTCGCCTATGTTTGCGATACTAGAGTTACAGAGGTTCCGATGGATCAGGTTCCGGTTGTTAGCGAGTTCCCTGATGTGTTCCCTGATGAGCTTCCTGGGCTACCGCCCGAGCGTGATATTTCTTTCTGTATTGATTTGGTTCCTGGCACGGGGCCTATTTCTGTACCGCCTTATCGGATGGCCCCGGCGGAACTTAAAGAATTGAAGGGTCGTGTCACGACCCGAATATTTCGACTCGTGACCGGCACTTAACCACGCTACGTCTACAGGCGTAACGCGACTAAGTAAGCCGAACCCAGAAATCAAAACCATTTAAAAGTAGTGAGTGTTGAAAACATTCAATTAAAACATTTAGAAACCTTAATAGTTCAATGAAGTTCTCTTTTAAAATTTAATTATCCTTAATATAATTTTGGCAGCATTTCCTTGTAAAAGTAATCCCGAAAATCGGGTATAAAACAGGATATAAGTGAAATGATATATAGTGAAATAAAGCTTCCCCAACGGGAACAATCATGCCCAACGGCGGAAACCATCACCACAAGAGCAAAATACGACGCCGTAGCGAAGAATGAGCAATAAGTAAACATCACAAAATAATAAACTGTAATATATAACAGTCGGCTCCCACGAGCTCGACACCAGAATACAAAATATACATCGTCGTCCCCACACTGTCACTAAGTCCAGTACATATATGGTAGATGGAGAATACTAGATACAAAAGTGTGTACAATAAAGTAACCAGATACCACAACCCACCTAATAGAAAAATAGCTCTCGCACCAGCTGTAGTGGTATCTGTAGCCAAATGATGCAAAAAGGCAGCCTGCCGCGACTACTCTGAGGGGCAACCTGCAAATACTGTGGCACAAAGGGGGTGAGTTGTCAACTCGTGAATAGAGATAACATATAAAGGTAATCACGAGCATGCACGTACTGCGCTACGCTATCATATGCCAGCAGGTAAATATATATGCGACGAGCAGTAAGTGCAATAATCATTCAAATGCTCTGTCAGGTAAAATAACTACAGGATGAGATACATGATAAACACTGCTGAGCATGGGATAAACAACATCTACACGAAATATCAATCGTGGAAAAAAAATCGGTGCCCAAGCTGCACCCAAATCCCAAATAAACTCAGGCACCAGCACTCTCCTCGGCCCTCAAATCCTGTAAATCTTTGAGAATCACGAGTGCCCAACATCGGCACCCAAAAAATCATAAATACTTGTGTCCAGCATCGACACGCAAATCCTCATACATCGGGCTCCGTAAGTCCGGATCAGCCCACGGGCTCCGTCTGCGGTATCGGCCCTCGGCCCCGGCAGTACGGATCATCCCGCATCCATCTCTCGACTCTGGTCAGTATCCTCCGGATAACTGCCAGGTCCAACCAATCACCGGTAGGTACTCGCACACCTCCAGGCTAAATCGGCAAAGTCCATCGATCATCTTGCCGAGGGGAACCATACCGGGTCCACCACGAACCCGCAAACGGATCATCCACTCCACGAATCGGGTTTCAAGCACACGTCTCAGCACCGAGAAAACGCGTGGTGGACGCACCAAAATATCATATCACGAGGAACCGGGTTTTCAAATAGTGCATCTTTTCTTAAATAATTCCACGGTCCTCAAAACCAGAAATCACATAAAAATACAACACCAATGAGTAAATCAAATACGATGTGCTATGTACATCAAGTCATCATAATATAGGTACAAGGGAGAAACCGCGTTTCTTAAGATAGTTCAGTTTTCAAAGACAGCATGCGGCTTCCAATTTCTATGAAAATCATATCGAATCATATGTGAAATGAACTACAGTATAATGATCATGGCAATTCTACTGTGAGTGTGTCATGGAAATTACTAACGGTGTGTGTGTAACATGCAGATTAGTGCTCGTGCAACATGAACCGTTAGTAATAGTGCGGTGTTCTATCAATTCTAAGTTTTACGCACATATAGCAGGGAATGCAGTATGCAACAACGGTATCCATGAACAGTCAATGTAGGTAAATGCAATATGTACCTATAACGTCCTATCAGCCCTGACGCATAACGCCATGCGGGCGATATCCCCGTAGATGTTAAATCTACTCACCGAAGTCTCGCGCTAAGTGTAGCCGACGACTTGCTTCCCCTTCTTCGCAGCGTCCGTCTCACTCGCCTGCGAACCTAGAATTACACAATATATCACACATAAGCTCAAATCTACCAAAAACGCAATATTAAGGTCAAACTAGAAACCCGCGTCGCAAACCAAGCGCGCGTGTGTGGGATACGCTAAAATGTGTGATTACGCTACTGAAGCTAACCTGACGCGTCGCGATACGCAGCACAACTCAAACCCACACACGTATCACGTGTGTCGCGAAGATTTAAAATACGGAAAATAGGGTAATAGGTCCCAGATTTTGATACAGAAAGAGTTTTATAAAAATAAATATACCAAAACACTCCAAATACCAGCAAACACCAACCACCAAAACCCCAACCCACAATTCTCCCATCTGGCCGCAATTTGCGGCCAGAATGAGTTTTTCGGCGGCCTGGGTAGGGGGTGGGCTCCCAGGTTTGGTGTTTGCACTCTATACCCCAAACATAAGCTACAGTAATTACAATTTTATTCTGAAACACCCCGGGTAGTAGCAGTTTCAACAGAACCCAATTTCAAGTTAAAAATCACACCTTTGCACAAAAATGATACTTTAGGGTATATTTGTGAAATCTGAAACAAACCCAAGTCTAAAACTACACTAATATCACATTACCAAGCTAATCAAGCCATAAAAAGTTAATTTTTATCACAACCTCACTAAATCCCTTTATATAGCACAAAACATGCATAAAATGTGATATTTTGCTAGAAATACTACAAGTTATGAAAAAGGGGTGCTAAGGGTGAGTTAATACCTTCAAAACACCTTATGAAACACCAAAAATCCCTGCTTTTTCCCAAGTGTGCAGATCCACCACCAAACACCTCAAAAGCTCATCTTTTTTCCATGGTTTGTGAAGGAAAAGTGTTGATTTGAGTAGGGTTTTATGTAGGGATCAAAAGGAAGTGAAAAGAGAAGAAGAGAAGAAGAAGAAGCTGTTGTTTTTGCTGGAAATCCTGCAGGAATTCTGAATGAGGAGAAGAGAGAGAGAAGAGAAGAAAAATGGGGTCAAAAGGTCAACTTCTCACCTAACACCATACCTCATTTGTTTAATTGAAAATTTTGAATTATAAAAGGGTTTTGACTTGTTGAAATGGGGGGGGGGGGAAATAGATTATCAACCATGCATCAAATGAAGGGGGGGCTGGGTTAACATGATACATTTTCTCATCTATCCTCAAAATGCTAAGTGTGCATATGTGCTCCTAACACAAAAATTCACACTTAGGGTAAACCCGACTAAAAATAATTAACAACCCTATAAATATATATATATACCCATATAAACACTCCACAACACAAAACCCACTAGCCAAGAAGGAAAATAAGATATCCGTTTTTTTTTTGAAAAACACGCACACTTGCTAATTAACGCGAAAACATCCTAAACGAATTTCAAGGCGTTACAGGTCAGTTGCAAGATTTGCTGGATAAGGGACTCATTCGACCCAGTGTTTCTCCTTGGGGTGCTCCAGTCCTGTTTGTCAAGAAGAAGGACGACAGTATGCGTTTGTGTATCGACTACCGTCAGCTGAACAGGGTGACAGTGCGGAACAGGTATCCTTTGCCACGCATCGACGATTTGTTCGACCAGCTTCAGGGGGCAGGATACTTTTCTAGGATCGATTTGCGATCAGGCTACCATCAGCTGCGGGTTCGACAGGAGGACATTCCTAGGACAGCTTTCCGCACGCGTTACGACCATTATGAGTTTTTGGTGATGTCATTCGGACTCACCAACGCGCCAGCAGCATTTATGGACTTGATGAACCGCATTTTCCGGCCGTATCTTGATCTGTTCATCATAGTATTCATTGACGATATCTTGGTGTACTCTCAGAGTAGAAAGGAGCACGAGCAGTACCTGCGGATTACACTGCAGACCTTGAGGGAGCATCAACTTTTCGTCAAATTCTCAAAGTGTGCTTTCTGGCTGGACAGCATAGACTTCTTGGGGCACGTGATTACACGAGATGGTATATGTGTAGACCTGAGGAAGATTGAGGTCGTTCGGAGTTGGCCTAGACCCACGTCAGTTACTGAGGTTCGCAGCTTTCTAGGGCTGGCAGGCTACTACAGGCGATTCGTGCAGGACTTCTCTTTCATTGCTACACCTTTGACCGGGTTGACCCGGAAGGGAGTTTGTTTCGATTGGACGGAGGAGTGTGAGCACAGTTTTCTGCAGCTACGGGCTCTATTGACTACGACACCAGTGCTATCTTTGCCTTTAGGATCAGGCGGATTTGTGGTCTACTGTGATGCTTCACGAGTGGGGCTAGGGTGCGTATTGATGCAGCATGACAGGGTGATCGTGTATGCTTCGCGGCAATTAAAGAAACATGAACAGAACTACCCCACTCACGATTTGGAGATGGCTGCAGTGGCCTTTGCACTTAAGATCTGGCGACATTACCTATATGGAGAGTCGTGCCAGATATTCACCGATCATAAGAGCTTAAAGTATATATTCCAGCAGCGAGACTTGAACCTTAGACAGCGCCGATGGATGGAGTTAGTGAAGGACTACGATTGTGAGATCTTGTATCACCCGGGCAGGGCTAATGTCGTGGCGGATGCTTTGAGCAGGAGGCCTGGGGGTAGTCTATCTTGTTTGAGCACAGTACAGAGGCAGTCGTCGGCAGATTGGAAGATTTTATGCGACAGCCGGGTACAGTTCGAGTTTACGCCGATCGGAGGACAGATTGCATATGTTCATGCACGCCCACAGTTTCTTGACCGTATACATGAGGCACAGCACGGTGATGACCGATGTTCAGAGATCAGGACACAGATGGGACAGGGCAGATTTTCCGAGTTCGTGATCGATGATCAGGGGATACTACGATTTGGGGCTAGACTGTGCGTACCAGATGCTGAGGGATTGCGGCGCGAGATCCTTGAGGAGGCACATCGATCGGTATACAGTGTTCATCCCGGTTCCACCAAGATGTACCATGATATGAGAGGTGTTTACTGGTGGGACGGAATGAATAGAGACATCGCAGATTTTGTGTCGAGATACCTGACTTGTCAGCAAGTCAAGGCCGAGCACCAGAGGCCCGCGGGAGAGCTACAGCCGTTACCCATTCCGGAGTGGAAATGGGAGCAGATTTCTATGGACTTCATTGTGGGTCTGCCCAGGACTAGTCGAGGGTATGACTCCATCTGGGTGATCGTGGATCGTTTGACGAAAGCGGCTCACTTCCTACCGGTGAAGACGACTTTCGGATTTGCTCAGTATGCCTAGATTTACATTGATGAGATTGTACGACTGCACGGAGTTTCGATATGTATCGTGTCCGACAGAGGCACTCAGTTTACCAGCCGACTATGGCAGAGGCTTCAGGAGGCTTTGGGCACTCGCTTGAGTTTCAGCACAGCATTTCATCCGCAGACCGACGGACAGTCAGAGCGGACCATTCAGACTCTCGAGGACATGCTCAGAGCGCGCGTCTTAGACTTTGGTGGTAGCTGGGATCATCATTTACCCTTAGTAGAGTTCTCCTACAACAAAAGCTACCAGGAGACCATTCAGATGGCACCGTTTGAGGCTCTTTATGGGAGGAGATGCAGATCGCCCACCTGTTGGACAGAGCTCAGTGAGAGCAGTATCTTTGGGCCACAGATTGTAGAGGAGAAGACCGCGAAGATCCAGTTGATTCGTGACAGGATGAGAGCAGCCCAGAGTAGGAAGAGATCTTATGCGGACCGTCGGCGGCGCAGACTTGAGTTTTCTGTTGGTGACCATGTTTTCTTGAGGGTCTCCCCAATGAAAGGTGTGATGAGATTTGGGAAGAAGGGGAAGCTTAGTCCCAGATTTGTGGGCCCCTTCGAGATTCTCGAGCGTGTTGGTGCAGTTGCGTATCGGTTAGCCCTTCCGCCCAGTTTTCCAGACGTGCACCCTGTATTTCACGTTTCGATGCTCTGCAGATATCTTCATGATCCTTCGCATGTGATTCATCATCTGACGATCCATCTTGAGCGCGACCTTTCCTATGCAGAGCAGCCGGTGATGATCTTGGATCGACAAGTAAAGAAATTGAGGTCGAAAGAGATACCGTCCGTCAAGGTACTTTGGCTTGGTCCAAGCAGAGAGGTCACTTGGGAGACCGAGAGCGAGATGAGGAAGAGGTATCCCTATTTTTTTGAAGGTACGTGTAGTTAGATTTTTAAATTCGGAGACCGAATTTCTTTAAGGGGGTAGATTGTAACGCTTTGAATTTTCGTTAGAATGTTTTTCATGATAACTAGTAATTGTGCGTGTTATTATATATGTGTTCATAGGATTATTAGTTATTTTAGTCGGGTTTACCCTAATTGGAAAATTTTCATTTGTAATGTACACTTGCACACTTAGCCATGTTGTGACCTAGGTTAAAGTGTTAACCATTTCATTCATTCTTGCATGGTTTATTGTTTTATCCCCACCATTTAATCATGTCATAACCCTTTTTATAATTCAAAATCCTAATAAAAAAATGAAGCATGGTGTTAGGTAGAAAATTGACTTTTGACCCCTATTTTCCTTCTCTTCTCTCTCTCTCTTTCCCCATCTCAGAATTTCTGCAAATTTCCAGCAAAAAATCCCTAGCTTTTCTTTATCTTTCCTCTCCTTTTCACTTCTCTTTGATCTCCATACAAATCCTACACAAAAACCACTCATTTTCATCACAAAACCATGGAAAAGTGAACTTTTTGAGGTGTTTGAAGGCAAATCTGCACACTTGATGCAAGGGCTAGAATTTTTGGTGTTTTATAAGGTCTTTTGAAGGTATTAACTCATGTTAGCACTCCTTTTCCATTAATTTGTAGTATTCTTTAGCAAAAATCTCATTTTTGTGCATTTTTAGTGATATTAAAGGATATTTGTGATTCTTATGTTAGATTGGGGTTTTGTTGGCTTGGTTAACTCTATTTTTGTGCTATTAGAGCTATTT
The DNA here is from genome assembly GCA_030015575.1 of Agapanthus africanus. NCBI lineage: Eukaryota > Viridiplantae > Streptophyta > Magnoliopsida > Asparagales > Amaryllidaceae > Agapanthus > Agapanthus africanus. The sequence goes on along the minus strand of JASDDO010000012.1, from coordinate 324,827,660 downwards.
AGGCCAGGTTTTGGGTTCAGTTTGCACAGAAATACCATAAAGTTTCATTTTAGTGCAAAAGTGTGGTTTTTAACTAGAAATAAGGCTCTGTAGGATCTGCTACTACCCGAGATGTTTCAGAGTGAAATTGGAAATACTGTAGCATACACAGGGGGTATAGAGTGCACACACAAAACCTGGGAGTCCCTCCCCTTACCGAGGCCGCCGAAATAAGAATTCTGGCCGCAATTTGCGGCCAGATGGGGGTGTTTTGGGTTGGGGTTTGGGCCATTGGAGTCTGCTGCTATGTGTAGTATTTTGGTATATCTAATTTTATAATATCTGTTCTGTATCAAAATCTGGAGTAGAATACCCTATTTCCCGTATTTTTAATCTTTTGCGACACGCGTGATACGTGTGTGTGGGTTTGGGGTTTCTGCGTATCGCGACGCGTCGGAGTGACTTCAGGCACGTAATCACATGTTTTAACGTATTGCGCACACGCGTGCTTGGTTTGCGACACGGGTTTCTAGTTGACCTTAAATGTCGTGTTTGTATGATTTTGAGCTTATGCGTGATATTCTGTGGAATTCTAGGTTCGCAGGCAAGTGCGACGGACGCCGCGAAGAAAGGGAAACAAGTCATCGGCTATACCTAGCGAGAGACTACGGTGAGTGGATTTAACATCTACGGGGATATCGCCCGCATGGCGTTCTACGTCAGGGCCGATAGGATCTTATAGCTACATTTCTATACATCGACTATTCATGGCTACTATTTAGTGCATACCACTTTCCCTGATATATGTATATAAACTAGAATTGATAAAACACCGCACCATTACTAACGGTTCATGTTGCACGAACACTTTCCTGCATGCTACACACACCGTTAGTAATTGCCATGACACTCACACTGTAGAATTTCCATGATATTCATACTTGATGCACATATCACATCACATTGACTTGCATATTAGTTTGGATTACATGTGATTTCTGGATTTGGGAACCGTGGCTATTTCAAATATGTAATCATTTAAAAACCCGGTTCCCTTGATATGATATTTCGGTGCGTCTACCCTATGTTTTCTCGGTGCTAGAGTGAGATATATATGAGATAGAGGGGGCTGACCCGGACTGACGGATGCCCGATATATATGAGAGAGGGGGCTGACCCGGACTGACGGATGCCCGATAGAAATATGAGAGAGGGGGCTGATCCGGACTGACTGATGCCCGATAGACTTATGAGAGAGGGGGCTGACCCGGACTGACGGATGCCCGATAGACATATGAGAGAGGGGGCTGACCTGGATTGACGGATGCCCGATATAGGAAGATTTGCGTGTCGATGCTAGACACGAGTATTTATGATATTTGGGTGCCGATGTTGGGCACTCGTGATTCTCAGTGATGTACAGGATTTGAGGGCCGATGGGAGTGCCGGCGTCTAGGTTGTTGGGATTTGGGGTGCATTGATGGACACCGATTACATATTCCACGTTGACATTCCGTGTAGATGTTATACTTCCCATGCTCAGCATTCATTATTATATCTCATCCTGTAGTTATATTACCTGATAGAGCACTTGCATGATTATTGCACATACTTCTTATCGCGCATTGATACCATCTGTTAGCTTATGATAGAGTAGCGCAGTACGTGCATGCTTGCGATTACCTTTATATGTTATCTCTATTCACGAGTTGGCAACTCACTCCCGTTGTGCCACAGTGTTTGCAGGTTTCCCTTCGGAGTAATCGCGGCAGGCTGCGTTTTGCATCTTTTGACACAGATACCCCTACAGTTGGTGTACTAGTTTTTTGCTGATAGGTGGGTTTTGCGCGGTATCTGTTTATCTTTCAGTTACGTATATTGTTGTATCTAGTATTCTCCATCTACCATGTATGTATTTGACTTAGAGACAGTGTGAGGACGATGATGTATATTATTTGTATTCTGGTGTCGAGCTCGTTTTGAGCCGACTGTACTTGCAGTTTATTCTATCTATGATGTTCCCACTTGTGGATCTTGATCTTCGCTACGGCGTCATATATTGCTATCTTGGTGATTATCTACATAAGAATTTTTGTCACTTTAATAAATACTTCCATTTAAAACTTAAACACTTTATACTTTTACTGGTTTGGTTTCTGGGTTTTCGGTTCACTTTGCTGTGTTACGCCTGTAGACGTTACGTAGTTAAGTGCCGGTCACGGGCCAAATCTTTGGGTCGTGACAGTTTATAATTTGCAGTACATTACATTTCTCTCTGTGACCGTGAATGTCATTTGATTGGTAAATCTTGTCTAATCGCTATAGTCCTTTTAGACGGATTTGCGAACGTGACATTCACGTTAATGTTCTGTGTTGTGCTATGATGTTGCAGATTGTCGTGGTGGATAGCTTGCGTGCAATGGTAGTGCAGTTTGGTTGTATTTGTACATTTGATATTGCGGGGCGAGCGTCTGGAATGTGGACTGCCGTCACTGCCTGTTTGTATATTATTCTTTTGGGGCACGACCGGGATGAGGTCGATGTACCCGTTGTATATATTTTCTTTTCTGTACTAGGATTACCCCGCGGTAGGGTGCACGGATAGCCGGGTTCTAGAAGGCAACGGGCCCGCATCTCATGACGTTGAGACGGAAGGGGCTTCACTCTAGAATTGGCGGGCTATTCGCCGCACTCGTAGGGGGTACAGGTTGACCCAAGGAGGAGTGCTCAAGCTACCGGATTCTGTGAAGTGCTGGGTGGTCCATTCACTTTGCTGAAGGGGTCTGCCTCGCTTCAGGTTTTGGCGGGTAACTTGCCGCGTTCGTAGGGGTCTAGGTTTTCATTGCATAGGCTATCCACATGACAAGGGGAATGTCGGGTTTCATTTGCGGCTCTACGAAACCCGGGGATCCCAGATTATCTGTATTGTTCTGAGATGCTTATTACTTTTCTGTGATGTTGCATTGCCACGTCCCGAAAGTACGCAACATGGCCGGCACTTAAACTACGAAACGCCTCGAGGCGTACGTAATCTAAGTAAGCCGAAAACCCAGAAATCCAAACCAAGAAAAGTAGTAGAGTGAAGGAAAAACCAACTTAAAACAAGTGGTTTTAATAGCATAAGCCAAATTATGCGTTTTAAAAACATCAAGTATTTTCTGAAATTTTCGGCAGAGTCTCCTTTGTAAATACTGGCCCCCAAACGGGATACAACATGAATAGTATACGAAATCAATGAGAAAGGCATCCCCAAGCGGGAGCTAGCTCTTCGTCAATCGACGGTCACAACCACGCAAGCAATAAAATATACAACGCCAAGGGCGAGGAGCAAAACTGAAAAGAAACCCAAAACAGCATGAAATCCAAAGAAATATAATGCGCGACTCTAAGGTCAAAAGAATAAACAACACTGGTCTCTATCTGAATTAAATACATGTCTGGTTGATGGAACTTCTAGATACAACAGAATAATAATATACAAAGTATAATGATGGGTACGATACAAATAAACCCACCTACTAGCAAGTCACCCGAAAAGAAGCAGTGCCAGCAAAGCCGAAAAGAAACCTGTACGACAAAATCTGCAAGAACTGTGGCACAATGGGGGTGAGTTGCCAACTCGTGAGTAGAAAAACATCTACGAACAGAAATCGCATAAACAACGCAATCCTAAGTCATATGATCATAATATATCCTCAAATATATAACCAGAAGCCTATAATAATGGCTAGGGTGTACATCTAAACAACTGTAACACCAAGTGCTCGGGCCAGTGCCTCAGGTAGCAATATATCATATGGATGAGGTATGAATGCATGAAAACAGAATACATATACATGAAGAAACTTCTTTCATAATTTAGTGAGATTTCTGTATTTTTAAAATGAGGTATCACAACTGAAATCAGCATAAACAGTGTCCAGCATCGACACAAAACATAAATCTCAATGTCTCAAAACCTGAGGCTCCGGCTATACGGACTGGCATGTATCATCCAAACTCAGTACCTCAATATCTCGAAATCTCAATGTCTCAATCTCAATATCTAGGGCGCCGTCGGTCCAGACCGGCCCCTACCATCCATCTCAAGACCACGACGGTATCCTCCGGATATCCGACGCGTCGGGTAAAATCACCGATAGGTAGTCTCCCCCTGCCAGGCTCACATCGTCATCACCACCCGCTTCTTGCCCCGGGATACCTTACCGAGTCCACCATGAACCCGAAACGGTTCATCCGTCTCCTTGAATCGGGTCTCGAAATCCATCAGCTAACTCATGGTGGACGACTCATACATCATGGGAAAACCGCGCTTTTCATTTAAAAAGAGAGAGGAAAGATGTTTATAAATGTTTTTGCGGTTTTCCCCCAAATCCAGGAAATCTTATGAAAATCCGAATCCAAATCCTTAATAGAATGTAAACAGTGAATATAGGCATGAAAATTCATGAATGTGGCATAACAGTTAATAATAACATGCATGAAGTAGCAAGTAATAACTACAATGTCTAAACTAGCATATAAGGCAAGTACACCAATATCATGTCTAAACTATTAGCTAACAACCTATGTCAATGAAATAGTATTTTCTAAAGTGTTCGTGACATGGCAATTACCGATGAAGATGTGTGTGAGCCGGCAAGTAAGTGTACGTGGTACATACGCGTCATCGGTAATGGTGCTGGTGTCCTAACAACATGATATCAACAATAGAATATGAATCATAATGTAAGCTGGCGATGCGGAGCGAACAACATTAATGAGCGGGAGCTAAATACTAAACACAACGATAACAAATCTGCATTTAAAGTAATATGAGTCATACGGCTACACTAAACTATAGGGCTGAGCTAACAGGCTAACTGAAGGTAAGGAAACCGCCTAACATCTGAGTCGATACATGTGTGTGTGTGTGTGTGTGTGTATTAGTCGGTGATCCCGCCTCGACAATATCACATCTGATACCATATCTATAATCAATATTCCCAAGTCAGGAGTGCGAATCAAACATCAATATATGGCTCGTACGTAAATCCGTCGTACGGCATCCCAAATCTGGGTACGATCAATATCACATTCATCATATTATTCATCTGGTATCCTCTTTATCAAGATCATAATCCGGGTACTGATCTATGTCTAGTACAATACTAATATCATCAACGCATATTATCATAAGGAAGTATACATCGCCCAATGCGACCTATCATAAACATCCTAACATATTATATCTCATTACACGATCACATGTCGATCATTTTATTTATATCACTATTCACATGTGTAAGTCCATGTCACGCACCCCACGAACTTGTGGGGAGGTGGAATATATGAAAAACGATTATCAAAGCTTCGTAACACGGACTTGAGCGCATGAATCGTATCTAAACCGTTACTAGCAAACTACGAAAGGTTTAACTACTCGGATTCGAAGTTATAGCTCACGTTACTTGTCCTTCGGGTCTTCATCGCGGTCCTCCACTCCTCGTAGGCTCCTTGGAACATCGGCACCTCAACGGCCTCCTCGAGTCAAAGACGATCCACCCGAGAGCTCCTACGCCAAGCTTGATCTCTAACTTGAGATAACTAGGTTTCTCAAAGTGTTAATCTAAGCTACCTAGGGGATATAGAGTGAGGTTATGGATGTATTAGTCTAGCTAACCCTTGATCTCAACATATGAGAGGTTAGGGTTAGGGTTTCAAGAATGAGATCTTGAGGAGAGAGAAGGTGAGAAAGTGAATTCTTTTGGATGAATGAAATCATTTGAGTATATATGAAACATATGATATTATTAAGTAAATAATAAATAAAGCATTGTCATCATGTTTCATTAATACCCTAAGTGATTCATCATATGAGTCATATAAATCATTAACTCATTGCATGAATCACTACATGACTCACTAATCCAATTAATGCAAATTCCACTTTAGCCACCAAGTCACCATGCTTCTAGAAGCTTCCCGGAGAATTACGAGAACGCCCCTCCAATCCGTGAAAACACGGAAAAACTTTAGACTGTATAAATCCAATAACCTGATACTAGAATCTGGCTTAAACCAAAGCCGGCTAGTAAAAACTGTCCGAACGCCGTACGTGCGTTTAAACACGTATGCGCCCGAACCCTTGTCGTAAAACTATACGACCTCTATATCGTTTCGCCTGGAGCAGGGAAAATCTCTGTGTGGGACTCTATAGACTCGACACTACGCTGGCAGTGGGTTTAACCACAGACCGCAAGCGGCACTAGCTGTACGTAACGGTCCCCAGGTAGATGTCGATAAGAAGGCCGATGAGGAAAACCATCCGAACTCCTACTGAGCCTGATGTGACAATCTTCGTACAGTCCGATCTGTTCGTCTAAGATTATCGCATATCGAGCCTAGGGGGCGGCAAGCGTCAGTCCCCTAATAGCTGTATAAGTCGTGTCGGAACGTAGCCCATTACACCCTGAGAAACTACTGGAACCTACCAGTAAATCTCGCTTGCCCTAGCCAGGGACTTTGCGTAATGGCTCTCTGACACAGCGCGATATCAACTCCCAATACCGGGAGAGACGAATCCTGTCTAACTGCCACTGCCTCCAAGTTCTCGGGACTGCACCCAACTGCTACCTGTTTGCACGACTCCTTTGAGCCGTGGTAGGGTAGCAATCTATGAACAGTGGGACACACTCGAGGCGAAGTAGCAGTGTCAAGTCTGCGGACTATGCTGTACTCATATCACCTGGGAACTGTTAACTGACGATGGGTATAATACCAACCAATCAGTTCTCCTGCGAGTTCTGTCCGGTGTACCCATAACCTAATGAGCACCTGTATACTATCTCTAGTACGACGTACTGATGGCTGTGGGACAGACCATCTCCCCAACTGGGATGAGAAGCGTACACACTAGTTTACGATGGAGTATCGATGCCATGTCTCGATAATCCTTCGACTAGGGACAAGTATAGGATGTTGCTTATAGACTACCCAGCCCCCACTAGTGTGACTGCCATCACAACGCTGGTAATAAAGCAAAGATCCTATGGGCTCTACTAATATGTATAAGTGATACATTACAAGAAATATATGCACATATTAAAGTAGACACAAACCAAGTAGCATACTACCATTTGTAGCAAGACTGTATATACAACTGTGAATATCCCAAGCTTCCATTAAGTAATATACATACAAGTATGATACAAAAATGGCCCCTAGGGCATATACACTAACAATCTCCCATTTGCACTAGGGCCATGAGCTGGCATATCGTAGACCTATCATCTCGAATAGCCTCTCGAACTGCGTCTGAGGAAGGGGCTTTGTGAATGGACCAGCAATGTTATTCTCCGTCTCTACTCTCTTTACCTCGATCTCCTGGCGATCCACGATCTCCCTGATCAGGTGATGCCGCCTTAAGATGTGTCTGGACATCTGATGGGACCTGGGTTCCTTCGCTAAAGCTATAGCACCGTTGTTGTCACAATACGGACAATACGTATAACCATCTCCCCAACTGGGATGAGAAGCGTACACACTAGTCTACGCTGGAGTATCGATGCCATGTCTCGATATTCCTTTGACTAGGGACAAGTATAGGATGTTGCTTATAGACTACCCAGCCCCCACTAGTGTGACTGCCATCACAACGCTGGTAATCAAGCAAAGATCCTATGGGCTCTACTAATATGTATAAGTGATACGTTACAAGAAATATATGCACATATTAAAGTAGACACAAACCAAGTAGCATACTACCATTTTTAGCAAGACTGTATATACAACTGTGAATATCCCAAGCTTCCATTAAGTAATATACATACAAGTATGATACAATAATGGCCCCTAGGGCAAATACACTAACAATCTCCCATTTGCACTAGGGCCATGAGCTGGCATATCGTAGACCTATCATCTCGAATAGCCTCTCGAACTGCGTCTGAGGAAGGGCCTTTGTGAATGGATCAGCAATGTTATTCTCCGTCTCTACTCTCTTTACCTTGATCTCCTGGCGATCTACGATCTCCCTGATCAGGTGATACCGCCTTAAGATGTGTCTGGACTTCTGATGGGACCTGGGTTCCTTCGCTAAAGCTATTGCGCCGTTGTTGTCACAATACAGAGGTATTGGATCAACACTCGTAGGAACCACCTGAAGTTCTGTAAGGAACTTCTTCATCCAGACAGCTTCTTTTGCGGCATCGCAAGTAGCTATGTACTATGCTTCCATCGTTGAGTCAACAACGGTCTCCTGTTTGGAACTCTTCCAACAGACCGCCCCTCCATTGAGGGTAAGACATAACCCGACATGGATTTGGAGTCATCTTTGTCACTCTGGAAGCCGGAGTCGGCAAAGGCCTCAATCTGGAGGTCTTTTCCGCCATACACCAAGAACATATCTTTAATCCTTCTCAGGTACTTGAGAATGTTCTTTACTGCTATCCAGTGATTCTCCCCTGGGTTTGCCTGATACCGGCTTACAACGCTCAATACGTATACTACATCTGGTCCGGTACATAACATCGCATACATTATAGAGCCTACCGCAGAAGCGTAGGGTATAATTGACATGTGATCCCTTTCCAAATCAGTCTTGGGAGACATCCCTTTGGAGAGGGTGATTCCGTGACAAGCCGGTAGGTTACCACGCTTAGAATCATCCATTTTGAATCTTTTCACTATGGTGTCTATGTACCTGGACTGCGAAAGTCCCAACATCCTTTTTGATCTATCACGATAGATCCGGATCCCCAGAATGTAGGTGGCATCACCCAGGTCTTTCATGGAGAATTTCTGTGACAAGAATCTTTTGACTGACTGTAACATAGGAATATCATTTCCTATTAGGAGAATGTCATCCACGTACAAGATGAGGAATACTATAGCTCTCCCTACAATCTTACTGTATATGCATGGTTCATCTGGATTTTTGATAAAGTCAAATTCTTTGACAGCATCATCAAAACAGATGTTCCAACTCCGTGATGCCTGCTTTAGTCCATAAATGGACTTAAGCAGCTTGCATACTTTACCGCTGCTCCCTCTCTGAATGAATCCTTCTGGCTGATCCATATAGATGTTCTCTTCCAAATTACCATTTAGAAAGGCCGTCTTTACGTCCATCTGCCAGATTTCATAATCGTGGAAGGCAGCAATAGCAAGAAGGACCCGAATGGATTTAAGCATAGCTACTGGAGAAAAGGTTTTGCGCCATAGTCCAAACCAGGTCTTTGACGGAAACCTTTTGCAACAAGTTTAGCCTTATAGGTTTCAACCTGTCTATCTACACCAATCTTTTTTTTGAAGATCCATTTGCATCCTACGGGTTTTACCCCATCTGGAGCAATGTCCAAAGTCCGTACTTTGTTAGTGTACATGGACTCCATTTCAGTCTGCATTGCATCTAGCCATTTTACTGAGTCACCACTCTGAATGGCTTGCTGGAAGCTAGTAAGGTCATCTTCATCAATGACACAATCCTCTCTATCCCCATCTATAAGAAAACCGTAGTATCTCTCAGGCGGATGAGACGGCCTACTACTCCTGCGGAGGGGTGTGGGAATGTCCAATTCTTCTTGAACTACTGGTTCTACCATACTTTCAGTTGTAGTTTGTGGTTCTGGAATTTCTTCCAGTTCTATTTCGCTCCCACTTGTATCCTTTTCTAAAACTTGCTGTTCTAAAAAGTGGGCATTACGAGAAACAAAAACCTTTTGTTCCTCTGCGTTATAGAACAGATACCCTTTGTTGTTCTTGGGATATCCCACAAACTTACATTGTACTGATCGTGCCACGAGTTTGTCCGCATACTGTTTTTTAACAAAAACCGGACATCCCCAAATCTTCAGATACTGAAGATAGGGTTTCTTCCCACTCCACATCTGATATAGGGTGGTAGGTATTGTCTTGGTAGGAACCCTGTTCAGAAGATATGCTGCTGATTCTAGCGCATATCCCCAGAATGATCGCGGTAACTCAGCGTTACTCATCATGGAACGAACCATATCCAATAGGGTTCGATTCCTCCTTTCTGATACACCGTTATGTTGTGGCATGTATGGAGGAGTAAGCTGAGAGAGAATTCCATTCTCTTTTAAGTAACCCAGGAACTCGCCACTTAAGTATTCACCACCTCGATCAAATCTCAGTATCTTTATACTCTTGCCTGTTTGTTTTTCTACTTCATTCTTGTATTCTTGGAATTTCTCAAAGGCCTCGGATTTATGCTTCATTAAGAAGACATATCCATACCTAGAGAAATCATCCGTAAAAGTAATGAGTAGGAATAACCACCTCGCGCATGTGTAGACATTGGACCGCACACGTCACTGTGTACGAGTCCCAAGAGCTCGCTTGCTCTTACTCCGTGTCCAGTGAACGGAGTCTTTGTCATCTTTCCTTTGAGACAAGATTCACAAGTAGCATAAGATTGATATTCAAACGGATTCAAATATCCTTCTCTATGTAACTTAGTCAACCTTCTCTCATTGATGTGACCTAGTCTACAATGCCATTAGAAAGCCTGATTTATTTCTTGAGACTTTCTTTTAAGTGTGTTCTGGACATTGAAAACCTGAGCTTGACTTAATACGTATATACCGTTATCTAATATACCTGACCCAATCTGAACTTGATTTAGGTGGATGTTAACTACATTGCTTACGAATGTAAAATCATATCCCTCTCTCGAAAGTGAGGACACTGATATGATATTACAAGTCATACTAGGTACATATAAACAGTTACGTAGAATCAATATATGCCCACTTGTCAAACCTAGGCGATATTCTCCCACGGATTCAGCGTCCACGCTCATTCCGTTTGCAACTCTGAGAGACCAATCACCTACCTTTCTAACTCTACGGTTTCTCAAAGCATGTATTGAATTACAGATATGTGATCCTGCTCCGGTATCTAGTACCCAGGAAGTAGAGTTAATTGAAAAACAGTTCTCAATAACAAATACACTTGAGGCTGAAGCCACAACATGCTTCGAATCCTGGCTACTGGCTTTGCTATCCCTGTAATCATTCTTCTAATGTTCATTCCTGTAACAATAGGAACGTCCCTCTTTTACTATATCCAGTTCCGAAACTTTTGCCCTTCTCTTTCCTTCTACTTCCCTGGTTTCCTTCACGGTAGAAAGTAGAGACTGTAGAATCAAGTCAGTATCTGACCTGTTTTCCAACGTGGTCTTTTGGTCCTTGAGCTCATCAATATAGCTAGTCATTGTAAGGACGTTGTCCCCCTACAGATGACCCGTCAACTAACCTCGCTTGAATTAATTCGTTCGAGGTCTCATATCTTGCGATATGAGATTGCTCTCCATATAAATCTTTGTTATGGAGAAAGATGGAAAATAAGTCCATCTTCTCGTGCTGCTTCTGGTATACACCGTCAACTGAAGTTAACACGGGGCACATAGCTTTTGCTTTATCTTTTTCCCTTGTTTGACGGATATCCATATCCGCGACAGTGGAAACTGGACCTGGGACGGCGGGATCTTGAGTAGTAATAGGGTGGTCCAGCTTGTAATATGCAATGGACATCTGGACAGACCTTTGCCAGTCATAAAAGTAAGATTCAGTCAATTTATTATCTAGATGTAACCTAGTCATGGTCACAAGGTCGCTGCAATTAAGAGAGAGAGAGAAGAAAACATTTTAGCATGATGCTGTTGCAAGTTTAGAGTGGTTTTTAATTTATCTAAACAGGATGGCTCCCACTGTTTCTCGAATCCCTCCTCAAACTATAAAAGAAGAATAAGCCAGGACTATTCTCACCGTACAATTCTTGCTTAACCGTTCAGGCAGGTCAGTGTCGATACTTCGAGGGAGGTTTTCCAACGCTTTTGCGAAGTTCCTTAATTAAATAACCTCTTTTCTCTGGGAGCGTCGCCCCACTGACACCATTCAAGGCACCTACTTGGTTTATAGCATTGATCGTTAAGTGACGAATCTCCCGATGTGTAGTATATACTCACAGTAGGATCGGGATCCAAAATATCATCGTATGATAATGTTGAAGGAATCCTACCAACATTCATCAAACTCCAAAATAGTATGCTCTCTCTGCAAATTTCAGTTTCTTTAGAAATTCCCGATATAGATTTTTGGCCCATGCTCTTATAACCTTGGCGTTGGTCAAAATGTCATAAGTCACATGTCAAGTTCTACCTATCATTGTCCTAGTTAATTTGAACCCATCCGTACATATCCCTGACGTTGGCCAAATGATAATACGACTGTCCCAAACTAACACATCTATCTATGCAAACAAATGAAATACCCCAGCAGCTACCAAACACTATGCCCTGGCGTTGGTCAAATGCATAGCTTGAATACTACTGAATATCCAAATGAAATGACGGAGGGCTACGAATGGTTTTGGCAAAACCGTGAACGTAGTGAACTTGATATAATCGAAGGAACCTGATACTTTTTAAAAGGAGTGGTTAAAGCTCCGCAATTAAAAATTGATCTTTTTAAAATAACCGAGTGGTTTCTTTTAAATTTGTTCCAACGATTAAACAATGGTTTATTTTCTTTGCATTATAATAATGCGTCCAATCAGTTATCCTATCATTGCAGAAAAAAACGAAAATACCACGTCCTCTTATGCCATCCGCATTTGCCACGGGGTCCCGTCATCACCCGTTAGATTACTTAACTAACGACAGAGCGAGGGCTGGGCTAGCGCGGGTGTAAAACATAAGTGACGTCTAATAGCTATCATATATAGATATTGTACATTCGTCAGACGCAATAATAAGCATTCCAGATCACAGATGAACTTTATTGGATATACTAGCAATCCGTATTTGCTTTGAGCCTGCAATAAAAGACGGATTACACAGTTGTGATGAATAGCCATTATCCCACCCTAGACCCTACGGGTACGGTAAACTACCCGCCAAGTACCTGAAGTGAAGCGGTCTCCCTCAACAAAGTGAGTAGGCCACTAAACACTTCAAAGTACCCGGTAGTTTGTGTACCCCGCCTTGGGTCTATCCTAGGAGCAATAACAGTAAAAAGAAATAATACAACGGTGGCTACAACCGCAACCTGGATGTGCCCCTCAAAAGAATATTACATCATATTACATTTACATCGAATGAATGAATATTAAACCCATCTCAAAACCCCGGCTAGTCATCACAACAGTCCAATACAGTTCATATACACAAACAGTAAACATTACAGAAATGTGCAACCCCCTGCCAACCGACATACTAGCAGTTAGGGGAGGTTTACGAACACATTAAACATTACAGATAAAAACCCAATTAGCAAATATCTTAGAACATCGATCGATTACCATATTCCGTGTTTACCCCAAAAGCAAACCAGCAAAGAAGCAACCTGGGTAGAAACAGAACATACAGGAAAACAATACACCAAAAATTATGAATAACAGAGCAAATCCGAGTCAACTCGGCGTTGACTCGGCGGCGGATCCGCGGCCAAAAGCACCTTCTTGCCGCGGATCCGCGGCCGTCTTGCCGAGTTACTGGCTCGTATTTTCCCAGTATTCTTAAAATACCCGGCTGTGAATTTTAAGGCATATCAAAAAAAAAATTGTGACATGTTTAAAATTAACAGAAACTGTTAAGGGGTTAGGGTTTTGTTTTCTTGTTTTCTGACGATCGAAGTTCTAATCAGTTGCTAACAAGCTAGTAATGGTTTAGTTGGCTCTGATACCACTGTAAGTCCATGTCACGCACCCCACAAACTTGTGGGGAGGCGGAATATATGAAAAACGATTATCAAAGCTTCGTAACACGGACTTAAGCGCATGAATCATATCTAAACAGTTACTAGCAAGCTACGAAAGGTTTAACTACTCGGATTCGAAGTTATACCTCACGTTACTTGTCCTTCGGGTCTTCATCGCGGTCCTCCACTCCTCGTAGGCTCCTTGTAACATCGGCACCTCAACGGCCTCCTCGAGTTAAAGACGATCCACCCGAGAGCTCCTACGCCAAGCTTGATCTCGAACTTGAGATAACTTGGTTGCTCAAAATGCTAATCTAAGCTACCTAGGGGATATAGAGTGAGGTTATGGATGTATTAGTCTAGCTAACCCTTGATCTCAACACATGAGAGGTTAGGGTTAGGGTTTCAAGAATGAGAGCTTGAGGAGAGAGAAGGTGAGAAAGTGAATTCTTTTGGATGAATGAAATCATTTGAGTATATATGAAACATATGATATTATTAAGTAAATAATAAATAAAGCATTATCATCATGTTTCATTAATACCCTAAGTGATTCATCACATGAGTCATATAAATCATTATATGAATCATTAACTCATTTCATGAATCACTACATGACTCACTAATCCAATTAATGCAAATGCCACCTTAGCCCCCAAGTCACCATGCTTCTAGAAGCTTCTTGGAAAATTACGAGAACGCCCCTCCAATCCGTGAAAACACGAAAAAACTTTAGACTGTATAAATCCAATAACCTGATACTAGAATCTGGCTTAAACCAAAGCCGGCTAGTAAAAACTGTCCGAACGCCGTACGTGCGTTTAAACACGTATGCGTCCGAACCCTTGTCGTAAAACTATACGACCTCTATATCGTTTCGCCTGGAGCAGGGAAAATCTCTGTGTGGGACTCTAAAGACTCGACACTATGCCGGCAGTGGGTTTAACCACAGACCGCAAGCGGCACTAGCTGTACGTAACGGTCCCTAGGTAGATGTCGATAAGAAGGCCGATGAGGAAAACCATCCGAACTCCTACCGAGCATGATGTGACAATCTTCATACAGTCCGGTCTGTTCGTTTAAGACTATTGCATATCGAGCCTAGGGGGCGGCAAGCGTCAGTCCTCTAATAGCTGTATAAGTCGTATCAGAGCGTAGACCATTACAGCCTGAGAAACTACTGGAACCTACCAGTAAATCTCGCTTGCCCTGGCCAGGGACTTTGCGTAATGGCTCTCTGACACAGCGCGATATCAACTCCCAATACCGGGAGAGACGAATCCTGTCTAACCGCCACTGCCTCCAAGTGCTCGGGACTGCACCCAACTGCTACCTGTTTGCACGACTCCTTTGAGCCGTGGTAGGGTAGTAATCTAAGAACAGTGGGACACACTCGAGGCGAAGTAGCAGTGTCAAGTCTGCGGACTATGCTGTACTCATGTCACCTGGGAACTGTTAACTGACGATGGGTATAATACCAACCAATCAGTTCCCATGCGAGTCCTGTCCGGTGTACCCGTAACCTAACGAGCACCTGTATACTATCTCCAGTACGACGTACAGATGGCTGTGGGACAGACCATCTCCCCAACTGGGATGAGAAGCGTACACACTAGTCTACGCTGGAGTATCGATGCCCTGTCTCGATAATCCTTCGACTAGGGACAAGTATAGGATGTTGCTTATAGACTACCCAGCCCCCACTAGTGTGAATGCCATCACAACGCTGGCAATCAAGCAATGATCCTATGGGCTCTACTAATATGTATAAGTGATACGTTACAAGAAACATATGCACATATTAAAGTAGACACAAACCAAGTAGCATACTACCATTTTTAGCAAGACTGTATATACAACTGTGAATATCCCAAGCTTCCATTAAGTAATATACATACAAGTATGATACAATAATGGCCCCTTGGGCATATACACTAACAACATGGTATCGTCGTCCAACAATCCGCTATAATATCATGACGTATCTCTAATACGAATTCTGCCAAATCACCGATCTCCTGGTCTCAAATCAAATCTCATCGACTCACCTCAAATCCCAAACACTATCCTCAAACCAGTATGTGAATACATAGTCCCATACCCATGTGAACACGTAAACACATATTCCCGTATAACCACAAATGAAAGAAGAATGTATGCAAGTATGGGTGTGTGCGTGTATGTGTGGTGCAACCACTACTCTAGGGTTTCGCAACACTAAACCTATCCAATCACACCTAAAATCTATGTTTATCATCAATAAACTCAACAATATATAATCAATATATATGTGTGTATACGTATTCGTATACATCACCACGAACTGCAGGGGTGCTATACGCCATCCACCCAACTTCTCCCCGTAGATATAAATCTACTCACCTGATCTGAGCTCACCGGTGCCGACGTCGTCACGCGCTTGCTTGTCGTCTCGAAGTCCACCTGGGGTACCTACATGTCACCATGTATCGTAATGCATAAAAACCAAATCCGAAATCGAAACGGTATACGAAAACCAATTCGGCACGCGTATCACGTATAGGTCAAAACCTATCGTCTACGCATGCAAGAATAGCTAAACCAACCCTCGATGTCGATGTACAAACGTCAAACCATCGAGAAAAACCCAAACACACTCATTTGCACATTCACAAACACTAATTATAATATGAAATAATTTAAAATTCACAAAAACCTCAAACTCACTTTAAAAGCTATTTTTCCGAAAATCTAGCAAGCAAGAATTTACCGTTTTAGTACAAAACTTGATGTTTTAACAATTCTAATCGAAATAATACTTATTAAACATCTTATATAAGTCATAAAAACCATTTCCATAATTTAATCTCATTAAATTTCATTAGCCCCAAAATTCTAGTTTACAAATTAACCAATTTTAACAATTTTGTAGCAAAAATGCACAAACAACAATTTAGCTTGGATTAGTATGATCCAAAGGCATTAAACCACTCATTATAATATTAATAATGACATGAAACCTTAATTATATTTTAATCTAAAGCATTTATTAAATTTCCAAAAAACCTAGTTAGCAAAATAGCTTAATTAGTAAAATTTTAAAATAACAATTAGCAAACTAGTTACCAGGTAAGATTTTACATGCCTCAATATGTTAAATTACACACTTAAACCATGTTCAAATGATATAAGACCCTAACTTGATCCATACCCAATTCTAGAAATTCCAAACTTGGAACTAAAGCCTAATTAACACTTAAATAAATTAGCTTTAAGAAATTAACTAACAAATTAAGCAAAAGGGTTAGAATTTATACCCAATAAATTTGAAGATCCATAAGCACACATAGCCTCCCAAATTGAAATCTTGTTTCCTAGATCCATGCAATTTTGGCTAATGAGAAATGGGTAGGAATTAGATTTTGATTTTTCTTTGATTTTGGATGGAATTTGATGAATTTTTTATGGTAAAAAGGGTGTGATTTTTGGAGAAGAGATGAGATGAGGGAAAGAGAAGGGAGGGGCTGCAGGAATTCAGCAGTTGGCTCGGCTAATGAGGGAGGGGAGAGGTGAGAGAGTGAGGGAGTTGGTTTCAAAGTCAAAAATAAAAGTCAAAAGCCCATACTTATATATATATATATATATATATATTATTCTTTTCTTTTCATTTCTTGTGAACAAAAAGTGGGGACTTGGGGATTGGGGCAGCCCCATATTTGGCCAGCAAGAGGGGAGGGGGAGGTGGTGTGTGTGTGTGTGTGAAACAATGAACACCAAACACCAATTCAATATACACCAAAACCCTTTTATTTTCACAAAATAAGTCCTTTCTCTTCAATATTTTCTAACACCGATTAACAACTTCATTTCATTTCAAAAACAACGTGTTAAAATTTTGTTTAATTTGTTATGATGCACAAAATTTGTTTCAACCCATTCTAATTTGTAATTTTTCCTGATTAAATGTATTAGTGGCGGCTTAAAATAATATTAAAATAATTAATTTCGGAAAAATTTTCAGAAAATTTGAAATTTCACCAGTGGCTCAATAAACACCAAATACTAGTAATTACATAGCTAGAATATGTATATATAATTTTATAATAAAGATATTTGTATTTTGACTTTTTACGGAAAACCCCCTTATTTTACCGATTTTCCGAAATTTCACCAAAACGATTTTCAAAACGTTACAATCTTCCCCCTTAAAGAAATTCAGTCCCCGATTTTAAATTAAAACTTTCCCCAAAAACTAAAACATCTAAGCAAAACCATCAAGTCGTCGGGGCTCCGAAATCATAAATACATAAAATAAATCGTAGCGCAGCGCATGCGCATGAAAAATGAGCATATAACTCAAAATCAAAACTCCGTCAAGCATCCCACAATCATTGGAGTCATGGTAAGGACACAAATCTCAAATCCAATACAAAACCAATATGATATAATTCGAAACTATACATGTAAATATCAAATCTATATATGTAAATATCTGAAGGAAATGCATGCCAAATCTTCTAAAGTCGATGTACAATACGCGTAACACTGCACAGTGGCGGACGTCTATCATAAGAAAATAACCATATACATATATATCTTTTGTTTAATATGTACGTTCCGCCGTTTTGGAAACAATTTAGAAGGGTTCCTTGTTTTAAACGTTTCGTGTCATATCAGACACGTAGGTAAATACTGAGACTATAGCTCGCCTTTTGGAATCACCTTCGATAGCTATCAATGCATGCAAAATATATTCAAGTACTTTTCTCTGACTAGTCCTGCTCAGTACGAAAACACATAGCAAATATCATAAAAACGTACTGCTCCATAAGAAATCAATCCCAAAATATGCATATGAATACTACGTGCGTCTGGTGCGCACGGAAATCAAAATTCATGAATGTGCCATACATATGCATAGAAACAACATCTAGGTGCAACGGGTGTGCACAGAACATCTGTTATAGGCAATGTGTGTGCCTGACAGCAAAATCAGGTGTATCTGACATGCACGAAGAATCTCGATTTAGTGCATCTGGTGTGCACCAAAATCGTATCTTATAACAGGCGCCCAACATGCGCGAAAATCCAAATCAGGTGCATCCATCGTGCACGAAATCATGAAATCCAATATCAAGCGCCGAACATGTGCAAAATCCAATCAAGTGCACAAGGTGCACAAAACAAATATCGAGCATCACCATCGAAATTAAAGTCCAGTGCAACTGTAGTGCACAAAATGCGTATCACTGCACTGCAAGCATATGTGAACTATACCGAGTGCAAAAACCAAATCTTGTGCGTACATATACACAAAATCAACTAATTGTATGAAACCCATAAAATCATAAACATACGAAACCAAGGCACGGAAACTATCTCAAGTGCAACAACTGTGCAAAAATCGTAAATACTCAGCATGAAAACAATATCATGAAACTCAATCATCAAAACCAAATCATGCGAATAGATCGCTCAAAATACCAAAATCAAGTATGGCGGAATAGTCCCGCTCAAGCACATCCTCCAAGAATCTCTGGCCAACCGTCGTGGTCACTCATAGCATATCTCGTCGACGATCCTGAACTCTGGCCTGCCGGTGTGCGTAACATGACCACTCCTGGGTCCAAGTCTTCTCGTAATTCATCCCTAAAAGGTCCTGTCGAGATCTCTCCCAAATCTCGTCCCTGCCGAACTGTCCGGAAGTCATCATCCTTTACTAGATCTGTTCTCGTTCCGGAACGGCTGCATACTCATCGCGACTCCTTCTGGAAGGTATATCTAAGTACAATGCCTCGGTATGCGTATCGCATCTCTGATGTCGGCGGAGTGGAACGTCATCTTATCCAGATCTCGTACGAACCTCTTACTCCACTTTCCTCTAATGTCGACTGCTTCGGACTCATCTCGTCGTGGCTGCATGGACTGAGCTCCAACGGCTATCCTCGTATCTGGAGTCTCCCAAGAATGCATCTCACCACCTAGCATCCAAAGGAAGTCGAACCATTTGATCGATTCGTCAAAACCTCATAATCCACTAAGAGCTCAACCGCTTGAGTACAGTTCAATAGTATCGAGTACATACCACAGCATCGGTGGACCAGCCGTAAAAGGGCAAACCCGAGCCTCACTAATGGCGCCACGGAACTGCCGCAAACCCTAAGGTTCAAAGGCTTTCACACGGTCATTATGTCGAGTTAGGGTTTCATTCTTCTAGAAGGTCCATAGAATTGCCTGCATGTCTTTCCGAATACTTTAAACTTGGAATAATAGGTTTCTGACATTCGATCGTGTCTGTCGACTCTCAACGTCTCCGCGTGAAGTCGTGTCTAGCTGGAATCAATCTATCTGATGACCTCGCATCGGGTAGCGAACGAACTACACGTCCTAGTCATTCATCCTCGGTGACTAGCGACCTTTTATCATCTCTTAGTATAACTCGTACTGCAATAGCTCCAACATCTGGGGCGATATCTCGTCGTTCGCAGCAATAACTGGCTCACTCGTCTGCACGCTGAACAGTGCCTCGATCATCATGAATAAGCCATACACCAACGATCATCAAAATCTGGTTGGCCTCTATCAGTGGCGCATTCCTCTGGTGCCGATCAGCACATCCGAGTAATCTCATACAGCGATCCATCCAACGATCGTGGCACAAAAATACCATAAAAAGACACATCTTTGCAATCGTGCGTTGCCGGAATTACGCCATGGTCAGTCCTCGTTCGTGAGGAGCTCGTGCAGACCTCAACTCTAGCCGTAGTTCTCCCTGCCCGTAGTCGTGGCAGCAAAACCATAACTGATACCGATGAGGCTAGATCATAAGAATGAATATAATACTGAACAAATATAATACTGAACAAAGAAATGTACATCCTAAGGCTCCTTAAGGGGAGTAGCGTATCGTAAGTATGCCGTGGAACATACCCACGGTACGTCACTCTACTTTAGTCACCTATTCCATCAACCAAGGGTCATTCTACGCTCCGAAGGTAAAACCTAACGCTTTGATACCAACTTTGTCACGTCCCGAAAGTACGGAACATGACCGGCACTTAAACTACGAAACGCCTCGAGGCGTACATAATCTAAGTAAACCGAAAACCCAGAAATCCAAACCAAGAAAAGTAGCAGAGTGAAGGAAAAACCAACTTAAAACAAGTGGTTTTAATAGCATAAGCCGAATTATGAGATTTAAAAACATCAAGTATTTTCTGAAAATTTCGGCAGAGTCTCATTTATAAATACTAGCCCCCAAACGGGACACAACATGAATAGTTTACGAAATCAATGAAAAAGGCATCCCCAAGCGGGAGCTAGCTCTTCGTCAATTGACGGTCACAACCACGCAAGCAATAAAATATACAACGCCAAGGGCGAGGATCAAAACTCAAAAGAAACCCAAAACAGCATGAAATCCAAAGAAATATAACGCGCGACTCTAAGGTCGAAAGAATAAACAACACAGGTCTCTATCTGAATTTAATACATGTTTGGTTGATGGAACTTTTAGATACAACATAATATTAATATACAAAGTATAATGATGGGTATGATATAAATAAACCCACCTACTAGCAAGTCACCCGAAAAGAAGCAGCGCCAGCAAAGCCGTAAAGAAACCTGTACGGCAAAACCTGCAAGAAGTACGGCAAAACCTGCAAGAACTGTGGCACAACGGGGGTGAGTTGCCAACTCGTGAGTAGAAAAACATCTACGAACAAAAATCGCATAAACAACGCAATCCTAAGTCATATGATCATAATATATCCTCAAATATATAACCAGAAGCCTATAATACTGGCTAGGGTGTACATCTAAACAACTGTAACACCAAGTGCTCGGGCCAGTGCCTCAGGTAGCAATATATCATATGGATGAGGTATGAATGCATGAAAACAGAATACATATATATGAAGAAACTGCTTTCATAATTTAGTGAGATTTCTGTATTTTTAAAATGAGGTATCACAACTGAAATCAGCATAAACAGTGTCCAGCATCGACACAAAACATAAATCTCAATGTCTCAAAACCTCAGGCTCCGGCTATTCGGACTGGCCTGTATCATCGAAACTCAGTACCTCAATATCTCGAAATCTCAATGTCTCAATCTCAATATCTAGGGCGCCATCAGTCCAGACCGGCCTCCTACCATCCATCTCAAGATCACGACGGGTATCATCCGGATATCCGACGCGTCGGGGTAAAATCACCGGTAGGTAGTCTCCCCCTGCCAGGCTCACATCGTCATCACCACGCGCTTCTTGTCCCAGGGTACCTTACCGAGTCCACCATGTACCCGAAACGGTTCATCCGTCTCCTCGAATCGGGTCTCGAAATCCATCAGCAAACTCATGGTGGACGACTCATACATCATGGGAAAACCGCGCATTTCATTTAAAAAGAAGAGAGGAAAGAAGTTTATAAATGTTTTTTCGGTTTTCCCCCAAATCCAGGAAATCTCATGAAAATCCGAATCCAAATCCTCAATATAATGTAAACTGTGAATATAGGCATGAAAATCCATGAATGCGGCATAACAGTGAATAATAACATGCATGAAGTAGCAAATAATAACTACAATGTCTAAACTAGCATATAAGGCAAGTACACTAATATCATGTCTAAACTATTAGCTAACAACCTATGTCAATGAAATAGTATTTTCTAAAGTGTTCGTGACATGGCAATTACCGATGAAGATGTGTGTGAGCCGGCAAGTAAGTGTACGGTGGTACATACGCGTTATCGGTAATGGTTGTTGGTGTCCTAACATCATGATATCAACAATAGAATATGAATCATAATGTAAGCAGGGTGATGCGGACCGAACAACAATAATGAGCGGGAGCTAAATACTAAACACAATGATAACAAATCTGCATTTAAAGTAATATGAGTCATACAACTGCACTAAACTATAGGGCTGAGCTAACAGGCTAACTGAAGGTAAGGAAACCGGCCTAACATCTGAGTCAATACATATGTGTATATATATATATTAGTCGGTGATCCCGCCTAGACAATATCACATCTGATACCGTATCTATAATCAATATTCCTAAGTCAAGAGTGCGGATCAAACATCAATATATGGCTCGTACGTAAATCCGTCGTACGGCATCCCAAATCTGGGTACGGTCAATATCACATTCATCGTATTATTCATCTGGTATCCTCTTTATCAAGATCATAATCCGGGGTACTGATCTATGTCTAGTACAATACTAATATCATCAACGCATATT
This sequence comes from Agapanthus africanus, assembly GCA_030015575.1. Lineage (NCBI taxonomy): Eukaryota > Viridiplantae > Streptophyta > Magnoliopsida > Asparagales > Amaryllidaceae > Agapanthus > Agapanthus africanus. Next base: position 324,804,745 of record JASDDO010000012.1, on the reverse strand, counting down.
ATCATAAGGAAGTATACATCGCCCAATGCGGCCTATCATAAACATCCTAACATATCATATCTCATAACACGATCATATGTCGATCATTTTTATTTATATCACTATTCACATGGGTATCGTCGTCCAACAATCCGCTATAATATCATGACGCATCTCTAATACGAATTCTGCCAAATCACCGATCTCCTGGTCTCAAATCAAATCTCATCGACTCACCTCAAATCCCAAACACTATCCTCAAACCAGTATGTGAACACATAGTCCCATACCCATGTGAACACGTAAACACATATTCCCGTATAACCACAAATGAAAGAAGAATGTATGCAAGTATGGGTGTGTGCGTGTATGTGTGGTGCAACCACTACTCTAGGGTTTCGCAACACTAAACCTATCCAATCACACCTAAAATCTATGTTTATCATCAATAAACTCAACAATATATAATCAATATATATGTGTGTATACGTATTCGTATACATCACCACGAACTGCGGGGGGTGCTATACGCCATCCATCCGACTTCTCCCGTAAATATAAATCTACTCACCTGATCTGAGACGGTGCCGACGTCGTCACGCGCTTTCTTATCGTCTCGAAGTCTACCTGGGGTACCTAAATTTCTCCACGTATCGTAACGCATAAAAACCAAATTCGAAATCGAAACGGTATACGAAAACCAATTCGGCACGCGTATCACGCATAAGTCAAAATCTATCGTCTACGCATGCAAGAATAGCTAAACCAACCCTCGATGTCGATGTACAAACTTTAAATCATTGAGAAAAACCCAAACACACTCATTTGCACATTCACAAACACTAATTATAATATGAAGTAGCTTAAAATTCACAAAAACCTCAAACTCACTTTAAAAGCTATTTTTCCGAAAATCTAGCAAGCAAAAATTTACCGTTTTAGTACAAGACTTGATGTTTTAACAATTCTAATGGCAATAATACTTATTAAACATCTTAAATAAGTCATAAAAACCATTTTCATAATTTAATCTCATTAAATTTCATTAGCCCCAAAATTCTAGTTTACAAATTAACCAATTTTAACAATTTTGTAGCAAAAATGCACAAACAACAATTTAGCTTGGATTAGCATGATCCAAAGGCATTAAACCACTCATTATAATATTAATAATGACATGAAACCTTAATTATATTTTAATCTAAATCATTTATTAAATTTCCAAAAAACCTAGTTAGCAAAATAGCTTAATTAGTAAAATTTTAAAATAACAATTAGCAAACTAGTTACCAGGTAAGATTTTACATGCCTCAATATGTTAAATTACACACTTAAACCATGTTCAAATGATGTAAAACCCTAACTTGATCCATACCCAATTCTAGAAATTCCAAACTTGCAACTAAAGCCTAATTAACACTTAAATAAATTAGCTTTAAGAAATTAACTAACAAATTAAGAAAAAGGGTTAGAATTTATACCCAATAAATTTGAAGATCCACAAGCACACATAGCCTCCCAAATTGAAATCTTGTTCCCTAGATCCATGCAATTTTGGCTAATGAGAAATGGGTAGGAATTAGATTTTGATTTTGCTTTGATTTTGGATGGAATTTGGTGAATTTTTTATGGTAAAAAGGGTGGGATTTTTGGAGAAGAGATGAGATGAGGGAAAGAGAAGGGAGGGGCTGCAAGAATTCAGCAGTGGGCTCGGCTAATGAGGGAGGGGAGAGGTGAGAGAGTGAGGGTGTTGGTTTCAAAGTCAAAAGCCCATACTTATATATATATTATTCTTTTCTTTTCATTTCTTGTGAACAAAAAGTGGGGACTTGGGGATTGGGGCAGCCCCATATTCGTCCAGCAAGAGGGGGAGGGGGAGGTGGTGTGTGTGTGTGAAGCAATGAACACCAAACACCAATTCAATATGCACCAAAACCCTTTTACTTTCACAAAATAAGCCCTTTTTCTTCAATATTTTCTAAAACCGATTAACAACTTCATTTCATTTCATAAACACCGTGTTAAAATTTTGTTTAATTTGTTATGATGCAAAAAATTTGTTTCAACCCATTCTAATTTGTAATTTTCCCTAATTAAATGTATTAGTGACGGCTTAAAATAATATTAAAATAATTAATTTCGGAAAAAATTTCAGAAAATTTGAAATTTCACCATTGGCTCAATAAACACCAAATACTAGTAATTATATAGCTAGAATATGTATATTTAATTTTATAATAAAGTTATTTGTATTTTAACTTTTTACGGAAAACCCCCTTATTTTACCGATTTTCCGAAATTTCACCGAAACGATTTTCAAAACATTACATGCATTTATCATACCTGGAGCGATTATTATATATTGATATATATACTAGTAGATGTTGTATATGTTTTACACCCGCGCTAGTCCAGTCCCCGCTCTTTCGTTAGTTAAGTAACCTAATGGGTGGTGACGGGACCCAGTGGCGAATGCGGATGGCATATACGTACATATTTTCGTTCTTTTCTGGTGTGATCAATTGATGGGACTGCGTTGATTCTTATCAATGCAAGGAAAACAAACCTATATTTGATGTTGTTGGAACCAAATTTTCAAAAAGCTGTTATTGCAAGGACGTTCTCTTTTGTTTTGCATAGTGGTATTCGGTTATGAATATCCAGCACCTCATTCGACGAGGCAAGGGCTGAGATCCCTTCATCGGGAGTGACCTCTTGGACAGAGGTTTCCGTCAGGGTAATAACTTCACTATAGTCGTTTTCTTTTGCTTTGCATCGTGGTATTCAGTTTGGAATATCCTGCACGTCATTCGATGAGGAAAGAGCCGAGATCCCTTCACCGGGAGTGACCTCTTTAGCAAAAGTTTTCGCTACTATACTTTTATAAAACCACTTGGATTCCTTCAACAATATCAAGTTCATTACGCTAAAGGTTTTTCGCCAAAAACCAGCCGTATCCCTCCGTAATTTCGGACGGGTATTGCTTAGTATTCGTGCTACGTATGTTGACCTAGTCAGGGCGTAGTGTTCGGCAGCTCTGCAGTACTTTTCTGTTGCATGGATATGCGATTGGTTAGGACAGTCGTACGGTCATGTTGACCTAGTCAAGGACTCGTACAGGTGGGTCTAATTAATCCAGGATAATGACGGGTTGAACTTGACTTGCGACTTATGATATGTTGACCTAGTCAAGGTCATAAGCCGCTTGGGGTAAAAATCATATCGGGAGTTTCAAACATATAGGAAACTTGCCAAGCTTGCGCATACCTTCTGGAGTGTGATAACGTGAGTGGATTCCATCACGTTATCATGCGATGATAGTTGGATCCCGATTCCCACTGATGAGTTGTATTATTCCTCGGGTGATTCCGGCTAATTCTTTTTTCAGGTTTGGAGGAGAATTTGAGAAAACAGTGGGAGGTTTCCTGATTAGATAAAGTGATAAACCATTCTGATCTAGGTTAGAGTGCACGCAGAGTGTTTCTACTTTTTCTCTCTTTGACTGCGACCATGAACCGACCCTAGACTATAACTCAGTGACCAAGTTAACCGAACTTTCTTAAAACACTGGATTTTGGATTGTCTGAGTTTCATACATCATTGCCACTCTTTCTTTTACCCTTTGAGTTTCTCCAGAACACCCCGTATTATTACGAACATCCACTTCCATTGGATAAATCCATCATATGGTTATATACGAACTCGGAGGAACTTCTTCGAGGATGGATTCTGATTCTGGAGAGATTGAATAGGACTATTCAGTTGTCTTTTCATTTTACCTTCTCTCAGGTTGTGAGGACTCCTAGGATTAGGAGAGGGTACACCTATTACTCTTATTGGATAGTCTTCTTCCAAACCATAGGCATGTGCCGAAAGGTAGGAATGAAGAAAACCAATTAGCCTAAGTGTGGTGTACAGAAGGTGATAAGTGAAGACAAATAAAGGGATTCGAAAGAGGGCAAAGTAAATTGCAACTGTTAACATTCACGACCAAACCACGTATTTCATCGCCACTCCTACTTCACCTTTGTATTTCTCCAGAACACCCCGTATCAATACAAATATCCAATTCCATTAGATAAATCCATCGTATGGTTATATACGAACTCGAAGGAACTTTTTCGAGGATGGATTCTGGTTCAGGAGAAATAGGAATAAGGTTTATTCAGTTGTCTTTTATCCTTACCTTCTCTCAGGTTGCGAGTGCTCCTAGGATCAGGAGAGTACACCTATTACGCTTATTGGATAGTCTTTTCCAAACCATAGGCTGGTGCCGAACGGTAGAGAAAGAAAAAAACCAATTAGCCTAAGTGTAGTATACAAGAGGTAATGAGTAAAGACAAATAAAGGGATTTGGAGAGATGACAAAGAGATATACGATTACAGTCATGAATCTGATAATGGAAGAGGCATTACTAGGAATACCCGGATACCCTTTCGAAACATATTCATGTTTCATTTTCACTGTGTACTGTTAATAGAAAGCTGATTTCCCAATTAGACCCTTGCTCCAGGGTATGTATTTACCAGGTATGATTATCACATCTGTATGGTTTTACAGATGATGAGTGGGAGTAAGTTATTGGGAATTAGGTGATCATCCTCATTATATCGGAACTCGTTGTAATTGGTGGTATTTGAGCAAATCGCCTGGGTACAGTTTTCAACCTAAGACGCACAGAGTTTGAGTTATTCAACTCAGGGAACTAATACAAAGTATTGTATATTTTCCAGTGTCCATTAGGACAAAGGGGTTGGTCCTCGTACTATATTCTGTTTACTTGTGACTTCTCAAGTTTTGGACAAGTGTTTCGTAGATATACAAGGTCCAAGTTTGAGAAGTTATATGTATAAGAATAAAGTAGAGAACCAGGTGTCGCCAGTATCGGGATTCTTCAAGGTGATCGAAGATGTAGATACTTGTGTTTGGTATTCAGTTGATAGTAGTAGTTTTGAGAAACTTGTTTCTCTTTCAGGTTACTCATAATTGGATGCACTCCTAAGTTGAGTAATGCTGATCGACCTCTCTCCATTTAGTTGACATGCACTAGAGACAGCTGCATGATTTGAATCTGGTTCCAATTAAATATGTGCCTCTATTTCTATATTGTATATAGAATGGTTCATATCTTAACATTGTTAAGGTACGGGGAGTTGTCCGGCTTATGCTTAAAACCAGACTCTGGATAACTCAAGGCACGTTTCTGTAATGGCAGTTTGTGGGTTAACCCGAGCTACGACGAGGGTTAACTTTCTACCATCTGGAAGATCAATAGTGATATTGTTCTTGACTCACCACAGTTTTAGTAAAATGGACTTTTTCAGAAAACAGTAGTGGGAGTATTGTAGAACTGGAAGTGATTCCAGAACCGCAAACGATTACGGAAAATTTAATAGAACCTAAAGATTCAATCAGATTTGACATTCCATTAGTCTCTCCGGAGATATGGTGGGTAACCACAGGCGCCCGAGTGGTACTTCAGTATTCTCAAAGACGGTGACAGGGAGGTTCTTGTTTACCCAGCCTTGCTATTACTGCTGTTCCAGACTATCGGACCAGGCAGGAGGATGAGTATAGCGTCGTTCTAAACTAGCTTTAGAAGTGCACGTGTATATGACTCTGCGAAAGGGTTGTCGTAGTTAGTGGGAGCAGCGGAAGCGTAGTGGACACGTAGCTTATGTCTATTTATAGACTGTTAGTGTATATGCCCTAGAGGCCATTACTGTATCATACTAGTTTGTATATTACTTAATGGAAGCTTGGGGTATTCACCTTGTATAGACAATCTTGCTCAATATAGTAGTATGCTACTTGGTTTGTTTCTGCTTTAATGTGTACATGCGTTTATTTTAGTATATCACCTATACACATTAGTAGAGCCCTTAGGATCTTTGCTTGATTACCAGCGTTGTGATGGCAGTCATACTAGTGGGGGCTGGGTAATCTTTAAGCACATCCTTATGCAGGTCCCTAGTCGTAGGACTATCGAGACAGGGTATCGATACTCCGGAGTAGACTAGCGTATGCGCTTCTCATCCCAGTGTAGGAGACGGTCTGTCCTACAGCCGTCAGTACGTCGTACTTGAGATAGTATGCGGGTGCTCGTTAGGTTACGAGTACACTGGACAGGACTCGTCGGGAACTGTTGGTTGGTACTATACCTATCGTCAGTTATCAGTTCCCAGGTGACATGAGTACAGCTTAGTCGCTGACTTGACACTGTCACTTCGCCTCGGGTGTGTTCCGACTGTACATTGATTACTACCCTACCACGGCTCAAAGGAGTCGTGCAAACAGGTAGTTTTTGGGTGCAGTCCCGAAGCACTTGGAGGCATTGTGACGGTTAGACAGGATTCTTCTCTCCCGGTATTGGGGGTTGACATCGCGCTGTGTCTAGGAGAGCCATTACACGAGTAGTCCCTGGCCAGGGCAAGCGAGATATACTGGTAGGTTTCCAGTGTTATCTCAGGGTGTTCTGTGGCTACACTCCGACACGACTTGTACCGCTATTAGGGGACGGACGTTTACTGCCCCCTAGGCCCGCATGCGATGTATCAGACGAACAGACCGGACTGTATGGAGATTGTCACATTCAGGCTCAGTAGGAGTTCAGACACCTCGTCCGTCTTCTTGTCGGCATCTACCTGGGGACCGTTACGCACAGCTAGTGCCGCTTGCGGTCTGTGGTTAAACCACTGCCAGCATAGTGTCGAGTCTTTAGAGTCCCACACAGAAAGCTATTCGCCTTTAGGCAAAAGAGTAGAGGTCGCATGGTTTTGCGACAGGTCGCATGTTTTTGCGACAGGGTTCGGTCACATCTGTGCACTTGTGCACGTTTGGTGTCCGGACAGTTAACACTAGCAGGCTTTGGTTTAAGCCAGATCCTAGTGTACATTTTGGGATTGGTTTTATCTCGTTTGTATTCATGTTCCTCGGAACGCGGATGCGGGTGTGTATGCACAGCTGACAGAGAGACAGAGGCAGAGGATTCTCATTGGGGTTGTTGACTGTTGACTGTTGACTATTGACTTTTGGCTAAATCCTAATGAGAATAAGAAATATAATTAATAATAATATTAATTAAGTATTACAGTGACATGGTTGTTGAGGGGTTGACTTTGTTGACTTGTTGACTTTGTTGACCGGTTTACTAGGTTGGACTAGTTGACCATCATCATGACAATGGCTATCATTTCATGGCAAAGACTTTTGCTTGCTTGTTTGTTTTTGCAAAATGAGTGCATGAAATGATATAGCCATTTTGACTTGAACCATCACATAATACTTGATTACTATTTTGTTATGATGGTTTTGGATTATGATAGCTTGGATGGCAAAAGAGTTACTCATTCTCTCATTTCATTTCTCTCTCTTGCTTGAGCTCTCCCTCTTGCTCTTCCTCTTGCTCTCTTTCTAGCTCAAGGCAACACCCTCTCATGAGTTGAGAAACATTGCCTTAGAGATAAAAGAAAACCCAAATCACTTCTCTACTCATCCTAGTTCACAAGGTTTAGCAAACCAAGTGTTCTAGTTTCTTCAAGTTCGAAGAAGAAGCCAAAGGTAGAAGCTTTCAGGTGGATCCATCTTCGGCGCAAGGAGACGACGAGTTGAGGCCGATCTGTACACCGGAAAGAGTTGAAGACGAAGGAGTTCAAGAAAGGTATAGCCCACTAACCGAGTAGGTAAAACTCTAGTTAAGTTGTTAGGTAGTTGTTTAACAAAGATCCGTATTTTGAGTCCATGTTACCACCTCTTGAAAAATCATTTTTCATCATTTCCGCAAGCCCGTAAGTACCGGGAGAGGTAACGTGGACTTACAGTGGTATCAGAGCCAGGTTAAACACTATCTAACATGTTAGCAAAGTAAATAGAAGTTCGATCGGAGAAAATATCACGAAACAAACCCGTAAAATCAACTTTTTGCCGAATTTTTTTCTGTTCCAAAATTAATAAATCTTGGCTTAAAATTCGACTCAGGGTTTTTACATCTCACTGTAGAAAAATGGTCCAGAGAGCCCATCAACGCGCCGTGGAACCGCGGCAGGAGCTTGCTCCCGCCGCGGATCCGCGACCGAGTTGACTCGGCCGTGGATGATTTTTCTTTCAGTGAGGTCATAGGGGTGTTTTGGGATTTTTACAATATGTCTTTTATGCCCAGATTTTCCAGAAAGAAAAATTTGTGTTTGGGGCCTAAAAATCCGTATTTTGATCGAACTTCTAAAGACTTAAGCTGACGGGTATATATCTGTGATGTGTTATATGTATTGAACGTCCGCTAATCGCTATACGTCGATTAGTGGGAGTTATACATATCTGTGATCTGTAATATTGATGGTATGTGTATATGAATTCATTGGATTGTCGCAGATGAATAGCCGGGGGTTGTGAGATGAGAGTTTTTCCTTTTATTCTTCAATTCATGTAATATGTAAATTGATGTAATATTATTTTTGGCCGCACAACCGGGTCGGGGTTGTAGCCGTCATTGTATAATTTTTTTTTACTGTTTTTGCTCCTAGGATAGACCCAAGGTGGGGTGCACAAACTACCGGGTATCTCGAAGTGCCGAGTGGTCTACTCACGTCGTTGAGGGAGGTTGCTCCGCTTCGGATATTTGGCGAGTAGTTTGCCGCACCCGTAGGGGTCTAGGGTGGGGTATTGGCTATTCATCGCGACCGTGTAATCCGCTTTTCGTTACAGGCTCGTACGAATTGTGGATTCCTAGTATATCCAATGTGTTCATCTGTGATCTGAAATGGCTATCATTGCAATATATCTATATATGATATTATTTAGGCGTTGCTTATGTTTTGCATCCGCGCTAGTCCAACCCCCGCTCTGTCGTTAGTTAAGTAACCTAACGGGTAATGACAGGGCCCCGTGGCGAATGCGGATGGCATAAGCGTACGTCATATTTTGGTTGTTTTCTGCAATGGTAGGATTAAATGATGGGACACATTGGAATTAATGCAAGAAAAATAAACCAAGTAAAAGTCGTTGGAACAATTTCAAAACCACTCGGTTTCTTTTCAAAATAACTTTTAAACGCGGAGCTTAAGCAACTCCTTTTAAAAGCTATCTCGTTCCATCGATTATATCAAGTTCACTACGTTCACGGTTTCGCCAAAACCATTCGTAGCCCTCCGTCATTTCACATGGATGGTCAATAGTATTCAAGTTATGTTTGTTGGCCAAAGTCAAGGCATAGTGATTGGTAGCTATTGGGTATTCATGTGCGGCATAGATAGATGTGTTGGTTTGGGGCAATCGTTCTACCTTGTTGGCCAAAGTCAAGGGTATGTGCGGGTGGGCTCAAATTAACCTGGAGAATGACGGGTAGAACTTGACATGTGACTTTTGATTTGTTGGCCAAAGTCAAGGTCATAAGAGTATGGGGCAAAAATCCACATCGGGAGTTTCAAAAGAACTGAAACTTGCTAGCGCTGCATACCATTTGGAGTGTGATGATTCTGGTAGGATTCCTTCAGTTTTGTCACGCAATGATATTTGGATCCCGATCCTACTGTGAGTATATGCTACTCCTCGGGAAATTTCTCACTTAACGATTAATGCTATAAACCAAGTAGGTGTCTAGAAAGGTGTTAGCAGGGCTACGCCCCCAGGGAAAAGAGGTTATTTAATTAAGGAACTTCGCGAAAGCGTTGGAAAACATCCCTCGAAGTACCGACACCAGCCTGGCCGAACGGTTAAGCAAGTATTGTACGGTGAGATTGATCCTGACTAATTCTTCCTTTTTGGTTTGAGGAGGGATTCGAGAGACAGTGGGAGCCATCCTGTTTAGACAAATTAAAAACCACTCTAAACTTGCAAGAGCATCATGCTAAAGTGTTTCTTGTCTCTCTCCTAATTGCAGTGACCAAACATCATGACCGGACTTAAGTTATTACTAGATAAAAACATACTGACATGGCCAAACTACAAAGATTGGCTCAGGAATCTCAAAATGGCAATCACTTATGACAAGTTGGGGTATCTCCTTACCACCAAAGCTCCCCCTGTCCCAGGTCCCACCTCCAGCGTCGCGGATAAGGAAATCCGTAAGACTTGGGAGATCGATTGCGTGAAGGCCAAGTGCCTCGTGCTTGCCTCTATGGACAATGAACATCAGAGGAGGCACGAGAATATGGACCTCGAATCCATATTTCTCCATACAAAAGAACTGTATGGAGAGCAATCTCGTATCGCCAGATACGAAGCGTCAAAGAAGTTATTTTCGACAAGATTGGCCATCGGATCATCGGTAGCGGAACACGTGCTTAAGATGATTGGCTTCATTGAGGAGCTCGCGGACCTTGGGACCATGTTGGAGAATGAGCTCTATACGGACTTGATTCTTCAGTCCCTTCCTTCCACTTACGCCCAGTTCATCCTGAATTTCAACTTGCAAGAAAAGGAAGTTGAACTTTCAGAGCTCCTCAACATGCTGAGGAGTGCAGAGGGCACCCTACAGAAAGGTAGGGAAACATCCACTTTATTTGTAGGAGGATCTTCCTCTTTTAGGTCCAAGGCGAAAGCCAAGGGAAAGAAGAAGAAAACCCCCGCCAAACTAAGGGGCGGTGTTAGTAAGGTGGATACGAAGGGAAATGAAAAAGAAACAAAGGTAGCGGGGAAGCTTGTGGATAAGGAAGAATGCTTTTACTGTCACAAGAGTGGACACTGGAAGAAAGATTGCAGGGCTTGGAAACCCAGAACACAGGATCTGAAGCAAGTTGCGGCTTCAGCTTCAGGTGTGTATGTTATTGAAAACTGTCTATCAATAAACTCTACTTCCTGGGTATTGGATACCGGATCAGGATCTCATATCTGTAATTCTTTGCAGGCGTTGAGAAACCGTAGGGTTTTGAAGGCAGGTGACATGACCTTCAAAGTTGCAAACGGAGCTAGCATGGATGCTAAGGCCGTGGGGGACTATCACCTGGGAATGTCAGATGGACATGTTTTGGTTTTACGTAATTGCTTTTTTGTACCCAACACAACTTGTAATATCATTTCTGTATCTTTGATTTCTAAAGAAGGTTATGAATTTGCGTTTGTAAGTAATGTTGTAAACATTCACCTTAATCAAGTTCTGATTGGGTCAGGTACATTAAGCAATGGTATATACGTATTAAACCAACCACAGATTTTCAATGTCCAGAATACACACAAAAGAAAGTCTCCGGAAATAAATCAGACTTTCTTATGGCATTGTAGACTGGGTCACATCAATGAGAGAAGGTTGACGAAGTTACATACAGAAGGATATTTGGATCCGTTCGAATATCAATCGTATGGCACTTGTCAATCCTGTCTCAAAGGAAAGATGACAAAGACTCCGTTCACTGGACACGGAGTAAGAGCGAGCGAGCTCTTGGGACTCGTACACAGCGACGTGTGCGGTCCAATGTCTACACATGTGCGAAGCGGTTATTCTTACTTCATTACTTTTACGGATGACTTTTCAAGGTATGGTTATGTCTTCTTAATGAAACATAAATCCGAAGCCTTTGGAAAATTCCAGGAATATAAGAATGAAGTAGAAAAACAAACCGGCAAAAGTATCAAGACACTGAGATCGGATCGAGGTGGTGAATACTTGAGTGCCGAGTTCCTGGATTACTTAAAAGAGAATGGAATTCTCTCTCAGCTTACTCCTCCATACACTCCGCAACATAACGGTGTATCGGAGAGACAGAACCGAACCATATTGGATATGGTACGGTCCATGATGAGTAACGCTGAGTTACCGCGATCATTCTGGGGATATGCACTAGAATTAGCTGCATACCTTTTGAACCGAGTTCCAACTAAGACTGTGCCTACTACACCATATCAGATGTAGTGTGGGAAGAGACCCTATCTTAATCACATTAAGACATGGGGATGTCCAGCTTTTGTCAAAAAGCAGCATGCGGACAAACTCGAGGCACGCTCAGTACAGTGCAAGTTTGTGGGATATCCAAAGAACTCCAAGGGATATTTCTTCTATTGCGAAGAGGAACAAAAGATTTATGTTTCTCGTCATGCCCACTTCTTGGAAACTGAGTTTTTGGAAAATCAGATAAGTGGGAGCGCAATAGAACTGGAAGAAATTCCAGAACCACGAGCTATTAATGAAAGCTTAGTGGAACCAGAGGGTTCGAAAGATCATGACATTCCTACGCCGCTCCGCAGGAGGAGTAGTGTCACGACCCAAAGTTTAGCCCGTGACCGGCACTTAACCACGTAACGTCTACAGGCGTAACGCGACTAAGTGAACCGAAAACCCAGAAATCAAACCAGTAAAAGTATAGAGTGTTATAAGTTTAAAATGAAGCACTTACTAACATGTTAAGAAATCTAAGTGAACAATCACCAAGATAGCAATATACGACGCCGTAGCGAAGATCAAGATCCACAAGTGGGAACATCACAGAGAAAAAACTGCAAAGTACAGTCGGCTCACAACAAGCCCAACCCCAGAAAACAATAATATACATCATCGTCCTCACACTGTCTCTAAGTCAAATACATACATGGTAGATGGGGAATACTAGATACAACAATATACATAACTGAAAGATAAACAGATACCGCACAAAACCCACCTATCAGCAAAAGAGCTAGTACACCAACTATGGGGGTATCTGTGTCCAAAGATGCATAACGCAGCCTGCCGCGACTACTCCGAAGGGCAACCTGCAAACACTGTGGCACAACGGGGGTGAGTTGCCAACTCGTGAATAGAGATAACATATAAAGGTAATCGCGAGCATGCACGTACTGCGCTACTCTATCATATGACAACAGATGATATCAATATGTGATAAGCAGTATGTGCAATAATCATGCAAGTGCTCTATCAGGTAATATAACTACAGGATGAGGTACAATAATAAATGCTGAGCATGGTCAATATAACATCTACACGGAATGTCAACGTGGAATATAAAATCGGTGTCCATCAATGCACCTAGATCCCCCAAATAGCTCAGGCGCCGGCACTCTCATCGGCCCTCTAATCCTGTAAATCTCTGTGAATCACGAGTGCCCAACATCGGCACCTAAATATAAAAAATACTCATGTCCAGCATCGACACGCAAATCCTCATCCATTGGGCCCCGTCAGTCCGGGTCAGCCCACGGGCTCCGTTTGCGGTATCGGCCCTCGGCCCCGGCAGTACAGATCATCCCGCATCCATCTATCGACTCTGATCAGAATCCTCCGGATAACTGCCAGGTCCAACCAATCACCGGTAGGTAGTAGTCCCTCTGCCAGGCTCACCATCTACTACACAGCGAAACCGTTCTCACCCCGGGGTACCATACCGGGTCCACCATCTACCCGTAATTGGCCTTAACCAGCTCCTCGATTCGGGTTCTCATATATCACTCTAGCACCGAGGAAACACATGGTGGATGCACCGAAATATCATATCAAGGGAACCGGGTTTTTTAAATGATTACATATTTGAAATAGTCACGGTTCCCAAATCCAAAAATCACATATAATCCAAACCAATATGCAAGTCAATGATCCGATATGATATGTGCATCAAGTATGAATATCATGTCAAGTCACATAAAGATGAGCTACAACATAATGATCCGATGTGATATATGCATCAAGTATGAATATCATGTCAAGTCACATAAAGATGAGCTACAACATAATGATCCGATGGAAATTCTACAGTGTGAGTGTCATGGCAATTACTAACGGTAGTGCTCGTGCAACATGAACCGTTAGTAATGGTGCGGTGCTCTATCAATTCTAGTTTATATCCATATAGCAGGGAATGCAGTATGCACTAAATAGTAGCCATGAACAGTCAATGTATGTAAATGTAGCTATAAGGTCCTATCAGCCCTGACGTAGAACGCCATCCGGGCGATAACCCCGTAGATGTTAAATCTACTCACCGTAGTCTCTCGCTAGGTATAGCCAACAACTTGTTTCCCCCTCTGCGCGGCGTCCACCGTACTCGCCTGCGAACCTAGAATTTCACAATATATCATACATAAGCTTGAAGTCACACAAACACGACATTAAAGCCGAACTAGTAACTCGTGTCGTGAACCAAGCGCGCGTGTGCGCAATACGCTAAAACGTGTGATTACGCGCCTGAAGCGACTCCGACGCGTCGCGATACGCAGAAACCCAAAACTCATACACACGTATCACGCGTGTCGCGAAGATTAAAATACGGGAAAATAGGTATTCACCTCCAGATTTTGATACAGAAATGATATTATAAAGCTATATATACCAAAATAACCCACAAAACAGCAGACTCCAGTGGCCCAAACTCCAAATCCCAACTCACCCATCTGGCCGCAAATTGCGGCCAGAATGAATATTCCGGCGGCCTGGGTAGGGAGGTGGGCTCCCAAGTTTGGTGTGTGCACTCTATACCCCCCCATACATGCTACAAAAATATCTAGTTTTGCTCTGGAACATCTCGGGTAGTAGCAGATCCTACAGAGCCTTAAATCAAGTCAAAATCCACACTTTTGCACTAAAATGGAACTTTATGGTATTTCTGTGCAAACTGAAACAAACCTGGCCTAAAATAGTTCTAATAACACATAATAGAGCTAACCAAACTAACAAAACCCTAATCTAACATGTGAATCACAAATATCCTTTAATATCACTAAAAATGCACAAAAATGAGATTTTTGCTAAAGAATACAACAAGTTTATGGAAAAGGAGTGCTAACATGAGTTAATACCTTCTAAAAACCTTATAAAACACCAAAAGTCCCAGCTCTTCCCTCAAGTGTACAGATTTGCCTTCAAACACCCCAAAAAGCCCTTTTTCCATGGTTTTGTGAAGGAAAAGTGTTGATTTGAGTAGGGTTTTGTTTGGGAATCAAGGAGAAGTGAAAAAGAGAGGAAAAGATGAAGGAAAGCTAAGGTTTTCTGCTGAAATCTCCAGAATTTTCTGAAGTGAGGAGAAGAGAGAGAGAAGAGAAGGAAATGGGGTCAAAAAAGTCAACCTCTTACCTAACACCATGCTCTCAATTGTTTAATTGGATTTTTGAATTATAAAAAGGGTTTTGTTTTGATTAAAGGGTGGGGAATTAAAATGAACCATGCAACAAAAGAATGGTTAACATGTTATACCAAAAACCCTAAGTCACAAAAATGGCTAAGTGTGCAAGTGTACATTACAAAGGAAAATTTTCCAATTTGCTAACACGACTAAAATAACTAATAATCCTATGTACACAAAATAATAACACGTACAATTACTAATTATCACGAAAAACATTCTAACGGAAATTCAAAGTGATACAATCTACCCCCCTTAAAGAAATTCGGTCCCCGAATTTAAAAATCTAACTATAAGAACCTTCAAAAAGATGGGGATACCTCTTCCTCATCTCGCTCTCGGTCTCCCAAGAGACCTCCCCGCCGCTCTGGCCACGCTAAAGTACCTTGACGGACGGTATCTCTTTCGACCTCAATTTCTTCACTTGTCGATCCAAGATCATCACCGGCTGCTCTGCATAGGAAAGGTCGCGCTCAAGCTGAATCGTCGGGTGCTGAATCGCATGCGAAGGATCATGAAGATATCTGCGGAGTATCGAAACGTGAAATACAGGGTGCACGTCTGGAAAACTGGGCGGAAGGGCTAATTGATACGCAACCGCACCAACATGCTCGAGGATCTCGAAGGGGCCCACATATCTGGGACTAAGCTTCCCCTTCTTCCCAAACCTCATCACGCCTTTCATTGGGGAGACCCTCAAGAAAACATGATCACCAACAGAAAACTCAAGTCTGCACCGACGACGGTCCGCATAAGATCTCTGCCTACTCTGGGCTGCTCTCATCCTATCGCGAATCAACTGGATCTTCGCGGTCGTCTCCTCCACAATTTGCGGCCCTAAAATACTGCTCTCACTGAGCTCCGTCCAACAGGTGGGCGATCTGCATCTCCTCCCATAATGAGCCTCAAACGTGCCATCTGAATGGTCTCCTGGTAGCTGTTGTTGTAGGAGAACTCTACTATGGGCAAATGATGATCCCAGGTACCTCCGAAGTCTAATACGCATGCTCTGAGCATGTCCTCGAGAGTCTGAATAGTCCGCTCTAACTGTCCGTTGGTCTGCGGATGGAATGCTGTGCTAAAACTCAAGCGAGTGCCCAAAGCCTCCTGAAGCCTCTGCCATAACCGGCTGGTAAACTGGATGCCTCTATCGGACACGATACATGTCGGAACTCCGTGCAGTTGTACAATCTCATCAATGTAAATCTGGGCATACTGAGCAAATCCGAAATTCGTCTTCACCGGTAGGAAGTGAGCCGCTTTCGTCAAACGATCCACGATCACCCAGATGGAGTCATACCTTCGACTAGTCCTGGGTAGACCCACAATGAAGTCCATAGATATCTGTTCCCATTTCCACTCCGGAATGGGTAACGACTGTAGCTCTCCCGCAACCCTCTGGTGCTCAGCCTTGACTTGCTGACAAGTCAGGCATCTCGACACAAAATCTGCGATGTCTCTCTTCATTCCGTCCCACCAGTAAACACCTCTCAAGTCATGGTACATCTTGGTGGAACCGGGATGAACACTATATACCGATCGATGTGCTTCCTCAAGAATCTCGCGCCGTAATCCCTCAGCATCTGGTACGCACAGCCTAGTCCCAAATCGTAATATCCCCTGATCATCGATCACGAACTCGGAAAATCTGCCCTGTCCCATCTGTGCCCTGATCTCTGAACAGCGGTCATCATTGTGCTGTGCCTCATGTATACGGTCAAGCAACTGTGGGCGTGCACGAACATGCGCAATCTGTCCTCCGATCGGCGTAAACTCGAACTGTACCCAGTTATCGCATAAGATCTGCCAATCTGCCGACGACTGCCTCTGCACTGCGCTCAAACAAGATAGACTACCCTCGGGCCTCTTGCTCAAAGCATCTGCCACTACATTCGCCCTGCCCGGGTGATACAAGATGTCACAATCGTAGTCCTTCACTAACTCCATCCATCGGCGCTGTCTAAGGTTCAGGTCTCTCTGCTGAAATATATACTTTAAGCTCTTGTGGTCAGTGAATATCTGGCACGACTCTCCATACAGATAA